>JAQQAC010002629.1:11763695-11803565 GCA_029783875.1 Phataginus tricuspis
TTTTTTAATTGGGTTATTTGCTTTTTGGTTATATAGGCGTGTAAGTTCTTTATATATCTTAGATGTTAACCCCTTTTCAGATGTGTCATTTACAAATATATTCTCCCATACCGCAGTATGCCTTTTTGTTCTGTTGATGGTGTCCTTTACTGTACAGAAGCTTTTTACTTTGATGTAGTCCCTTGAGTTCATTTTTGCTTATGTTTCCCTTGCTCGAGGAGATGCGTTCAGGAAGAAGTCACTCATGCTTATATTCAGGAGATTTTTGCCTGTGTTGTCTTCTAAGAGTTTTATGGTTTCATGACTTACATTCAAGTCCTTGATCCATTTTGAGTTTACTTTTGTGTATGGGGTTAAATAATAATCCACTTTCATTCTCTTGCATGTAACTGTTCGGTTCTGCCAACACCAGCTGTTGAAGAGGCTGACATTTCCCCATTATATGTCCATGGCTCCTTTATCATATACTAATTGACCATAAAATGTTGGGTTTATATCAGGCTTCTCTAGTCTGTTCCATTGGTCTATGAGTCTGTTGTTGTGCCAGTACCGAATTGTCTTGAATACTGAGGCTTTGTAGTAAAGCTTGAAGTTGGGGAGCGTAATCCCCCCAGCTTTATTCTTCCTTCTCAGGATTGCTTTGGCTATTCAGGGTCTTTGTGGTTCCATATGAATTTTAGAATGATATTTTCTAGTTCGTTGAAAAATGCTGTTGGTATTTTGATAGGAATTGCATTTAGGCAGGATGGCCCTTTTGACAATATGAAATCTTCGTATCCATGAGCACGGGATGTGTTTCCATTTACTGGTATCTTCTTTAATTTCTCTTATGAGTGTCTTGTAGTTTTCAGAGTATAGGTCTTTCACTTCCTTGGTTAGGTTTATTCCTAGGTATTTTATTCTTTTTGATGCAACTTTGAATGGAATTGTTTTCCTGATTTCTCTCTCTGCCAGGTCATTTTAGTGTATAGGAATGCCATAGATTTCTGCGCCTTAATTTTGTATCCTGCAACTTTGCTGAATTCAGATATTTGATCTAGTAGTTTTGGAGTGGATTCTTTAGGGTTTTTTATGTACAATATCATGTCATCTGCAAACAGGGACAGTTTAACCTCTTCCCTGCCAATCTGGATGCCTTTTATTTCTTTGTGTTGTATTACTGCCGTGGGTAGGACCTCCAGTGCTATGTGCAATAGAAGTGGGAAGAGTGGGCATCCTTGTCTTGTTCCTGATCTTAAAGGAAAAGCTTTCAGCTTATCGCTGTCAAGTGTAATGTTGGCTGTGGGCTTGTCATATAAAGCCTTTATTATGTTGAGGTACTTGCCCTTTATACCCATTTTGTTGAGAGTTTTTATCATGAATGAATGTTGAATTTTGTCAAAGTCTTTTTCAGCATCTATGGAGATGATCATGTGGTTTTTTTTATCCTTTTTGTTGATGTGGTGTATGATGGTGATGGATTTTCGAATGTTGAACCATCCTTGCATCCGTGTAATAAATCCTACTTGATCATGATGGATGATGTTTTTGATGTACTTTTGAATTCGGTTTGCTAATATTTTGTTGAGTATTTTTGCATCTATGTTCATCAGGGCTATTGGTCTGTAGTTTTCTTTTTTTGCGGTGTCTTTGCCCGGTTTTGGTATTAGAGTGATGCTGGCCTCATAGGGTGAGTTTGGAAGTCTTCCCTCTTCTTCTACTCCTTGGAAAACTTTAAGGAGGATGGGTATTAGGTCTTCACTAAATGTTTGATAAAATTCAGCGGTGAAGCCATCTGTTCCAGCGATTTTGTTCTTAGGTAGGTTTTTGATTACCAGTTCAATTTCGTTACTGGTAATTGGTCTGTTGAGATCTTCTGTTTCTATCTGCGTCAGCCTTGGAAGGTTGTATTTTTCTAGACCGTTGTCCATTTCTTCTAGGTTATCCAGTTACTTACCATATAATTTTTCATAGTATTCTCTAATAGTTCTTCGTATTTCTGTGGTGTCCGTAGTGATTTTTCTTTTCTCATTTCTGATTATGTTTATGTGAGTAGATGCTCTTTTTTTCTTGATAAGTCTGGCTAGGGGTTTATCTATTTTGTTTATTTTCTCTAAGAACCAGCTGTTGCTTTCATTGATTCTTTCTATTGTTTTATTCTTCTGTATTTTATTTATTTCTGCTCTAGTCTTTATTACATCCCTCCTTCTACTGACTTTGGGTCTCATTTGTTCTTCTTTTTCTAGTTTCGTTAATTGTGAGTTTAGACTGCTCATACGGGATTGTTCTTCTTTCCTGAGGTAGGCCTGTATTGCAATATGCTTTCCTCTTAGCACAGCCTTTGCTCTGTCCCACAGATTTTGTGGTGTTGAGTTGTTGTTGTCATTTGTCTCCATATATTGCTTGATCTCTGTTTTTATTTGGTCATTGATCCATTGATTATTTAGGAGCATGTTCTTGAGCCTCCATGTGTTTGTGGGCTTTTTCATTTTCTTTGTGTAATTTATTTCTAGTTTCATACCTTTGTGATCTGAGAAGCTGGTTGGTACAGTTTCAATCCTTTTGAATTTACTGTGGTTCTTTTTGTGGCCTACTCTATGATCAGTTCTTGAAAATGTTCCATGTGCACTTGAGAAGAATGTGTATCCTGTTGCTTTTGGATGGAGTGTTGTGTAGATGTCCGTTAGGTCCATCTGTTCTAGTATGTTGTTCAGTGCCTCTGTCTCTTTACTTATTTTCTGGCTGGTTTATCTGTCCTTTGGAGTGAGTGGTGTGTCGAAGTCTCCTAAAACGAATGCATTGCATTCTATTTCTCCCTTTAATTCTGTTAGTATTTGTTTCACATATGTAGGTGATCCTGTGTTGGGTGCATAGATATTTATACTAGTTCTATCCTCTTGTTGGACTGACCCTTTTATCATCATGTAATGTCCTTCTTTGTCTCTTGTGACTTTGTTTTGAAGTCTGATACAAGTACTGCAATTCCTGCTTTTTTCTCACTATTAGTTGCATGAAATATCTTTTTCCATCCCTTCACTTTCAGTCTGTGCCTGTCTTTGCATTTGAAGTGAGTCTCTTGTAGGCAGCATATAGATGTGTCTTGTTTTTTTTCTCCATTCAGCGACTCTATGTCTTTTGATTGGTGCATTCAGACCATTTACATATAGTGTGATTATCCATAGGTACGTACTTATTGCCATTGCAGGCTTTAGATTCATGGTTACCAAAGGTTCAAGGGCAATTTCCTTACCAACAGTCTAATATTATTACAAACACACCCTAAAGGTTCTTTTTTTTTTTTCCCTCCTTTTCCTTCCTCCTCCATTTTTTGTATGTTATGAATCATATTCTGTACCATTTGTCTTCCCTTGGGTGACATCTTTTTAGCCTTAGGAATACTTCTGTCTATAGGAGTCCCTCCAAAATGCACCGTAGAGGTGGTTTGTGGGAGGTAGATTCTCTCAGCTTTTGCTTATCTGTAAATTGTTTAATCCCTCCTTCGAATTTAAATGATAACCTTGCCGGGTAAAGTATTCTTGGTTCAAGGCCCTTCTGCTTCATTGCCTTAAATATATCATGCCACTTCCTTCTGTCCTGTAAGGTTTCTGTTGAGAAGTCTGATGATAGCCTGATGGGTTTTCTTTTGTATGTGATGTTTTTTTCTCTCCCGAGCTGCTTTTAAAAGTCTGTCTTTATCTTTGATCTTTGCCATTTTAATTATTGTATGTCTTGATGTTGTCTTCCTTGGGTCCCTCGTGTTGGGACATCTGTGCACCTCCATGCCTTGAGAAACTATCTCCTTCCCCAGATTGGGGACGTTTTCAGCAGTTGCCTCCTCAATGATACTTTCTATCCCTTTTTCTCTCTCTGCTTCTGATACCACTATAATGTGCATATTGTTCCATTTGGATTGGTCACACAATTCTCTCAATATTCTTTCATTCTTAGCGATCCTTTTTTCTTTCTGTGCCTCAGTGTCTTTGTATTACTCTTCTCTAATTTCTGTTCCATTTAGTGTGTCTTCTACTACATCTAATCTGCTTTTAAATCCCTCCATCGTGTGTTGCATTTCAGATACGGAATTTCTTAATGATTGAATCCCCACAACTAAGTTCGTTCCTGAGTTCTTGAATATTTTTCTGTACCTCCATAAGCATGTTTATAACTTTTGTTTTGAACTCTCTTTGAGGAAGATTGGTGAGTTTGGCTTCATTTGGCTCTGTTTCTGGGGTTTGTGAGATTTTGGTCTGAACCGTGTTCTTTTGTCATTTCATATTTCTGTGTGGTGCCCACTAGTGTGCAGAAACTCCAGTGTCTGGAGCTGCTCAGCCCCTAGAGTGAGGTTGGTGGTCGTAGGGGAGCGGAGCTGGTGCCTGGGGGGAGAAAAGATCTCTTTCCTGATTGCCCTCTGTAGCGCCTGTCTCCAGTGTCAGAGCCAGTGCGCCAAGCACACACGTGTAAACCTCTGTGCTTTGCGTCTCTAGCTGTTGTAGGCGGGGCCTCCCTCTGGCTGACCTGACGCCAGCGCAGTGACTGCTGGTTTGCGAGCAGGTGCCTGCAGGGCAATAGGAAGGTTTGGCCGGCTGTGTGTCACAGTGGGGGGCCTTGGAGCTGAGTAGGTAGCCCAGGGGATGGAGTACCTGGAGCTCCCCAATGTTCCCAACCAGCTGGGGAGAGCGCGCCCAGGCAACCTTGTCCAGCTCTCCCTTCTCCCGCAGAGCAAGCTCCGTGCAAACCCCACCTCTTCAGCAGCCCTCTGGCTGCTAGGAAGCCTCTCAGACTGCCTGCCTATCCCCTGACACAGAGCGGCCGGGTGTGGATGCTGTCCTCCGCAAACGGCCAGAATGTCAATTTCTCAAGCCCTCCGCCTGTTCGAGCTCCCCAACGTCCAGAGCACCACACACTATAGGATTCTGCTCACAAAGCAGATCTCCAGGACTAGGTGTTCAGGCGTCCCAGTCTTCCACCCCCTCTGCCGCTCCATTTCTCTTCCTCCCGATGGTGAGCTGGGATAGGGGAAGGGCTTGGGTCCCGCCGGATTAAGGCTTTCCTCCGTTACCCTGTTTCGTGAGGTCTGCTCTGTTCATGAGGTCTGTTTGCAGTCTGGTTCAGCCTTCTTTCTTGTTGCTGTTTTACAGTTAGTTGTATTAATTAAGTATATTTTTGTACACTTTGTGGTTTTGGGAGGAGCTGTCTGTCTCGCCTCTCATGCCGCCATCTTGCAGGTCCCCACCTGCAGCTGCTCTTCTCTGTACTCTGTGACAACATTCCCATTTTCCATGGCATAGCTCTACCCTTACGTCGGTATCAAAATTTCCAACATAAATATCTTAATGTCTGTCTATCTTTGGATTTTGGTTTTATCAGAATGGTAAAGAGAGATAACCTATTCTTGGCACATGCCCAAAGAGTTGTTTCTCATTACTTATATTTTGAAATCTCTTCTTCCTAAATCATTAAATATCTGTGTGCATAATAAATGGTAGGTTCTTACTTGATACCCTAAGTATTAAAAAAAGAGATTTATGTGTGTGTGATATATATGCTTATTGAATAACTGTAACAGTGGTTTTATGTGATATTCTGTACCATCTTTATTTCAAAATATTGTGTTCATTTTTGTACGTATCTTTCATTTATCCAGAATATTTTCAGTTTGAGAGATGAAGAAGGTAGTTTAATCAAGTGGAAATGTAAGCGTAGCACTCGAGTTGGAGGAGGAACCATCAGCAGGTCTATTGTAATCAGCCCCGAGCTGAGTCTCCTGGCCTCTGGAGAGCTAGGGATGAGCTCTCGCCGTCACGTGAAAATCCCTGCCGGTCCCAGCAGAGGGCAGGGGTGCCGCCTGTTGCTTTGGCTCACGCCCCCTCTCTGCGCACTGGGACACTCGCGGGCCTCCCGCTGCACCGTGTGGGCTGATGCCCACTGCACCTTCGCCTCCTCCTCTCTCCTCAGCTGCAGCCAGGCTTCCCACGCGGGCCGAGGAAGAGTGTGCACGTGGGAGGTGTTCGGGGGACATGCCCAGGAGAGACCTGGGGTGGGAGGGGGTGACGTGCGTCTCCTCCTGCGCTAGCCGTGGGCACCCGAGAGGGTCCACGATGCATGCTGTCTGCAGGAACCATACCAGCTGGGCCGGGTGCCCTGACCTGAGGTTCTGGGGGCTTCTCAGCCTGCTCCAAAGTCCCCTCCCTCCCCTTCCCTTTGTCAGCACCCTTTCTGCTTGGCTTCCTGAGCACCTGTTGCCGTATGGGATGTATCGACCCAGGAGAGAACTCAGCCTCATCTCAAGTCCCACACTATCACCACCACTTGGTCTCCCTTCGGCTTTGCTTACGGGGTTTTAGCCCTCTGGTTATCCCCCCGAGCTCCCTGTCCTGTTCACTTTCTCGTTATCAAACCCCGTGTTTGTCTGAAACTGCAAACTTTCTTTGCAATCCTGTAATCTCTGCACCAACTCACGCAGATGGCACCACCTCAGGGCGGCAGCAGCAGTGAACCCCGGCAGCGTTGGGTTTCTCCCTAACACTCTAAGGGAACTCAGTGACTAAAGGCGAGTAACTAGAATGGTTTGGGTTGGCCCTGTTTTGTGTCAGACTTGCTGGGACTGAGTCGCAGAGGCGTGAATGGGAACCCTGCCCAGCTGCCCAGTCCTGGTGCTTCTGAGTGTGCCCCATAGCAGCCATGTGGAAAGAGAAACCACCCTGGGCCCACCTCTTTCCACCTCGGCCTCTGGAGCAGCATGGACTGGGCCGCATGGAACCACGTACCGTGGTCATTTGTGACCCGAAGGTACCAGGACTGAAGGAGAACACGCCGAACCCTCATGGGATGGGGGCCTGCCCAGCCCCTGTACTGCTTCCTCACGGGCGCCGGCTTTTCCTCCGGCGCCCCCGCCCCCGCCCCTGCCCGCTTGTCCCCTTGGTCCCTGGAGGATTATGAGTCTGAGTTTTCCTTTCCTTGGGTATCAAGACTGTGGTTCCTGCTCTCATATGGGGGCATCTACTTGGTGTACCCCCCTTCTGGCTAGCATCCCTGTATGACCGAAGGATACTCTCTCACAGAACACGAGCTGGGGTTTGCTTTGTGAGTTGATGTGAAAATCTTTTGCTTTTAATCGTGAGTTCAGATTTATTCATACAAACAATGTGACCGCTCCCAGTTGTATCTCGTTGTTTGTGTTTCTGTATTTAGGCTGTTTTTCTTGTATTTACTGTCTGGTCTGTTTTCTTTGCTCTCTTCAAATACGTTCTAATCATCAATTGGGTGTTTAGGATGGCTGTGCTTGTGTAAACACGTTGAACACTAATATCTTTGTAGGCCTCCTTGAGTAACTCCTGTCCTCGCCTTGGCTTCCACTGTCCTGTTCCAGCTTCTGGGGCACCTGGGGCGTCCCTGCCTCTCCCATGGCAGCCATTCACGAGTCCTCCCTCCTTTCAGTGTGGCAGTCGGGTTATTCTATAATGTCAGAGTGTAGAGTGGTGAGCGATTTCCCCTCTAATTCACACTTTTGCTTCGGCCTTGGAGGAGCTTAGAAATGTAGTGCCTTCTGCTGAATCTTGGCTGAAAGTGCCCTGTCTTCATGGTCCTTAGCAGACATCAGACAGGGCTCTGAGCACCGCCGTCCTGGGATGCTGAATGTAAATGGGCCATGTCCTCCTCTGTCCTCCTGTGTCCCTCCCTTCCCTGTCTCCTCCTTTTTTCCTTCCCATCATCCAGTTGTTTGGCCTGTTCTTTCACATCCCTCCTCCTCGGTGGTTCATGCCTCTTCCCAGACCAAGTGGCCCTTCTTGCCTGTGCCGGTCCCCAGGCCCGAGAGGTTCCCGCGCTGGTCCCTGGTCCCCTTGGATGCCGCTCCGCCTTGCTGTTAGAGCCTTCCAGGGTCTCCAGGACTCCGGGGCTTTTGCTGGTCGGCACCCACAGGGAGCTGGTGGGCCTTCGTGCCGGTGGCTGGTTTTGGCGCCCCAGGTTCAGGCAGCCGTGGTCTGGGCTCCCCCCCTTGTATCCTCCGTCCCACATGTCCGAGGAGAGCTGGAGGTCCGGTGCCATCCCTCCGTGGTTGCCTGGGGTCTGGGAAGAAGGCAGCCGGGTTGGGTCAGGGGAGGGGAGGCCGGGTGGGCAGGAGCTACAAGAAAAGAGAGATCATGAGGTCAGATGGAAGGCAGACTCTGCAGGGAGGAAGTTCTCAGCACGCCACCAGGTGCACCTTGGACAGGGGCTCAGGGAAAATCAGCAGTCACCCTCAAAGCTCTTCTAAGTGACCAGAGCCGAGGGAGGCCCTGGGAACCATGTCTTTTCTTATTGTGGTCATGCTATTTTCTTTGGAATTTTGAGATTCCTGACCTACTGTTCTTGGCCCCCAAATAAAAAGCCTGTGGGTGAATTACACTTTATACCAATCTTGGTTTGTCTCGGAGCACGCATGACCCGCTTTCCTGTCTCCCGTTTCCTTTCTCCCCAGGGTCAGCAGCTCCATCATCCCCTGCAGTGAGGCGGTGGGTCGGTCATGCACAGGATCATTCTAGTCCAACCGTCTGCCCGGGCTAAGGGCTCCTTACGCACTTCACTGAGGGTCTCCCCCCACTTCTCGTAAATCCAATATAGAAGCTAAATTTGAGCTAAAGACAGCACATTCTAACGAGTGTGATGTTGGCCAGGTGCTCATTTTCTATAACTGTGTCATCTCTTTTGTCCTTCCTCACAGTGCCGTGTGTGTCCTTTTCCCCAGCAATCTTGTTTTTCAGCGACCAGAGAGCTGCAGCAGCTCCTTCTGTCTGTGACACGTCCTTCAGGACCCAGCCTGGTGTGGCTTGCTTCACGTGGGAGCAAAACACAAAGCTTTTGATGACATGTTGGAGTTAATTAGTCTTTCCCTTTCCTCCCAAGAACACAAACGTAACAGCTCCTTTTCTTGATTCAAACACAGGTACTTGTTTACCTCTGGAGTTTGCAGAACCCTTACTGTGCTCACATGCCTGCGGGATGCAGCAGAGCTTCCTGTGCCCACCAGCCCCTGGGGGTAACTGCCGGGGTGGGAGAGGGGCCATCCCCACCCTGGGGGGCCCTGGAGCCCCTGCACTCACCTGGGCCACCTGGTGCCCCCGCTCTGGTCCCTGGGAACCTAGGGAGCGCCCTGGCGCACCCGGCTCCAGACCCAGTGATGTGGGTTCTGGGCCTGGATCTGAAAGGGAAGCACAGTGAGCAGTTGGAGGAAGGGCCCAGGCCCCCACCTCCGGGCCGCGCCAGCCGCGTCTCTGACAGACCTCCTCGCACAGCTCCGGGGTGACCCAGGCTCGGTAATCCATTGCCCGGAAGAACAACGCCTTCAACTGGAGGAACTCCTTGTAGAGGTCGGGCCAGTGGTCCTCGTCCAGCACGAACTGGAAGATGCTCCACTTGGCTGTGGGGTCGTCCTCCTCCATGTCGGAGGCTAAGTAGCTGCCACGGGAAAGGAGGGGTGCTTGTTCTCCGTGGGACTGACTCCCAGCCTCAGGGGGGACCTGAGGAGAGGCTGCAGAGTCACAGTGGGGGAACCAGTGCCCAGGACGGTGAGCCCAGGAGGGAGGGCAGGGAAGCGAGGGCCCGGGAACCCATGCTGGGCCCGGCCCGGCCCTGGCCCGGCCCTGGCCGAGGTTGACGCTCCTGTATTTCCCTGGGGCGTCCTCCCTCGGGTCACTCGGGCTCTGGGGAGCGAGTGCTGTTCCCTGGGCCCTTTCACTCTGTCAGGACCTCGCTCCTCCCCTGCCCTCCCCCGGGACGCCGTAACCCCTGAGGAAACCGCCCCCTGGAGCCCTGAGGGCACCGGCCTGGCCCAGCTGTCCAGTGGGACGGGGGGATTCGGCAGCACTGAGCAGGGCCCTGAGGTGGGACTCACAGGGCCAGGAAGAAGTGGATCCTGTTGTAGAGGTGCCCGGGCAGCCCCACGCGGCCGAAGTACTCCACCACCATGGAGAGCAGGTACTGGAGGGCGGGGGTGGGCAGGGGGTGGGGCAGAAGAGAGGGACAGCGCTGAATGGGCCGTGCGCCTGCCCCTGCCCCCGTCCAAAGGCCCTGGTGGGAGAACTGCTCCAGGGTTGGGGAGGGGGGCTGCCCAGGGTCTCACTCCCTTTGGCAGGTGGAGCTGAGCTGATGGGAAGGGCAAGGAGATGCCAGAGGGCAGGGCAGGCTCGGGCGGGGTGCCCTCCCTCCCAATGTCCTTGGAGCAGGTCTTTCCATGGCTCCTCCTGCCCACGTGGGAATCTACCGGCCCCCCTTTGGTCTGGTGATCCTGCAGATCCCTTGGTCCTTCACCATTCTGGGGCTGGAGGTACCTTGTCAGACACTTTGAGGGAAACGTCATATTCCAAGAAGCTCCGGATTACAGGATCCTCTACAAAGAAGGAAGAAGTCACAGAGGCCCTGGAGCAGCCCTTCTGGGAGGAGTGGGTGGGTCTGTGGGGCACTGCCGCGGTGGGGCCTTCTCCACGTCCCCTGTGTCATGGGGCTGGTGCGGCTCCCTTTCCTCCAGGATGATTGCGCCTTATAGTACCTGTGCTTTGTCCCAGTGACTCGAGTAGAGGGAGCTTGGACATGGACTTGCTGTTGTTAGTCCAGGTGGTACATTTGTTTGTTATGGAGATGGAACCCTATCCTCAAAGCTTAACAAATTTGCCTCAAGCAAAAAGCATGCATGTGGCCTTGGGCCTCTGTGACACCACAACCTTGTCACTTTATCGTGCTGTGACTGTGCAAAGTTGCTCTGCCTCATGTGATAACAGGCTCCTGGGCCAGTGGTGGTGAGTTTGTAGCCCTGGGGACACTGGTCGTCCTGCCTGTCCTCTCTGACATCCCCTCAGTCCCCATGGGTAATGACCTGGCCTCCCCTGCCCCCAGCGGGCTCATCCCCTAGCAGAGCCCTGTGCTGGTGAAGACCTGAGAGTGCCGAGTCTGTGTACTCCTTGCCCAGGACAGTGTCCTTTGCCCAGCAGGAAGGGTGGAGGAGGGGTCGGGACTGTTTGGTCCCCCCGACCCTTCCCCTGTCAGCCTGGCTGGCCCTCAGAAGAGCACTGTCCAGTAGAACGTCCTGTGACGATGAAAATGTTCTGTATTTGTGCTTTTCAGTGTGGTGGCCATTACCTGACTGGCTACTGGGCACCTGAAATAGGGCGGGATTGAGGAGCTGAATTTTCAGAGTTGACGTCACTCATTTACAAGTAAATTTAAGGAGCTCCATGTGGCTAGTGGATGGTGGACTGGACTGTATGAGCTCTGTGTCAGTCCCACACCTGCCACACTCAGTCCTGATGTCACCTTCTTTGACAGAACTTCCCTGAGCGTCCCTGTTCAGAGAGCACCCACCCCTGGCCCACCCCCCATCTCTAGTGTCATGGCCTCTAAAACTTCCTCTGCGTTTGTCCCTGGCAGCAACTTATCTCTGCACAAGCTCCTGCCACTTTGAGCACAAAGACAGCGGGACCTAGTGTGCTGTTCCATCCTTTATCTTCAAAATCTCAACTGGGGGGAGTAAATCAATGAACGTGTGTCTCTGCAGAGAGGATGCACCCCTGGTTTGTCCTGCAGTGTCGGGATGGTTGAAACCTCAATTGTAGTCCCCTTTCCCCTCCCTTCAAGTGCTTGTCTCAGAGGGAAAACCTGTCCGTTTTTGCAGTGGACGCAAGTCACTCTGCTTCTGTGCCACCTGGACACCTTCCAGCTGAGAGCCTGTGGCAGGGGTGAGCCCGTCCCAGAGCTGCTGCCCCCAGCACGCTTCTCAGTGCAGAAGGGCCCCGAGTCCTCCACTAGGTCCGGCACACGCACCCAGAAGTCGGTAGAATGCTTCTTGGTCTTCAGGGCGGTAAGTGGGTCTCCTCCTCTTCATCCTGAGTGTTGTTCCCTCAACATGATCGACAGTCCATATGTTCCTCTTCTGCCTCCCCTTCCAGGACTCCAGCTCGAAGCCAGTTCCTGAGGAGGTGGAATTGGATGGGGCGAGGCTGTTCTCTTGGGCAGCTGCAGGAACAAAAGGCTTGGTGAGCACAGATGTGACCCACCTGGGCAGTCCTGAGTCATCGCCTCACGTCCCACCCTGAAGACAGGACCCAGCCTCGTGAGGAGAAGATGGCAAGTGGTTGCTTTGCAATGACTGGTGTTCTGTGCGGAGCCAAGGAAGCTGAGGGATGCCTGAGGGCACCTACCTGCCTCGGCATCCACCTCTCTTCTCTTCTGGCCTCTTATTCTCCTGGTTCTCCGCGCAGGGACAGTCTCTGCCGAGGGAGAACTGGAGGCTAGAGGGCTCGTATTCTGTGTCTCTGCAGAGAGAATGCACCCCTGGTTTGTCCTGCAATGTCTGGATAGTTGAAACCTCAATTGTAGTCCCCTTTCCCCTCCCTTCAAGTACTTGTCTCAGAGGGAAAAACCTGTCCGTTTTCGCAGTAGAAGCAGGTCACTCTGCTTCTGTGCCACCTGGACACCTTCCAGCTAAGAGCCTGGGGCAGGGGTGAGCCCGTCCCAGAGCCGCTGCCCCCAGCACGCTTCTCACTGCAGAAAGGCCCCGCGTCCTCGACTAGCTCCGGCACACGCACCCAGAAGTCGGTAGGATGCTTCTTGGTCTTGTGGGTGGTAAGTGGGTCTCCTCCTCTTCATCCTGAGTTTTGTTCCCTCAACATGATCGACAGTCCATATGTTCCTCTTCTGCCTCCCCTTCCAGGACTCCAGCTCGAAGCCAGTTCCTGAGGAGGTGGAATTGGATGGGGCGAGGCTGTTCTCTTGGGCAGCTGCAGGAACAAAAGGCTTGGTGAGCACAGATGTGACCCACCTGGGCAGTCCTGAGTCATGGCCTCGCGTCCCACCCTGAAGACAGGACACAGCCTCGTGAGGAGAAGACGGCAAGTGTTTGATTAGCAATGACTGGTGTTCTGTGCGGAGCCAAGGAAGCTGAGGGATGCCTGAGGGCACCTGCCTGCCTCGGCATCCACCTCTCTTCTCTTCTGGCCTCTCATTCTCCTGGTTCTCCGCGCAGAGACAGTCCCTGCTGAGGGAGAACTGGAGGCTAGAGGGCTTGTATTCTGTGTCTCTGCAGAGAGAGAGGAAGGACCCTGTGCAGCCTTGGGAGGGGCACTCCTGGGAAATTCTGGGCTCCTCCCTCCCCACTCAGCCTGAGGATTTTGCATGTGACACGTGACGACATAAGGGGCATGCACATACCATCCCCTTTGCACTTGTCTATAAAGGCGGCTAAGGGTGGAGTTATCATGTACCTTTCTTTGCCAGGCTAAGACTGCTCTCCTGTGCCTTTTCCCATGGACCCTTCTGCCTGGAGGACACCTCTGTGGAGGTAAGTGCAATGCTCTAATAGCCACAAAAGTGAACAGGGCAGTGATGCCCCTGTGTAGCCTGAACACTCTTTCCCTGCCCCTGCAGCCCCAAACTCATGAGAGTCGAGGGGAAGCAGGAGAAGTGGGGGTGGAGCTGTGTTAATGCTGTCACCGTCACTCACTGAGACACCATAGGTATAGGGCAAATGAGCACACATACCTGCCTTCCCCTCCACGCACACACCTTTCTTCTGACTCTTCTTTGCCGGGGCCTGCTGGCCTGGGGCCGTCTCTGCGGCAGTTGGTGCAGGATCCTGTCCTTTCTGCATACAAAACCCCCCCAAAAATCAGAGCGGATGCCACCTGATTCTGACCAGGCCATTTATTTCTGCCTAACCTGCTTCTTGTGAAGACTACTGATGATTAAAACGGCAATAAGAGTAGCCAACAGTACCTGAGTGCTTATTGAACTTCAGGTCAGGGCTCTTAGAAGTGCCTCAGTCAGTCCTTCTAATGATCTGTGAGGTAAGGTGTGACACTTACCTGATTTAAGGTGAAGACATGATGACTTACCTTGTCTAGGATTTGTTCCTTGACTGTGGCTGGAGCACTTTGGCTTTGGGATTAGAACCCGTGTCTGACCATTGCTAATGGCAATGACAGTTAAACCTCAGCGCGTTTCCGTTAGGGTCAAGGTGGGGGGATGTCCCAGGCTGACACTTAGTTGTTTTGGTCATTAGCCCTGCCTGAATGTCCCTGCGAACCACGCGGCAGTCAGGCCTGGCGAAAATATGCCAAGGTGGCCCCTGCCTGTCTGAAATGTCCCTTGAGGCTAACTGAGGCAGTGCCACAAGAAGGCCGGTGCTGGGAGGGGCTCTCTCCTCCTTCCTCCCCACTGTTCTCTGGGAGAGTCGGCTTTACTCTCTCTTCTTTTCCCCATTTTCATTTTATTCTCCCTTTTGCCCACATCCCATCTCTTCTCTCTTCCCCCCCGGCCCCCCGCAAATTTGAGACCTGTTTTTGGGGCGTCCTCCTGCATTCCAAGTCCTCCATCCTGAGGCTCCCAGGCGACCCCTTCCTGTCCCCGAGACTCCCTGGGGAACAGAGTTTAGGATCCAAGGCTGAGTCTAGTACAGGACTGAGAGTCCTGACTGAGCACTTCCTTGCCTTCTCAGGACCTAGGCCCTCACAGGTACCCAGAGCGCAGACTCTGAACAGTGTGAGAGCAGTACTGGCCGCAGCACAAGGGTTCCGACTCAAACGGTTTCCAGGACTCTGGAGCCCTCAGTGACATCACAGTATTCCATCAGGAACCACCCTCTGGCTTTTAAAGGAAAAGGCTATGGGCCCCAGGGGGCTGGAGTTAGTGTCCCAGCCTGAACACTGTCACCTCTTCTTCATCCCAACATTCCCTCCACTTTGAAACTCACCTTTGTGTTTCATCACATCAAGTAATGATTCCAAATGAAAGTGATACATCACATATCAAAAAATTGAGAAAATATCAAATTAAAATTTGATTAATGCCCCATCTGTAATAAAAAGTTCCTAATGTAGTTTATTTTTACTGTCTTCTTACTTGTGTTTAGCTGTGATCATATTAAGATTATAAATTTTTCTACTTTTATATTTGGAGATTATTGTGGAGTCACGTGCAGTTGTAAGAAATGATGTAGAGATCCTATGTAACTTTCACCGAATTTCCCTCAATGGTAGAAACTCACGTAACTATAGCACAGTATCACAACAGGAAGTTGACAGTGCACTCGCTTTTACATGCACTCGCTTATGTGTGTATTACATTCTATTCTGTGCAGTCTTATCATGTATCCACTCGTGTGAGCACCACCAAGATACAGAACAGCTCTATTACAAGGGCCCCTCCTGCCGCTCTTTATACTGTCTCCCAAGCCCTGGAGGCCACTCTTCTCTTCTCCATCTCTCTAATTTTGTTCTCTCAAAAATACCTTATAAATGGAAACAGAGAGTGTACAATCTTCTGAGACAGGCTCATTTATTTATTTATTTTTATTTGCCATCGTTAATGTACAATAATATGAACATTATGGTTACTAGACTCCCCCGATCGTCAAGTCCCCACCACATACCCCATTACAGTCACTGTCCGTCAATGTAGTAAGATGCTGTAGAATCAGTACTTGTCTCCTCTGTGTTATACTGCCTTCCCCGTGTGCTCCCCCCCACATTATAAAGGCTAATCGTAATGTCTCTTTTTCCCCCTTATCCCTCCCTTCCCACCCATCCTCCCCAATCCCTTTCCCTTCGGTAACTGTTAGTCCATCCTTGGGTTCTGTGAGTCTGGTCCTGTTTTGTTCCTTCAGTTTTTTCTTTGTTCTTACACTCCACAGATGAGTGAAACTATTTGATAACTTGTCTTTCTCCGCCTGGCTCATTTCACTGAGCATAATACCCTGTAGCTCCGTCCATGTTGTTGCAAATGGTAGGATTTGTTTTCTTCTTATGGCTGAATAATATTCCATTGTGTATATGTACCACATCTCCTTTATCCATTCATCTACTGATGGACACTTAGGTTGCTTCCATTTCTTGGCTATTGTAAATAGTGCTGCGATAAACATAGGGGTGCATCTGTCTTTTTCAAACTGGGCTGCTGCATTGTTAGGGTAAATTCCAAGGAGTGGGATTCCCGGGTCAAATGGTATTTCTATTTTTAGTTTTTTGAGGAACCTCCATATTGCTTTCCACAATGGTTGAACTACCTTACATTCCCACCGGCAGTGTAGGAGAGTTCCTCTTTTTCCACATCCTCGCCAGCATTTGTTGTTCTTAGTCTTTTGGATGATGGCCATCCGTACTGGTGTGAGTTGATATCTCATTGTTGTTTTAATTTGCATTTCTCTTGATGATTAGTGATTTGGAGCATCTTTTCATGTGCCTGTTGGCCATCTGAATTTCTTCATTGGAAAAGTGTCTGCTCAGATCCTCTACCCATTTTTTAAGTGTATCATTTACTTTTTGTTTGTTGATGATTCTGAGCTCTTTGTAGATTTTGGATGCTAACCCTTTATCGGATATGTCAATCTCTGAATATGTTCTCCCATATGGTAGGATGCCTTTTTGTTCCATTGATGGTGTCCTTTGCTGTACAGAACCTTTTCCGCTTGATACAGTCCCACTTGTTCATTTTTGCTTTTGTTTCCCTTACCCTGAGTGATATGTTCATGAAGAAGTTGGTCATGTTTATGTCCAACAGATTTTTACGTATTTTTTTTAAGCGCTTTATGGCTTCATGTCTTACATTCAGGTGTTTGATCTATTTCGAGTTTATTTTTGTGTATGGTGTTAGACAATAATCCAGTTTCATTCCCTTACATGTCGCTGTCCAGTTTTGACAACGCCATCTGTTGAAGAGGCTGTCATTTCCCCATTGCATATCAATGGCTCCTTTTTCCTATATTAATTGACCATACATGTTTGGGTTAATATCTGGAGTCTCTATTCTGTTCCACTGGTCTGTGGGTCTGTGCTTTTGCTAGTACCAAATTGTGTTGATTACTGTGGCTTTGTAGTAGAACTCGAAGTTGGGAAGCGAGATCCCCCTGCTTTATTCTTCCTTCCTGGGATTGCTTTGGCTATTTGTGGTCTTTTGTGGTTCCATATGAATTTTAGAACGATGTGCTCCAGTTCGTTGAAGAATGCTGTTGGTATTTTCATAGGGATTGCATTGAATCTGTAGATTGCTTTCGGCAGGATGGCCATTTTGACGATATTAATTCTTCCTAGCCAAGAGCATGGGATGAGTTTCCGTTTGTTAGTGTACTCTTTAACTTCTCTTACGAGTGTCTTGTAGTTTCCCCGGTATAGGTCTTTCACTTCCTTGGTTAGGTTTATTCCTAGGTATTTTATTCTTTTGGATGGAACTGTGAATGGAATTGTTTTCCTGATTTCTCTTTCTCCTAGTTCATCGTTAGTGTATAGGAAAGTAATAGATTTCTGTGTATTAATTGTGTATCCTGCAACTTTGCTGAATTCAGATATTAAATCAAGTAACTTTGGAGTGGAGTTTAGGTTTTTTTTGTCCATCTGTGTAGTAAGATTCTATATGAATCACTACTTCTCTTCTCTGTGTTGTACTGCCTTCCCCGTGCCCCCTGACACATTGTGTGTGCTAATCGTAAGGCCCCTTTTCCCCCTTATTCCATTACTTTTTAATTAAATCTCATCATCATCTTTAATATGCTATCATGGGATGATAGCAACTCTAGCTTCTGTCCCGGCTCAGCTTGTGCACGACGGCAGATTGTCGGGCTCACACTGTCATCACCTGTGCATGACCTCCTCTGTGTTTTCTGTCAACAGGTATCATCTCCAGGCTCTGCGGCACCTGTATGTGCTGGCAGCATAACCAAGGCTTTTAGTGCCTGTGGATGTGGATACAAACATGCCCTGCTATGCCCTCCTGGAAGTTACCTATAAGGTAACTGTTGGCCTCTGTCATTTATTTATAATTTTACTACCACCCATCTATCTTTGCAGGTCAAAATATTTTAAAATATTGTCCTTTAAGAGGTGGCAGTAATGAGTTCAATAACCATAAAAATGAAACTTCCAAAATTCTTGACATCCTGCCAGGCCGTTCAGGTTCATTTATAGTCTATGAGTGTAATATTTTAGAGCTCATGAGCTGCTTTTTAGTCCCTAGAGCTTGTAGTTTGAAAATATTCCTGTTAACTTTATATTCTGATGGTCGTGCTCTGAAGAACGAATCAAGTTAGATTGGTTAGCAGACTGCTTTAAAGCCCAAGATCTGAGAGAGCTTTGATTTGTCCACAGATAGGTTGCAAGTCATGTATCTTTCCTTCATTAGAAAACTATGAAGTACCCTTCTGTAGATTAAACTGCTAAGCTCTGGGGTTCAAAAATGAGATTATATTCTCATGGTCCGTAAAGAACTCCTACCTGTTGGAGAGCCAGGCACCGACGCAGTAAGGATGGAGTGTGATAATTGGAGGCATGTGTGGATGCAGGGGGAAGAGAGAAGAAGTGCTCCTCTCTAGCTGTGGGGGTTGAGGAGGCCGCCGTGGCAGGCACAGTGTTTGGGCTAAGATTTGCCAGCTGAGTGGGACATGTTCCCAGCAGAGAAGACGACGTGCAAAATCCCAGGGGCCTCCAGCCTGCGCATGAAGTGCGAGTGGTCGATGGTGATGCAGTCTCTGTGAAGGGTTGTAGAGTTTAGCGCTAAAAGACTTGAGTATCATAGAGGATTCTGTGGCATTTGGTCGTCTGTGTACTGGCTGTGAGGAAGGAGAGATGAGGAGGCTTCTTTGTAGCTTCCCGTACCTGCCTGGTGACCTGTGGCTATTCTTTGACCTTTGAAAGGGCACCCAGTTGTACGAACAAACCAAGGAAGAATTGATGGCACCCACCCTCCTTCCAGAACGCCACCTTTTAAAACAGGTGAGTTGGATGTGATTTAGGGCGATACCCAAGGGCTAAATTCACCAGAGCAGTAGAGCAGTAAAGATGATAGAGCCTTAAAGGTAGCTTAACAAAAGCCTCTGCTTTCTCAGTGTTTTACAGGAGATAGGAAAGCAGTCCCCGAAGGAACTCTCATGAGGAGTAGGGGAGGTCTTTACTGCCAGGTTGAGATAGCCTCCCAGCATGATGCGCAGCCATTTCAGTCTGGGATGGAGCTGTCTCTTTCCAGCCCGGTTATTCTTACTTCCTCTGAGGGTCGTGGGTTTCATCTGAACAGACTAGCACTTTTTCATGTAGGATCGACTGCGTTTGCCTTTATCTTGGCAGATTAAAGTTAAAGGCCCCCGATACTGGGAACTGCTCATAGATTTAAGCAAGGGAACACAACACTTGCAGTAAGTATAGTGAATTTCTCTGATGTTTCTGTGAAGAGAATAGAAGTATATGGCAAAGTATAACTTATAGATTATTATCCAGAATGGTGCTCTTCCCCCAAGACGATGTGTGGACTATATATTGAATAAATTGGTGTGTATCTTTGAAGCAGAGTCTGAATGAAAGTTTTAATGTAGAAAATAAACCATAAGTATTTATAATTTTTCTCTGAGAAACTTGAAATGACTTAAGTTGGGACAGTAGTAGAATTGCCTGTTGGAATAATAATGAAAGATTTAGTTTTAGAAAATAAGGCTGATGTGTATGTCCACAAAGGGAATCTTTGCCAGTCGATGTTTGGCAGACCATATCTTCTTTGATCTCTTCACCATTCTCTTCTTACATTGCGCTCATAAAATTAAGATTATGATAGATTACTTTTGGGTGGAAATAGTCATATGGCAGTCATTCCTTTAGCGAACAGAATGTTACTAGTTTTATACCTTAGATAGTGTTTAAATTAAATCCTTAAATTTCCATAAAGTCTAACCAGCTGCAAACCAATCAGGAGATATTTAGTATCTCCATATTTAGTCCCAGGCATCATGCCAGGGGATATGGGGAATGTGAGGAAGGGTTAGGTAAAGTACTGCCTTTGAAGCTCACGACTGAGCAGACAGTGAGAAAGCCTTCTTATTTAGCAAGTTCCACCATCTAGACACCAAAGAAAAGCAGAACTTTGCTTTGGCTTTCTTGTAGGGACTGATTTAATTTTAGATACAATGAATAGAAGTATATGGGAAGGTATAAATTATAATGATATTATATATACATATAAATTATAAATTATAAAGAAATTATATACATAATCACAAACCTTATTAGGAGATGATGGGCTTCATCTCATGTGAATATGACATTTCCAGCCAAGAACTGCCAATAATAACTCATGAAATTCATTCTTGTTTTCTTTCAGATCAATCCTTTCCAAGGATGGAGTTTTATATGTCAAGCTCAGAGCAGGTCAGCTTTCCTACAAGGAAGATCCAATGGGATGGCAAAGTTTGTTGGCCCAGACTGCTGCTAATAGGAACTCTGAAGCTCGGGCTTTCAAGGTAGTATGATTGCAAATAACTGAAGCATGAGAGAGAATAATTCCACATCCCACTAGTCGCACCCAAAGCATGGAGCATCCTTAGGTGGGTCTGCTCCCCCTCATCACTGCAAATTATAAAGACGGAATGACCTTGTGTCTGTTTGCTGTTTTATGTGGCAACCATAATAAAACATGGGCCATCTCCCAGGACTCTAAAGGATGATCTGCATTTAGTGGCGAGGACAGTCAACATATCTTAACAGTATAAAAAATATTTTGTTTAAATTTTACTTACTAATCCTCAGATCTGTCAAAATTTGCTTAATTCATGGCAAAAATAGAAAAAGATTTTTGCAAGGTAGTACTTAACTAGTTCCATCTTTAAACCTTCCATTTGTTGCATAGATCTTGGTGAGGATAAATTGATGACAGATTTGGCTTTATTAGTTTGCTTTATTATTCTCATAGTATTTGATCGCTAATATGGTAGTAGTTGGAATGAATAAATTGTTAAAAGAGTGTACGAAACAATTTCACACATATCTTGCTCTACATTCTAGAACTCAAATTAAGTTTTTGACGCTAGAAATGTGTTCCATAATCTACCATTAAAATACCTGAACTTAACTCCAGTTTGCAGAAGTCATGAACAGGTTTGTTCCTGCTGAAGATGCATCAAGGAGCCATCTAAAGTAGTTAGGATCCCAAAAGGATAGTTACAGAAAGCAAAAACATGGCAGATGGACGGGCTGTGTGGTTGCCAGAGGTCTGAGTTAGCATTCTTTGTTTTTCCAAGTAAGGAGAGAGCAGCTTATTTATTTATTTATTTATTTATTTATTTATATTATTTTGGTATCATTAATCTACAATTACATGTGCAACATTAAATTCCCCGCTTCATCAGGTCCCCCCCAACTACCCCTTTTACAGTCACTGTCCATCAGAATCCCTACTTGTCTTCTCTGAGTTGTACAGCCCTCCCCGTGCCCCCCAAACATTATGTCTGCTAATTGTAATGCCCCTTATCCCTCCCTTCCCACCCATCCTCCCCAGTCCCTTTCCCTTTGGTAACTGTTAGTCCATTCCTGAGTTCTGTGAGTCTGTGGCTGTTTTGTTCCTTCAGTTTTTTTCTTTGGTCTTATGCTCCACATATGAGTGAAATCATTTGATACTTGTCTTTTTCCGCTTGGCGTTCCATGTTGTTGCAAATGGTAGGATTTGTTTTCTTCTTATGGCTGAATAATATTCCATTGTGTGTATGTACCACATCTTCTTTATCCATTCATCTATTGATGGACACTTAGGTTGCCTCCATTTCTTGGCTATTGTAAATAGTGCTGTGATAAACATAGGGGTGCGTCTGTCCTTTTGAAACTGGGCTGCTGCTTTCGTAGGGTAAATTCCTAGGAGTGGGATTCCTTGGTCAAATGGTATTTCTATTTTGAGTTTTTTGAGGAACCTCCATACTGCTTTCCACAATGGTTGAACTAATTTGCATTCCCACCAGCAGTGTAAGAGGGTTCCCCTTTCTCTACATCCTCACCAGCATTTGTTGTTTTTTGTCTTTTGGATGTTGGCCATCCTTACTGGTGTGAGGTGATATCTCATTGTGGTTTTAATTTGCATTTCTGTGATGACTCGTGATGTGGAACATCTTTTCATGTGCCTGTTGGCCATCTGAATTTCTTCTTTGCAGAAGTGTCTGTTCAGCTCCTCTGCCCATTTTTTAATTGAATTACTTGCTTTTTGTTTGTTGAGGTGCATGAGCTCTTTATATAATTTGGATGTCAACCCCTTATCGGATATGTTATTTATGAATATATTCTCCCATACTGTAGGAAGTCTTTTGTTCTTGTGATGGTATCCCTTGCTGTACAGAAGCTCTTTAGTTTGATATAGTCTCGTTCCTTCATTTTTGCTTTTGTTTTCCTTGCCCGGGGAGACATTTTCATGAAGAAGTTGCTCATGTTTATATGCAAGAGATTTTTGCCTATATTTTTTTCTAAGAGTTTTATGGTTTCATGACTTACCTTCAGGTCTTTGATCCATTTTGATCCATTTTGAGTTTGGTGTATGGGGTTAGGCAGTCATCCAGTTTCATTCTCTTACATGTCGGGTGTTTTTATTTTAATGATAGCTTGTGGTTTTAGTTGCACTTCCCTAATAGATAATGATGGTGAACATTTTTTCATGTGACTGTTCTTCATCTGTACATCTTCTTTAGTGAAGTGTCTGTTCATGTCTTTTTAATTGAATTGTTTCCTGTTTTGCTGTTGAGGTTTGAAAGCTTTTTATATATTGTACATATAAATTCTTTGTAAGATACATGGTTTGCAGGTATTTTCTACCAGTCTGTAGTTTGTCTTTTCATCCTTAACAAGTCTTTTGCAGAGGGTAGGTTTTACATTTTGATGAGATTCAGTTTATCATATTTTCCTTTTTTACAGTGTGCTTTTGGTGTCAGTCTATGAGCTCTTCACCTGAGCCTAGGTGTTAAAGATTTGTACGACTTTCTGAAATTTGTTCACTTGTTGTAAAGTTTTTATAAAATTTTCTAAACTTTTTTTCTAAACTTTTTATAGTGTTAACATTTACATTTAAGTGCCGGATGTACTTTGGGAGTTAATTGTGTGAAGTTTGTATGAGTTGTGAAGTTTAGTCAATTTTTTGACTGTGTGTATTGTATTGCTCCAGTACGATTTGTCAAAAAGGCATCTTTCCTCCATTGAATTGTTTTTGCACCTTTTTTCAAAGGTTAGATTTCTATTTCTGGTTTTTCTATTATGTTGCGTTGACCTATATATGTACCCTTCCCCCAAAACCACACTGTCCTGGTGACTGTGGCTATATCGTAAGCTTTAATGCTGGGAGAGCTAGTCCTCTCACTTTGTTCTTTTTCACAATTGCTTAAATTATTCTAGGTCCTGTGCCTTCCATGTAAATTTAACAATAAGCTTATCTCTGTTTATAAAAACGTTTTCTAGGATTTTGACAGGAATTGCAGTAAGTCTTCAGATCAATTTGTGGAGAATGGACATCTTTACTATGTTAAGTATAGACATAGTATGTCTAGGTCTTTGATTTGTATTTATAGTTTGACGTCTAGGTTATCTATTTAGTTTGTTTATTTATTTATTTATTTATTTATTAGTTTTTTTATTTATTTCATCAGCATTCTGTATTTTTCGGTATAAAAGTTCTGTGTTTGTTTTGTTTGGTTTATACCCGAGTATTTCATTTTCTTTGGAGCAACTGTGTTTTTGTTTTATTTGTATTACCATGTTTTCATTTTGGTTTCCATATGTTCATTGTTAGTATATAGAAGAAATATGATTGATTTTTGTGGTGCAAACTTGATGAATTTACTTATTAGTTCCAGGAGTTTTTGTGTATATATGTATATATATATATTTAATGTAATCATAAAGGGACAGTTTTACTTCTTCTTTCCCAATCTGTATGCCTTTTTTTTAACTTTCCCTGACTTCCAGTGCCAGCTAGAAGTTCCAGTGCTGTGTTCAGTGAGAGTGGCAATAGTGAGCATCCTTGCCTGTTCCCAATCTTTGGGAGAAAGTATTCAGTCATTCACTACTAAGTATATATTGTAACTGTGGGAATTTTTAGCTGTTCTTTATCAAGTTGCGGAAGTTCCTCCTCTCTTCCTAGTTTTCTAAGACTTTTGAATTTTGAATAGGTATTAGATTTTGCCAAATGTCTTTTATTCTGGTCAGTGTCAGGAAAGGCTGAGTGAGAGCCAGGAATTTCATTCACACCTTGCAGGGACGAGTCATACTTCACCCACTGCAGTGCTAGTGGAAGCCACGGAGAGATCTTGGACCCTCACTCCCTCCTAAAAGTAATGAGGCATCCCTCCCCAGCCAGAATATCAATAGAGCTGAGTGGAGAAAGCAGACTTCCTCTCCCATGTGGTCTTAACACAGCAGCACTCTCCTTTCCCTGCTGGCATGGCGTCAGAATAGGCCTGCAAAAACAGAAGATTTAAGTAAGATCAAGTCCTATATTATGTTATAGGTCCTATGTTATGCTATGTGTTATATTCCTGAATATAATAAAAAGATGATTCGCCATACCAAGAACCAAGAAAATCTCAGCTTGGATGAGAAAAGACAATCAATAGATGACAACAAGACACAGATAACATAGATGTTGGGATTATCTGACAAGGTTTTTTAAAGCCTTAAAATGCTTCAATGTGCAATTATGGATATGCTTGAAAAAAATGAAAGATTAGAAAGTCTCAGCAAAGAAATAGAAGATATAAAGGAGAAACAAATAGAAATTTTTTAATTGAGAAAGTATAATAACCAAAAAAAATGTCAGTATGTGTACTGGATAGCAGAATGGAGAGGACAGAGGAAAAAAACCCTTCAAATATAGAACAATAGAGATTAACAGATCTGAGAAAGAAGATATACTGGGTGGGGGTAGGAGTGGGGGTTAGCCTCAGGGAGCTGTGGGAATGTAAAAAGATCTAATGTGTATTATCAGAGACTAAGAAGAGAAGAGAAATAGGGTAGAGTTAAGAAAAGTACTCAAAGAAACAATGGCTAAAAATTCATGAATTTGGCAAAAGATATTAACCTACTGTTTGAAGTAGGTGAGTAAACCCCAAAGAAGATAAATCCAAAGAAATCCATGCTATGACACATCATAATCAGACTCCTGAAAATTAAAGAAATAAAGAAGAAATTTTGAAAACAGCAAAATGACACGTTACCTATAGGGGAAAAGCAATTTGAATGACAATGAATTTCTCATCAGAAAAAATGGAGACCAAAAAAAGGTGACACGTTTTTCAAGTGCTCAAAGAAAAGGACTGTCAGCCCACAATTTTATATCCAGCATGACTATCCTTCAGAATGAAGGGGAGATCACAACAGCGTCAGGGGAAAGAAAACTAAGAGGATGTGCTGCCAGCAGACCTACCATAAAAGAATGGCTAAAGGAAATTTTTTTTTTACTTAAATTTATTTTGGTATCATTAATCTACAATTACATGTGCAATATTATGGTTATTAAACTACCCCCTTCATCAGGTCCCCCCCACCAACCCCATTACAGTCACTGTCCATCAGCGTAGTGAGATGCTATAGAATCACTACTTGTCTTCTCTGAGTTGTACAGCCCTCCCTGGGCCCCCCCAACATTACATCTGCTAATCGTAATGCCCCTTTTTCCCTCTTATCCCTCCCTTCCCACCCATCTTCCTCAGTCCCTTTCCCTTTGGCAACCATTAGTCCATTCTTGGGTTCTGTGAGTCTGCTGCTGTTTTGTCCCTTAAGTTGTTTTCTTTGTTCTTATACTCCACATATGAGTGAAATCATTTGATACTTGTCTTTTTCGGCTTGGCTTATTTCACTGAGCATAATACCCTCTAGCTCCATCCATGTTGTTGCAAATGGTAGGATTTGTTGTCTTCTTATGGCTGAATAATATTCCATTGTGTATATGTACCACATCTTATTATCCATTCATCTACTGATGGACACTTAGGTTGCTTCCATTTCTTGGCTATTGTAAATAGTGCTGCAATAAACAGGGGTGCATATGTCTTTTTGAAACTGGGCTGCTGCATTCTTAGGGTAAATTCCTAGGAGTGGGATTCCTGGTTCAAATGGTATTTCTATTTTGAGTTTTTTTGAACAACCTCCACATTGCTTCCCACAGTGGTTGAACTAATTTGCATTCCCACTAGCAGTGTAGGAGGGTTCCCTTTTCTCCACATCCTCACCAACATTTGTTGTTGTTTGTGTTTTGGATGTTGGCCTTCCTCACTGGTGTGAGGTGATATCTCATTGTGGTTTTAATCTGCATTTCTCTGATGATTAGCGATTTGGAGCATCTTTTCATGTGCCTGTTGGCCATCTGAATTTCTTCTTTAGAGAAGTGTCTATTCATGTCCTCTACCCATTTCTTAATTGGATTATTTACTCTTTGTTTGTTAAGGTGTATGAGTTCTTTATATATTTTGGATGTCAACCCCTTATCAGATACGTCATTTATGAATATATTCTCCCATACTATAGGGTGTCTTTTTGTTCTACTGATGGTGTCCTTTGCTGTACAGAAGCTTTTCAGCTTGATATAGTCCCACTTGTTCATTTTTGCTTTTGTTTCTCTTGCCCGGGGAGATATGTTCATGAAGACGTTGCTCATGTTTATGTCCAAGAGTTTTTTGCCTGTTGTTTTCTAAGAGTTTTATGGTTTCATGACTTACATTCATGTCTTTGATTCATTTTGAGTTTACTTTTGTGTATGGGGTTAGACAGTGATCCAGTTTCATTCTCTTATATATCTCTGTCCAGTTTTGCCAACACCAGCTACTGAAGAGGCTGTCTTCTCCCCATTGTATATCCAAGGCTCCTTTATCATATATTAAATAACTGTATATGTTTGGGTTAGTGTTTGGATTTTCTGTTCTGTTCTACTGGTCGCTGGGTCTGTTTTTGTGCCAATACCAAATTGTCTTGTTTACTGTGACTTTGTAGTAGAGCTTGAAGTCACGGAGCGTAATTCACCCTGTTTTATTCCTCCTTCTCAGGACTGCTTTGGCTATTCGGGGTCTTTTTTGGTTCCATATGAATTTTAGAATTATTTGTTCCAGTTCTTTGAAGAAAGCTGTTGGTAGTTTGATAGGGATTGTGTTGAATCTGTAGATTGCTTTAGGTAGTATAGCCATTTTGACAATATTTATTCTTCCTACCCAAGAGCATGGGATGCATTTCCATTTGTTAGTGTCCTCTTTAATTTCTCTTAGGAGTGTCTTGTAGTTTTCAGAGTGTAGGTCTTTCACTTCCTTCGTTAGGTTTATTCCTAGGTATTTTATTCTTTTTGATGCAATTGTGAATGGAATTATTTTTCTGATTTCTCTTTCTGTTAGTTCATCGTTAGTGTATAGGAAAGCAACAGATTTCTGTGTGTTAATTTTATATCCTGCAACTTTGCTGAATTCAGATATTAGTTCTAGTAGTTTTGGGGTGGAGTCTTTAGGGTTTTTTATGTACAGTATCATGTCATCTGCAAATAGTGACAATCTGACTTCTTCTTTACCAATCTGGATGCCTTGTATGTCTTTGTTTTGTCTGATTGCAGTGGCTAGGACCTCCAGTACTATGTTGAATAACAGTGGAGAGAGTTGTCATCCCTTTCTTGTTCCTGATCTTAGGTGAAAAGCTTTCAGCTTCTCGCTGTTAAGTATGATGTTAGCTGTGGGTTTGTCATATATGGCCTTTATTAAGTTGAGGTACTTGCCCTCTATACCCATTTTGATGAGAGGTTTGATCATGAATGGATGCTGAATTTTGTCAAATGCTTTTTCAGCATCTATGGAGATGATCATGTGTTTTTTGTTCTTCTTTTTGTTGATGTGGTGGATGATGTTGATGGATTTTCGAATGTTGTACCATCCTTGCATCCCTGGGATGAATCCCACTTGATCATGGTGTATGATCCTCTTGATGTATTTTTGAATTCGGTTTGCTAATATTTTCTTGAGTATTTTTGCATCTACGTTCATCAGGGATATTGGTCTGTAATTTTCTTTCTTAGTGAGGTCTTTGCCCGGTTTTGGTATTAGAATGATGCTGGCTTCATAGAAAGAGTTAGGAAGTATTCCCTCCTCTTCTATTTTTTGGAAAACTTTAAGGAGAATGGGTGTTATTTCTTCTTTATATGTCTGGTAGAATTCTGAGGTGAATCCATCAGGTCCAGGGCTTTTGTTCTTGGGTAGTTTTTTGATTACCGATTCAATTTCGTTGCTGGTGATTGGTCTGTTTAGTTTTTCTGTTTCCTGCTTGGTGAGCCTTGGAAGGCTGTATTTTTCTAAGAAGTTGTCCATTTCTTCTAGATTTTCCAGCTTGTTAGCATATAGATTCTCATAATATTCTCTTATAATTCTTTGTATTTCTGTGGGGTCCGTCGTTATTTTTCCTTTCTCCTTTCTGATTCTGTTTATGTGTGTAGATTCTCTTTTTCTCTTAATGAGCCTGGCTAGGGGTTTATCTATTTTGTTTATTTTTCCAAAGAACCAGTTCTTGGTTTCATTGATTTTTTCTATTGTTTTATTCTTCTCAATTTTATTTATTTCTTCTCTGATCTTTATTATGTACCTCCTTCTGGTGACTTTGGGCCTCATTTGTTCTTCTTTTTCTAATTTCAGTAATTGTGTCTTTAGACTATTCATTTGGAAATGTTCTTCCTTGTTTAAATAGGCCTGGATTGCAATATACTTTCCTCTTAGAACTGCCTTTGCTACGTCCCACAGAAGCTGTGGCTTTGTGTTGTTGTTGTCATTAGTCTCCATATATTCTTTGATTTCTGTTTTGATTTGGTCATTAACCCATTGATTAATTAGGAGAATGTTGTTAAGTCTCCATGTATTTGTGAGCCTTTTTGATTTCTTTCTAAAATTTATTTCTAGTTTTATACCTTTGTGATCTGAGAAGTTGGTTGGTAGAATTTGAATATTTTTTAATTTATTGAGGTTCTTTTTGTGGCCTAGTGTGTGGTCTGTTCTGGAGAATGTTCCATGTACACTTGAGAAGAATGTGTATCCTGTTGCTTTTGGGTGTAGAGTTCTGTAGATGTCTGTTATGTCCATCTGTTCTAGTGTGTTGTTCAGTGCCTCTGTGTCTTTACTTATTTTCTGTCTGGTTGATCTGTCCTTTTGAGTGAGTGGTGTGTTAAAGTCTCCTAAAATGAATGCATTGCTTTCTATTTCCTCCTTTAATTCTGTTAGTACTTGTTTCACATATGCTAGCGCTCCTGTGTTGGGTGCATATATATTTAAAATGGTTATATCTTCTTGTTGGACTGACCCCTTTATCATTATGTAATGTCCTTCCTATCTCTAGCTACTTTCTTCGTTTTGAAATCTATTTTGCCTGATACAAGTACTGCAACACCTGCTTTTTTCTCCTTGTTGTTTGCATGAAATATCTTTTTCCATCCCTTCACTTTTAGTCTGTGTATGTCTTTGGGTTTAAAGTGAGTCTCTTGAAAGCAGCATATAGATGGGTCTTGTTTTTTTATCCATTCAGTGACTCTGTGTCTTTTGACTGGGGCATTCAGTCCATTTACGTTTAGGGTGATTATGGATAGGTATGTACTTATTGGCATTGCAGGCTTCAGATTCGTGGTTACCAAAGGTTCAAGGTTAACTTCCCTACTATCTAAAAGTCTAACAACTCACTTAGTATGCTATTACAAACACAATCTACAGGTTCTTTTTTTGTTTGTTTCCTCCTTTTTCTTCCTCCTCCATTCTTTATATATTTGGTATCATATTCTGTACTGTTTGTCTATCCCTTGATTGACTTTGGGGATAGTTAGTTTAATTTTGAATTTTCTTAGTAATTAGCTGTTCTGTTTTCTTTACTGTGGTTTTATTACCTCTGGTGACAGGTATTAAACCATACAAACAGTTCCGTCTATAGCAGTCCCTCCAAAATACACTGTAGAGATGGTTTGTGGGAGGCAAATTCTCTCAGCTTTTGCTTATCTGGGAATTGTTTAATCCCTCCTTCAAATTTAAATGATAATCTTGCTGGATAAAATAATCTTGGTTCAAGGCCCTTCTGCTTCATTTCATTAAATACAGCATGCCACTCCCTTCTCGCCTGTAAGGTTTCTGCTGAGAAGTCTGATGGGTTTTCCTTTGTATGTGATCTTATTTCTCTCTCTGGCTTCTTTTAGTAGTCTGTTCTTATCCTTGATCTTTGCCGTTGTAATTAGTATATGTCTTGCTGTTGTCTTCCTTGGGTCCCTTGTGTTGGGAGATTTGCGCACCTCCATGGCCTGAGAGATTGTCTCCTTTCCCAGATTGGGGAAGTTTTCAGCAATCACCTCCTGAAAGACACTTTCTATCCCTTTTTCTCTCTCTTCTTCTTCTGGTACCCCTATAATGTGAATATTGTTCTGTTTGGATTGGTCACACACTTTTCTCAATATTCTTTCATTCTTAGAGATCCATTTTTCTCTCAGTGCCTCAGCTTCTTTGTATTCCTCTTCTCTAGTTTCTATTTCATTTATCGTCTCCTCCACCGTATCCAATGTGCTTTTAATACCGTCCATTGTGTTCTTCAATGATTGGATCTCCGACTGGAATTCATTCCTGAGTTCTTGAATATCTTTCCGTAACTCCATGAGCATGTTAATGCTTTTTATTTTGAACTCCCTTTCAGGGAGAGTCATAAGGTCTATATCATTTAAATCTTTCTCAGGAATTGTATTCATAATTTTGCTCTGGACCAGGTTCCTTTGGCCTTTCATATTTGTGTATGGCGCCCTCTAGTGCCCAGAAGCTCTACTCTCCGGGGCTGCTCGGCCCCTGAAGCAATGTCAGGGATTGTAGGGGAGTGGTATTGGTGCCTCAGGGGAGGAAACGGCTGTTTCCTGGTTCCTGGCTGCTATGCCTGTCTCCACTGCCTGAACCAGTGGGCTGAGCACACAGCCATAAGCCTCTGTACTTTGTGTTTTTAGTTGCTGTAGACAGATCTTCCCTCTGGCTGGCCTAACACCAGGGAAGGGTTTCCCGGTTTGCAAGCCTGGTGGGGTTGGCCCGGAGAAAGGCGCACTAGTCTGCCTGTCACTGAAGGGGTTCTTGGAGCTGTGTAGGCAGCTAGGGAGCTGGCGCAACTGAAGATCGTGAAAACTCCCAATTTGCTGGGCAGAGTGCACCCGGACAATTTTGTCTACCTGTCCTTTCTCCTGAGCAGTAAGCTCTGTGCAATCCTTGCCCCTTTAGCAGCCCTCTTGCTAAGGGCTTCTTTAACAGGAAGTCTCTCAGACTGCCCACCTTTCTTTTATCCCAGAGCAGCTGGGTATGGATCCCTGCTTTTACAAGCAGCTGGAATCTTAGTCTCTCAAGGAAATCTGCCTGTCTTAGCTTTCCAACCCTCTAATTACAAGAGTAGCATGCAAGCCCCATGAAATGTAGGTTTGTGCTCCCAGAGCACATCTCCAGAGTTAGGTATTCAGCAGTCCCAGTTCTCCACTTCCTCTCTGCTCTGTTCCTGTTCCTCCTGCCGGTGAGCTGGGGTGGGGGAAGGGCTTGGATCCCGCAGGACCACAGCTTTAGTAGTTACCCTTTTCTGTGAGGGCTGCTCTTGTCTCCAGGTGTGTGCAGTTTGTTGCCGTCCTCTTTCCCGTTGCTCTTTCAAGAGTAGTTGTAGTAGGTTTATTTTCATATTATATGCGGTTTTAGGAGGAAGCCTCTGTCTCACCTCTCACGCCACCATCTTTAATCCAATGCTCAGGAATTTCTTGAGATAGAAAGGAAATGATAATTGAAAGAATCTTGGGAAAGAGAGAACAAGAAAGTAAAAATATGGGTAAGTGCATATTTTAGACTTTCCTTCTTTTCTTGAGTTTTCTAAAACATGTTTGAAGGGTGAAGCAAAAGGTATAACAGTGACTAATAGGATTCTCAGTGTGTCCTGAAGGGGATTCAAGGTAGTGAAGGCACATTGAGAGGGACTATTTAAGGCAATAATATAATAAATGTGGGAAGGTAGAGAGACTTAAAGGATGGAAGAGGGAAAACATGGCCTTGCCCAGAGCCTATGTGGAAGGGAACTCACAGTGTAACAAAAGTGCAAAGCCTGGCATATTTGCCTTCATATTGTATCTGTTTCCTTTGCTGCCTTAATTTTTGGGTTAAAAAGCTGCTGCTCTGCCATGCAACCCTACATATAGTCTTGTTAATCTTCAAAAGGAATTTTGCTCATGACTTAATATTGATGCAACCTTACCCGAAACTCACCTCTCCTGAGGAGATAAAGAAGTTTGTACAAAAATGGCAACTGAGTTGTCAAGGACTTTTGGAAACATCATGGTGACACCCATGTCAACAAAAGTGACTGGAGTCAGCTAACCCTCCTCAGACCTTTGCTGACATGCAGATGTCTGAGGTCGATCATTACCTCCTGACCTCAGCTCCCTCCTTTTACCCCTTCCCTAATAGAAAAGAGGTTTGAAATCAACCCTAAGTTAAGGCGGTGCTTTAGGACATTAGTCCACCATCTTCTTGGTGTGTCTGCTTTCTGAAGAGTCTCCCTTGTGGCTCCAACACCTTGTCTCTTGACTTATTGGCACGTTGAGTAGAGAGTCACACAAGCTTGGACTCGGTGACAGGAGACTTGGCACCTAGGTAGTGAGTGGTGTGGTTCACTGGTACTGGGGGGTGTGGTTCATTGGGGCCATTTGCATTTGAGTCATGAATGCAGGCTGGGGAGGGGAGAGGTAGTTCTGGGCTGGGGAAACGTGTTTTTCCTTGATCCCTCCTCTGGAAATGGATGCTTATTTCTCCCCAAAGGAGGCTGAGAAATATCCATAGCAAGTGGGCTTGTCTGAGGACCCCCTAGACCACCAAGATCTTTCTCTTTCTCTTTCTGAGACCCCTCAGGCTTGGCTGGATATTCTCCGTGGCAGAGGGAACACGGCTGTGGTCTTAGTCCTCTTTCCCTTCCCTCCCAATAGATCTGTGAGAGAAAGAAAAGTGACGTGTTCATTTGTTTTAGGTAGAAAGGCTTTAAGTTAAGGGTTAGCGAATGCCTTAGGGAGAAAACGTTGCACAAACGTAGCGTGTTGTTCCAGGATGTAATTATAAAAGCACTTTGGTACTGAATATGGGGTCATGAGTCCTTGGTGCGTGTTCCAACACAGCTGATTCCTTATGTCCCAAGGTTGTTGGGAGGGTTAGTGGATACTCCTGAACTGTTTAGGCCTAGCCAGTTTCAGGGGCTGATGTTGACTATCAGACATGCTTAAATTGGCTTAGAGTGCCCCCTCCTGGGAAAGGCCTAAAGAGCAAAATGCAAATATCCTTGTTTCTGTGCAAAAATTCTCCTGGACCGTGTACTTAATAACTTCAGAGAATGTACATGCTTAGGGTGTTTGTACTTTAAAATTATTGTGAAAATGTCACCATATTAAATTATTATTATGCAGAGATTTTATTTATGTCCTTGTAAAATAAGCCGGCGGCTTAGAGATTTCATATGGTTCCCAAGGGGCTACCATATGGAGTGTTTTGAAAGTGTAAAGGGTTACATAAGTGTGAGGAATTTATAACGTTTTAGTGAGCAGTAATGTGTAGTATTTTATAGGACAAATTCTTAGGAAGTACAAATGTATTTATGGATGTTGATTAATCTAGGGACAATTTCTCTTTCGGAGAAGTTGGTAAGCATCTTTATTCCTGTTGATAGTGACTGGGTCCATGGTCATGTTTCCTTTTCTGTGGGCCTTTGGCTATATGGTGGCCAAGGTGTGCTTGTGTGGCTCTGACCCTGAATTGCATTGATTGAGTCATGCAGTCTGGCATTCCCGAATGGTAGACGCAGGGGCTTAGGGGGTCTGTGAGTTATAGGATCGTTAAGCAGGGCCAGAGAGAGGGTCACTGAAAGCCATGGCTGGAAGGACTCTGGCCAGCGAGAACATCATTTTTTGAAATATGATGTTGTTTTCTCTTTGGCTATTGCTGAGCAATGATGGGACGGGGAGACAGAGGTTAGAGTTCACTTGGTCCTCTATTTAAGTTAAGAATCTTCACACTGTCCATGGTGTTGTCACTTTCCATTTTCTTATTTTCTTCTGTGCTGTTATTTATCACAGTAATCTAATTCAGTGCCTGGGTTTACATGCATGGAATAAATTCAGTTCTTACTTTCTGGTCCTTATAAAAGGAGGAAAAAAATGTAATCTAGACAGGTATACAGAGGCCACCCACACAAGCAAATCCACATTCTCAAGGTGGCATTGCAGTGAGTCCCCAGAGTGGCGGTGGGGAAGGCCGTTAAGCCTGGGACGTGTGCAGACAAAGCAAGGCAGGTGCAGACCTCTGGGGCTGACTACAAGGGGCCCTGAAATTCAGCAAGGATGAAGGGACATGCGAGGTGAGTGGGAGGCCAGGGAAGGGGAGACGGCCCAGGACCCAGTGGAGTCTGCGGGGTCTGCGGGGAGACCAGAGAAAGCCACTCCCTGGGAGGCAGGGTGGGGGTGAGTCACAAGTGGCTGCAGGACTGAGAGGCGGTGAGTGGCGGAGGGCCGGGCTGGGGGCGGGGAAGACCCCCTCACCTTCCAGGACCTGGCCACAGGGCTGATCAACAAACATCTTCACGTGTTGCTCCTGAGAATGCAGAAAAGTAGGGGAAAGAGACAGCAAAGCCCACCTGCCCTTCCCTGTATGCCTCCTCCTCCTCCCGAGGGCTCCTCCTGCAAGGCTGCCCCTGGGCCAGGTGGGATCTGTGCAGCCTCAACCAGGGTCCCTGTGGCTGGGCGTGTGGAGGCTGGTCGTGTATCTTTCTGGAGGTCACATGACCCAGGGGTCCTGTTGGATTCAGGATATCAGCCCAACAGGAAGATGGAGCCAGTGGTAGTCCCATCTCAGGACCCATCAAATGGCCCCACCCTCCAGCACCCCAGGAGGCCCCTTCTGCTGGAGCTCCTGCCCTAGGCTCACTCCCCTGGTGGCCACCCAGGAGAGGATGGCCTGCTGATCTTGGGGTCTTTGCAGGCTGCTCGCTTTCCCAGTGAGGGTCTCATTTTTGCTTAGCTGTTTCATCTTGTCTGGGGAGACAAGCTGACCCTATTTGAATTTTAAGTACTGCTGTGGCCAGACTTTTCAGACCAGTAGCAAATTATCTTTCTTTTACTTAGCACAGTGCATTTGGGATCAAGCCACACTCAGTATCTGAACCCAGACTTGCTCCGAATGGCATGTTCGCTGTGCTTGCCGCTGAAATAGTGACCATAACCTTCTGTAGGAAACATCCCTGCAGGCAGAGAGGAGAAACTCATTCTGTAGAGTCCACAGAGATGGCCCCCTGGGCGCTGCTTCTGTCCAGAGCCAGCTTGGCAGCGCATTCAAAGCTGTGCTGTGTCAAGGCTGCTGGGCCAGCTCCACCCTTCCTGTATGGGGAGCACACTCCACCCACCCCGAGGCCGTGACAAGGACAGGGATGTGCAGCTGCTGGGGCGTGAAGGACTGGGACCACCATTCAAGTCATCACACATTAAAAACACCCATGCGCTCGAGGGCTCGCGCACTCCCCTGCTGGGGACTGCCTCCTCTGTGGTGGACAGGCAGAGGGTCTGTAGCTCTCAGCCAGGTGTCTAACTCAAGACTCATTGCTCTGCGCTTCTGCTTCCACATAACATGAAGTAACAGGGACTGGATTTACCCTCCCACCAAAAATAACCAAACACAGGACAAAATATGTGAAAACAACCAACCAACCCAGTTTTCAAGACAATGTCCCTGCAGCAGTGCAGAAGAATGGTCTCTGAGCGGGACACATGGCGGGAGCCTGCGGCTCTGCGGATTGCTGCCTGGAGAGCTTCCAGAGATGCAGCTGCTTGCGTGGAGTCCGTTTGCGGAGAGATTTTTTGGTGAACAACAACATTCTTTCTTATTTTTCTGATGCTGAGCGTTGTTTTCCTCCATGTCCGGAAGGAGGCAGGGATGACTGGGCGCCGTTTTCCTGGAGTCCGGGTCGGACGGCGTCATTTGCCTTCGTTCTGAAGGTGTTTGGCAAACCATCAAACATACTGTGGCCTGCCGCTGGCATTGGTAACCCCGAAGGCCTCCAGCACCCTCTTCCCTGTTGGATAGTTCCCCGCAGTAGAAACCTGGCCTTCCAGCGTGGAGCTGCAAAGCCCTCCATTTCACAGCCTTCCTTGAGTTTAAGGTGCAAACGTGACTTAGGGTCCAGTTGTCATCTGCACCCGCTCAATGTCTTCAGTGTGAACAGCTGTCAGGGCTGGGCTGGTGGCCGGGCTGTGGTCTCTGGTTGGGGACGTTCCTGAGAGGCTGCCCTTTGCCAGGTCAGTTCTGTGCTATGGTGCTGGGGGTCCCTTTCTTCAGCGCCCAGTGATTTTGTTGCTCTCTTTATCCTGTAATAAGCTGATTACTCCTTAAACTAGCTAGAGGGGATTCTCTTGTCTGTAACCAGAAACATGGACCATGTGAGAAAGACAAAGCCCCAACTCAACAGGCTTGAACAGGTCAGGAGGCCCAGAGGGGTGGCCCAGGGCTGGTGACGCAGCAGTTCACCGTCATTGTCATGAACCATTTCCTTCGTCTTTCCTCTCCTTGCTCACCCCCGCGGCGTCCTTTGCGGCCCAGGACTACCTTTCCCCATCTCTGATCTTCTGGCATCCCTTCTTTTCCCTCTCGTTCCCAGCAGGTCATCGCGAGGGGCTCAGATGTTGGCCAGGGATGGAGTCCACGTGGCAGGAGACACGGTCCACTCACAGGAGCCAGTCCCCTTGGAAGCAGAGCCTCCTCTTCCTAGCTCTGAGGATTAGAGCCTGCCGGGCCCTCCTGTTCCAGCCCACGCCAACACTCCCACTTTGGCTGTGAGTGGCAGGCCCCCTCCTCCCCCCTCCGTCGTCACTCTTGGGCCCTCAGAGGCTGCTTTTGCTGGTATCTCCTTGGCCTGCTTTGCAGGTTTCTGCCATTGGGGTTTGACACCACTCGGAGTGTTTCTCTTGGTCATGTGTGTGTTTTTCAGCTTTGGCCAAGGCTACTCAGAGGCCTGACCCCTAGGGGCTCCCTGTGCAGGTGCCTTACTTTTCAGAGCCACAGGTGCTTGCTAAGTCTCCTATCTTGGAGAGATTTCTGGTCACCCTTCCTAAATTTTGTGTCCAACTCTGTGGACGGATTTGTAAGAAATCATGATGGAATCTTCTGCTCTGAGACTTTTCTGTTCTGCTTCTCCCGTGTACTGTGTGACCCATCATTAAATGGGCCCTGCCTCTGCTCAGATGTCACTTTCTCAACTGCCAACCCTGACTGTTCTGTGTCAAATTAGTCTAACTCCCTCCCCATCCCGACTGGCACTCCTGAGTCTCCTTACTGTATTCCTGCTTTCTCATAGCACTTAGCATAGTTCACTCTGTTGTATGACTTACATCTTAAGCTAATGATCTGTCTCCCTCCTCTAGAATATAAGCTTCTCACTGGCAAGCATCTTTCTCTCTTTTCCTCACGAGGCACCCTAATCGCCTAGAACAGTATCTGGCACATGGTAGGCGCCCAATAAACAGTGAATGAGTTCTCAGCTTCTTCATCAGAAAAAGAATAATCAATTTTTTCAGAAAGCGGTAGTCTGGATAGGAATATTTCCTTGTGATCCGTAGAGAAAAGTACAGATGAGGGCTTAAAATTTTTTGTTTTTACTTATTTCTTATTGACATAAAACATACATCCTGAAAGGTGCACAAGTCACAAGGGCACAGGGGACTAGCACACTGGGTTGTGGTTTTCATGTCTGTTTGATCATTGTTGACCTGGAAGGAGTGGTCAGAGAAGGGTCCTCGGAGGCTGTCCTGCAGAATCCCCGGACACTTGCTGGTCTGTCGTTTGGCTTCAGTGTCCTTGGCCTTGGTGACCCAATCCTGCGGGGCCTCCACCTCCCTTGTCACTCCTCTCTAGTCCCTCTACCTCCCTGACCTGGACACTGAATGTCCTTGGGACTAGTCTACTTGACTTCTGGCTGTGTTCTCTTTAAATCCAATTCCGTTCTTCCCCACGTCTGTGCTGATCATTTACCATCCACACTTGATTGTAGAGGTGTGGCTGCCTCCTTGGTGGCCTCCTGCCTCTCAGGCTCCACATAGTCAGACTGGGCTCAAACCACTCCTTCTGCCCCGCGTTGCTGTCCCTCCGCAGGTGGCAAAGCCCTTTGGCATTTGCTATGTGATCCCACAAGTGGCCAGTAGGTGGCACACGTCGCACACCGCTGCGGGGTTTGCCTCATTCAGCCTTTCTCAGGAGGGAAAGATGGGTTTCTGCCCCAGCCTGGCCTTTATGGCAATGTGTAATCCTGTGGAATGGGACATGCAATGACTACTGGTGTTGCTGTAAACACACATGCTAAGAGCAGCTGCCAGTTGGGGATGCGGACAGAGGGAACACTCAGTCAGAGGTCTGCTGAGGACAGTCTCTAAAAGGAAAGCCCTGTGGGTTTTTAATTTAAGAGCCTCCCAGTTAACCTTTGTGACTCACTGAAAGAAACTTTTAGAACCCAGAAGGACAACGATAATACATTTTGTGGATTGTAACCTGGTCCTGGGCCCACCCTGCCCCCTTGGCCTCCCTGTTTCATCAGGTTTCAGAAGGAGACAAGGAACCCTCACGTAGGACAGGCAAGCCCTCCTCCCAGCCACCTGCAGGGCCAGGCTGTCCGCAGAGCTGGTACCTTCTGAACCAGTGTTGGCTTCTTTTCCTGTTCCTCGGCCCTGGCACATTGTCCCCTTGGATTTGTCCTTTCTCTGGAGGAGAGTTGATTTAAATCTCATTCTGCCGTTAACAAAATTGGCACCTGATGGGTATGAAGCTGAGGAGGAAAGCATCACAGCAAAGCAAAACACAAAATGGAATCTGGCCAACACGGAGCAATAAAGATTGGATGCTTTTCATTTTAATATGTGTGGACACTTGAAAACAATTTTGGTAAAATGCCCTTAACAAAATTTACCAACTTAACCATTTTCCATTCATTGGTATTTAATATACTGATACTGCTGTGCAACCATCACCACCACCCATCTCCAGGTTTCCTCCTGTAAAACTGAAACTCTCTACCCTTTAAGCACTGACTTCCTAGGGCCCCAGTCCTCAGTCCCTGCCAACCACCATTCGACTCTCTGAATTTGACTTGACTACGTGCCTCATATAAATGGAGTCATATGGCATTTGTCCTTTCATGTCTGACTTACTTCACTTAGCACCATGTCCTTAAGGTTCATCTGTGTTGTAAAAGATGTCAGGATTTCCGTCTCTTTTAAGGCTGAGCGATACACCATCGCATGTGCAGCCCTCATTTTGGTTATCCATTCATCCATCCATGGACACTTGGGTTCTTTTCATGTTTTATTACTGTGAATCGTGCTGCTGTGAACGCGGGTGTACAAATATCTCTTTGAAACTTACTTTCAATTCTTTTGGGTATATGCCCAGAGGTGGAATTGCTGAATCCTGAGTCATTCTAGTTTTAATTTTTTGAGGAACTGCCATACTGTTTTCCATAGTGGCTACGTCATTTTGCATTCCCATCAACAGTGCACAAGGGTTCCAGTTATTCCACATCCTTGCCAACACTTGTTATTTCTGTGTGTGTGTATGTTTTGGAGGGGGTACAGTAACCATCCTGATGGGCACGAAATGGTGTGTAGACATGTAAGTTTGTTTTTCCTGGGGCTTTCTCTTGAGTGGGCTAGGTAACCTGCTATTTTCTTATGACTGTGGTGTTTCCCCTTCCCCCGGCAGAGCCTCCCCCCACAGAGCCCTTGTGTATGTGGATATCCACCCCAGGGACCCCACTGAAAGGAGCTTCATTTGGACCAATGTTAAGTCATTGGAATTTCCTGAGGGGTCACCAGGCCACTGCTGAAGAGGGCACAGCTTCGGACCTCTGAGGGCAGGAGTGAGGCGGGTTGATTTGTTACCCGCCCTGTGTTGCCCTCCTGGCCCACAGGTGGCAGGTCCCAGGAGTCCCTCACTGATGGCCTAGGAGGTTAGGAAGCTTCAGGTCCTCAGCCTGGCCACCCAACTAAGGCTGTTGAAACATGCAGTACCACTGCCAGGGACATGCAGGTATGCGCCATCCACACCCAGCAGGAGTCCCTCCAGGTATCCACCCACAG
>JAQQAC010002629.1:11809557-11834861 GCA_029783875.1 Phataginus tricuspis
ATCTCCTGTAGGCATCTTGGAACATATCCCCAACTGAGCTCTGAATCCATGCTCCTGCCCCAGCCCATTCTTCTCCCAGCCTCAGGAAAAGGCTCCATTCTGCTCTTTCCTGCTCCAGGTGCAAACCCTGGCATCATCTATGACTTCTCTCTTTATCTCACACCTGACACCGACTCTCCTTGAACTCTGTCCAGAATCTATCGCTTCTCCCCACTCCTGCACTCAAAGCCACTTTTACCACCGTCCCCACTGGACCCCTGCGGGTGCTGTCCAGGCAACCCCCCACTTCTCCCCTCGCCCTACCTGGGCAACTCTCTGCATCCTTTAAAAACAAGTTGGGTCATTTCACTCCCCTGCTCAAAGCCATCCCGTGGTTCTCCATGTCCCTCATAACAATGTTCTAAGTCCTTCACATGGCCTACAGGGCTCCACATGGTCTTGTCTGTGGCGCCTCTGTGTCTTGACCTCTGACCCAGTTTGGACTGCTTACATTGTCTTTCCTTACCAGACTCATTGAGATCCTTTAATTTGCTTATTAATTAATTTGCTTGCACATGCCTGCCCTGGGCCTTTGCACTAACTGTTTTCTCTGAAACATTTTCCTTCTGCTATCTGCATAGCTAACTCTTTCATTCCCTTAGGTCCCTTATCACAGGGCCACTTTGTATACAATAGTAACCTCCCCTTTTATCATCTTTTTTTTTTTAAGTAACCAAGAAATAAGACTCATATCATATGATCTTTATTAAAATACCAAAACACAGGAAAAGCATTTCTATTCCAGGGACTTGGCCAGGCATTTGAAAAACTTTTTCTAGTTCACTTGAGTTTACAGAAGGATTTAATCTGCTTTTACAGATTCACTGGTTATGACTAGGCTGTTAAGAGGCCAGTTATTACCTAAGAAATTTCATGAGTATTTGCAATGGAATGACCCTCTATCATTTATCTGTTAATTAACCCTGCTTGTTTCTGTTTTCCTTATCACCACTTGACATTACTTTTGTTAAATGTCCCCTTTCTCTTAAGGAAATTGGTGAGAATAAAGAACTTTGTCTTATTTTATGATTATCACCAAGACCTTCAACACTTCTGCATTTGGAAGCTGCTCAGTAAGTATTTGCTGAGTGAATTGAATGAATTAATCTTTCAGTGATGTTTGGAGGGACTGGCCTGGGAAGACCTTGGATACTATTGTGGTAAACTAGGCATGGCAGGCTATAGGTGTAGATAGAGGGGAGGCCTCAGGGGCATGAAGGAAGACATGAATGGGGGAAGGGTCTTTAGATTGGGTAGCAGAAGATGGATACTTGCCTGGCCGTGCTTTGGATGACTCTTTATAAGGACTCTTTATAAGTGTATTTCAGACTCCAGCTGTGGTCTAACCATAGGCTTTCAGATACCTCTGGCGCATCTGGTCCTCTCCCATACCAGCCCCTTGTTCCATGACCCCAGGCCCTGCCCCCATTCTTGACTCTAACTCAGATGGCTGACCCAGAGGTTGCAGACTGCCCTTTAGAGGAACAGTCACAGTGCCTTTTTAAAGCTAACTTGAAGAGACCTTAACAAAGCTGATCTGTGGTATGATAAAGGTAAGATGTGTCAAGGCACCAGGTTTTATCGGGCTGCTTGGATTTCTTTAAATGTTGCTCTTCATTGTATGGCTGTTTGAAATCAGTGATTTAATATTATGCTTAGTTTTCAGTATGCAGTTCATTTTCCCTAGAGGACTGGAGTTGCTGTGACCTGTGCCTGGGTTAGCCAAGGGTTTGGTCATGAGGCTGTAACTCAGGCGACACAACTGACTTGCTGGAAGCTGCCCAAACTGCCAGGGGGCCGAGTGGGCACTAAGAAAAATTACCCAAAACTTGGAGATAAGGAAAATGGATGACTCTATGTCCTTGCAAAGTCATACCAGAGTGTTGCCCACTCGCCCCTCCCAAGGATTATTTAAATCTTTGGGGGTATGTACCTCTGTTTCACATACTGCTTAACTGGCAATTAGGATTCAAATTTTGTGAAGTTACATATTAACTTATTGAACATAAGTTGCATATAAATTTTGTCCAGTAAAGATGCACGTGATTTCTGTCTTGTTGAAAGCAAAACCACCCATGTTAGTTTTCCTGTACCGTAGAATACTAACCAGGCCGATCCTGACCTCTCAGGCTTCCGGTCTCTCTGGGGGGTGGGGGGTGGAAGCACTACTTGTTAGCATGCATTTCTCTTCCAGTGTACTTTCTCCTGGCTAAATAAAACTGTCTTCTAGCCTTCTCAAAAGAAAAAAAAAGAATACTAACCAGTTTTATAAGTAACTTAGTGCAATGAAACAAATGTTGGTGTTCACCACCTCCCAAATTCATGTTGAAATCCTAAGTCCCAGGGTGATGGTACTAGAAGGTGAGGCCCTTGGGGGGCATCAGGTCATAAAAGCAGAGCCCTCCTGAATAGCATTAGTGAATTTACAAAAGAGACCCCGGAGAGCTCCCTCGCCCTTCTGCCTTGTGAGGACGCAGTGAGAAGACAGCCCTCTCTGAGCCAGGGTTTTGCTACAGCGGCCTGCGCGGACAAAGGCACGAAGCGCTCATTTCAGCATTCTTCTCCCAACTGCCTCTGCAGGATTCTGCCTGTAAGCTCTGGGAAGCCGCTGTGCCGTCCGCTTGGCTCCCTCATTAATGAGTTGAACAAATGTACTTGGGTATATTTGACAGTATGAGAGTCAGGCTTCTAATATTTTGAAAGTGATCTTTGACAGAGGAGATAAAAATCCTGGTGAGCGCGCTGAGAACACCTAAGCCTGCAACATGACGTCAGTGTCGCGGAGAATACACGCAAAGGGCCAAACCCACCTCCTCCGTCCCGTTCCTGCTTGTTCGCATGCATTTCTCATGGAGTACTGGTCACAAGGTGGGGAGACATGTTAATTCACTGTCAGTTCAAGTCAGCCATTTCACTCTGCTCGTTCCCTTCCTGTTTTCTTTTAATAAATTGTCTTTAAAACAGGAAGGACGTGATCCAGCAGCAGGCCCTGGCCCGTGCCCCGCCAAGTCTGCAACGAAGACGGGAGGGTACGCTCTGCAAAGCCTCGTGCTCCGCCCGTGTCTGAGGGCTCCTTAGCTAGATCCTGCAGTGTGCCTGTGGGGCGGGGGCACCCGACTGGGAATCGGATGTGCCTTCTTACATCAATTAGGAGGCAGAAGGCCTGAGCAGGGCTGGTGTGTGATGCCGTGCAGAAGCCTGGTGGGCTCTGCTTCTCTGGGATCAGCACCCCCGGGAGGGTCTGGTTCTAGCGTCATGCGGACTTCACCCTGAGGTTGCAAATAACTTCTCATCCCTGAGGGGCTTAGTTTTTCCCTAAGGGCCAATGTGGGAAATGTACCTCCTTATATACCTCCTGGAGGTGTAGATACAAATGAACGAAAACCTTTGTGGAAAAAACTGGAAAAATGTTACCCAAAAGTTGGAAATAAGGCTATAGGAGGACTCCATGTCCTTTCAGTGTTAGACCAGAAAAAACATTATATGTAACAAAACAATATACTGCTTTGTGCAGTATCATTCTGGGAGGGAGAAATCGGCGGGTGCTGCAGTCATGGGGCCCGCTCCCTAAGGCATCCTTTTATCTATGAGGAGGGTGGGAAAGGGGTAGGGAGGGAGGGGGCCACAGCATTCCAGAAATGGCCTCATTTTGTATTTTTTCAGGTCCAAAGTTGAAACAGCTTTCTGTTCTAAGCACCTTTGAAAGCGGTTCTTCATTTCCTAAAACCATTAGCCAAACACTGAAAAAAAAAATCACCCATAAAAAAATTCAACTGAGGGCATTGGGCTTGTTTCTCTGGCTCTAACGTGTGGCCTGAAGGTGTGGGTGGGGCAGAAGTCGGAGCTCCAGGTGGGGCCAGCTGTGGGGGGACTGGCTGTTTGCCTGGCGGGGGGCTGAGCTGAGCACAGACAGAGCTGAGCCAGGTGGGGCTGCCCGGTTACTCTGGGAGTTCACAGATGGACTCGGATATGAGAGCCGGTCTGTCATGAAAATAAGGGGACTTGTGGAAAGTGCTGCTCTGTGTGGACACCTTCTCTTTCTCAGTATTGTGAACTCTTAAAGGTATTTGCCTCCTGGGTCTCACTTAAAATGCTCCTTATTACAAGGCATTTACTAGAGCAAATCCCTGGATGCCATGTTTCTAACCTACCATGTGGTTTGCCTCATGGGAAAAGGGCTGGCTTTACATCATTGACTCAGCTTTGTGGAAAATACTACCCTGGTAGGGATGGAGATGCAGGCTGCCATTTTGAAATAACCACCTGTTCAGGTAGCTTCTCACAGGAACCACAAATGGAGTGTGAAAATTTACACAGAGTGCGATAAATGCAGTGGGACTGGTTTCTCTCCCCTTTCCCACTCTTTCCTGGGGCCTACCTATATGTGTCTGTTACACACACACACACACACACACACACACACGCACACACATGCACACACACACACACACGCATGAGGATATTTTTTCAAATAGAATTCAACACTACAAAGAGGCTCTTTGAGCATAAGAGCAACAGGGCCATGGTGAGGTTAATTTCGGCAGTCTGATTGTCTTGTGGTTGTTCTACCCTGAGGCCAGACCGCAGGGAGGGCCTCCCCCTCCCACCCAACCACACCAAGGCAGGGGAGGGGGGCCGCGGGGAACAAGAGAGCTTTCCCCCCCTCACCCATGAGGGTGACCGCAGGAGCCTGGCTTGAAGGAGCGATGACTGTTTCGCAGCCCTGGTCCCTGTGGATTCCATAAGACTTGGAATATGTGGTCTGATATGAAGCAAAGGACAGTCCTGTGAGTCCCTGTGGACTCCAAGTGTGCTTGACCCCTGGCAGTAAACCACTTGGATATTAACAGGCCCTTGCCCAACACCACCTTTGAAGGCCAAGTGCTTGGCGGCATCACTAGCCAGCCAGATGCATCTCCACCAAACCGAGAAGGTAGAGAAGGTTCCTCTGACTCTAGCAATTCTCCCCACCCGTGCCCCTGTCCTGCACCTCCTGCCCAGCCAGCGAATGATCTAGTAAGTTGCATATTTTATCGGTGAGTTCCATGAGGCCCCTGTTTTGGAAACTGTGGGTTCAGTGGATAAGGCAGAGCTACGTTTTGATAGTCTTTCCTATTTTTCAGAGGATGAAATAACTCACCTGATGAGGAGGGCTAGCTGGACTTTGTAAGTTCTATGGTTGACGGGGTAGATTTTAGGGAAGTCTTAGAGCAACATGGCTGAGCACCAGGCTGGGACGTCAGTCGGATAGGGGCTGGAATGTTGGCCGTGCCCGTGGCCCTCAGTTGCTTCGTGTGGAATCGAAATGATCATGTCTGCCCTACAAGGCTGTCATAAGCATTACGTAGAAAGCATTGAGCCTGTATGTGGCTCCTGGGTGCGGGGCATTCTCATAACTGGAGGCCATCATTTGCGGAATGTGTGCTGCAAGCCTTCGGAGGAAGACCTGGATGGAGTGTCGATGGAGAAGAGAACGTTCCCAGTCTTGGCTCCACACGAGAGGAGCAGCTGGCTGAGCCAGGATGCCTGGGGACAGCTCACCTGGCCGCCTGGGCCTCTCCGGGAGTTCCACTTCCTTGTTCCAAAGTGGTTTGTGACCCCAGATTGAGCAGGAGCTCCGTAGGGGGTGGTGGCTCGGGGAGCATGTGCTGAGGAAGGTGTGCATGCGGGCAGTGCTGCCAGGGATGAAAGGGGGAGCGAGGAGGCACAGCCCTTCATGCAAAGGAATGGACTTTGAAATCAGTGGGCAAACTACTTTATTTTTAGGGCATCATCTGACTCCCTAGGGTGTACATGGTATTCTTAGAAAGCCAGCCCTGTTTTTCTCCTGCCTCAACTGACTCTTGGACTTTGGGAGTGACCAGACTGCAGTCTGCTAGCAGAGCACTTCTGAGACATACTCAGTACAAAGCCTCGTGAGGTGTTCAGAACAGGGGAGATAGATGCAAGGGGCGAGGGATTTCTGTTCTCAAAGAGCTCTGGCCGTGCAGCAATGCACTCAGACTTGCCCAGCCCGCAGTCTCCAGTGCATCAGTGAAGCTGACACCTCCCTGGGGAAGGTCAGGGCTCAGGCCTGAAGGGAATTAGCATGACTGTGAGGAGAGGGGGTCACCCGGTGATCTGGTTTCCTCTCATCTTCCCCTGGTCATTTCTGAACTAAAATCTGTTCCCAGCCCTCAGGCGTGAGTTCACCCACATCCCGGACATCTGCAAGTTGTGACTTCCCCCCAGGGTTCTGACTAAGTACTACAGTAGCCAGCATTTAAATGAAGCTGTTCACATGGCTTAATTTATTGTGTACTATTTCAAAAGTGGATCAAAAGTTCTCTATGAAGAACTGTTTAATAAAAAAGGCAAGTTGGGGAATGATACATGTTGCAAATTTTTATTTCAAATGTATGCAAGTATATAACATTCTGGAAGGTTGCACACTAAGCCACTGACAAAAATTGAGAGTAAAGGAGAACTTCAATTTTTTGCTTTATAAAAGACTTTTCCCCAGAAATTTCAGGTATTTTTGAGACATGATTTATCATGTAGTATGTACAGCATGTACATTCCTTGCCATCTGAAGCACCTCAGAAAACACAAAGCCGATCCTATATGAAAACCTTTGTCGACCCTAACATGAGGAAAGGACATATTCTGCAACCCCCAAGTTCTCTGAGTAAGACTTTAAGCCCTAGTAACTCAGCTCTAAGTCTGTATTCCTCTCACCATTTGCTAGTATTCTTCATTAGCATGGGCTTTATTATTGACAGTTATAAGCCTCAATTTTAGTCGTAAGACTGTTTTACAAAACTGTCCTTTGCATTTTAGTGAAGTAATTTTGGAAGGCAGGTAATTTTCCATAAGCTGGGAAAAGAATCCAGATCAATACAAACTCAAAGAATGTTAGACTCCGTATGATATTTGTAATTTTTTTCTTCCATTTCTTTCCTGATGCTTTTTCATGATAAGCTTACTTTGTTGTCAACTCTGCATTGCCTTATTCTCATATACTTTGATTTTTAAAAAATATCAAGCCACTGATTGATAAAGACTGTCCAGAAAGCAGAGCTTCTCTTGAAGTAGTTCCATCATGTAACTATTACTGGTGAACCTATTATAGCCAAGTTCTGCTATACAGGATCGGTAAGTTCAGATGCAGTCAGAGCTCTGGTTAAGTGTTAAAATATCAAAATCCATCCTCTGAGAATTCCGCTGATATTTGGCATCAAACGCTGCTTTCTTGCTCTGCAGGCCTCCACAAATTGCCTGCGGCCTTCTTTGAGCTCCTGGCTTCTGCCTGGAGCAATCTGGTAATTAATTCCTAAGACAGTTAAGTGGGTGATGGAGGCTGAGGTTCAGCAAGTAGCCAGGCCTGGGCAGTTCAGGGCCCTGGGTCCCTGTGTGTTCTTAGCACCCCCTTCCTCTGGCCCTCAGGCCCTCCCTGGCCTCCTCGGGGCTGCCCTGTGCCGGTTCCCACCTCCCTCCACCCCCTTCTGCCCATTGGATGTTGCTGTCTGCAGGCAGCTGGGACCTCTGGGTCAGCTCGGCCTCTCCCAGAATAATTAGAGTAAGAAGACAGCACTAGTGTGCGTGTGCACACACCTTAGCATATCCTTAGAGATTTCTGTGTGGTTTGCACGAGTATGGACTTACCATTACTTGAATGTTTAATAAATAGCTAAAAAGAAAACAATAGTATGAGAATAAAGAGAAGCATTGATAGCAAGCCCAGGGGAGGGTCAAGTTTCCCTGGATGAGTCCCCTTCCAGTCCCCAGGCTCCCACATCCGGGAAGGCCATGCTACCCTAACTCAGGGCTAGAAGCTGCTAAGAATTAGATGCTCATGTTTTGCTGTGACTGGCTGTGGTCCTGGACCCCTCAGGGTCTCACTGAGGAGCCAGAGGAGGGTTCTTCCTTAAGAAGAACTCTCCCTCTCCCTCTCCTCCCAGGCTCACCCTGTAACCAGGTTGCCTCTCTGAGGCCCCAAGGAAAGGCTCTGGAACTGCTCCGGAAACGCACTGGAACTGTAAGCTCACCCGGCATCTCAGGGCCCTTGGCCTGGGTTAAGAGCTCGTGTCTTCTGGAAGTGCCTGCTCCTTGAGCAATGAGATCTACCCTCTGCCCTCCTTCAGCCAAGGGACTTGGAGCTGTGAACCCTGAGCAAGAGAAAGCAGGAGAGGTGATGCTCAGGGTGAAGACAGGGATGGTCCTGGGCCCCAAAGGTGGCTTGGGCTGCAGAGCGGCTGCGGCTGGCAGGGCTCCGGGAGGCTGCAGGGTCACGGGGGAGCCAGGACTGCACACCAGGGGGTCCCGCACACCCAGCTGAGATGGCTGAGGGGCCCAAGGCATTTCCTGCCCCACAGTCAAATATGCTAAACCTTCCCGACCTGCTGATGGTAGCTAGTTGGCTTGTGGAGGATGCCTTACAGCTGGGACTAGATTCTGGGAGACAGGCTGCCCGCGAGTATACCCCTTTCCCCCTCTCCATCTCTCTCCCGCCTAGGCTGCTATTGTATTACAGGAGCTGTAGACACCATTGGTTTTGCACTTGACAAAGTCTACAGGGGTCTCTATTGATGTTTTGGCCCAAGGGCCTGGAACGTATCTTGCATGGTCCACCTCTGTTGCCAGCCACGCTGCTGGCGTTTTCGGTGACAAGACCTTTTGGTGATCTGCCACTACAGCCTGGATTTCACTCTGTGCAGGGCCGGTGCATCTGGCCCATTCCCACAGTCGCTCAGCACTAGGGTGAGGCTGTTCTGCTGCACATTTCAGGGCACTGGGGCCGCCAAGAGCTAGGATTTGGGGCCGGCCTGGCAGGTGTCGGCTCAGATCCTGGCTCTGCCGTTTACCTGTGGGCTGATCACAGGCCATCTCCCAGCCCCCTTGGCACTCAGGTTCCTTGTCAACAAGTGGGACAACAGTAGAAGCCACATTGTGGGGTCACTGAGGATGAAATGCGATCATTCTTACAGAATTTAGCTCAGTGCTGGGCACACACAAGCACTTGGGAGTCATTAGCTCTAATTAGGGTTCAGCGCAGGCTGAAGACAGCACATTTGTGACCCGTTTCTCAGGTTAGAATTGTCTATCTGCCCTTCCTTCACATTGCTATACATGAAGGTTTCCTTTCAAATCTGAAGGATGTTTTTACTGTTAGGAGTCCTGTCAAATGAATCAACAACTTTCTTTATTAAGCGGAGTGATGACAGATGCCACGGGTGCTGGTCACGTCTCCAGCCAGTGTACGCCCCTGGTGGCTCCCTGCCCCTGCAGAGCACGCAGCCAATCAGGCACCAGGAGGCCCCGGTGCAGCAGGCGCGAGGCCAGAGCAGCCCACGGGGAGAGGGTGCTGGGCCTTGTCAGCCATGGGCGGGGGTGTGGGCAGTTGCCACCTGAGGACTGTGTAGGACTCCTGTGGGACTTGTGGCCTGAGCCTGCGGCCACCCCACTTGGGGGATGGTGAGAGTTTCCTTTCCCTGGAAAGTTCTTTTCAAGTCTGAGAAGCAGAGTGAAGACTTCATCCACACGCTTTCCCTCGGGTGACTCACCTGTGGTTTTCGTTCCCAGAACTTCCTCCACTGTGTTTCAGTTTGGGGGAAGCCACGTGTATGCCGTGCTTCTCCCATGACGGAGCCAGGCCCTGCCTCACCCCTGACCGCACCCTGACCTTCCAAGGAAAGCTTCTGGCCGTGTGGTGTGCCGTTTCCTAGTGGTTGAGAAAGGAACGGAGAGTGGCATGCCAGTTTGCATCCCTTACGACATGTTTAGTTCAGTAAAAACACCAAAGCCGACCTTCCACTTATCTCACCTTTAAAAACAGCCCAGGTGCCTTTTTGAACTCAGTGGCGGGGGTGGGGGGGGGGGTCCTGCCTCTGGCCCGTGCCGGGGCAAACCCTGCTCCCGCTGTGTCCTAGGACAGGTCTCCCCTGCTCCTGAATCCTCCCCAGTCTCTTTGGTCACAGGGATTCCTTCCCCACTGGTCTGGGGGTGCTTTCTACCTTTTCCTTTTTATTAGCTTATGGCAGATTGCCCCAGCTTGATAGTGAAACCCTGAGGACAGGGATTAAACCCTGACATTTTCAAAAGATTTCTGTAAAAACATATCATAGTCACTGTAAGTGAAAATAATCCCAACCCAGGAAATGCAAAGAAGAAAGTCGATTTCAGTTGCCATCTAGCCCCCCAGAAGCTGCACTTCCCCCTGGGCTGCAACATCGCTGGTTAGTTCCCTCCATGCCTGTGCAGAACGATATTGGCATAGTTATTACCCAAATGGGATCTTTCTAGCCATCACTAGGGTGGGAACTGGACAGCTGTCCTTTATCGTTCTTTTCTATTTCGTTCTCTTCCTGACACTGGTGCCAAGTGTCAGCGCTGAGCACACAGTATCCTTGGTGGAGTGCATGTATTTGGTGTAGGAAAAAATGGAGGTTCCACGACCTGAAGCCTCACCTGATTCTAACCTAATCTATCCATTGTATATGGGCAATGCCGTAATACTTAGCCTACTGCGCAGGCGCATACTCCTACACCCTTTGGCGGTAAGCCATTATTGCCTGGGTTGCTATACAAAAAAAGTTCCTCTGGTGCTTAGAGGGGAGTCTAAGAAGAGAGCAAGAGAGCAAGAGAGGCAAGAGCAGAGGCTGGAGGTGAGGGCAGAGCCTGGACAGAGGCGGCAAGAGAGACGGTTTGCAGACTTGCCAGAGGAAGGGGTGGTGCCAGCGCTCACCTGCCACCGTGAGAAGAAAGCTGGGCATAAGCCCTTTTACTCCTCAGTTTCCGTTGTTGTGACTCGGTGTCACCGAATCCAGAGTGCACTTGTCCGGGGGCAGCGCCCCTCAGGCAAGACATTCGGTATACACAAAATAGTGCAAGATTTGTAGTAAGTTGGTTTCTAATAGGCCTTGGTTGATGGCTCCTACTGATTATCCAACACATATTTTCTTGAGAGGCTGTGGTTAAGAACCCAGGCTTCACAGCCAAACTACAAGGGTTTGGAGCCTGACCATATACCTGTGTGACTCTGGGCAAGTAGCATAAACTCTCCATGTCTCGGTTTTCTCATCTCTAAGATGGGGATCAATAATCGTGCCTATCCCATTCACTTGTGCTAGTGCTTGATTGTGTTTATTGTTATTATTTTTTATTGAGGTACAATTGACGTATAACATTATGTTAGTTTCAGGTGTACAACATAATGATTCTATCTTTCTATACACTGAAATGAGCACAACATTAAGTCTAGTCACCAAGCGAGTTATACATTTTTTTGTGTGATAAGAACTTTTCAGATTTACTCTCTTAGCAACTTAAAAATATACGATATGGTGGTATTAACTGTGGTCGCCATGCTGTGAGACATCCCCAGGACTCACTTCATAACTCGAAGCTTGTTCATCTTGTTCCCTTCACCCATTTTGCCCACCTGAAACCCACCTTCCTCTGGCAATCACCAATCTATTCTCTATCTATCAGTTTTGTTTTGTTTTATTTTTTAGATTCCACACATAAGTGAAATAATACAATATTTGTCTTTCTTTATCTGACTTATTTCACTTAGCATAATGCCCTCAAGTTCCATCCGTGTTGTCACAAATGGCAACATTTCCTTCTTGTTTATGGCTGAGCAGTAGTCCATCGTGTGTATATCACATATTCTTCAGATACATGATTTGTAAATATTTTCTCCCATTTAGTCAGTTGCCTTTTCATTTTGTTGATGGTGTCCTTTTCTGTACAAATATTTTTAGTTTGTTTCAGTCCCACTTACTATTTTGCTTTTGTTGATTTTGCCTTTGGAGTCAGGTCCATAAAATCACCAAGACCCATGTCAAGGAGACTACTACCTCTGTTTTTTTCTAGGAGTTTTATGATGTCAAGTCTTACATTCAAGTCTTTAATCCATTTTGATTTATTTTTCATGTGTGGTGTAAGATAGTCTAAATTCATTCCTTTGTATGTGACTGTTCAGTTTTCCCAACATCATTTACTGAAGAGGCTGTTCTTTCCTTACTGTATATTTTTGGCCCTTTGTTGTAAGTTAATTGCCCATATATGTGTGGGCTTATATCTGGGCTCTCTATTCTATTCCACTGATCAGTGTGTCAGTTTCTATGCCAGTACCATACTGTTTTGATTACTATAGTTTGCAATACAGTTTGCAGTCAGGGCATGCGATGCCTCCAGCTCTGTCCTTCCTTCTCAAGATTGCTTTGACTCTTTGGGGCCTTTTATGATTCCATACACATCTTAGGATTGTTTGCTCTATTTCTGTGAAAAATATTCTTGGAATTTTCACAGGGATTGCTTTGAATCTGTAGATTGCTTAGGGTAATATGTACACCTTAATATTAATTCTTCTAATCCATGAACACAGGGTATCTTTCCGTTTATTTGTGTCATCTTCAATTTCTTTAGTTTTCCGCATACAGGTCTTTCACCTCTGTGGTGATGCTGAGGAAGGGCATTTCACTCAATCCATGAAAACCAGAGACCATCTGCCCTTGAGGGTGCACCAACCTTCCTCACTCCTGGTCCACAAACAGAATATAACATTTGCACCACAAGCACTGGGCACTTGTGGGATGAGGCTATTGATGGCAGAAGGTGACCAGCCATCTGCCTTCTCCTACTCTTGCCCTTCTAGCCTCCCCTGGGGTAGGATAGGGATGGGCATGCTGGGTGAAGAGCCCTGATATTGTATGTCACCCTGGAGTGTCATGGGTGGTGAGCTCTTCTTCGGCCCTGTCTTTCCTCTTCCCTTGCTGTTGCACTCTTGACTTCAGCCCAGCAACCCTTTGGACCCTTTCCTTTTTCCCCTCCTTGTGTTCTTTCTCTTAGTGATTGGTGGTCCTGAGTCTGTGGTCCACCATGGGAGCAACGAGGAGCTCGGAAACTTGTTTCTGTCCCACAAGAAAAGATCATAATTCTTTTTGCTTTCTGGTCCAGATAAAAGAAAGGAGAGATGGGGAGATGACAGGCTGGTTTGTACTTTATACCTAGCCAAGTTTTTTTATAAGAAGTTCACACCAACCAGTCTTCTTGTGAGGGTGCTAAGCAAACAGTCTTCCAGCGCTCGCCCTGGGTCCTGGACCATGTGGGGGGATGTTCATCTGCCCTCTCTTACCATTAGCCACTGAGGCTGAGTGCTGTGGGGTTTCCCGAGCTGGGCGTGGGAGCGATTCCACAGTGGCTTTAAGAGTGCACTGCTTTGGCTAGGCTCTCTTAAATCAATACTAGAGTGAGCTACAGTGCAACTTCAAACAGCAGATGATCAATATATATATGTAGCATTGGGACACATGGTTTAGGCCTTCCTAGATGCATTTGGGGTGGTGTGGAAGGGAGGCTGCATGTGGTGGACGTGGTGGAGAGTGGGGGGTCGGGAGGCTCGGAAGGGGAATGTCTGGGGGCTGCTCCTGCCTTCTTGCAGAACTGGCCGTGTGACCTCTGGCAAGTCTTTCAACCTCTTAGCTTCCTTTTATTCTTTGCAATGGGGAACAGAAAATTGTGTTCCCTGAGAAGGTTCCTTGGTCAAGTGTGTCCGAAAAACACTGGCCTCTATGTTCTTTCAGTTACAAAACGTGTTAGCACATTACAGGCTCTGGAGATGCCTGGTGAGGTGTGGTGGACATTCCCCTCACTTCTGGACCATGAAACCCCCTTTTTGTGGCCATGGTGGTGATGGGGCTGCAGTTTGGGTACTGGCCTAGGTGTCCTTCCTGCTCTCAACCCTGTGGCATGGAAATCGTTGCCTGCACAGTGCACGTTGCTGACCAAGGCTGAAGGTGCCCCTGCTCGTACCTGCTTGGGAAGGAAGGCCTTGGCAGGGTCACACGGCTTGGGCCCTCCACCAGCTTCCCCAACCCCGTCCCCCTGCCCCTGCTCCCTGATTCTGCTCTTAGGAGAGCCAGCTCCTGCCAGTTCCTGACCCCCCTTCCTCCCCAACTTGCTTCCTCAGCTCTTACTTGGTGTCACTGATGACTATATATCCTTAGGCTTATTACTTTCTGTGGCTTGAGAAAAGTAAAAAAAAAAAGTTAAAAAGAATCAAAATAAATAAAGCTACTTATGTAGCTTTTTCACTCTCCAAAGCCCTCACTTGTGACCTTGTGTAACTGTCAAATCCCCAATTCTGGAAGGGCAGAGATCAGAGCATACTTGGAGACTCTGCAGCCCACAGAGCAGAGGAGGCCCAGGCATCTGCCACAGTTTCCTGGTGGGACGAGTCCCAAGTGGCCTTTCTTCAGGGCCCCAGCACCTCAGTCCGGGCCACCTCTGCAGACCAAAGCGTCCAGGCAGGCTGGGACACTGTCCTGTCCCATGGGCACAGTCCAGGGCTGCCTCTCAAAGCTGTGTCCCCTACTCCAGAGGCTCAGGAGTGGGGTGTGGAACATCGTCCCCAGGGAGGCTTGGCTTCTGCACCAGGAGCAGGGCTTCCTTGTAGGGTGTTTGTCAAGGGCAGGCCGGAGTCTGAAGCCAAATTCCTTGGCCTGCGTGGGAGAAGCAGGTTTTACTGTCTCGGTGTGTGAGGGGGAGCAGGGGGAGCTGGGGCAGTGGGGGCGGAGAGCCCGGGAGGGGAGAGCCCAGGGCGTGTGGACGCCTATGCAGAGTTGCACGTGCCATGCCAGGGACCGGTCATCCGTGCTGTTGAGGTCCGAACCAGGGGGACCGGCTGCCTCTTTGTAGTGGCCAGTGCTGCTCTAGAACCTTCCACCAACGCTCCAGGGGAAACTGCCCACAGCTCAGAGCTGTTGTGGAACAGGGAAGCTGTGGCCATGGTCACGCTCCGCACCAAGGTGATCAGCATCCCCAGCACCCTCATGTCTTGTGACTGATACCTGACGCTACTTTTTTGTACATCTCCCACTGTAAAGAGAGTAATTGTATGACCTTCTGCAACCCATTACAGCATTAAAAAATCCTGAAGGACACAAAAAACAACTGGATGCTCTAAGTCAGGTGGACGGAGCCATTCCCTTGTAGTTTCAGGCATCACTGTGACCCTTCGCCGCCCAGCTGGGCTCTGCAGGGGCAAAGCCAGCCCAGGGCAATATTTAACTGAAGTTCCACGTAGAAAATTTTCCCATTATTCCACTCTTGTACCGTAAACAATGGGAAATTTTTTTCATGTAATTTTCAGTAGAAATTTCTATTCAATAGCCTGTTAAATAAAAGGGGACTGTATAGAAAATAATGAAGGGACAAAGGGGAAAATAAAAATGAATCATAATCTCACCATCCAGCAATAGCTGCTTTTGACATTTTGTTCTATTTCTTTCCAGTTATATGTATACACTTACACACACATATATAATTTTATTGTAGTTTTGGGATTTCTGTATATAATTGTGTATAGCTCTAGCTTTCTACTTAATATTATGACATAACTCTGTGTCTGCATCATTAAATAGTCTTGAAAAATACCATCTTGAAATCGCTGCTGTTTCTTCCATCTTATTAATGTACCATAATTTATTTAACCATTCCCATATTTTGAGACAAATATACTGGTGCCAACTTTTTACGACTGTGTATGAAGCTTCAGTGAACATCGTTGCAGATTAAATCCACGTTTCTGACGAGTTCCCACTTATGGATTGCCAGGGGGTCATTGCTAGGTGGGAGGGCATAAACTTCTTTTTTAAGGCTCTGAACTCAGATAGCCAAACTGCCTTCCAGAATGTTTCTTCCAAATACAGATGGGTGAGGCTTGCAGCCCATGTCAGCAGCCTTAGCTGGGGACTGTCAGAAGAGTCCACCCTGCATTTCACTTTCTGGCTGTCATTCCTCAGGTGAAGAGGGGTCAAGATTTGGCTTGTTACTTTAAGAGCTTTGGCCAAACAGGAGGAAGAAAATGAATGCATGTTGGGAATTTATGTCTTACCCAGTGGAAACAACAACCATAATAATATGATGCCTGGGAAGGAATTCTTTTCTAGAACATTCCACAGTTTCTCGGCTTGATAAAGTCTTTATTATTTTCACCTTTAAGGTATGCAGGCTTTAGCAACTCTGAATGTTAGGTAAAAGTTGTATAAATCACTCGAGGAATAAGCAGGAATGCCCAGTGAGCATGCAGACCCTGAATATGGGCTGTTGTGAGTTCTGCCTTTTTCTCTGATCCTGGTCAACACCCAGCACGTCCCGGGCACCCTCAGGCCCAGGCTGGATACTCCCTCCAAGTCAGTCGGAACTGTCACCTCACACATCTAAGTAGGCAGACTCTGTGCAGGGCAGTCCTGACGGTGTCCGGGGAAGGGGTATTGGCTTTCTGAGGTGATGTTTCTCTTTTCTCTAGGTTTAGGGGACTTTTTTCCTGTTAACTGCTGCGTTCAGAGAGCTTCAGGGTGAAGTAGATTCTGAGTGCCAGAAGACTGGGACATTATGATTCTCAAATTCAGGTTTCTTTCTTTTAAATACCTATGAAAAGGATTTGTAGAAATGTCTTAGCTAAAAACACGATCTTCACAGCCAGCCGTGCACCCAGCATAGACGTCCCACACCACCTCCTCCCCAAGATGCCCAGGCGCTGGGACCGCCCGGGGCTGGGGCCCTCCAGACTCCTGTCCCTCCAGGGTGCTGACCTGGCCCAGGTGCCAGCAGGGCCGTCAGAGAAAGTCTTTGGGACGCCAAGAACTGTGGCTGTGCTATCTGTGTCCTGGGACTGGACTGGGTGGCCCCCAACCCCTGCCCGCAAGGCCCCGCGTGCATTGCCATCCCACCCAGCCAGCGGCAGGTCCCGCACTGTAAGTGGGGGGGTGGAACTGCCCACCTCCGCAGTTGGAAGTTGGAAAGACCTTGTATTGGAAATGCAGTGAAAGAGCTTAGAAGGTGCTGGGTGAATGTTAACGTTCCTGGGCTTCATCTCATAGAACAACCAACAGAAGAACAGAGGCAACACCTTAGAATCTGTTGGGGTACCTTGAATGGGAACTTTGCAGGATGTGGAGGGACCTCTGAGGGAGATGCTTTCCCTTGAGCAGAGAGATTGTCCTGTGCCCTCAGAGGGTGCTAACACCACAGGCACGAGGGGGCAGCTCCTGCACGTGAGGTTGAAACCCCAGCCCCTGTCACCCTGGGGCCCCAGGCAGACCCTTCGTATTCCTGTCCTGTGTCCTCTCTGAGCCCGTAGTGCTCCATTGGCTGAGAGGCCCACAGGTCAGCTTTCAGGGAGAGAGGCTCCCCTGGGCACCAGGCCATCTGGGTAGTCGCCGGTGTACCTGGGGCAGCGAACATAAATGGAGGAGCTAGAGGACTGGTGGTGGGCCATGGGTGGGCAGAGGGAGGCCGTCCTCTCTCCTGGCCCTGCTGAGACCTCAGAGCTATGTCAGACCCAGAGGGGCAACTCTGCTGGGGTCAGAGGGCCTCAGCCCCCACCCAGGGCAGTGCTTGGGAACAGGCAACCTCTTGGCCCAGTGCCCCCTGCAGCCCAGCCTAAGGAAGGCAGGCTCTGGCTGTGGCCTGGGGCCCAGTTCCCACCAGGTGTGACCACCTGACCTCAGCTTTGTGCCACAGGGCATGGCAACATTCACACTGGCTGTATTTCTGGGATGGCGATGGGGCTTCTCTGACCCCTGTGCTCTTTTGGACAGCTTGGCTTGTGGCCATCAGTCCAGCCAGCAAAGACAGGGTCTTGCCTGATGACCTTGGTAATCAGGAGGTCACCAAGTCCCAGAGTGATGTGGAGCTTAAGAAGCCTGGTTTCCAGAATTGTGCTGTGGATAAAATGAAAGTTCCTGTGGCCAGGATTCTCACCTGGCCCTGGTCGGCTAGCTCACTACACACGTGTGGGCAATGCGTTGTTATTGACTCTATATAAACAGCCCTGCCCAATGCTCTGGGCGACACGGTGGCGCGGCTGCAAGGCTGCAGGAGAGCAGAGCAGAGGCTGGAGTGGTGGCAGCGCCAAGGACAGGGGCCCAGAGGCAGAGACCGGCTTGCCGCATGCAGACTTGCTCTGAGTGAACGGGATTTTAGTGACTGACCTGCCACCTGGAAATAAAGTTGGGTATAACCCTTTCACCCCAAGAACATTCTACTATCATTTCTTTGGTCACATTGAATCCATAGTGAACTTGCCCAGAGCTGAAACCTATTGGCAGGACACGTGCCTATGTTATGCCTGTCCTGGAGGCTGTATGCATTTTTTTATAATAAAGACCAAAAAAAAAAAAAAATCTCTCTCAGGGTGTAACTCTTCACAGCTGTTCCCAGGGCACGGAAGAGCGCTCGAGCGTTCCCGATGTTTTCTCGAGGTTTCTTAAAGGAATTCTCTCACCCGCTCTGTGCTCTGCGGGTGTGGCCCTTGGCTACTGGGAACAGACACGGTTTATCCTGAAGAGAAAACTGTTTTGCAAGAGGTTTCCCACAACCATGGTCTGAGCGAGGGTCCCTGCCAGCTTTGCTTAGTCACTCGGGCTTGGGGGAAGGCGGGTTTGTTATTGTTTCTGCTCTGTTCTTTCATGTGGAGGCGGGGCCGTCTGGGAGCCGCACCTGTGGGCGATTCCCGAGCTGGGGAGATGAAGGCTGCCCAAGTGAAGCTCCGGTGTCTGCAGGTGGCTGATGGCTCTCGGTGGAATGTCACAACGTCCTCAGGCTGGGGGCTGAGTCAGAGATGCTCAGGTCATTTGTGGTTATCTGTCATGGTTTTGCTGTGACTATTGTTTTTACTTAACAAGAAAAGCAGGTGTTTGGGTGTCTGTTTGAAAGAGTGCCTCCCTGCTCTTAGCAGCTTATTGTAGTCACGTGGCCACCCCAGTTTGCTTGACACTAAGTGGGTAACTGAAAATAAGGAGCAGCTGGCAAGCCCTTTAGCTCAGACATCCCTGGGCACCAATACTGGGCCTTAAACCTCAGGTCCTTGTTATGTCCGCGAAGAGGGAGGTGGGGGAAGCCTTTGCAGGCCCCTCTGGGGCTAATCCCCCTGTGGAAGCAAGCACGTGTGCTCTGACCTTGGCTTGGTCTTCCCCGTGCCTCCTGGGTGAGCTGACAGCTCTCACCTTGAGTGCTGTTACGTTTTGGATGGAAATAAAAGTTGTGCATTTGCCCAAACACTGCTTTGGACTTTCTTCCTACCTGGCGCAGCAGCCAGGCGGCCAGAAGCTGTGGGTTTTCCGTCTCGCACACCTCAGTGTGCACGTTCTGTATGTGTGGTACCGGGAGACTGAAAAGAGCTCTGCCTCCCCAGCTGCAGGGGCCGACTGCTTCCCTCTGGTCCTCAGGCCTGGAAGGATGAGTTCCAGGCTTTACTGCCAAGACCTTCAGAAATGAGAATATTTGACTCCAATCAAATCTGCTCTATTCTCAGGGATGAAAGGGAAGGGAGGCACCAGACTGGGCCCTTGCCTTGGGACTGGAAGTGGCCGGGCTCTGCCAGGCAAATGCAGTCCAGGAACCTTTTTCTCCAGGAGGAAAGGTGGCCCCAAATGTCCCGCTTTTACTTCATTCTGGCTGGCCCAGCGTTACAACTGTGACTGTGACCTTCAGTCTTGGAGTCCTGCAGCTTGGAGCAGGTGGTTGGGCTGCCAAACAGCAAATGCCCAGTGCCTGCCTTCGCGATCCTCTGCCACGGAGCCAGATCTCAAGGCCGCAGGGCCTCCGGGAAATCATGGGGCGCTTGGACTTTCCCTCCTGTGGCTGGGAGCGCCAAAGACTTGCTGCCTCACCATGCACTGCAGCTGGCAGGAAGAATCACGGCTGCTGGGTGAGTCAAATGCTGGGGTCATTAGAAATGAATGTCACCAGGGGTCATTTCCGAGGGAGATGGCTGACAGAGCTCTGCAACTGGCTACTCCCCAGGAGGGGCCAGGGGTGCAGCTGGGAGAAACTATTGTGCAAGGTCATCTCTTCTCTCTGCCTGCTGCATGCCCTGTCCTTGAACCTGTTGGGCACGTAGCAGTCAGTTCATTGGTTGGGTGACTCCATTTTCTTCTTTTGGGAGGTTCGTGGTGGTACTGGGCAGGGCACTGTCCCTTTCAGGGCCCACTTTCCCTCTTCCTCTTCCCACGTGTAATTATTGGAGGGACATGGGGTGGAGTAAGCAGGAGGGCAAATAGGAGTCCGGGCATTGTGAATGAATGAGCACTTCAAGTGGGGCTCTGGGGCTGGGGGGCAGACTGGCCCATGGGAAGTGAGCTGGAGCTGGGCCTACAGGAACCCTCAGCAATGGGGGGAAGCTGGCTGCTGCAAATGACGACGCAATTTGGCTTGTGAATGAAGGGATGTCTGAGGCCTGTGCACAGTGGCCGGGGGAGGTGCCTCACCCTGGCCAATGAAGCCACAGTGAGCCGCTGTGCAGAGAGCTTGGGGCCCCTGGCCTGGAGAAGGCACCTGGAGCTGCCGGTAGGCTCCGGAGGGTGTGGGTGAGGCTCCTTGGTGACGTGCCAGCCCCACTGCGTGCACCCAAACAAACAGGACTCTGCTCAGCCATCTGGCCTCCTGGGAAGCATCTGTTATGTTGGTGGGGATCGCGGAAACCCTGAGACCTAGAGGCTTAGGGTCAGAGGCGGACAAGAGTCTTAAAATCCCTATGAGCTACTGCCAAGATTTCCCTAGGTTTGCCCAGCATTGACTGAGCACCAGCCGTGCAAGGGGAACTGTACCAGGGCTAAAAGAATGTAGCTGTTGCTGGCTACCGACAAGGACAAGACATCCAAACGGGCGGCTGTCATGCTGCCCGGAGCCCCAAGGGGTCTTGGGAAAGGGCGGAGCCGCCATCCTCAGAAGCTGCCAAGACAAGTGTTTATTGTTTTATTTAAAAGTCTAGTCCTGGTTTTCTCTTCTCCATCTGGCAGGAGTTTCAGGAACATAATTGCCCCTTGCTTGCCGCCTTCCCGCCCAGCCTGATCGTCCCGTCCGGGAGCAGGTGTGCACACACCGCACGGAGGGCTGGTGCCTAGGAGAGGGCCCTGCAGGAAGGGAGAGCTCACAGAGCAGCCTGACCCCTTCCTCTCTCACTGGCTCCCGAGGATCCAGGCTGGTCTGGCCGGGCTTCGCCGCGTGGGTCACGCTGCCCCATCCTCACGGTTGTGGGCAGGGCGCTGACTTTCTTCTCCCGGGTGCCAGAGGACCAGGTTATTCCCCCTCCGACAGTCAGTGCTCCACCAGGACGAGGTTTCGTTTTGTGCAAGGCGGTGTGCGGCCAGGGGAGAGTCCACCAGCCCTCCTGTCCTCAAAGGACTGTGCCCTCAGGAGAGAGGAGCCCAGGGCGCGGGCAGACCCTCCCGGCGCAGCCAGGGCCCCTCTCTGCACAGGCGGGAGGCCTTGGGTTGGGGGGTGGGAGATGTTCTTGCCATCCAGGCCTGCCTTCCTGAGGATCAGGGAGCTTGCCTTGGAGAGAGAGCAAGAGCTGTTGATGCCGGGGTTCTTGTTCACGAAGCCGAAGAATGAGCTTAGCAAACAGGCAAGGTACAGGCTTTTATTTAGAAATAAAGTGATAGGACAGAGCTCCCAGCTCATGCCAGGAGGGGACAAGAGAGTCTGGTGTGCTGCGTTGTCTAGGGGTTTTATAGGCAGATTAGGATTTTTCGAGATCATGAAAAAAAGGTTTAGGGGTACAGATTTGCTAAGTGGTGTCTGAATACCCAGAATTAACTTAACACAAGGAATTCTTCACCCCCCCCCATTTCTCTCTGGAACACTAGGGGCATATCAAAAGGCAGCCTGCCCAACCCCGGAGGTGGGCTGAGGTATTGTCTGTTTGCTAAAGAGTAAGTTAAGAATCCTGCTTCCCAAACTTCCTGGGTGTTAAAATGCAATCTTATCTTTAAGGTGGAATCTTCCCTGCCTTTCACTATGTTGTTTACAGCTGGGTCTGCATGCTAAATTAGTTGCCCAGTTTGTCCTGGGCCTTTTAGCATGCTAAAGTGAATCTTACAAATGGTTAGCATAATAGCAACACGGGGTACTCTTCTTTATCTGGGGAACACCCACTGATCTTACTGAAGAATGACCCTGGAGCTTAATGTTTAACACAGAGTTTTGGAAGGGGGTTTCCTTGCATGTAGTTAATTGCTCTGACTGCAAATATTCTGCCTTGCTTTTCCCAGAGGCCCTCCCCCTACCTTAATTACACCCACAGTCCCTGTCTCACTGTGACACCCACCTCAGCGCAGTGGTGGGAGAATGGTGGATCCATGGCGCCTAAAATCTGTTCGTATGGTGTCTGGGGTTTCCCACCTCTCTTCTCAAGGCCATCTTGAGGCGCAGACTACCCCCACTTCCCGCAGTGTTGGGATCAAGCTCTCTGTGTTTTCCCACCCAACATGCTGACCCACCTCCAAGGAAGAGCCGTGTCGTGTCTGAGAAATCATATCAACGACATTGACCAAGGGGATGTAGTCACCGTGTTTTCATTAATGTTCTCTCTTCCAAGACCCCCCACCCTGCCAGGGGTCTCCCCCACTGGGAGGAAGGCCCAGGGCTCTTCCCTGTTTTCTTCCCAGAGGGCAGGCACATCTGGAGCAGAACCAGCCTCTCTGACAGCGCATTTCCACCCTGGGCCCAGGTGTACCCTTCCAAACGGCCGCCCCTGGCCATTCCCAGGCCTGGGCTTATGCAGCGAGCTCATAAGTGTGGCTCGGGGGACTAACCAAGTTCTCCAATCCAGCTTTTCCGCAGAGCTGTGAACGTTGCAGATTCTGGGCTGTTCAGTCCTTATCCTCATCAAGTTTCTTTCATGTACGAGCTGTAAGATTTCAGGGAAATTTAAGTTTTCTTGAGCACTGACTAACCGAAACACTCTTAGAAGTGACAACACCCATTAAAGAGTTTGCCTCCATGCCCAGGAGCTGCCTTGGCCTCCTTGGCCCGCCTCAGCTCCACGGTGTCTGGACCTCAGCCGGGGAGGCACAAAGGCTGGTGGTGATGGAGGCCGAGGGGCCCAGGAGTCTCACGACAAGGTGGAAAGCGCATCACGTAGGACCTCATTTTGGAAACCAGGTGCGATGTTTTGGTGGATGCTTTTGGTTGTAAGCGTGTCCCAAGCCCTCCCTGCTCAGAAAGAAGGGACTCAGATCCCACGCTTTGAAGAAATGCAAGCTTCTGGAAGTGCATGGGGGACGGGAGGTATTCCTTGCTGTTTTGCTGCCCAGTTCAACTGGCAGGCATGGGGTTGGGAAGAGCTGGTGAGAAAGCTCGCAGGAATGGCCAGTGATGGAAGGGCGGTGGGGTTCTCATGCTTGACCAGGAGGAGATGCCCATGTGGAGGCCCGGGGGCTCAGGGGCCCTCGCTGTGCGGTGCTGTTTGCTGGCTGCATACACTACTCTGGACTTTGGAAACTGAGTTCTCGTATTTTGCAGCTATGCATCTCTCCCTTTGCCATTTTGAGGCAAAAATACTCCCGCAAGGGGGTGGTGATCGTTTTCCACGACAAGGGTTTGTGTAGCACCTAGGAGCTAGGACATGGGCACCAGAAGGCTCTCATCGTTATCCACTTTGCCCCACACAGGGCAGGAATGTGTCGTTCCTCTTCTACAGACGTGGGTGAAGATGGAATATGCGAAGAGGGTTTCTATCTGGTTAGTGCTGTGAGGATTTAAAAAGTTGGCCCTCACCCTTACCAGCACAGATTCGTAAGAGGCGAGGAACTTTGTGACGATAATGTTAATATTATGGTATCTATTTAAATGGATAAGAAACTGCCTTATTTTAAATACTTTATACTTGCAGTACATTTTATTATGTTGTTTTGGGAACTGGGTGCATAAATACGTCTTATGTGGGGTAAACACGATTATTTAAAAATATCTACAATTTAAGGATCCTTTAATGTCGTCTTTTTGGGTCTGTAGGCTGGATGTCTATTGCTGTTCGTGTAGGAAAGAAAGTGAATTTATTCCTCTATTATCTGAACTAAATTGGATGGAAATAACCCGGGGGCAGGTACATTTGGGCTAAAGGCCAGGAGGCCTCAGGGCCACAATAGCTTTTAGTGTAGGGCCATGTTTTTCTTTCTTCTTTCTCTTTTTGTGGCTATCTTGTTTTACTATTTCGATGCTTAGATTCAAAACAGTAGCCTTGCTGGGGTCTTGTGTACTGCATGCAGTCCCTGCAAATGGCCACATGTGGGCGTATGATCTCTGCTGGAAGGACCCGAGACGGGGAGAACGCTGAGGTCTGCCAGCTTGAATGCCAACATCTACTCAGCAGACGGTGCCTGCAGTGTTAGCAGCCATTGAAAAATCATGTTTTTAATGAGAGGGAAATATGATCTAATGTGAAATGAATTGCTTGTACTGTGTACCCAGGATGGTCTGGGGAGTTAGTTATAATAACCACAGGCAGGAGGCAGAGCCAGCCAAACCCTGCTTACAGAGGAAGGGGGTATGGAGAGGAAGCCCCAGCAGAAGGTATGGAGACCTGGGAGGTCAGCGGACACCCGATTGACAAGGTCAGAGGGGAAGGAGGATCTTGATGGGGACAGGAAGGTGAGGCTGCCGGGAAAGGGACTGGGGGACCACCACAGACAAAGTGTGTGCCTGGGGGCTGTCTTCCCATGGGCCAGCCCAGCTCATGACATCCCACACCTGTCCTTCTCCTTGGACTAGAAGCCATAGGTTGCTGACCTCTTATTTGGCAGTTCCTTTAGACCTCCCTGAAGTCCTGTCTACATCACCCTTATTTTTATTTTAGAGTACTCTTTGAAAGGCAACTTGAAGGCAGTTGGGTCCCAAAACTGAAGAGCTTAAGTGAATCTATGTGGCTTTCAAAATAAATTGCACGTGTCATTTTCAAACGTCACCACTGATGTTTATAAATAACTTGCTGTAGGAAGGGTTGTTCATCTGCAGGGCTTAGTATGTGCATATGAACAGAATCTACCAACACAGATTTGTGGGGCCTTTGCAGACAGTCGTGCTTATTTATTTAGAGCTGTTGGCTTAGATAGAAGTGAAAAGGAAGGAAGTTGGTTTGCCTGAGGAAGGTGAGGAAATGGACAAGTACAGATCCTGGTTCCAGCGCGGTTGCTTTCCGCGGGCCTTTGGTCATCGCTGCTCTCCCAGGTGCAGCCCCTGCCACCCCAGGAGCACTGAAGCAGAGGGCGGGCAGGAGAGTGCGGAGTTCGCATTCCCTGCAGGGGCCTGACACCGGGAGGGTCTGGCCACCACGGTGGCTCCTCGGAGTCTGGGCAGAGGGCACCTAGCGCTTGCTTCTAGGCAGACCCCCCCTTGCTGCCTCCCCCCAGTTATCAACAGGCATCATCACCGCATTAACCGGTGCTTGTCTAAACTCCTCCTGAGGAAAACGTGTTGGACATTCTTGTTAAAAA
>JAQQAC010002629.1:11835361-11870569 GCA_029783875.1 Phataginus tricuspis
GTCTAAACTCCTCCTGAGGAAAACGTGTTGGACATTCTTGTTAAAAAAAAAAGAAAAGTAAAAGAAAAAGGAGAAGGAAAAAAACTTGTAATATTTCAGGAGGAACACATGTTTACTGTTGAGAATTTGCATACTGAATCTTTGCTATAAATCCCTGTGGTTCTTTTTTTTTTTTCAAGTTTTATTCTGAAATCTTTGTAGATTCACAAGACTTTGCGAAGATAGTGCAGAGAGGTTCCACGTATCCTCCATCCACTTTCCCCCACTGGTCCCATCTCACCTAATTGTAGTACTGTGATACCCAAACCAGCAGCCTGGCCCGGCACGAGGTGTGCATCGTTCTGCGCGTTTGATCACGTGTGTAGATTCCTGAAACCACCAGCCCAATCAAGGTACAGAACTGTTCCTTCACCACAAAGATCCCCCTTCTTCTTCCCCTTATCGAGACCCTCCTGTCCCTCCTGGCCATCCCTAACTCCTAGCAACCACTAATTGGGTTTCCATGTCTGTATTTGTGTTATTCTGAAAAGAATACATCAGTGGAATCATAGATTATGTAACCTTGGGGACTAAATTTTTTCACTCAGAAGAATGCCTCAGTGACATCCACGTTATCACGTGTACCCAGTCCGTTCCTTTTTATTGCTGAGTGTTACTCCATTGTGATGGTTAATTTTATGTGTCAACTTGACTAGGTCATGGGACTCAGATATATGGTCAAACAGTATTCCTGGAATACTGGAAATATGTTTCTGTGATGTTTTTTTAGATGAGATTAGCATTTAAATCAGTAAACTTTGAGTAAAGCAGATTACTTCCCATCATGCCCATGGGCCTCCTCCAGCCAGTTGAAGGCCTTAATAGAATAAAACCTGACCTCTCCAAAGGAGGATGAAGTCCTACTGGCAGACCACCTTCAGATTCCATCAGCAACATCAGCTCCTCCCTGGGTCCCCAGCCTGCCAGCCTACTCGGCAGATTTGGGGCTTGTCAGCCTCCACAAGTATATGAGCCAAGTCCTTAAAATCTCTCTCTCTCTCTATATATATATGTATCTGGAAACCATGGACTAGTATGTCCATAGTATGGTTGTACCGAGGCTTGTTCAGCCATTTACCCACTGAACGACACTTTGATTGTATCCAGTTTTTGACTGTTATATATATATAAGCAAAAACAAGAATTTGGGTAAAAGTTTTGGTGCAGGCCTAAGTTTTTATTTCTCTGAGATAAACACCCAGGATTGCAATTGCTGGGGCATAAGGTGAGGTTAGCTTTTTCAGAACCTAGCAAATTATTCTCTGGAGTGCCTGTGCCATCTTACATTCCCATGAACAATGTAGGAAAGATCCTGTTTCTTTACACTCTCACCAGCATTGGGTATTGTCGTTATTTTTATTTTAGCTATTCTGATTGGTGTGTAGTAAAATAAATTGGGAAGTGTTCCCTTTTTTTCTGTTTTCTGGAAGAAACTTTATAAAATTTGTGTTAAGGGTTTTTTAAACGTCAGTTAAAATTCTCTTCAGTGAAATCATCTGATCTTGGAGATTTCTTTTTAGGGAGTCTTAAAATGAAGAGTTGAGTTTATATATGACAGGGCCATTGAAGGTGCCTCTTGGATTGTGGATGAATTGTGGTAATTGGCAGTTTCCAAGGAACAGGTTCAGGTTCTAAGTTGTCAGACTTATGCATGTAATGTAGTTCATAGTATTTCCTTATTACCCATGGCATGTCTGCTATATCTATAGTTTTATCCCGTTTCATTCATGAAATTTGTACTTTGTATCTTCTTTTTTCTTCGTCTGTCTTGTTAGAGGTTTGTCAATTTTATTGATCTTTTCCAAGAGCCAGCTTTTTGTTTCATTGATTTTTCTCTATTGAATTTGTGTTCAGTGTTAGTGATTAGTGATTTTCAGATTTCTGGTGTTCCCCCTTCCGAGAACCGGGTCATGGAGGTAAATACGGAGAAGGGGTGGGGGTCAGGAAGGAATTTCCATCTTTATTTGGAGGAGTTATAAGTGGTAGGGAAGACCCCACACAGCAGAGAGGGGGCACTCCGGCAGACTGTGTGGAATGGCTCTCGGGCTCCAGGCTGCATGGTGAGTGAGCTGGACGTGGTGAGGAGGGCAGCTCCCACCAGACATGGCTGGCCTCTCTTGCAGGGGATCCCGGGCCCAGCGGGGTTCTGGGCACAGGGACGCACTCTCCCAGTTAGACCTCATAGCCTGGTCAAGGAGAGGGGGAAGAGGAGGCTGAGACTCTCTTAGCCTCAGTGTCTAGGGACGCGCCCCCCTCCCTCGCACCAGTGTGGGGTACTCAGGGGACTCCTTGCTCTGGGTGGGGGGAATCTTTATGAAAGTGTTTGCCTTTGGGGACTCAGATCTCCTGGGTCCAGGAATCACGTCTCGATTGTGGAGGTGAGGTGGCCTGGGTGTTGCTAAGTCTGACCTTCTGCCCTGCAATGGCTGAGGTTTGTCTGCACCTCCGCCTGGGCAGGTAGCCGTGGGGCACGTGGAGGCGGGTGAGCTCTGTCCGCAGCATGGCAGGGCCCTCTGTTTACCAGAAGGACCCAGGCTGCTTTTCAGATATAAATACGTGAGAGGAAATTTGCCCAGACTTTTGGAGTTTAACTAGCAATTATAAAACGGCATTTTGATGAGCTGAGCATAAATGAGTTGGAAACATTCAGATAACATTTCCCCGGGGTTTAAAAACTGAGGAGAAAAGTGCTTGGCAAGGGGTCTGAGGGGCTGGACCAAGAAAGAGTTTGAAAAATGGTTTGAGATGTGATGAATCTAAACTATTAGTAGCTTGTCCTGTCTGAACTGCAGGCGGGAGCTGGAGCCCCTTTCTGCCCCCGGGAGCGGAGAGAGCTGCACTAAAACAGCGTCACCGCGTGGGGCTTCTCACCTGGCTTGAGTTTGCTGTCAGATCTGTTGGTCCATCCACCCATCCACCCAGCCATCCAGACGGTGAGCACTTATTAAGCACCCAGCATGTGCTCTGGGATGATGGGAGGAAATGCAGCTGAGCCCCTGTCCTCGCAGAGCCCAGTATCATGGTGAGAGAACCCAGTCAAAAAGCCTTGAGGACAGGCAGGATGCTACAGGAGTTCGGAGAAGAGTGGCACCCTTTTGAGGTCGTATGGGTGAGAAACTTGCCAGAGTTTCTGGTGACACCCCAGTGGTGTGTTAGGAGGCCTCCGAACTGGGCCAGGGACCCAAGATGGGTTGTCATTTGGGATGGAAAATGAAGGGAGGGGTTCACCCTGCACTTGAGGCCAAAGGGTCGCCAGACCTGCTCCAGGACAGGGACTCTCAGAAACAGGAGTGGGAGGGTCACCGGTGCTAAGGGAGAGCCCCTCCTTCGGAACACTGCCCCAGCCCACCACGACCCTGGCCTCCCTCGGGAAAAAGAGGCTCGCCTGCTGGAAAGTGGGGAGCCGGGCCCTGACTCTGGGCCAGTGACCCCTGTCCCGGTGACAGGCTTCCTCCAGCCGGCAAGGCAGAGCCAGGGCACCTGTTGCCACAGGCTGGGGATGTAGGACTTGACCTTAACTAGGAAGAGAGCTTGCAGAGAAGGGCCAGGGTGTCAGCTGCCAGGACATGCCGGCCTGGGGAGGTCTCTGGTGAGCCTCAGTCCTTCTCGGTGCAGGAGACAGAATGCTGGAAACCTTGGGGCCATAGGACCTGATTTCTAATTATACCGACCCCATCCCATCCCCAGAGGGAACTTATAATACATGGACTTTTTTCTCTCTTGGACTAAACTTTGGGTGCTTTGGGTGTATATTTAAATGTTGGGGAACCTAAGATAAAGTCCAGCATTCCTTTCCCTGCCTATCCCCTAAGAAACCCCTTGCCAGTCCCCTCCAAGGGGTCACACACTGGCCTGTTTCCAATCCTAGAACCATCACAAATTTGACGGTTATGAACGCAGACAGGAGCCGGATGGGCGTCAGCGGCTGAGCACCTGGAAGGTGATGGAGTTTTTGTCCGGATTGTCCGGGCTGGACAATGGCTCTTGGAAATGTTCCAGACAAATCAAAGTACAGTCTTTTCTTGATGTCTGCTGTGGTTGATTCCTGAGAGATCCAGTGCCTTTTAATCCATGTAAAAAATGCACACAGCTTACATGTCAAACGGAGTTGGGTTCGGGCTCAGGTGAAAGTGAGCAGATTTTCTCCTACACAGATGTCAAGGAGGCTATTTGAAATCACGTGGGATGGGGAGTGATTCTTTGTGATGAGAGACTGTCCTGGAGTTCCTGAGTTGTATCTGACAAATGTGTCGGTCCCTCCCCCATCATGGTGACAAGAGAAACGGCCCCGCTGATTTCCTGGTGTCCTCAAAGAGGCCTTGTCCCTTTGATAAAACCCACTTGCATGAATGAGACATTTTGGAAAGCAGGAACGGGAGGTGGCAGATGTCACAGCCTCTGTTTAGTGAAGAGATGCTTGTCTACCCCTCTGAGAACACATGGACATTCTAGAAAGGTAGAAACTTCTGAGGCCCGTCCAAAATTAGCTGCTGTGGGACATGTGTTACACTGGTTTTCCTGAACAGGGCATGTTTTTCTTACATTGCTTGAAATGAGAAAATGGCTGTTATAGTCCAACACCACCACCAATGAGAGTACCCCCTAAAAAACTGGGGCTTTAATCTGCTCTCAGCCCCAGGACTTACAGAACTGTTGCCAGTTTCTAAATCCAGGGTGTGAAGCATCTCATGCATGCTTTAGGAGCCCGCATTACCACGTGGATGAGGGCAACATTGCTGTTGGCGTCCCCTGGCGGGTTCTTTGTTGACAGCAAGCAGCTAGCATGGGGTGGCCAGTGCGGGGACTCCTCTGCTGAGTGGCAGGTCCAGGAGCTCCCAGGCACCTCGGTGCTGAAGTGGGATCTGGGTGCAAAGGGACCAGGGACCGTGTCTTTGGCCAGACTCTGGATACCCACCCATCACTGGTGTCCCCAGCAGGGTTGGGGGACAAATCCAGGAGACACTCAGCAGGCATTCAGCCAGCGTGGTTCCAGCCATCCTGGGAGCTAAGACGTTCCCCACCCCCCCAGAAGTCAGTTCGCATAACAGGTTTACAGCTCCTGCTTAAACACTTGGCTGGGTGGTAGGAGCCTAGGAGAATATGTGAGAAGTGGGAAGCCCGGTCCTCCGGGCAAAATCCTTGGAGACCACAGGTTCCTTTTGGGCGTGTGTCCCCAGCTGCTTGGAAGCACAGCTAACAGTAATGCGTGTGCTCATGGGCGGTGGCTCCTGGGTGCTTTAGGGCATGGGCAGCGGGCATGCAGGGCCACTCCTGCACCCTGAGAGCGGGGCAGGAAGTGAGGTTTGGGGAGGCAGGAATGCCAGTTGCATGTCCAAACCGCATCCGAGTCGGCTCCCTCCCTGCGGTGTGGCAGCAAGCCTAGGATGAGAGTTTGGGTAGTGATGGCTACCCTTCATCCTCTGCCTGTGTTAATCCTTACCCCTCTCTCCCCTCCCCACAGTCCTCTGAGGGAGAAGCTTTTAAAGCCCTCAGGTTGCACACGAGGAAACTAAGGCCCAGGAAGGCTAAGTGACTTGCTTAAAGATTCCCTGCTGGTAAGTCACGGTGCCAAGGCCAGCACACGGGTGGTGCAGCTTCAAAGCCTGCAGTAGAGGTGCGCTTCCTGGAGCCTCTCAGAGCCCACACGGTTCTGATGAGAGCAGACTCACAGACCCAGGGCCTCCTGGCTCAGGGGAGCCCCTCCCCCAGCACAGGCCTTCCCAGCCTTATGGATCTGATTCTGCCAGGGAAGCCCCATCTTGCTGCTGCACAAGAGAATAAGAAACCCCAGGGCTGACCCAGGCCCTTCAGTGAAGTGGGTCCGTATTTAACTGGGGCAGAAGACAAGTCTGAAAGATGAATAGCGCTGGCCTCGGGTGACTCAGGCGTGTGATCAGTTACGCAGTGAGCAGGCTAGCTGGGGCCTAGTCTCTTTCTCTCTCTCTGCCCTTCACTGGGTGCCATTCCATGCTTTACCTTTGACCCCGTGCAGGTAGCACTTGCTCCCCTGTGTTACAGAGCAAGGCCCCTCACCAGCTCACGGCCGGGGCCAGCCCTGCATCACCTCCCCTCACTCACTGGTTTCAGCCCTGCACGGCAGGAATGGAAGCAGTTTTAGGCAATCGTTGCTGAGTTAAGACAACCTTCTGGCATGGCTAGATACGGTTGGATGGGATCTATTGCCAAGGTTTGGCTGGGCGGGACCGATGTGGAGGTGTGCTGGGAAGGGGTGACATTCTGTTTCCATTGTGTTTCAGGGCATTTTGCAGAACAGAATGACTTATTTCTGGTCCTGAGTGGGTGGTTTACGTCAGTGCTACAACGTGTACATGAATTACCTGGAACTGCCTTGAAAGGCAGGGGTGGGGCCTGAGGTTCTGCAGTCCCTGCAGGCTCTCAGGTAGTGCCTGTGCTGATGTGTTGAGGAGGGGAGGGTTAGGTAACCAGAGCTCCTTCTAAGAGCAGTGAGCTCTGCAGAGATGACAGCCGGACACGCCTGTGCAGGCCACAGGTTGTCCCTGGAGGGCCACTTAGTGGCTTGCAGTGCCTGAGGCGTCCCACTGTTCTGAGGACAGTGATAGCCAGTAGGAGACTTTAATGCTAGGTACTGCAGAAACCTCATTCAGACGAGGCTGGATTCTATTTCGGTCTCTGAAATCTTGCCAATTTGGCTACAGAACAGATTGTCAGCTCCAAAATAAGCTCATTTTCTGGCATATTGAAATAATTAGAAATGAGGGACCTTTTTCTGCCCTTTTTGAATAAAGATGATAATGAGGCAGGGGATCCAGGCCCAGTCCTCGTGGTAGGTGGGATTCTAGAATGGCTCCCAAGCTCCCTGCCCCAGGTGCACACACACCTTCTCCCAGGTATTCAATCAAACACTAATCTAGGTGCCCCTGGGAAGGGATCTGGCAGATGTAATTAAGGTCCCCAAGCTGTGGATTGTAAAGAAAGGTGATTATCGTGGGTGGGCCTGGCCTAATCCGGTGAGGTCTTCGCAGGGACTGGACTTTTCATGTGGGAGAGATTTGAAGTGTGAGAGGGACTCAGTGTGAGAGAGGGTCTCCTTTGCTGGCTTTGAAGATGGAAGGGGCCACGTGGCAAGGAATAGGGGTGGCCTCCAGGAGCTGAAAGTAGCCCCTGTCTGATAGCAAAGGACCAGGGGCCTCAGTCCTGCAATCATTCATCCAACCCGGACGAGCCTGCAGGCAGGTGTCTCCCAGAGCTTCTAGAAAGGAATGAAGCCATCTGATGCTTGCTTTTAGCCTTGTAACAACCTGAGCAGGGAATCTATCCACGCCAGCCACGGACTATCGCCTAACAAACTGTAACTGACAAGTGGCTACTGCTTGAAGCTGTTAAGTTCGGGATGACCCGATGTACTGAAATAGCAAACTAATGCGGCTGCAAGAGCGGAACTTCATGACTATGAAGACACGTGGACCGTGGTCCATGTAGCCCTACACACATGGGATAGCTGGTGTTCCTTCCGTCTTTCTATCCTGACCTTCTGGGTCAGAATTGTCACAGATCAAGTGCTTGGAACCTGAAAGCATAGTTTTTCTACCTTAAAGCTAATTTTGTATGTAAAATTTGCTGTTTCTTCTTTTTCTTATAAGGGCACTGATCCCATCATGAGGGGACTACCCTCATGACCTCACCTAAATTTATTTACCCCCAAAGACCCCACCTCCAAATACCATCACACTGAGTTAGCACTTCAACATATGAATTTTGGGGGGGGACACAAACATTTGGTCTGTAACAGTTGCTCAGGTGTACGCTGGCCAGTTTTATTGCCCAAACGTGTTGAGGGTAGTATTTTGCACAAGGGCTCTGAAGAAAGACTCCTCAGAGGCATCACCCATTCCTTTGTGGCCCAAAGTCCAGTCAGCAGAGAACTCTGACCTGGCTGATATCAGACCTTAAAGGCTCTGAAGAGACCTCAACAATGGGAGTTTTCATGGGTAATCTTATAAGCCCCACAGGCTCAATACAGTTTTCAAACTAGCCCCACCTCATTTATTATTATTACTATTTCATAATTACCATGGTGGTTTATGTGTTTTAATGGGGGCCCAGATAGCTGATTTTTTCGGAGACTCTATGTTTCATCCTTTAATTCCAAGTTGAAGTTTTTCAATGGAACTGGCTTACTTTGAGGGACTATGTCAAACCCCTCTTTGCTACTTCCTAATCTTTCCTCCATCTCAGTTCCCCTGCCTATGAAAGGAGGTTAAAGCCCAGACCTGCAGGTAGGATGGCTGGTGGGTAATTCAGACCATCCATGTCCAATGCTTGACTTGAACGTTGTTGAGGCATAGTTCTAGGCTCGTCGTATCCACAGAAGGTTGAGGGCAAGTTGGGGACAGAAGGAGCAGGCATGGCGAAGCTGGGTGTGAAGTGGCCGGATCTGAGTTGTGGCAGGCTCCACCTGTGGTGGCATGCAGACGCATTGCTGATAGGAAGGACCACAGACCCTGGAGACAGGAGGCCCATTTCAGAGGAGGGACCCTGGGAGGTAGAGGGGATGGCTAGGTGACAGCGATGTGGATGATGCTGAGGACAGAGGGAGGCGTGACTGCCTGTGACTGTCCAGGCTGGAGGCCTGGACATGGGGTGGATAGAAGGCTGGACATGGGGCAGATGGAAAGGCAGAGGGGAAGTGCCCCACAGAGGGGGATTGGAGGGCAGGGGGCGGGCTCCAGACCTGATATACTTGACATGCCCAGAACAAGCAGCTGGACAGATTGACAGTTTGTTGGGAGAAACATCTAGAGCTAAGGAGAGAGGCAGACATGGGCCACGGGGGCCACTGATAACTATACTTTCTGACATGTTTTTAGTAACCTCCCCCTTCAGCCAGCCTGTCTGTATTATTTTCCTGCAGCTGCTGTAATGAATTACCACCAACTGGGTGGCTTCTTTTTTTCTTTTTTCTTTTTTATTAAGGTTTATTGATATACACTCTTATGAAGGTTTCACGTGAAAAAACAATGTGGTCACTACATTTACCCATATTATCAGCTCCCCACCCATACCCCAATGCAGTCACTGTCCAGTGTAGTAAGATGCCACAGAGTCACTATTTGCCTTCTCTGTGCTACAGTGTTTTCCCGGTGACCCCCCCACACCATGTGTACTAAACATAATGCCCCTCAATCCCCTTCTCCCTCCCTCCCACCCACCCTCCCACACCCCTCCCCTTTGGTAACCACTAGTTCCTTCTTGGAGTCTCTGAGTCTGCTGCTACTTTGTTCCTTCAGTTTTGCTTCATTGTTATACTCCACAAATGAGGGAAATCATTTGGCACTTGTCTTTCTCCACCTGGCTTACTTCACTGAGCATAATATCTTCCAGTTCCATCCATGGTGTTGCAAATGGTAGGATTTGTTTCTTTTGTATGGCTGAATAGTATTCCATTGAGTATATGTACCACCTCTTTATCCATTCATCTACTGATGGACACTTAAGTTGCTTCCATATCTTGGCTATTGTAAAAAGTGCTGCAATTAACATAGGGGGTGCATATGTCTTTTTCAATCTGAGAAGTTGTATTCTTTGGGTAAATTCCATGGAGTGGGATTCCCAGGTCAAGTGGTATTTGTATTTTCAGTTTTTTGAGGAACCTTCATAGTGCTTTCCACAATGCTTGAACTAGCTTACATTCCCACCAGCAGTGTAGGAGGGTTCCCCTTTCTCTGCATCCTTGCCAGCATTTGTTGTCCTTAGTCTTTTTGATGCTGGCCATCCTTACTGGTGTGAGGTGATATCTCATTGTGGTTTTAATTTGCATTTCCCTGATGATTAGCGATGTGGAGCATCTTTTCTTGTATCTGTTGGCCATCTGAATTTATTCTTTGGAGAACTGTCTCTTCATATCCTCTGCCCATTTTTTAATCGGGTTATTTGCTTTTTGGATGTTGAGGCGTGTAAGTTCTTAATATATTTTGGATGTTAACCCCTTGTCAGATATGTTATTTACAAATATATTCTCCCATACTGTAGGATGTCTTTTTGTTCTGTTGATGGTGTCCTTTGCCGTACAGACACTTTTTAGTTTGATGTAGTCCCATGAGTTCATTTTTGCTTTTGTTTCCTTTGCTCAAGGAGATGCATTCAGGAAGAAGTTGCTCAAACTTGTACTCAGGAGATATTTGCCTATGTTGTCTTCTAAGAGTTTTATGGTTTCATGACTTATATTCAGGTCTTTGATCCATTTCGAGTTTACTTCTGTGTATGGGGTTAAACAATAATCCAGTTTCATTCTCTTGCATGTAGCTGTCCAGTTTTTCCAATACCAGTTGTTGAAGAGGCTGTCATTTCCCCATTGTATGTCCATGGCTCCTTTATCCTATATTAATTGACCATATATGGTTGGGTTTATATCAGGGCTCTCTAGTCTGTTCCATTGGTCTGTGGGTCAGTTCTTGTGCCAGTACCAAACTGTCTTGATTACTGTGGCTTTGTAGTAGAGCTTGAAGCTGGGGAGAATAATCCCCCCAGTTTTATTCTTCCTTCTCAGGATTGCTTTGGCTATTTGGGGTCTTTTGTGGTTCCATATAAATTTTAGAACTATTTGCTCTAGTTCATTGAAGAATGCTGTTGTTATTTTGATAGGAGTTGCATTGACTCTGTAGATTGCTTTAGGCAGGATGGCCATTTTGATAATATTAGTTCTTCCTATCCATGAGTATGGGATGTGTTTCCATTTATTGGTATCTTCTTTAATTTCTCATGAGTGTCTTGTAGTTCCTAGAGAAGTCTTTCACTTCCTTGGTTAGGTTTATTCCTAGGTATTTTATTCTTTTGGATGCAGTTGTGAATGGAATTGTTTTCCTGATTTCTCTTTCTGCTAGCTCATTGTTAGTGTATAGGAATGCCACAGATTTCTGTGTATTAATATTGTATCCTGCAACCTTGCTGAATTCAGATATTAGATCTAGTAGTTTTGGAGTGGATTCTTTAGGGTTTTTTTATGTACAATATCATGTCATCTGCAAACAGTTTAACTTCTTCTTTGCCAATCTGGATACCTTTTATTTCTTTGTGTTGTATTACTGCCGTGGGTAGGACCTCCAGTGCTATGGTGAATAGAAGTGGGGAGAGTGGGCATCCTTGTCTTGTTCCTGATCTTAAAGGAAAAGCTTTCAGCTTATCGCTGTCAAGTGTAATGTTGGCTGTGGGCTTGTCATATAAAGCCTTTATTATGTTGAGGTACTTGCCCTTTATACCCATTTTGTTGAGAGTTTTTATCATGAATGAATGTTGAATTTTGTCAAAGTCTTTTTCAGCATCTATGGAGATGATCATGTGGTTTTTTTAATCCTTTTTGTTGATGTGGTGTATGATGGTGATGGATTTTCGAATGTTGAACCATCCTTGCATCCGTGTAATAAATCCTACTTGATCATGATGGATGATCTTTTTCATGTATTTTTGAATTTGGTTTTTTAATATTTTGTTGAGTATTTTTGCATCTATGTTCATCAGGGATATTGGTCTGTAATTTTCTTTTTTTTGTGGTGTCTTTGCCTGGTTTTGGTATTAGAGTGATGTTGGCCTCATAGAATAAGTTTGGAAGTATTCCCTCTTCTTCCACTCTTTGGAAAACTTTGAGGATGGGTATTAGGTCTTCACTAAATGTTTGATAAAATTCAGCGGTGAAGCCATCTGGTCCAGGAATTTTGTTCTTAGGTAGATTTTTGATTACCAGTTTAATTTCAGTGCTGGTAATTGGTTTGTACAGATTTTCTGTTTGTTTCTGGTTGTATTTTTCTAAAATGTCCATTTCTTCTAGGTTATTCAGTTTGTTACCATATAATTTTTCATCGTATTCTCTAATAATTTTTTGTATTTCTGTGGTATCTGTAGTGATTTTTCCTTTCTCATTTCTGATTCTGTTTATGTGAGTAGACTCTCTTTTTTTCTTGATAAGTCTGGCTACAGGTTTATCTATTTTTGTTTATTTTCTCTAAGAACCAGCTCTTGCTTTCACTGATTCTTTCTATTGTTTTGTTGTTTTATTCTTCTCAGTTTTATTTATTTCTGCTCTAATCTTTATTATGTCCCTCCTTCTACTGACTTTGGGACTCATTTGTTCTTCTTTTTCTAGTTTCATTAATTGTGAGTTTAGACTGCTCATATGGGATTGTTCTTCTTTCCTGAGGTAGGCCTGTATTGCAATATACTTTCCTCTTAGCATGGCCTTCATGTGTCCCACAGATTTTGCAGTGTTGAATTATTGTTGTCATTTGTCTCCATATATTGCTTGATCTCTGTTTTTATTTCATCATTGATCCATTGGTTGTTTAGGAGCATGTTGTGAAGCCTCCACGTGTTTGTGGTATTTTTTAATTTTCTTTTTGTAATTTATTTCTAGTTTCATACCTTTGTGGTCTGAAAAACTGGTTGGTACAATTTCAATCTTTTTGAATTTACCAAGGCTCTTTTTGTGGCCTAGTATATGATCTATTCTTGAAAATGTTCCATGTGTACTTGAGAAGAATGTGTATTCTGCTGCTTTTGAGTGTAGAGTTCTGTAGATGTCTGTTAGGTCCATCTGTTCTATTGTGTGATTCAGTGCCTCTATCTCCTTACTTATTTTCTGTCCAGTTGATCTGTCCTTCAGAGTGAGTGTTGTGTTGAAAAGTCTCCTAGAATTAATGCATTGCATTCTATTTCTCCTTTTAATTCTGTTGGTATTTGTTTCACATATGTAGGTGATCCTGTGTTGGGTGCATAGATATTTATAATGGTTATATCTTCTTGTTGGATTGATCTTTTTATCACTATGTAATGTCCTTCTTTGTCTCTTGTGACTTTCTTTGTTTTGAAGTCTATTTTGTCTGATAGAAGTACTGCAACTCCTGCTTTTTTCTCCCTATTAGTTGCATGAAATATCTTTTTCCATCCCTTCACTTTTAGTCTGTGTATGTCTTTGAGTCTAAAGTGAGTCTCTTGTAGGCAGCATACAGATGGGTCTTGTTTTTTTATCCATTCAGTGACTCTATGTCTTTTGATTGGTGCATTCAGTCCATTTACATTTAGGGTGATTATGGATAGGTATGTACCTATTGGCATGGCAGGCTTTAGATTCGTGGTTACCAAAGGTTCAAGGTTAACTTCCTTACTATCTAAGAGTCTAACTTAACTCACTTAGTATGCTATTACAAACACAATCTAAAGGTTCTTTTTTTTTTCTCCCTCCTTTTTCTTCCTCCTCCATTCTTTATATATTAGGTATCATATTCTGTAGTCTTTGATTCTGTACTCTGTGATTGACTTTGGGGATAGTTGATTTAATTTTTCATTTGCTAAGTAATTAACTGTTCTACCTTCTTTACTCTGGTTTATTACCTCTGGTGACAGCTATTAAACCTTAGGAACACTTTCATCTATAGCAGTCCCTCCAAAATACACCGTAGAGATCATTTGTGGGAGGTAAATTCTCTCAGCTTTTGCTTATCTGGAAATTGTTTAATCCCTCCTTCAAAGTTAAATGATAATCTTGCCAGAGTAAGTAATCTTGGTTTAAGGCCCTTCTGCTTCATTGCATTAAATATGTCATGCCACTCCCTTCTGGTCTGTAAGGTTTCTGTTGAAAAGTCTGATGATAGTCTGATGGGTTTTCCTTTGTATGTGATATTATTTCTCTCTCTGGTCTGCTTTTAATAGTCTGTCCTTATCCTTGATCTTTGCCATTTTAATTACTATATGTCTTGGTGTTGTCTTCCTTGGGTCCCTTGTGTTGGAAGATTTGTGCATCTCCATGGCCTGAGAGACTATCTCCTTCCCCAGATTGGGGAAGTTTTCAGCAATTACCTCCTCAAAGACACTTTCTATCCCTTTTTCTCTCTTCTTCTTCTTCTGGTATCCCTATAATGCGAATATTATTCCGTTTGGATTGGTCACACAGTTCTCTCAATGGTCTTTCATTCTAAGAGATCTTTTTTCTCTCTGTGCCTCAGCTTCTTTGTATTCCTCTTCTCTAGTTTCTGTTTCATTTACCATCTCCTCCAACGTGTCCAATCTGCTTTTAATACCCTCCGTTGTGTTCTTCAATGATTGGATCTCCAACCGGAATTCATTCCTTAGTTCTTGAACATCTTTCCATACCTCCATGAGCATGTTAATGATTTTTATTTATTTGTTTGTTTGTTTGTTTGGGTATCATTAATGTACAATCACTTGAACAACATTATGGTAAGTAGACCCCCTATTATCAAGTCCCCCCCACATACCCCCCTACCGTCACTGTCCATCAGTGTAGTAAGATGCTATAGAATCATTACTTGTCCTCTCTGTAAATAACTGCCCTTCCCGTGTCCTCCATCACTGCATTACATGTGCTAATCGTAATGCCCCTTTCCCCACTAATCCCTCCCTTCCCACCCATCCTCCCCAGTTCCTTTCCCTTTGGTAACTGTTAGTCCATTCTTGGGTTCTGTGTCTACTGCTGTTTTGTTCCTTCGGTTTTTGCTTTGTCCTTATACTCCACAGATGAGTGAAATCATCTGATACTTGTCTTTCTCCACCTGGCTTATTTCACTGAGCATAATACCCTCTAGCTCCATCCATGTTGTTGCAAATGGTAGGATTTGTTTTCTTCTTATGGCTGAATAATATTCCATTGTGTATATGTACCACATCTTCTTTATCCATTCATCTACTGATGGACACTTAGGTTGCTTCCATTTCTTGGCTATTGTAAATAGTGCTGCGATAAACATAGGGGTGCATATGTCTTTTTCAAACTGTGCTGCTGCATTCTTAGGGTAAATACCTAGGAGTGGAATTCCTGGGTCAAATGGTATTTCTATTTTGAGTTTTTTGAGGAACCTCCATACTCGTTTTCACAATGGTTGAACTAGTTTACATTCCCACTAGCAATGTAGGAGGGTTCCCCTTCTCCACATCCTTGCCAACGTTTGTTGTTGTTTGTCTTTTGGATGGTGGCCATCTTAACTGGTGTGAGGTGATGTCTCATTGTGGTTTTAATTTGCATTCTCTGATGACTGGTGATGTGAGCATCTTTTCATGTGCCTGTTGGCCACCTGAATTTCTTCCTTCGAGAAGTGTCTGTTCAGATCCTCTGCCCATTTTTTTTTATAATTTATTTTGGTATCATTAATCTACAATTACATGTGCAGTATTATGGTTATTAAACTACCCCCTTCATCAGGTGCCCCCCACCAACCCCATTACAGTCACTGTCCATTAGTGTAGTGAGATGCTATAGAATTACTACTTGTCTTCTCTGAGTTGTACAGCCCTCCCTGTGCCCCCCAACATTACATCTGCTAATCGTAATGCCCCTTTTTCCCCCTTATCCCTCCCTTCCCACCCATCCTCCCCAGTCCCTCTGCCCATTTTTTAAGTGGCTTATTTGCTTTTTGTTTGTTGAGGTGTGTGAGCTCTATATTGGATATCAACCCCTTATTGAATATGTCATTTATGAATATATTCTCTCATTAATGATTTTTATTTTGAACTCCCTTTCAGGAAGAGTCATGAGGTCTATGTCATTTAAATCTTTCTCAGGAGTTGTATTAATAATTTCACTCAGAACCAGGTTCCTTTGGTGTTTCATAGTTGTATATGGCGCCCTCTAGTGCCAAGAAGCTCTACTCCCTGGAGCTGCTCAGCCCCTGAGGTAATGTCAGGGGTTGCAGGTGAGTGGTATTGGTGCCTGGGAGGAGGAAAGAGCTATTTCCTGCTTCCCAGCTTCTATGCCTGTCTCCACTGCCTGAACCAGTGGGCCGTGCACACAGGTATAAGCCTCTGTGCTTTGCATTTGTAGTTGCTGTAGACAGATCTTCCCTCTGGCTGGGCTTACGCCAGGGTAGGGTTTTCTGGTTTGCAAGCCAGGTGGGGCTGGCCAGGAGAAAGGCACAGTAGGCTGCGTATCACGGAGGGGGTCCTTGGAGCTGTGTAGCCAGCCAGGGAGCTGGAGCACCTGAAGATCATCTAAGGAGGAAGATTTCTTTTTCTTCCTTAAATATGAGAGTCTATATGGCAAAGCTCCCAACCCGTTGGGCAGATGCACCCAGACAATGTTATCTACCTGTCCTCTTTCCTGAGCAATAAGCTCTGTGCAATCCTTGCCCCTTTAGCAGCCCTCTTGCTAAGGGCTTCCTTGTTAGGAGGTTTCTCAGACTTCCCACCTTTCCTTTGTCCCAGGGCAGCTGGATATGGATCCCTGCTTTCCACAAGTGGCTGGAATCTCAATCTCTCCAGGAATTCTGCCTGTCTTAGCTTTCCAACCCCGTAATCACGAGTGTCATGCAAGTACCATGAAATGTGGGTTTGTGCTCCCAGAGCAGATCTCCAGAGTTAGATATTCAGCAGTCACAGGTCTCTACTCCCTCCCTGCTCCATTTCTCTTCCTCCCACCAGTGAGCTGGGGTCTGGGAAGTGCTTGGGTCCCACCAGGGCACAGCTTTGGTATGTTACCCTGTTCTGTGAGGTCTGCTCTTTTCTCCAGGTGTCTGCAGTCTGGTGCAGTTCTCTTTGCTGTTGCTTTTTTAGGATTGGTTGTATTAATTATATTTTCATATTATATGCGGTTTTAGGAGGAAGCCTGTGTCTCACCTCTCACGCCACCATCTTTAATCCCCAACTGGGTGGCTTATAATAACAGAAATCTACTCTCTCACAGTTCTGGAGGGCTGAAGTCAGAAATGAAGGAGTGCACAGGTGGGATTGCCTGTGAGCAGGAAAACCCTCCTTGTGACAAGCCTGAGCTGGGAGGTTCATCAGCCACCGCACTAGTGTCTCCCTCTCACGACAACCCCAGCGCAAAGGGCTCATCCATCGATTACCAGCTCCGCCCCTCACCCCCATCCCAGCCCTCAGGGCGTGCAGGGGGACGCATGACCCAGGGGGCCCTCTCCTCAGAGGGTGCTGGGGATTATAACAACTCGGAGTTGCTCTGGAGCAGATGACTTCTGGCAAATATGGTGCTTCGGGATTCAATGGGGATGCCAGGTGAGGGGGCAGTCCTGTAGCCTCGCGGGCCTACAGGAAGCTTCTCTTTACCCAGTACTGTTCTCTGTAGTCCCATTCTTTTAATTAGAAAATGCCTGCCACTTTTATCCCTAACAGGACCTAATGTGACGAATTCCCTTCTCTGACAGAGCATGTCTGTGCTGTCTTGTTTTTGTTTTAATTTTTAGGAGAACTTAACCTTTCTCACTTGCTCACCTGAAAAATTCAGTCCTACGTGCAAAAATATGGTGCCACTAATGTACTCTAAGCTTTCCACCCTATCTCACCCGGATACAGGGTTTGTCCCAGGCATGCTGCCACGAGGAAGCCTCTTGCGGGCCTTGTAGCACAAAGGGGGGGTGGGGGTGGTACTCATGTCAACATATAGCTGTAAATTGTTAAATGCTGGTGCAAGCCTGTGGTTTTTGATCCTAATATCCATTTAGTTTGATGTCATCTTAACTGTGGCCAGTCATCTTTTTAACTGAATAGTATTATGATATGTTTTATAAGGCATTCATTAGTTTGGCAATCTCTTTCACGGATTCATTTATCCAACAAATATTTATTGAGCAGATATCTTGTACAGGAACTGTTAGAGGCCTGGGGATCCAGTAATAAGTAGAACAGGCAAGCCAAAGGTTGATTGCCACCCCCCTTCCTCTGTAATTAAGTTATAACTGACTCTACACTGTTTCTTCTTACCTTCATGTTTGCGTTCTGTGTCTGACCATGAGAAGGTGTGCCTGCTTTGGAGCGGGCAGAGAGAGCCTGGAGTCTCCCTGCTCTGGGCTTTCCCTAGGTGCCGCAGGCTGCTGCCTGCTGGTCTGTGCATACTGCGGGCCCAATCAGCGAGGACCACTCTGTGAATTACTTACTCTGCATGTAAGTAATTTTTACATTTCACAAATCAGCTCAGGTTAGTGCAAATTAATCACACTGCTTTTGCTCTATCAGACACCTAACACAAATCTCTCCATTTTCCAAGGCGGTGCGTCCTGCCCTCCGCCCCTGAGGTTGTCCCCACCTGTGACTACCCACTCCTGTGACTCAGCATCATTGGGTAAAAGACAAACACAACTCTGGAGCACTCTCCAGGGAGCCCTGACTACTTAGGAGAAAGGAGGCAAAGGGCTAGATTTGGCAGAGTAGGGGAACAGGGCCAGCAGGAGAGCCACCCACAAAGGCTGAAGGCGAAGGTGCTATTTGTTCCCATTTCAGAACAGAACCATGGTCGTGAATTTTCCTGCGATCTGACCTTACTCTTCAAGGGCTGAGGTGTGGACAGGCTGGTGTTCTCCTATTTGCACCTGCTGGTTTAGAATTGGGAAAGATATTTTTAAAGCAACCAGAATGTGGTCCTTCTAGCTGTGATCACACTGCCAAAAACTTTTCTTCCTGCATGCCTGGGGCTCCATCCCTGGATGCCCTTGGTAGGCAGAAGATGTGTCCATGAACTTGAACTGGCTCAGCTTAATTTGGTGCACATGATGACACCCCCCAAAGCAATCTTGTGAGCTCCGGTTGTATGTGGGCGACTGGGGTTCCCATCCCTATTGTATGTCAAAGTGTTAGGAATGAAAAACTGGTGAAATTTTATTGCTACAAAAATTACTCACTTTGAATTGATAGGTCTTTAAAATTTTCCTTTAGATTTGCATTTTCTGATGATAAAAGTGGTATATATATAATACCACTTTTCATGAAAGTCAGCAAAGCACCAAGAAAAAGGTGACAGTCTCATAGAATCCCACCCAGGATTTGCATCCTCATCAGTGTTACTTTGGGCCGCCCTAATCCCCTTGTTATTTCCGACCTTCTCTTCCATCTCTTTCGAGCAAACATTCTCTACCTTTTTCTTCACTGGATGTCTGAACGTGTCTGTCTTCTCTCTTACAATGCTCTTGTTGTAGCTCCAGGAGCGGCCTTTCCCCAAGGGGTGAGCTTTGGGCCAAGGCTATGTGGAATCCACCCCAGCCCCCAGTGAAGACGGACTGTTACAAAAGGACATTCAGGCAGCTCCTGAGGATGGAAGCTGGGGATGGCAAGGACCTAGGAGGACACATTGTAACAGTAGGTGGGCCTCCACAAGGCAAGCCCTGTGCTCGATGAGAATTAACAGGATCCCCTGGTGGGTGCTGCATTTCCCCACTGCAGACACCATGGGGCAGTATGAGGATGGCTGAGCCCAGCATGGCCCCTGTCACAGACTTTGACCAGTGGGGACAGTGCCAAGCCTGTGTACCCTGGTATCAGCCGCTCTTGTGTGGTTCCCGTGTGCCTGGCGGTAATAAAGACCTGATAAATAGTTATTTAATGACAAAATGTATGTTGCTTTTAAATACCAGCAATAACTCATGGTACTGTAGGAAATGAAGTAGCTCCTAAGGAGGAGGTCCCCACGCCGCCCTAGACCTGGGTGACCACTGCTAAATTCTCCCTCTGGGTCCCTCCTTTCATGTCCGGGCAGGACGGCCAGCCTCCGGGTCTCTCAGTTGTCACCCCTGACTGCACATGCCCGTATGTGCTTATGTGCCACAGCGAGCTTGCGTGGCCCGTGGCGCCGTGGTGGTCAGTGCGGCCGAAGCCCACGTCACCTGTGAGGCCCGGCGCCCGGCCCTGAGCCGTGGCTGCAGTGCTCGAGCTGGGCTGCGCCCACGTCCTCAGCTTGATTCTCAGGGCTCTGAGAGATATTTCTTTCCACAGATTCCATAAGCTCTTGTTTTATCTTCCTCTGACTTCTATTTTAAAATCATTTTTATTTTGAAAAACTTTATGTGGAAGTACAGAAAACATGCACGCTCCTGTGATCACACCATTCCGGCTGGGTAACTAGTGCCACCACCTGTCATATCTGCCTGCAGTTGGTGTGTCAATGGTAGACAGAGCAGTGCACAGGGAAGTGGGGGCCCAGGGCTCTCCCCGCCCCCGGCCTGCCCTGCCCTGAGGCTGCCCGCCTCAGGACGCACGTGTTTCCTCGCAGCCCGTTTCCTGCGTGTTGGCATATGATTCACATGCACAGCAAAAGGAGTGGAAAAGTTTATACTGAACCCCAGCTGGCCTGTCACTCAGCATCAGGGGCTATTATGGCTTTACCACATTTGTTTATTTTCCTTTGCTTCCTCTGTGCTGAGGCACTTTATAACAAATTCCCGTCAGATGTCATTTCATCCCGACAGCTGTCTGTATTCAGTGCCAAAATGTGTGGACTTTTTTTTTTTGAAACATAACTACAAAGCTAATCAAAGGTAACAAAATTAGTAACAATTCCTTATCATCTAACACCCACTCCACAGTCAGATTTCCAGGACAATGTCTTTGGATTTGGTCCGAGTCAGGATCCAAGCATTCCTACCAACATTTCTCCCTCCTCCACTTTATTTTCGAGCCTCAAGTGTGAGGAGACCTTGTCCTGTGCCTGGACAGCAGGCCCCATTCTGGGGTCTCCTTTTCTTTACTTAGAGCATCAGAAGACTCTCTGTCTGTTTGGGCTGCTGCGGTAAAATACCACAGACTTAGAGGGCTTATGAACAGCAGACATTTATTTCTGACAGCCTGGAGGCTGGATGCCCGAGTCTGGATGCCGGCATGGTGTGGGGAGGGCCCGCTTCTGGAGGCAGACTTCTCGTGCCCTCACCTGGCAGAGGGGGGAGGGGGGCTCCCTTATAAGAACACTAATCCTGTTAGATTAGGGCACTGATCGCCTCCCAAAGGCCCCATCTCCGGGTACCAGCATGTTGGGCATTAGGCTTTCTGTATATGAAACCTGTGGGACTCAGACATTCAGACTGTGGCAGACCTGATCCCTCATGTCGTTTTCCCAGTAAATGGAAGGCCATCTGCAGGATGGATGCAGGCAGGCTCAGCCCTTTGGGCAGGGATTCTCTGTAGGCGGGGAAGATTTTGTTTCATTCCTATCTTTCTAGAGCTTATCTAGCTGGTTCCCTTTAACTGCCCCACAAGCCCTGTCCAGCGTCCCCACTGGGTCACCAGAGGACGTGCAGTGGTCCCCGCCCTTCTGCCGCTGAAGCAGAGCAGCAGAGCGCACCCTGGCATGCACATATGCAAGAGCCTCCAAGTCTGAAATGATCATGAATAGTTTTTATTCTCTGAAGTCAAAATACCTCACTCCTTCTGACAAATAACCTGAGTCCGTGTCACTAAATGAACCCCAAAATAGATCTTTGTATAGCTCGGACCCGCATTTAAATTGTCCTGTTCATTGTTTTTCAAACAATGGACACTTTTAACATTTCATTTTCAAATAATATATGCTAGTAACAAACATCATCCATCAATAGCTTAATTTATAAAGTAGAAATCACCCTAAAACATACTCTTGCTGTAACTATGGCTAATACTTTGTTGACTGTCCTTCTAGAATTTTTTCTATTCATACATGAACATATTCAAATATCTGAGCATCCCACTGAAAACAAAAGATGTCTAAAAAATATTTTTTCTATGTGTGCATATTTTTCTACAGCTAGTTTCTTTTTTCAATTTAATGCTTCATGGACATCATTCCACATCAACATGCTCAAATCGGAATAATTTCCTTTAGCGGCTGGGCAGCATTCTAGTGCCCAGCAGTGGTGTGATGGTGAATTTTATGTGCTAACTGGAGTGGCCATGGGGTGCCTAGGTTAAATATGGTTTCTGGGTGTGTGTGTGCGGGTGTTGCAGGGTGAGATTAGCATGAATCGGTAGACTCAGGGATGGAGGATGGGGGCAGGGCTAGTGTCTATGCTTAAGGCCCCAGTTCAACTGTGCAGTGGCTGGGGACCTGTAGTTTGAGGAGCTGTTGTTCGTAGGGCACTGTGTCTAGTTCCGACTTGAGAGTCACTCATCCACAAATGGGAAGTAGCTGCTCCCTGTCCAGGCCCAGGCTCAGTCCCATGCAACTGAAACAAAACATAGACGAAAAGCTGTCAGCTTCACTTAACATTAGGGGGCCCTTTGGGACACAAAGAAGTGAGGTACAGAGGCTGTTCCGAAGGTCTGTGACCACCTTGTGCTCTTGTGAAATGAAGTCCCTTAGAAACATGCTTAGTTCTCAGGATGGCGCCTGGTCTGCCGTGTCAACTCGGTACCTGGTGTCTGGGTCACTGTGCTCCTGTTACGACTGTTCATGCCCATGTTGCGTGCCCACGTCTCTGAAGCCGTGTTTCTGTGGAGGGAGTGTCTGAATCGGGGCTGCCAGTGGTCACAAGGCACTCACTCAGCCAGAAGTGTATGCCTGGCTCCTGAGCGCTCTGAAATATCATGGCCGCCCAGCCCCGAGGCACTCCAGAGGGACAGCTCGGATGTGCTGGATGCCAGCCTACATTCATTCTCAAGCCAAGTCAGCAAGCCATAGGCGGCGTGCACACAATACAGTGGAAAGGACAGTCTCCCATAGGCCTGGTGGGCTGTGCTCAGTGGCTGTGTGGGTGGGACCCCTACCTGTGAGTCTGGAAGCTGTCGGTGTGCATTTCTCCATGTTCTCAGTCCCCTGACTTAACCCTCCCCACTGTTGATTGTGGTTTGACACCCTTCTTCACTACCAGATGGAAGGTTAGGCCTCTCTGCCTTGTCTGTCCCTGTGTCCCCAGCCTGCGTCTGACACTTAGACGGTGCCCAGTGAAATGTGAAAAGAATGAGTGAATGGTTGCTCTTAATGCCTGTGGCCTAATTTTAACTTAAAAGATACAACATTATTTCAGGTTGAGCTTGATTCTGTTAAAAAACAAAAGGAAACCCTGTGTCTGCACTAGAATGTCCCCCTGTGACAGCTGGAACACCCACTGTTCCTGGTGCTTGTTTATGGATGGCGGGCTCAGGGGTGGTGGGAAAAAATAGAATTTTGAGTTTTTCCAAAATGTCATCAGTAAGTATGTATTACCTTTATCACATGGCCCAACAACTTAGAGTAAACAAAACAGGCCAATTTTTTAATTTTCTTTTTTGTGTAAAAGAGAGAGTTACAAAAATCAAATAAATAGTGGAGAAGAGCAGGGCCTCTAAGGTCGGGAGTACTTGGCCTGGATCGTGTGGTTGCAGGACTCAGTAGGTGGGGAATAAAGAGATTTATGTTTTGGCAACACCAAAGCAGGTGCGGTGTCCCTCAGGTCCGGCACTCACCCCCACGGAGTTCGGGTCTTTACTGTGTGTGCCCGATTCACAGGGGAACCTGGCTAACACACCCAGGGCATCTCAGCCACAGGCCATTCAGAGGGAGACGCAAGGCAGAAACCTGATGGGGCCGTGAAGTCTCCAAAACTGAGGACAGACCCACCCCAGGTGTGCTCATACGCGGTGGCCACAGCGGGACCACGCCTGGGACCGTCCTACATGCATCATGTGGCTCAGAAACAGAGTTCGTTAGTCCGCCTGGCTAACATCAAAACTTTGTTAAAGAACCATGCGGCGGAGAGCCAGGCTGGCAGACCCACCTCCCTTGGAGCTTGGTGTGAGAGCAACACCCCCGGCTTGGGGAGACACCCCCAAGCAGGCCCATCCCGCAAGGCTGTTCAGGTCCGTGAGGACTCAACACACATGGCTTTTTATGTTGTTTCCCTCCTGGGTGGGGTTGCTATGTACCTTCCTAATTTTAAAAGATTTCTTCATGTCTTACCCCTCTGCTGTCCTTTAACTTCATATTGAGATAACTTTATCCTTTTTACATGAAAAATTTTCCCTTTGTCTAATATGTGTTCTTTTGGGCTCAGGGAATCACCAAACAGCATTTTCTGGCTCAGCTGCTTCCTTGAAGAGATGAAAATCTCAAATGGAGTTACATTTATTGAATACCCACTGTGTACCTTTGCCCGTAATATGTATACCACTGAGAAACACAAGAGAATTAGAAGACAAATGCTTTTCAAAAAAGGGTTTGCCTTCTTGTGTTCCTGACCCTACTGCCTGAAAACAACATCATTTTAATAAACCCTTTGTTTCAATACAACCTTGTCTATAAGTACCTCTACTGTTATCACAGTGTCCACCACCACTGTCACCTTTATCATGACCGTCGTCCCTCTGTCACGGTCACTGTCACTCCCAGTTGGTCCACTGCCACCACCACCTCCACTAGGATTAGGCCGTGATCACCATCACACTGCCATGACCACCATCACTGGGACAACCACCACCATCTTTACCCCTCCAATGGACAAGATTTCATAGCACATGTTTTCAAATTACACCCGTGAAGCCCGCAGACTCTGAGGAACCCGAGGGGTGGAGTGGAAGTGGGGGTCGCTAAGCAGAGGGTCTGTGGGCCCATCCTCTCCCACTCATGTCTCAGTCTACGTGCCCCTGTGGCTTGCTTTTCATGTTGGAGTCCTCATACGATTTCACCTGAAGAGTTCCAGAGCTTAAAAGCTGAATTAATTCACAGCACGCAGAAACACAGCGGGATCGTTTGTCATTAGACAGCAGGGTTGTCTTGACTGGTGGTGAGAGAGGCTGGGACGCCACATTCCTGGGCTGGCATCAAAGAAAGCAGCTGGAAGGAAGTAAAAGGAAGAGAAAACTTGCAGTGAAGTTAATGTTTCCAAGGCACATTCAAGATGAGATTTGGTTACTTTATAGTTACGAAGAATAGCTGGAGAGGCTGTGAAGTTTTCCCGCACTCAGTGATGGCAGAGGCTGTCTTCCAGCCTGCAGCCCACTGCCTGGTCATGCCAGTGCCAGGCCAGACAGGCTCCTCTGGGAGGTTTGCTCTCTTTGCGCCCACTTCTGCCACAACTTACCTTTGAAGTCAATGGCATGAATCTTGTCTCTTGGATAATAAATTGCACAGCCTTAGTGGATAATTCCCGCCCTTGAAATTTTGCTCTCTGGAGAAAAAAAAATATTAGATAGAAGACACATCATGTGTTGTTAAAATCCAGCACAGAATCAGGACTGAGACTTATATGCGGGTCCAGCTCTGATGACAAACCCTTCATTTATTTATTTGACAATTATTTCTTTGCACTGCTGTGTCAGATGATGGAAACACTGTGAGGCCGGGTGACATTTCACATTCCAGCAGCTAGATGGGTATAGGATTGGGACGGAGGAGTTGAGGCAGGAGAGGGGTGTGTAATGAGAAATTAGGCTACAAAGTCTATTTTTGGGGTGCAGGCTCATGTGCCTCCGGGCCCGGCAGGTGGTGGTAGTGGGCACAGAGGGCTAGCTGTAGGGCAGAGAGGACTAGGGGCTCTGGCCCCATCTCAGTGGAGCAAAGCCACTCAGCTTCAGCCAGGCTTTGCCATGGGAAAATGAGAGCCCTTTGTTGCCACATTTTCTGATTCCTGCCTCCCCTCAAAAACTAGGATTGGATTTTTAAAATGCAAAAATGCCTGATTTTTAAACACTGTCCACTTATTACTTTAAAAAATTATAATACTGTGCAGGTCAAACGAATTCATTTGGGTATATCTGACCTCCAGGTTTTTGGTTTGTTTTCTCTGTTCTGTCCAATCAAGGACTTCTGGCCTCCAAGTGAAGGTACAGAAGAAAAGGTCAGAGTGTCTCCATCTAAAGAGGATCTGGCTGGTGGAGACCCATTTTCTCCACTGAGAAAACCTTTAAGCATCTGTTGAGGAGAAGCCCTGAGCAGTGATGGTTCTGGTAGGCCAGATGCTCAAGACCCTTTTTTCCCAGGGCCAGAAAGCAGTCTGTGATCACACCACACGGGCTGTGGGCTGAGGAATGTGTATTGTTAGTGTCACCCATGCTAATCGCCCTGCTGCAGTTGGTTGCCTGATTATTACCTGTAAAATGAGAGAACTGGATTGGGCATGCAGATTTCAAATTTTGTGTGTGTGTTTAATACTCTTACTCAAATCTCAAGGCTGGGTGAAGAGGCTGATGAGTGAAGAGCTCTGGCGCTAGAGCAGGGGTGGGCCTGTGGCCTCAAACTCTTTCCCCGCAGGCTGGGGAAGGGCTTGTCAGACCCTGGCCTTTTCTTCCAGAATCCTCCCTCCGAGTCTGTTTTATCTCATGCTCCTCTAGGAGCCAAGCCTTTGGGTGGATGCCTTTAGTGAGGGGTGCTTGGCTAGAGCAGGTCTCACTTAAAAAGCGTGGTGGGAAATCCAGACCTTGAGGCAGATCCCCCCAATGGCAAAGCATGTTTTTCTGGTGAGTTGGAACTCTCATCTGCACCAAGCAGAGAAGTGTCGCCTGAAGCAATCTTCAGGAACAGGAGAAACAGTTGGAGGAGGTGTGGGTCCCAGTACCGCTTGGCTTTGTTCATTAGTAAAAGATCACACGTTCAGTCCTTAGGATGCTGGTGGGAAAAACGAGAAGGATTATATCCTGCCCGGCAGAGTGGGCCCGGGGGGGATGGCTGTGCTCTGTCTAGTCCCTCCCGCTGTGCATGTGGCCCTCACAAATGCGAAGTGACCACAGATGCCGACATGTGGAGCTGAGGATATACCTCGGAAGAGCCGGCGGAGGGCAACCACATGTGGAGAGAGCTCTGTTCTCAGACAGCGTTCCTCGCAGGCTCCCACCTGTGGAAGCAGGACTGGGGCAGACAGCCTCTGAGGAGTTGTGCTGGCGTTGGCACTAACCGCTGGGTTGATTCCTACCCCTGCACTACTTGTAGTGTTGTTGACGCTGCACGTCGCCTCCCACCTGAATCTCATTCAGATACTCTGAGCAAGTAATTCAACAAATTTCAGTGATGAGGACCCCCAGGACGAGAGTGGCAGAGGTGGGCAGTGGAGATTGGAGCCCCAACTGCTGCCTGCTGCCCAGGCCACGCTCAAAGCTTCTGGGGCTCTTAAGAAGCCAATTCCCATTCACCTTTGTGGCGTGCAGTGTCTATGCTCTTGGTGGCCTCGTCCTTAGTACCGCATACAGAGCCGTTGCTGCCTCAGGGGTGAATAGAGGGGTGAGTGTGGCCGGGATGGCTTCCACGGGGATGCCTGCCCGCAGGGCCCTGAGGCCTGCCTGTCCTCCCTGCTGGTTCCAGGAGGGCCTGTAGTTCTCTCCTGTCCAAGCTGAGGTCCACTGAGGCTCCAGGTTTGGCTTGGCGTCCCACCTGCGGTAGATTCTGGGTTGCCTCGGAAGCTGAGTGTCAGGGCTGTGAGCACCAACAATCGCCTGACTGCTTCTCACTGTGCACTGAATGTTGGAGGCCCCTCCAGATGCACGCATTCAAGCCGGAGCTCCCACTGCCATGGTGCCGGAGGCGGGGCCTTTGAAAGGTGACTAGGTCATGAGGGTGGAGCCCTCCTGAATGGGATTAGTGCCCTTAGAGGAAGAGACAGAGGTGCGGGAGGTGATCTCGCCCTGCCATGTGAGGGTGTGATAGAAGAGAGTCAGCTGCACACCAGGAAGGGTACTCACCAGCATTGATTTGCTGGCCCCTTGGACTTCCGGTTTCTGGAGCTGTGAGAAATAAATGCCTGTGGTGTAACCCCCTATCTGGAATCCTGTTATAGTAGCTGAGTGGACTAGGACTCACTGGGCTCTATTCTGCAGAAAAAGAATGCAAAATTGGATCCACCGTTTGCTTTCCCCGGGCTCTCTGTGACCTCGTCACTGCTCAGAGCTGCAGGGGCACCTGTGGGCAGCATGGCCTCCTCCAGGCGCCAGAACCTGGAGGAAGGAGGGCCGGGTGCTGGGAGACAGGGCCTGGGTCCTGCTCAGGGCTCTGGGAACCGCAGGCTGGCTGGGAAGTCAGGGAAGGAAGAAGCCCCATACAGGGCAAGAAGGGGCTTCCCGGGGCAGGAAGAGCACTACAATGGGAGCCCGAGGGTGGCAGCGCTGGTGGTTCACGGCCTCAGCCTGGCCTGCCTTGGGGCCCAGGTGGGGGACACTGCAAGTGACTTCCAGCAGCTGGTGTCTGCAGTTCAAAGCTGGTCTGTGGCTTCAGATGTTGCTCTCAGGCCAAAAACACATAGTGTTTTTCACGAATGAAACAAAGTGAGGCTTAGAAATAGTTATCCCTAAGAAAGGCGGTTTGTCCCTCCCTCTTCCATCCCTTCAGCCCCCCTCCCAGATTACACGGAAAAGGGTTGCAGTCCATCGGCAAGAAGCCCAACGTGAGTCACATCTACCCACGGAATCCAAGTGTCCTGCTCTGTGCCTTTCTTTGGCAGAGTGCACGTCACAAAGGGAGAGCTCTCCAGAGGTGCTCAGCATTTTTGAGTGGGGCTGGGCTTTGGAGGTCATCTCCTCCAATTCCTTCATTTCACAGAATATGGCAGAGCCCCGGCAGAGCAGGGGGCACTGAGCAGGGCCGCACAGTGAGGCCCTGAGGCTGAGCAGCCAGGGAGCTGGAGGCAGAGTCTGGACTGGGGTCATAGCTGGGCTATGACTAGTTAGGCTGTCTTGGGAAAACCACCGGGCCGCTCTGAAACTTAGCTCTCTCAACCGCAAATTGGGAATATTAATGGCATCTGCCCTAGCATTTTGGTGAGGATTGAATGTGTAAAACATTGGCACAATGCTTGAAATTTGGATAATTTTTATTCTGCTCTCCTTAGTGGTTTCCATGCCTTATTCATTTAAACCATTAGTTACTCCTATTTATGGGTTTATGACTCAATTAAACAAATATTTGTTGGGTCCATATTGTGCATCCAGTAATTGGCCAAATAGGACAAATCAAAGGCCTTCGCCTGGAAACCTATAGTCTCCACCTGGAGGTGGTGGTTGAAGAGATGGCAGTGAGGGTGGCTCGAATGTTGAGGGGAGAACCAGACCTCAGGGAAGAGGAGGTGCCAGGGAATCAGTGATCCTTGCATCGGGAGAGCTGGGAAAGCGGGCTGGAGAGAGGTTTGAGGTGGAGGAAGAGGTCAGGGGTCTGAGGGGTGAGTAGAATCATTGCCGCTGCTGATCTTGGCTCCATCAACCTCCTAAGGGAGAGTCATAGTAGGAGGGGCTGGGGAAGGGAAGCCGCCAACAGAGACATGGTAGGCATCTCATGATGTTTGGGTCAAGATCTGCTGTGCTGTCCCATGGGAACAAGGCAGGGTGCGGATTGCCCTCAAGGCCTACACCCTAGATGGGCACCAGGAGTCTGTGGCCGTGGCTTTGTGCACGTGGGATAAGAAGTCTGCCACTTATTTGCTGTGTGGCCCTAAGTAATTTCTTGGGCTCCTATGAACCTCAGTTTCCTCATCTGTAACGTGGGTCCTTAATAGCACTGGTTTCTCAGGGTGTTGAAGGGCCCGCATGGGAAAATACATGGCAGTGACTTAGCCCACGCAGAATTCGTGTTTAATGCACCCTTGCTGTTATTTTTGAGGCTTCAGTTTTCTCATAAGTAAAAAGGAAGATGACAATAGCTTTTCTGCTCTGGAAAGAAAATGCAAAGGGCTGTGTGTGTGAAAATAACTTGGAAATGTAAACTTGCCATGTAGTATTACTGCTGCAGGAACCTTCTGTTCAGTTTTGTTGGGGAGATGGAGGGAGACTTAGAAACATGGGGAACTTTTATGTGTTAAGTTAGGAGAACAAGATAAGAGAATCACATGCTGGGTTTTAAAAGAAAAAAAACGTGGTATTAAATAAAGCTGTTCTTTTTCCCCCCAGCAGATTTGTGGAATGAACATTAAATTCCCCATAACTGGCCTCTAGTTTAATGAAAGAAAAGGAAACCTAATTGAAGGGGCTTCTGACCACATCAATCAATCGCTGGTCTTGAGGGGAAGCCATTAAACACTCGTGAGATGATTGTATCAGCAGCGAGAGCAGGGGCTGACCCTCCTATCTTAACAATTTGGTACCATCTTGAACACAACCAGACAGTGTCTGAGCTGGAGAAGGTGTGTGGTGGTTGCTACTGCATCCAAAGACAGATGTATGATCAAAGAGGAGCTGTTGAGGAAAAGGGGCCGATGAGCTGGGCGGGAATGCTTCATGCAGAGCCTGGAGGGGTGAGGGCACGTTCATTCCCAGACAAATTCTCAGAGACCAATTGAGTGTCATTCAGTTCAGTTCAATTCTGACATCACCCAGTTCATGCAGACCCCATGGGTACAGGGCCTCAGTTCCCCCGACTGCCTGCCATTTGAGGTGCCAGTTGCCAAGTCCCAGGTGCCCGAGGGACTCATACTTCTGTCTGACTTGACCACAATCTGGGAGTTCCTTAAGGTTCCATGATTCACTAGAATGACTCACATTACTCAGGAAAGTGCTGTACTTACAATCACCATTTTATTAAGAAGGGTACAAATGATCAGCCAGATGAAGAGATGCATAGGGCAGCCAGGTCTGCGGGAGGAAGAGGGCAGGGGTGGCAGGTGCAGGAGTTTCTGGAATCAAGATGCACCACCCTGCAGTACTTCAATATGCTCGCCAACCAGGAAGCCCTTTGAACCTCATGGTTTAGGTTTTGTCTGGGGCTTCACGTAGGCATGCTTGATTGAATCATTGACCATTCAATTAAATTCGTTGATGAAATTTAATCCCCAGCCCCTGCGTGGAGATGGGGGTGGGCTGAAAGTTCCAACTTCAGCATGCATGGCTGCGCTCCCTCAGAACCCGGAGGCCTTCCTTGGTAAGATCAGCATGGTAGCAGGACCTGCCTTTGAGGCTTGTCATCCACATTCAGTAGATGAGGCTGGTAAAGGCTCAATGTGTGCCTGGCATTGCAGGAGCTTAAAAATGCCGGGATTCAGGGTGTTGACGGTGAGGGCAGAGGGTATGGCCAGCACGGCCCCCACTTGCTGGCACATCCCTGAAACTTACCTCTAAGAGGTAAGTTAGGACACATCACTTGGGCAACATTCGGAATTTGTTGTCTTGAGAGGAGGTCTAGGTTAAAATTCTAAATAGTGCGGGACTGATGAGGACGACGACCCCAGCTCTAAGACTCAGCCCTAAATGGCAACGAGGGAAACGGGCATTTTAGGGGCCATGTCCCTAACCTTCTGGTTCTGAGGCCAGGTCCTTCCAGCACCTCAGGTCCAGGACTGTGAGTGACACACCCCACCCCAAATAGCCCATGGGCTTGACCTTGACAGCCTTTCTTAAGTTATTGTAATTGTCTTCATTACATTCATTGTTTCTCAGTAGGAGAAATGAATCCTGAATACACTCTGCTATATTTCGTTCTCAATAAGTTGAATTGGTAGTTGTGATCAGAAATATGTCTCGGATACAAAATATGTGTTGAGTCGAACCAAGTTTTCTCTTACTTCGTCCTCACCTGGGCAATTTCACTGCCGAGGCCATCGGCATAGGAGCCCCAGGGCTGTCCAAGGGGGGGCAGAGCTACAGGCCTTCTCGCAGCCTGGTCAGCAGGGAGCCAGGGTGCTGGGAGCTGTGTTTCTGCGTGGCTGAGGGCCAGGCGCCGAGTTGGCCCTCCACCCTGGTGTCATGGCTCCTTGGCAACCACCAGGGGGAGCAGCGCCTTCAGTGCCCTTGTTTGCCAGAGGACATTGAGGCTCAGAGGCTGAGCAGCTTCTGTACGGTCCCTTGGCTGCTCACTCCGGGGCCGGGCCGGAGTGCCCTGTGCGAGCCCAGGGAATGAGAACCGGCCCCGGGGGAGGTTTGGTGGACTCGGCTTCGTCAGCCACTGAAGACTGGTGTAGAGACGCCCGGCAGGAAGGGTGAGGTGGAGGTGGTAGCAGACACCGGGAAAGCTTTAAAAGAAAGGGGAGAGAGGATGAGGGAGAGACCCGCGGTCTCCTGGACAGAGTCCACTTCTCTTCTGCCTGGCTCAGGGCTGGCGTGGGGCGACCCGGTCACTCTCTGCCCAGGGGTAAGCAACGGTCCCCTGGTAACTCGGGAGGGGCGGGGATGTCCCTCCACGATGAAATCACTTAGACCCTTGCCCTGTGGCTGATAATAAAATAAAGAAACATTCAAATAAGGTGACACAGAACAGAAGTAAGAACGACAGCAAGGCTATCCTGAGAAAAGAGCAAGGCGGCTGCGGGCGTGGGAGGGCCGGGCGCTGCAGATTGCCGACCTGCTCTCAGCACAACTCTGCCAGGATTATCTTGAAGGCAGGAGGGAGGAGAGGGAGTGGGGGATCGAATCCGTTTGGTCTCGGGGCTGAGGCTGTGTTTTGTGCATTTGACCAAGAAATTTTCAGCCATTACTTAGATTAACCCTTGCTTGGGAAACAAGGGGCAAGCGCTTTAAATGTTGCCCCTTTCCGTGGAGGCAGGAGGCAGGCAGGGGAGCAGGTGCCGTCCATTCCGCCCGCCACCTCTGGAGGCCTTGCGGGGCTCCCTTGTCAAGGCGACACACGCAATCCTTGCCTTTTTCATAGATGACAACACTGTGTCACCTTGACTGGAAGGTGGACTAAATACATGGGTGGTTGCAACGGAGACCGTTCTCCATTTTGCCTCTTCAGTGGCTTACTTCCCTGTCCCGCGTTTCCCCAAAGGCACCCCCGCCCCTGTCTTCCTGACCTTACCCACCTCTTCTCCAACAATAAACACCAGTCCAGCCAGAAATGGTCCTACTTTCAAGCTCCATATGAAGATTAGGCTGGAGTGGCCTACGCTGTGCAGAAATCTGCTCTTTACCCATATTTGTAAACCTCTTCATCAACCCAAGACCCTCAATGGGTGAAGGGCTTGAAAAACTCTTTGAAGAGTCATGCCCAACTGCATTCTTAGATTTTCTTTATTCTCTGCTGGTAAAAAGCCCTAACAATATTTATGTTTTGCAGTGTATATTGATCAGATTTGGGTAAAAACTCAAAACTCTTCCCTCAGGTTGACTGACTTCTCTTTCCTTTCTGAAAAAACGGACCCTTTGCTTCAAAAGTTGGGGCAAAGCAGAATCAGGGATGAGTGATGACATTTCAGAGAGAAGCCCAGCGGCAGATGAAAGGCCCAAGGCCGGCAGCCCATATCCGATGCCTGTGCAGGAAGAAACAGCTACTAGGAAGTAACGCCCAGGGCCTCGGGGCTCCGGGAGCCGGTGAAGCACTGAGAAGCTGATACGGGGTCAGTGGAGAGCACATCTGTACTTGCGCTGGACACTGTTTTCCAGAGCCTCAGAATCAGCTGTGCCTCTATTGACAAAGAATCATGGAACATCATTTGGGAACAAAATAAATGCAATCGCTCCGGGTTCTCTTCTGGGGACTGGGAGTGGTGGGCGAAAGGGGGTAAGCGGTAACTTGGTGCAGGGCTGTTAATACTCAGAAGCATACTGGGCAGGTTCCTTCCTCCCAGGGCAGGACCTCCTGACGCCATTCTGCCTACCTCTCCCTAACTCCCTGCAGGAGAGCTGCCCCTGCTAGGCTCTGAGCTGGGCTTATTATGCTAATTTATGTAACTCTCATAACAGCCCAGTCAATAGATCCAACTAGTCACCTTTACAGGTGAGGAAATAGAGTTTCAGAAAGGCTGAGCAGCCTTTTTGAGGTCACATAGCTTTGAGCAGTGAAGCAGGGAGTAGGCTCAGGCTGTCTCTGCTCCCTGGGCTGCTGGTCAGCCTTCACGGAGCCCTCTACCTCCCTCCCACCACCGACTTCCCTGTTTCTTAAGGCAAGGCCTTCAGTGACGCAGGGTCTGAGGGCAGGCAGCCATGCAGATGTTAACCCCAGGGGCTGCAATTCTACCATTGGCCCAAGAACCTGATGTATAGCTGGTCTGCAACACCAGAGCACGGGGTGTGGGCAGGAAAGCTCGAAGCTGAGAGCACGACTGGCCTCCCTGTTCATGGTTCAGACAGAGGTTTCCCAGTGCGGACGCAGGCATCAGGCTCGGCTAGATCAGGAGCATGGGAACTCTAGCAGGACGCGTGCATCAGAATGAGCTATCGCCATGAATGAGACTGTTGGAAGTCACAGCAATTGTTTTACATCTTGCATTGTTTTGGACATTTTCCATCTACACAGAGCTTTGCATTGTAATGGTTCAGACACGAAATTCTGTAGATGTGATCTGGAAAAGAACATCGATGAGGACCAACAATGAAGACCCGTATTCCCTTCTCTGGTAAGGTGATCCTTGCTCAAGGCTCAGTATCACCAGGCCCAAATGTTTAGCAACCATATTGTCTTTCAATTTCCTTTTTGTCTTAATGGAACTGAGGACTTCTAGCTTTAGCATAAAAAGGAGCTTTTGAACAAGTTGTTTCCATCAGCTGCTAGCACAGAAGAGTGACTGTGAGGGACTTGCGGGTGGCATTAATAGACTGACTAGAAATAATGGGTCTACGAATCACGGCACAACTAATCTGTAACACATCCTGAATATGCGTTCACTTCTTTCCCACTCTTGAAAGCTGGCACCTTAGAAATCCCCACAAATGATAAAGACAAGGTCCCCTTTGGAAGAGAAGCAGTTATACCCCAATGCAGACCTTCCTGACTTGAAACAGGTCAGGGGCCAATGATTTAGGATGGGATCCCTGGGCTAGTTTACACCCACATTCCAGCCCTTAGAGGCAGCAAGGAATGCTCCTGTGAACTCCCATCTATCAGCCTGCTTCTGGAGGCCCCAGAGAGCGAGGAGTACCGGGTAGGGGGACAGTTCTGCATGACGCTCACAAGCTGCTTCTGGAGACAGAGCTGCTGCTGGAAGTGGTTGTGACATCAGTGACTTAGGGACATCACCCTGAACCAGTCTCCTTACCTACTGACAACAGTCTGCCTGCGAAAAGTTCTCCCTGCAGGAAAAAAGCCTTTTCCAAAGCTGATGGTTATTCAGCTTCGTGAACCAAAAAGCAGGACTTGTGGCTGGGATTGAATAAAACTTTCCAAGACCGATGTGAACCTTTTGAAAAGAATGTCATTTATAGTTGATGACATTTTTGTGCTTATGGTCATTTCCACAAAAAGCTGGACATCAGTTTTTTTCTTAGCAATATGATATGTCTAGGGGAACTCAGAAATGTAGCATCTTTCTCTGGAACACCTGTGTGCGTGGATTACATACATCAGATTTGAAGTCCTTAAGAATATTGCTCCAGAAATGAATGCAGTCTTGCAAAAGTTGACCTTGGGAATCTGTAGAGGCGAACCGGACTTGTGATATCAGGACATGGTGAACCATGTCAGTCAAATCACAGCTCCATACTAACTAGTGTTGGAAACTGGGCAAGGAAGGTGCATACATTTTTTTTTAATTTTTTTACAATTTATTTTATTTTAGTATCATTAACCTACAATTACATGAGCAATATTGTGATGATTAAACTACCCCCTTCATCAGGTCCCCCCCACCAACCCTATTACAGTCACTGTCCATCAGTGTAGTGAGATGAGAATCACTACTT
>JAQQAC010002629.1:11871069-11946600 GCA_029783875.1 Phataginus tricuspis
GCACACTGTTTGTGGCACAGTGCCAGAGTTGCACACTTGCCTTCCGAAAGCTGCCTAATGTTTTTCCCTGGTCATCTTCAGAGGCACCTTTTATCAATTCTGTGTATGCACATTCCTGCCTTTCTGCTATCAGAAAGAAAGGAGTTGGATATGGTTCAAAACTATGGAGAGGAGGCAAATGAGATAAAGTTTTCCATGTGAACCAAGTCAGCTCTTCTAAATGGTCTGTCTCTGAATCTCAGAGAAGCAGCTGCTCCATCTCAGCAGGCCCAGCCTTGATCCCTCCTGGCAAAGTTGACAAGAGGGGAGTCTTGATCTTGTGTTTTGCATTTGCTTGAAGGTTCTGCTCAGCCTCACTCTCACCTGCACTGCTTTCTACTCACACTCCTCCTGGTGGTTTCTGGATGGCCTTTCCAGTGCTTTTTTGGTGAACCCTTCCACTTAAATATAACAATTCTAGGGAACCATGTATGCATCACGCTGAGTTATTTCAGAGTGAATGCACTCCACCAGATGAAGTCCCCAGGCATAAACTACACCTGGTATGCTCCCTTCACATCTCCTCCCAAGCATCACTGCCTCCACAGGTTACCACCAGTCTGACTTCCCGCACAATAAATCGATTTTTCCCATTCTATTGCACCTTGTATAAATGGAATCACATTGTATGTAGTCTTCTGAGCTTGGTGTCTTTTGCTTAATATTCTGTCTGTGAGACTCTGTGTTGTTGACAGTGGTAGTTCTTTTCCATTGCTGTAAGAAATTGTACAAATTTATTCTTGCCATCTGTTTATTCATCCATTCTCCCTTGATGGACCTTTTGCATTGTTTTCTCTTTTGGCCTATCCTGAATATTGGTGCCATGAGCATATCTTTGGCAAATATATGTAGGCATCTCTGCTGGGTATGTGTCTAGGAGTGGAATTGATGAATCACAAGATATGCTTAAGTTCGCCTTCAGTGAATAATGCCAAACAGTTGTCCAAAACAGCTGAACAAATTTATATCCCCACAAGCAGTATATGAGCATGCCTTTGTGGTACATCCTCATGAACACTTGTTCCTATTAGTTTATTTCCTGGAATATGTGTATTAGTATCTCATTATGGCTTTAATTTGCATTTCTCTGATGATTAAGAATGCTGTGTGGCCTTTCAGACATTTGTTGGCCATTTGGATATCTCTCTGTGATGTGCCTGTTTATGTTATTTGCTCAATTTTGAATTGACTCTTTATAAGATTTTCTTTGTATATTCTGGAAATGAACAGTGGCAGCCTTTCCCTATATCCAACCTGCCTCCCCTAAACCTGCTTCATTTGGGGAAAAGACAATGTGATTTTCAACCTTGTCTCTACCCACTCTGGATGGGCGACCCTTCATGGACTCCTTGGTGAATCAGTGATGAGGATTTCTCATCTGTAATGATTACAGCAGGCAGGTGTGTGAAAGCTCCTGGCCCCCTGCTTAAAATCTGGACCTCATGGTCCACTAACTGAGGCATCTTGGGACAGGAAGCTGTCTTGGCCTCTGTTTCTCTGTCTGCATGCTGGGGGCTTATGTCATTGCTGTGATTAATAAATGAGATGATATGTATGGGCATAACAAAATACCTAACTCAATACATGTTAATAGTTATTATTTCCACAGCCTCTGAGACATGGAAAATATTCAATTTCCTCCTTTCTTCTTGGTCTAGAGGTATTTCGTGACAAGTCATATTGTGATTTCTCTCTTTACTTCAGGAATCACAGGGAGAATGTAAGTGTGAAAGTCACGTCTTCTACTACCTCATGGTTCCCAGCTGCCTTTTTATAGAAATAGACAAACTGATCCTAAAATTGATATGGAATTACAAAACACCTTAAACAGCCAAAACAATCTCGAAAAAGAGAACAATATTGTAGGACTCACCTTTCCAGATTTCAAAATCTATAAAACCCTACAATAAAGATTCAGTAATCAAGACAGTGTGGTACTGGTATTAAGGATAGACATATGTACATAATGATCAATGGAATAGAATTGAGATTCCAGAAATAAAATGAACAATGCCAGTAGTATTGTAAACCTAAATGAGAAAGGCAAAGCAATAAAGTTTCTATAAGATTATGCAGGATAATAATTTTATGACCTTGAGCTAGGCAAAGGTATCTCAAACAGGACACAAATACCACCAACAGCTCTGAAAAAACTGCTAAGTTGAACTTTATTAAAATTAAGCATCTGTTCAGAAAAAAGACACCATCAGGAAGTGAAAAAGCAAACCATATACTAGAGAAAGGGGCCTCATGGAAAGCCATTACACTCTTTTAGAAACTCTTTCCTAATTTATTTGCTGAATGGGATGGTTCTTCATTCCTGGGATTACCTACATTTCACAGAATTGCAGATTTACTTTTTTTTTAAATAAAAAGAGAAGTTTCCTCTGAAGACCTCAGCAAAGTCCTATGTGAAGGCAGTGATCTGATACACAAATCTTATAGAAAAAGAAGATCCCTCCCTGGTCATGGTTGCTGTGTCATGACTGCTTTTTGCAAAAGGAGGAAATAACATCAGATATGAAAAACGAAAAGTCACTGGGGGATTAACATCGGGTGAAACCCCTTTTTAATTCAGCAGATCACAGTTTGCGAAGCCACGGTTTATTATGATGACTGCTGGCCCATTTTAGAATTCTGAGAATTAGTGACAAATAAGTGTCCAAACTGTACCTCTTTTGTGTCAATTCATGATTTTGGGACGCTTGTCATCTTGGTATTTCTCAGATAGTAAAAGAAACCACACCACCCATTAAAGTTTCTGTTTTCCCCCCTCTACTAGCCAAAGACTTTTTATTCTAGATTTGCTTGACTTTTAAAAAAGGATTCTTATGGTGATTAGTTTTGTTGTAGCTGATGGGTTTGATCTTCCGTGGTACGAGTGGCACAGGGTGGGTGTGGTCTTTGGTGTTAACCCTTTCTTCCGTGGCACAACCACCTTCCATGTGGTGCTTTTTCCTATTGGAGCAGCTGCTGAATTTGGAGAACCTTTTCCCTAGTTTATGTCAAGTGATAACAGAACCCAGAAAACCAAAAAGTTCTAGGCGATCTCATGACCCAGCCACAACAAGCAGACATTCCTGTCAAAAGGTCCTGAGAGTCAGCACAACAGTGGAGTAGCAAAAGGCCAGGATGATGTTACTACTCTGTTTATGCGTGAGTGTGAGTGTGTGTGTGTAGCACGGTGTAGGGGACTGACAGTCATATAGTAGCTCTATGCTGGGCCCTGGTACCTGGGGAGGCACACTTGCATAGTGCCTTCTGGACAACCTCTGAAGTCTGATCAGTTGGAATCCAATCCCAACTCCCTACTAAGTGGGTGTGTGACCTTGGGAAAGGATATATAGCTTCTCTCTGACATTGTCTCCCACTCCATAAAATGGAGTTGTTATGTAGCAGGGCTCTACAAAGATCAAACATGACCATGCATATAAAACAGCAGAGGTACAGCACATGCATTATTACCATTTGCATTCATTTCCATTGCTTCCATAACAAACCAGCACACACTCAGTGACTTAAAAGAACACAAATTTACTATCTTACAGTTGGAGGTCAGAAGTCCAACATGGGTCTCAGCATGAGGTGTTGGCTGGGCTGTGTTCTGGAGGTCCTAGGGGAGAATCTGCTTCCTTGCTCATTTGGGCTGTTGGCCAAACCCAGTTCCTTGTGGTGCTCAGACTGGCTCCCCATTTTCTAGGTGGCTGTGAGCTGAGGGCCATTCCCAGCTCCCAGGAGCTCCTGGATCAGTGACACCTTCTTCCATCTTCAAAGCCAGAAATGGTAGGATGAGTCCCTTTCACACATTTCTGACCAACCCTTCTGCCTTCCTCTTTTGTTCTGAATAGCTCGTGTGACTGTATTGGGTCTGCCTGCATAATCTAGGATAATCTCCACATCATGTGATTAACAATCTTAGATCCTTCTTCTGCAACCTTAATTCCTTTTTGTCATATTCAATGTTCTGGGAATTAGGAGGTGAACACGTCTGGGGTCCAGCATTCTCTTATCTCATCCTCATCGTCATCGTCCTCAACCAGGGAGTTTAAAGGAAGTAGATGTGCACAGGACTCAGCATGCAGAGATGCACACATCCTCACCAGTGGTCAGGGGCTTTTGGAAATCATCAGGATAGATTACATTGGGACGTGTCCTGGGCATGGGAGCCCAGGGAGGGGCACCAGGGATGGTAGTCTGAAGTGAAAGTGGGAACTGGGTGCAGCTGATCTTTCTGCCCTGTGCCCTCCGTCCTGCCCACCACTCTGGCTTTGCACATTCTGTACTTCTCACCTCTTTCCCTCCGCTTTTGATGCCCTCTTGACCTCTGTCTGACTGAGATGGGAGAGTTATTATTCTTAATGGCGGTTCAGGCTTGTGCTGGGTGCTTTGCCTACACCATTTCTGACTCACACAGGCCAATTGCTCAGTTGAAGACCACACAGTATGTTGGTTAAGGTTGTGGTGGGTCAGGCAATAAACAGGGGTTTATGGGGCAGCAGAGCTCATTTCCAGGATCTGAGGAAAGGTGGAAACAAGCAGTCTTCAGGGGGAGCAAGTGCAGGGGCTCCTCTGGGACCCTAGCAGCAGAGTGACAGGCCTTCTGGCTGGAATGCTGCTGGGAGCGGGGTGGGGGGCCAGGAGCTCTCTGTCTAGGCATGGTGCCTTTCAGGCTGCATGTTCCAGGAAAGGGATCTGACCATCATGTGGTTACATGCTTACATGAGGTCTTCAGAATCATGGAATTAAGGTTGCAGAAGAAGGACTTAAGATCATTAATCAGATAATGTGGAGATTTTCCTGAATTACCTAGGTTGTCCCAATATAGTCACATGAGCTATTCAAAACAAAAGAGGAAGGATGAATTCAGATTTCTGAATCTGAATTCAGAAGCAGATAAATCTTGGGCTTGTACTGGGACCCCCAGTTTGAAATGAGAACTCTTCTAACGTGAAAAAGAGGGCCTTGCAACTGGCTATTTATTATATGGTGAAGGTGGTCGGTCAGGCTCCATCAGCTATGGCCAGCGGATGGGTTCCCGAGTCCGCGGCCCCCGAGGGACGTGGTGTGAGCAGGGCAGCCACCCTACGGCTAGTAAGTGGGGAAGCTGCCATTCGAACCCAGGTTTGTTTGCCACCCCACCCATGCCTCTACTCAACGTCCTCCAGGATTCTCTTCTCCAGAGGAAAGTGCATCTGATGCGACGCTGTTCTCTTATTAACTAGCCTTCTTGCCCTTCCCGGTAGCATTTCCTTCTTACAGGGCCTGAGGACAGGGCACCTGGGGCAAGACAGGGTTCCCAGCACTGGGCTGCTGGGTGGGGACGGGCTTTGAAAAGCTGCGCCTGGTTTATTATTTCAGGAGAGGAACCATAGCCGACCCCGGATGGCTCTGGAGAAGGAGGTGAGAGCAGACAGTGCCTGCAGCCGTCCCCAGTGCCCTGCTTGGCGATTTGGGCCCCTGCAACCTGACTGTAAGTTAAATCCAGGAGCACATTTGCCGGAGATGGGATTGCATGGGCTGTTCTGGGCTGAGAGGAAATACCATTTTTACGGTCTGTTTCTTTAATTTGACTGTAAAAGGGGCAAACATAGTCATAAATGAGGGCAGTTTAGGGGAGGGCCATCTAACGGAGCCTGGAAAATCCGGGGCTAGCTGAGTTGACCTTGGGTCTGAGAGCCACCTTAGCATGTGGAAAGCGTTGAGGCAAAGGGGCTGAGTGCGGGTGGCTTAGTTCCATTCCTTGAGCGCTAGCCAAGGAGGTGTTTCTGGATGGTTAGGTGGTGAGATGCAAAGAGATGTGGGCCTGGGAGCCAGCCCCTAGGTGGCTAAAATGATGCACCCCCAGACTGGTTCTCCTAGCGTGGCCCGTACTTCTCAGCCCTGAGCTGATGTGCGACAGCTCAGCTGGCATCTCTGTACATGAAAGCTGACTTGTTGCGCGCGCGCGCGCGCGCACACACACACACACACACACACACACACACACACACACACAGGGGCTTGATTAGGAAATATGAGTCATCTAGAGGAGTGAAAAGAACTGAGATCGAGTACAGAAGATTGGCAACTTTTAAATCTGCAAAGCATGTTTGTTTCAGAGCAAAACCCTTATTTCAGTCCACTGTGTGTCAGGCGTGGGGCCCCAACTGTCCTGCATTAGCTCGCATCATATTCCACAAAGCCCTGTGATGATTTTCCCCTTTCCCAATGAGAAAACCACGGCATTGAAAGGTGAAGGGTGGAGGGTGTTGTTAAAGGTTCTCAGCTTGCAGGTGGTAGCCAAGGCAGAGCCTTCCTCCAGCATAAGGCACAGATGATGTTATAATGTGACACAAAGGCCTTAGGTTAGACATAAGGCTAATTTGGGGAAAATAAATATCATTGCAAGGGCTTGCAATGAGTTACTGTGGAATATTCTGGATCCCTTTAAAAAGAGATAGGTGCAGAAGCCAGAAGGTGGAAGCAACTGAAGGGCCCATCAGTGAATGAATGGATAAACAGAATATGGTATGTACATAGAATGGAATATCATTCAGCCTTAAAGAGGAAGGAAGTTCTTACATATGCTGCAACATGGATGAACCTTGAGGACATTATGTTCAGTGAAAGAAGCCAGTCACAGAAGGACAAACACTGTATGGTTCCACTTATATATGAGGCACCTGGCGTGGTCAGACTCATGGAGATAGAAAGCAGAACAGTGGTTATGGGGCTGGGGGACTGGATTTAGGGAGTTACTATTTGACGGGCATGAGTTTCAGTTAGGGTGATAAGAGCTCTGGGGATGGATATGGGGCTGGTTGCACAACAATGTGAATGTACTTAATGCTTCTGAACAGGCCACACAAAAATGGTTGAGATGGTAAATTTTATGATATGTGTATTTTACCACAGTTAAAAACAAATAGATTAAATGGTTAAATGCAGCGTTTCCTGAAGGTGAGGGCTGGTCTCCAGGGTAGGCTGTTTTGCCTTCAGAAGCCCTGTGACACGTTGCAGGAGTTCTGATATAACTGTCATGTCTTCCCCAGCCTGGCCCATGACCCCTGGCTCAGCAGGCCTAGGCCCCTGGGAGTGGTGTTTTTGTGGGCAAGCCTGTGCCTGTGGTTTCTAAGACATTGACTAGGTTTCATGCTGCAGCCCTGAGAAGAGGGACAGGGTGCTTTTTGCATGAAAAAACCTGGTGGCCTGATTTACACGTTGGTAAGTTTTCAAGGGTAATTACACAAAGATTCCCTGCAGAATGTGTGATCCAGAAAGGAAGACAAAGGGTGATTGTACTTTTGATGCAGATGGAAACAAACAAGAGGGTGTGCTGCTCTCAAAGTTCCAGAAGTTTTGAGACACAATATTTGGTGAATCCAAGAGGCCCTTCAAATCATGATTCAGATATTGGTGGGAGACATCCTTGGATAATGCCTTCAGTACACCAAAGTTCTCTCCCTGCCTTGTGACTTTGCAAATCTAAAAGGGTTCAAGTGCACGGGTGGGTGGTTTTCTTTGCCTTCTCTCTTCCCCACAGCCCAGTGGAGGTGGCAGGCCTTGGTGCAGAGGCTGGACTCCTTTTGTAGGCTTAGTGCTTCTTTGTATTTTTCTGGGTGTAAATTGTCTACCCACATTCTCCCGTTTAAAAACAGGGGTTGTTACACTGTAATATACATATTAGAGCAGCTCATATATATGTATGAACATTGTTAAGAGAGTGGCTCCTAAGAGTTCTCATTACAAGGAATAAAAGCATCTTACTTTCTTTATTTCCTTTGGTATCTGTATGAGACAGTGGTTGTTTAAACTGATCATGGTAATCACTTCACAGGATGTGTAAGTCAAGCCATTATGTTATACAGGCTGTATGTCAATTGTATCAATAAAACTGGAAAAAAAGAAGAGGGAAAAAATGTTAAAATTCGATGCTTATTATGCTTTACTAAGTGTGATACAAAATAAGTTAAAGCAGATTTTTAGAAATAGCAATAGCAAAACAACAGCAGTTAGATGTTCTAGCTAAATTTTACCTTCTCTGCTTCCATCTGGATGATAAATTTTATGTAGAAACTGTTTCCCATATGCAAAAACAGTCCAGTATAACCTTTTTTGGATCTATGTCTTATTGACTGGAGGCTATCAATATTAGTTTGAGTTATGTAGAAATCAGAAAGATTTCTCACAGAAGACATTAATTTTATCTAGCTGCAAAGCAAAATAATCTGCAGACATTATCACAAAATCATCTTAGAAGAAGTTATGCATGGTGAGATCCATATCTCTATCTAGACAACTATTCATTTAACTCTCCACAACTATTCATTTTCAGTCAACATAATGCAGGTTCTTTAGGCTGTGGGTTTTGAAAGGTTGCATTTCCAGTAGTATAGACCCAGCCTGTGCAGAAAGGTAAGGAGAACAAGTGATGAAATCATGCTGCTGTTTATTGGCTCCTAATGTAGAGAAAGAAGAATTTTATATGATTGAATTGTTTATAATTCTGGATGCGAATTCTTTCTCTCTTATGCATATTGCAAGTGTTTTGATTGATTCTATTGTTTTTAAATTGTTTTTGTTGTGCACAATTGAAAGATATAGGCAGTCCTTCTCTTATAGCCTTTGCATTTTATTTCTACCCTATCCTGCTTATAAAAATGTTGTCTTATATTTTTTGTAATTGCATTTGTAGTGTTTTATGTTTATTCTTTGATTCATTTGGAATTCATTCTTGTGTGTATGGTGTGAGGTAGGGATCTCAACTTAATTGTGTTCCAGTGACCTTTATTGATTTCCTAACAGAATTTATGTAACTTCCCACTGGTTTGACATCCCATCACTTCCGTGTTCATTTGCTTACACACACACACACACACACACACAACTAAATTCTAAATCCTTTGCTTCTTTTAGAAGGGTGTTTGTCTAGTTGTTCATCTAATTTTCAAGAAAAGAATCTTTGGTTTTATTAAGCAACTCATTCATTTACGCTTTTGTGTTTGTCAATTCTGCACTTCTTCCTTTGCCATTTTCTTTTTGGAGTTGAGTGCATTCATTTTTCATTAGAATTTTTTTTCAATGTGCATTAAGGACTGTAAATCTTTCTCAGAAAACCTCTCTGACTGCAATTTACAGGTTTTGAGATGCAGTGCCCTGTGTTTAAAACTAGTTCACAATTCTGTTTAAGTTTTCATTTTTTACTATTTATTTATATTCTATAAATGCCTTTCTTTGAACCAATACATTGCTACCAGACTACATCACTTTTCAGAGGTAACGTAACATTATGATCTGGAAAATTATAGAAAAGCCTTGACAAAGCAAGAGTACATTAAGTCCTAAGTACATATTTTTATTTTCTAGGGTCCAGATCTCCTTGTCTTAGGTGTAAAATTAAAAAACTTACTGTGCACATCGTATACTTGGCCTACCATATCTATTCTAAGTTCTGAGCACATTCTTTCCCCCAAAACATCATATTCAACAGCATTTTAAATCAAAACAGTTGGATGATACATGTTTTAAAACAAGTGAGCATACACTGAAGGAAGGGTTTTAAAACAAAACATGTCAATTGTTTATAGGTTGGATATGAGAAGAAGATGTGAATTCAAGGTACATTTTTCCTTATATACCTATAATTATTACATTTATAATTTATGTAATTAATTAACCTGTGTATTCCTATATATACTTATAAATATGATATATCTTTAATAATATATATCTTTAAATTTATTTTCCTGTATATACCTATTATGTACCTATAATGTATGCTTTTTACTTACTTGCAGAATCCTTTAAAAAGTAGCCAATTCAGCAATCTTATCTCATCAAAATATTCTTAAACATACAAAAAAGGATAGTGGAGAAAGAATACCGTAAAAAGGTACCAAGGTTAAGAATAAAAGAATATGAAAAACTTGTGGTACATTCTGCACAGCCAGTTCCTTAGGCAAATTTTCGATATTGTAAAGATAAGCAAAGGATACTATTATCCACATGCCCTCTGACCACTGTTCTTAATTAAGAACTAGCATCTAGATAGAAAGAGAAATAATTTTCTGATAATATTCATATCCAATCATCTCAGCAAGTCCCAAAAGTCACAGAGGCAAAAAGATAAACACAGTGAAACAACGAACAGCAACGGGAAATGTCAGGAGAGCAAGCTAGGAGGAGAGAATCAGTGGTCTGGCTTTCTGTTTTTTAGAAGGTTGTTTTAAAGTTCTCAGATGAAATGGGTTTTTGGCTCTCTTCTTTTACTATTAATTTATATTTTATGGAATTGTGTTCAAGGAAGGTGTCCTGTAAGGTGTCTTCTTTGAGAAACCAGTTGAGGTTTTCTTGGAAGCCTGATAGCAAAATTTTATTTCAAATGAACATGTATTTTCTGCTTGTTTGGTACAAAGTTCTCTATTAAATCATTCATGTTAGTTATATTATCCAAATCTTCTAGAGCCTTGCTTTTTGGGGATCTATTTAATCTGTAGAGGTTTGGAAGAGGTATGTGGAAGTACCCACTGTGAGGTACACTTGTCCATTTCTTGCTTTTCTATCAGTTTTTGTACCAAATATTTTTGAATTAGTTGATAGATGCATCAAGATTGATAATTGTTATATAGATTTTACTTTTTTATTAATCAGATATATTCTTTCTTGGTCTTCTGTGGTGCTTTTATCTTTGAATTCTATTGCCTGGAAGTAATATTATTCCAGTTTCTATTTGTTAGTGTTTGCCTGCAATGTTTTTTTTTTCTTTTTATCCTTTTTGCATTATTTTGCTTTAGGAGAATCCTCTAGTTCCAGGAATTCTGCCTTTATAGAAGAATTTAACATTGAATTTTTTCTGATGATTCATGTGTTTGAATTTGTTCCTGCCATGTTATTCTGTTTTATCTCTAAAATGCTGCCTGTTCTCATTTTTAATTAAAAAAAAAAATCTTTGTTGCTTTCTGTTAGATTATTTTCTTCATTTTCTTGCCATCTTTTTAATTCTAATAGTTTGAAATGAATACATCTCATATCTATACTTTTCTAGTGATTATCCTTAAAACTTTAATTTCTGTATTGACAGTAATTTTCCTTCACTGTTGATTATGTGTATATTCCGCATCCCTTCCTGTCCCATCTGAATAAGATAAGTTATTCTGCCATCACCACTTGTCATTTGAGATCATCTTGAATTATCAAGATTATTGTTAACTTTTTCTTAACATAACTCTGTATTTTATTCTTTTCTTACCACTTTTATTTTTTAGTTCCCTGATTGTCTCTTGGCTTGTACTACATTGTGCTGAAGGATATCCTCTAGTAATTCTTTCAGAAAAGGGGCCTGGGTAACTGATAAACTTCCTGTGTTTGTCTGTTAATCAGGTGTTGCTGAATTAACGGTATATAACAATTTACCCATAAATGTGACTTAGAGTGACAAATATATGTTTTGCTTGCTTCTGGGTCTCTGGATCAGCTAGAGTTTGGCTGCTTTTGGACCGGCGTGGGTGGGCTTGGCTCCAACTTCTTTTTCATGGGAGAAGCAGCTCCCTGGGACATACTCTTTTCATGGAAATCAGAGGAGCTCAAGAGGCCAGGCCAAACCATGCAAAAATATCCCAAGGCTTTGCTCACATATCATTGCTCAAAGCAAGCCACAGGGCCAAGCCAAAAGCCAGCAGGGTGGGGGATGCATGCTCCTCCTCTGTTGGAAGGCACTTCAAGCTGCCATGGCCAAAAGAGAGCATGAGGATTGGTCTTTGCTGGCCACAAGCACCCCCTCTCTGTGCGAGGCTGGCGTTCTCCTGGTGAGCCTTTTGGCAGGCTCCCCACTGCACACTTCCCTGATGCGGGAGGTCCCCTTGCGCTCAGACACCTTTCTTTGTAATGTATGGTTTATTCCAGGAAGGGGCTGGAATTCTTTGCCAGCCAAAAGATCCATTCATTTACTTGCCAAATGTTTGTTGAATGTGGTGTGACAGGTATTTAGGTAAAAGCCGGGGCATAGGAGGATATGTAGCCAAGGTCCTGCCTTGCAGGGACTTTTCATCCAATAGGGAGAGACCTTCATGTAGGAATCAAGATGGTTTTCATTATCAAATATATGATGTGTGCACTTGCCTACACACACACACACACACACACACTTACATATGGTCAGATGCAGGAGTGGCTGGACCAAAATTGCTACTCAGGCTGGCGCCAGGCCACACTTGCCATGCAAGGATAGAATCCCTGGAAACAACAGCTCCTGAGAGTAAATTTCCTTGAAAAACATCCCTTCTCAGAGCCTTGGGGTCAGAGATGGGATGAGCCTGAGTAGGGAAGTAGGGCTTCGAGATGATGTAATGCCCCACATCATTTGGCAGCAAGGTGGGGAGCACAGTGCCCCCGAGTTTCAACACAGTTAAATAATCCTCTGACAGTTCAGGATTAATTGGTCAGCATGTTTGGAAGGGGGCGCTGAGTCATCCAAGTAACACATCCAGATAACTCACTGTGCATCAGAGGAAGGCAAACAAGAGAAGGAGGGTGGTTTCTCTTCATCTGAGTGTGTGTGCTGTTAACAAAGATTTCATAGGCTTGTTAAAAGGCCACTAGAAAATTGGGGTATGTGATTATTTTAGGGACCCATCTTGAAGCCAGACAAGTGAGTTTGGAGGTATTTTGCCGTCTGTTGGTTTTGTCCTGTTAAGCCACACATGTCCATTTTCTAGTTAGGCCTGATTCCAGGGCGTCTGGGCTAGCCTGCCAGGTTTCCTCCTTAGTGACTGAAGGCCCCTGGCATGGAGCCTCATTATTAAAATCTGGATCTAGGATAGGGGTGTCCTTCATTCTGCAAATGGGCTTGTCCTGTACCTAGTTAATGCTAATTATAATTGGATTTAACTTCCAACAAAGTTAAACTGCAAACCCCCTTTTGCCTTCAAAGTACTTTCTTGTAGAAGAGCTATAATTCAGTTACCTGTGGGATTGTCAGATTTTATTCTGGGTGAAATGTCTCATGTTTAATTTTGGTACAGGAACAACTTCTTTTGGAGGTTATTGTAAAATATTCCTTCAGCTACTTTCTTCAAATAGCAAAGTAGAAAACGTATCTTCCCTTTTTTGTGTATTTTACCTACCAAGGACTTACTGGGTTCATGTCACGAGCTTAAAATTGTTAAGTGTTGAAGGGGGTAGGGGTGCTTAAAAAAATGCAAAGATGCTTCATTTATCTACAGGTCACTCTTTTAGCTGACTCGATTCTCTGGAACTCAGCCAATAAGAATACAGTAAAAACAGCCACCGAACTGCCAAAATATTATCAAAACTCCAAGTACCCAAGTTCTGGCTCATAACACAAGTCTGTTAGGTGTTTCTTCACAGTCGATTTACTCTTAATTTGGATACAATGAAAACAATCTTGGCCTCATGATTTCCTTGACCCACAACAAATTAGATGTAGGGGTTGAAATTAGGAGCCTTCCAAAGGTGGGTACCCTGATGTCAGAGTGACAACTTGCAGGTGGTCAGTCTGGCAGGAGAGAGGACAGCTTCCAGCAGGTGGAAGTGAAGCTCACTTACTGAGCTGGACCAGGGCAGGAGACAGAAGTACAGCAAAGGATGGAGGGCCCCAAGAGTTCAGATTTGATCCATTTAGTGAATGTGCAGCCCATTGAGAAAACTTTGCATCCTATATGATTAAAATAAAAGCAACCTTGACACTTCAGATTAAAGGAACATTCACTTTTGTGAAGCTTGACCTTTCTCAAAGGCTGCTACTGAGAAACCAATAGCCCCGTAGCAGAGACAACCTGTTCTCATGGTCCAGGCAGTCAGCAAAGTCCATGAGCCTCTGCTTGTCTGCGTAGCTGTGGAAGCTGAGTCAGGGCTTTGTGCAGAGCGTGCATCGATAATAGACATTAGCTCTTGGAGTTCCAGAACGAGATGTCATATACTCATTTCCCCCTGCTCCTCCCTTCTAAATACAACTAAGTACTCTGGAAATCACTCAACAGACAATTAGAAAAGGATTCTGAGAGCTGGAAAGGAGGAGGAGGATTGGGTAGGGACTTCAGACTTGAGGAACGACAGTATGGTAACTCCCTTGAGTTTTCTTTTATCTCTCAGACTGGGTACAGGAGAAGTCTTTAATCTGGAATTGCCAATAGGCAGAGGAAAAAAAAAGAAAAATCCATGAATAGCCTTTACTTCTCTGGCCAAAGGATTATGGAAGGGAAGCCCAGGCTAGTGGGGACCCCTGGGCTCACTTCCACAATCAGGGCCCCTGAAGGAGGTCTGGTCTGTTTACGACAGCAGTGGCAATGCCCTGGCCATTTAGCCCCACGCGCAACCTAGGCCCAGGGGGTGATCCCACACGCCCAGAGTAACAGCAATAATGAAGCCCGGTATCTCCATGTTCCACTAGTGGCATAAGGAGACCCAGACCCAGTGGCTTCAGCCTCTTCCTTCCTAGATGGCCACCCAGAGATAGTAAACAGCTCAGAGAAGCCCCTTCTGCCCCTGCAGAAAGCACTAGCATGGAGTGAGCCAGAACATTAGCTGCACCAGCAGAACAAAATGGATCAGAATCACATTGCAAGGGCTCAAAAAACTAAATTGTAATTAGAACGAAAGCTCCCCAAAGTAAGACAGAGCCTGTATTCCAAACCTCGACAGAACCACTGCTGGCTAAAACACATCGAAGCAGATCGAGAATCTCCTAAGATAGTGATCAAAATATCCAGGATACAGTAAAAAAGCCTCTCATCGTATCAAGAGAACCACAATTTGAATGACACAAGATAATTTACTGTATAGCACCAAGATGAATGAGCTATTGCAATTATTGGACAAGGATTTCAAAGCAGCCATTACCAAAGTGTTTAAACAGTTGATCACAGATCCTCCTGAGACAAACAAAACCCCAGCAAATCTCAGCAAAAACCCAGAAATTTATGAAAGAAGCAAATGGAAATCCTAGTATTGAAAAATACAGTGACCAAAACAAAAGGCCTCACTGGATAGACTCAAAAGTAGAGTGGAGATGACAGGGGAGGGAATCAATAAATTTGAAGAAAGAGAGATCAATAGAATTTACTCAGTCTGAACAACAGAGAAATAATAGGCTGGGGGAAAAAAATCAGAGAGCCTTAGGGATTTTTGGAGACAATAATAAAAAATTTAACATTTCTGTCATTGGTATCCCAGAAAGAGAGGTGGAGACTAAGAAAGTAGTAGGAGAAATGATTGCTGAAAATCCCCCAAGTTTGGTGAAAGATATAAATCTACAGTTTCAAGAAGTAGAGCAATTTCCCAACAGGATTACCTAAAGAATCCACACCAAGACACATCCTAGGCAAACTTGTAAAAACTAAAGACAAAGGAAAATTCTAAGGAACACCAAATTTGGATGGTGGTGGATTTCTCGTCTGAAATCATGGAGCTCAGAAGGAAATGGCCCACCACTTCTCAGGTGCTGAAAGAAAAGAACCATCAGCCTCAAATCATTATCTGGTGAAACTACCTTCAGGGTTGAGAAGGATAAAACATACATAGATGCAGAAAAACTAAGATAATTTGTTGCTAGCACACCTATGCTCAAAGAATGCCTAAGAAAGCTCAGCAAACAGAAAGCAAATGATAATAGAAAAAGCTAGAATCATCAGAAAAGAAAGAACAATGGAATGGGTACAAATATAAGTAAGTGGACGTGGATGAGGTGAAGGTTCCTGTGGCCAGGATTCTCACCTGGACCTGGTCAGCTGGCTCACAACACACCTGTGGGCAACACGCTGTTATTGACTCTACATAAAGAGCTCCGCCCAGTGCTCTGGGCGACACTGCGGCACAGCTGCAAGGCTGCAGGAGAGCAGAGCAGAGGCTGGAGTGGTGGCAGCGCCGAGGACAGAGGCCCAGAGGATGGCTTTGCAGGTAGAGAGGCCCAGAGGCAGAGAACGGCTTGCCGCCTGCAGACTCGCTCTGAGTGGACGGGATTCTAGTGATTGACCTGCCACCGTGGGAGTAAAGTTGGATATAAACCCTTTCACCCCAAGAACGTTCCATTGTTGTTCTCCGGTCTCATTGAATCCATAGTGAACTTGTCCAGGACTGAAACCTATTGGCAAGACAGTGGAATTGGCTGTTTTTCATCTAATGGATTTCGTTAGTTACATTTTGTAGTTTGCTGATTGAAGCACAAGTCATCGCACCGTGTGGCGCCCTGTTGTGCGTCTGTAGAAGAACTACTTTTACAATTACTATATTTGATAAGTAGAGATGATAAAGGGATCTAATGAAAGCGAAGATTTCTACATTTCCCTTGAAACAGTGAAACATCAACACCAGGAAACGGTGGTAAGTTATATATATGTGTGTATCCATGTATGTATCTTCGAGCAACTACTAAGGAAACTATACGAAGAAATAGCCTCAAAAACATTATAATTATATAAAAATGAGGCTACAAAAAATGTTCAAATAACCATAGGAAAGCAGAAAAAACCAAACAGGGAGATAAGAAATAGAGGGAACAAAACAGAAAAACAACAGATTTCTTGGGTTTTCTACAAAAGCAACCATCTCATCTCCTTATCTCAAATAGGGACAGTTCTTTTACTTTCTGATCTGTATGTCTTTTCCTTCCTTTTCTTTCATTATTGCTCTGGCTAAACTTCCAAGGCCCATGCTGAGTATGGGTAGTGAGAACAGACATCCTTGTCTTGTTCCTGGGCTTAGCATCTGAAAAGCATTGTCTTTCACCTTTAAGTGCAGTGTTAGTTGTAGATGTAGTTTTTGGGTGGATGTTAGTGGTAGGTTTTTTGGAGATGCTTTTTATTAAGGTGAAGAAGGAAGCTCCCTCTATTTTCTAGCTTTTTGAATCTTCACCGTGAATGGGTTCTCCGTTGTGTCAAACACTATTTTCTCCTGATTTTCACTGTTGCGGATTACACTGGTTAATTCTAACCCCTGGGTCACCTCAGTGTCATTATCTCCTGTGACCTCCCTGGCTGAGAGGGGTAGGAGAGGTTCACTGCCGCTCCTCATGGGGCCCAGGGGACCCCATCAGCAGAGGTGATTGGGACTCCCCACTCCCCACCGTCCTTTGGACTCCCGCAGCGGGGAGGAACCCCAGACTTGCCGGGTTGTCTCCACTGATGTCATGTGGTGCTAGGGGGTGCTGCTTACTGCTTGGTGGGGATGAAGGTTCTGGGTCCCTAGTCAGCTTCTGTGACAGCTTGCTGACATGGGGCTGGGGCGTCTCCTTCCAGCCTGGTACAGACAAGTCTAGGTTTTCCATTCGGGCTTTGCTGTTGTGCCCAGAGGTGGGGCCACAGTTACTCTTGTTGTATTTGGTCAGAGTGCGGTGGTTTTTGTCTAAGCGTTTTCTGTCTTGCTAGGCTGCCCACTTCCTTGCCCTTTGGCCGGACAGAGAGAGCAGCCTCTGTTGGGGTTCTTTTTGTCTGTGCCCATCGGTGTTTCCAGTTTACTGGCGTCTTTAGCTCCAAGTCTGGAATACATGAGGCAAGACTTTAACTCAGAGAACTCCTTGTTTTGTTACTTAGGTTCTGAGTTCTCTAGCCTGTTTACCTTCGCTCTACCTTTCAGAGCCTCTCTCTCTATATATTATACTTAATGTTCAGGGATTCTAGTTGGACTTAGCAGGCAGAAAAGGGAAAAGTACATGTACTTCATCTTCCTGTAAGTTGTAATTCTGGCATCCCACTTCTAATTCTGAGAAACATGCTCATTTTAACTAACTTGTAATAGATTCCAGCCTGGTGGCTTATTAATTCTGTAAATGTGATTACAATCCAAATACAATAAAAGCCTCATTGAAGAGGCTGTGCCCTATATTTCATGTACCAATTACACTGATTTTTACAACTTTGACCAGCTTCTATGAGCAAATCTTGTAATCTGAACCTTCACTGTAGCTTTCTTCTTAGAAATCCATGCTGAGAAATGCTCTAGTCTACCGGGCTTAAGTAAGATTAGCATCTGAACATGCTGCCTTAACAAAGCTCCTATTTCTGCACACACTGTGATTTATATTGGGAAATCTCCTCTTGACATTTCTTAAAGAAACACAACGAGCTAATTCATGGCAAGCACATCCTTGGCAGACTTAGATTAGCAGAAGGAAAAAGTCATTCTGTCAAAATGGTGGGTCTGCCCCGTGTGAGAAGGATGGTAGGTGCTGGCAGACGGAGAAGAAGACGCGGTCCATTATCCAGCAGTTCACTGTCTAGTGGGAGAGAGGCTTGCAGAGAAATGATTCCAGTGCAGTGTGATTGATGCTACCTGGGGGGAAGAAAAAGTCCTAGAGAACCTGGAGGGAAAGCTAATTAGCAGGGGATGATAACGGGGGACAGATGTCGGGGAGGCATAGTGGAGAGGCGAGAAGCAACATGTGAGCTGAGATTCTGGGGCGATGACAGGGTAGAGGGAACAGCGTATCCAGGAGCCACGGAGAAGAGCCCATTCCTGCTTCAGGAGAAAGGAGATGTGGAGCAATGTCAGAACGCATGGCTGGAAATACAGGCAGGGACAGATTACAAAGTATCTGTATGCCCTGCATTGAGTGAAAAAAATGTTAAGAAAAAAGTGGTTTTGAGGAAATAATGCTCAGTAGGCTTTCACTTATAGCTTTGTGATAGTTAAACATATGGAAGCAAGACTAGGGAGATGAGAAAAATGGGAAACCCTGTTAAATGTGGAAGAAATGAAGGTGCTACTGTCCACAGTCATTGTGGAACCAAGAAAACAGGAGAGTGGGGCAGGGTGGCAGGTGTCTGCACACGTGATGGGAGACATTCCATGGAACAGGCCTCCAGCAGCTTTGTCCAGGTGGGGCTGCCTGGAAGAGGACTTCTGTTTATAAGCAGATCACTTGCTCAGAGTGGCTGTGATGGGCCCAGGAGGGCTGGCATGTGCTTTGTTCCAGGGCTGCCTTCCTGCTTCTAGATAGATGGCCACCACCCAGGCGTCCTCGGGAGAGACACCCCAGTGGGCCGTGGAGGGAAACCCAAGGAAAGGCTGCCAAAATAATGCCACCAATGTGACAAAAGCAGGTCACAGAGTGACAGACCGTGAATATATATATCTTCTCAGGTGAAAGGGGAGGGAAGAACTGACTGGACGGGCCCGGGTCCTCCCTGAGGCCCATGCCCGGGCCTCCGCAGGGCACAGAGAGCGGCTGACCCTGAGCTTGCGGCCCACTGAGGCCGGGCGTCCACGGTGATGCCCCCTCCTGAAGCAGGGCGAGCTGCCACCAGGGTGCTTTCTCTCCGCCGAAGTCGGTGTGGGGTCTTGCCTCCCTCAGCCACTGCGGAAACCTGATCGTGGCAAGGGAAACACAGCCCGGTCCCTGCCTGTGAGTTCACTCCCTGCCGCCCTGACGGTGGGGGGTCTCTTCCAAGCCCGTGGCTGTTTTCGTTGGCACTCCAATTCCAGGACATGGTGCCTCCCAGAAAAAGCTGCTGGTTTCTGTGACCTTGAATCAGTTTATGTCCTAAGGGCACAGAGCTGGGGCCCCACTTCTCGGCCACCTGTCTGGTTCTGGCTGCTGCTGTTTCCGCAGGGCTTTTGGGAAGATAATCGGGGAAAGGCAGCGTGGTGTAAGGAACAGAAAACATAATTAATGATCCTGGAGCTGGCTGGGCCTCATTGTACATCCTGGCTCAGCAATGTGTGGGCGGGGTGACCCTGGGCAGCGGCCAGCTCCCGTTGCAGGCCCGGTGTGGTTCCTTCGCGAGCCGCGTTGGCTCCGGGTTTCCGCCCACCTCCCACGGGTGGCGGTGGAGGACCTGCCAAGGCCCCCGGCCGAGCAGACAAATACAGCACCCCTCTCTCCTCTCACACACGGCTCGGTGGGACTGAAGACGTTCCGCACGACGTTTCATTCACCTGCCTTTGCCCTGTGGCACTGTCCCACGTCCCCAGCTCTTTGCTGACCAGGGGGATACGACTCCACCTGCGAATGTAGACATTTGAGACCATCCTTGGCTGGCCCATCCGCCCAGCCATGTTGGTCGCTAGCTTTTCCCAGACTTGCTGTCTCTCTGTTCCTGCCATCTGCCACCCTCCCTAAAAAGTGCTTCCCCTGCCACCATTCGAGGCCCGGATGACACCTAGAGCTGTGTCACCACGCGGCCTGGTCCACACCACGGCAGGCTGTTTGTAACTACACCTGTGTCCCCAGGACTTCCCGTGGTCCCTGTGACATACACTGTTTTCAGCCAGCCGTAGACGATAGTGATTTTTAAAAAGTGAAGATTGAGAATTGTGTGCACAATTAAATTATTTATGGACCCCTGTCTATATTAGAGAAAGTATATATATATTATGACCAAGTTAAGTTTATCCTAAGAATGCAAGTCTGGATGAGTATTAGAAAGTAATTCACTATATGAACGGAATGCAGGATTAAAATGGTAAGATCATTTCAATAGATACGAAAGTAATCAACAAACTTTGATAACCGTTCATGGTAAAAACTCTTGGCAAACTAGGAACAGTAGGGAATTTCCTCAAAACGGTAAAATGCATTTACAAAGTCCCTACGGGGAACATCACCCTTGGAGGCGAAAGCCTGAACTGTCTCCCAGCCAGCCCTTCTCCTGAGAAAACGCGCCTGTCCCCTGGCTTAGGTCAGACCCTTCAGTATGCCCCAGACCGCCCTCTCCCCCAGAGCAAGGAACCCTGGGAAATATGTTTGCCACTGGACCGTGCTGGCTTCCTCATCTGGGCAATAAGGATGGAAGCCTTCTGCCAGGTGTTGCGCCCTGTGTCCTCGCCAGACTGAACAGGGACTGAGTCTGACATGGCCGGTCCCACTTGCACAGAGCTTACGGGGTGGTCAAGGGGGAGAGCCATCCAGAAAGCACATTCTCGCACCTATGAGCCCCACAGGAAGACCAGCGCTCCTGGCTCGTTCTGGGCCACCTCCTACAGAGGGCAGAAGCTGGCGCTTTGCTCTTCTGATGTGAAAGTTTCAGGGTTGGCAGGGTGGTTGAGGGTTATCCAGGTCTGTCACCGCCCGCCCAAATTGGTGGGTGAGGTCATTAGGCCCCAAGATCTGAAGCATGTGCACCAAGTGACCCTAACTGTGCTATCGGCTCTTTCTAGTCCACATGCCCCAGGATGCGCATCTGCGGGTCGAAGGAGCTGGCGGAGTCCAGCCCCCGTCCCTCAGGCTGCTGGCCCTCCTGACTTTGCTCCAGTGTCAGGAGTCTCCAGGCTGCAGGCCCTGGCCTGACCCGTCTCCTGTCTGGGAGTGGACTTTGCCTCTTCTTTGCCAGGAGGAGTGGATTAAACTCCAGACGTAATGTCTCCACCCGATGGCTGTCTGTGGAAGCGGGGCAGGCAGGGAAGCTGTGGGGCACAGACTTCCCGTGAGATCATGAAGCCAGCGCTTGCCTGCGCTGAGCAGGCCGTCGGGGAGGAGGGCTGGGAGTGCCTGGGAGAAGCAGGAGCCCCCTGGGGTCCCGGCAAATAAGAGCGCGAGGAAGGGAAGAGGCCAGCCGCTGGAGTAAAAGGCCAGGTGGGCGGGCGCCCCAGCCTCTCCGGGACAGCCTTGCAGACACGTGCCTCCCACCACCGGCCTGGGCATTTTATCACGAGTCTTTATCTGCGCTGGTCCTTCTGAATGTGCCTACCAGGTGAAGGGGACGGGCGGGAGGGAAGCACAGGGTACCCTGAGTCCACCTGTCAGCTGGGGATTCTCCTGTGTTTGCCGATATAGCTGCCTCTTCCCCTGAGACCTGGAGAGGGAGTATCAGTGTTTTTTTGGAAAGGAAAAATCCTGACTCTCACACAAGTGTCAGTGAACACACACCAAAGATTTTAATTCATTAATCAACGAGCGAACCGGTAAGATGTTCCCATAAGTCCAAAGGAGAATTAAAAATACCACACAGACGCTGGCAAGAGGAATGCTGAAGGGAATTTACAAGTAGACGCAAAATTGACAGTCGCCATGGGTCAGAGGCCATTGAATTGCCGGTGGACACGAAAGGTGTGTGTTCTTGTGAGCACAGCTTACAAAGTTGAAAAATCGCTCCTGGACAAGGAGGGGCAGGGAAAACCAGGAAGAGTATCCTAGACGGATCACACAGTGATCTTCTTGGCCATTTTAAAGCTTTCATAGATCTGGCACGGGGTCTGGACACTTACTTCACCAAAATGAGAGCTGAGGCAGGAGACGGACTTAAGACAAATGGTGACAAGTAATGCACTGGATTCCCTAATGTCCAGGCGAAGAACAGTGGCAGCTGGGAAGAGAGAAGGAAAGGGAGTTTAAAAACAAAAGAGTTTATTTTATTTTGTAAAGGAAATAAATAGATAAATAAATGTGAGTTAAAGGAAGCCTGAAAGAGGTGAGTAAAGGGCTCCGTTCTGCTCACTCACCCCGCTTGCTTCCTCGTTCCTCCCTGTGCAGTGTGTCTGGCGGGGTGCGAGGCCCTGAGGACGGGCTCCGCCACCTGCCATGACCCTTATCGTTCATGCCCCGGGAGGGAGGACTGGGCCCCAAAGTCACCCACGTCATGTCCCCTGGAATCTGTGAATGTTACCATATGTGGCAAAAAGGACTTTGCAGATCTGATTAAGTTCTCATTCTTGAGATGGCGAGAGCCTTCTGGACCATCTGAATGGGCCTGATGTGATCACAGGGGTTCTTGTAAGAGGCAGGCAGGCGCTCAGAGCGGGAGCAGGCTGTGTGATGACACAGGTGGAGATTGGAGTGTCATGGCCACGAACCAAGGGGTGCCGGCAGCCTCTCGGGGCTGGGACGGGCGAGGAGCAGGCTCTCCTTTGGAGTCCCAGAGGAACCGGCCTTTCTGCACCTTCCCGGAGCGCTGTGAGACCCACTTGGGACTCTTGGCCCCACAACTGTGTAAGAGAACAAATTTGTTGTAAGCCTTTACATTTGTGTTAATTTGTTAGAGCAGCCGCAGGACTAACGTGAGCTCTGAACAATAGCCCTGCAGCTGGTTTGAGATGCAGTGTTTTGATGGGGGAAATGGAGCCTTGCAGGGAGCCAGTGACTGGTGTCCTGGAGGAAGAGGTTTCCTGCCGAGACCTGAAGGTTTCAGAGGAGTGTCCCACAGAGTGCCAGGCTTATCTGTGGGGGAGGTCGGCAGAGACGGTGTCACAGCGATGCCAGGTGAGGGAAAAGCCCTGCAGAAGCCCAGAAGCAATGCTTTTCTGTGTGTCACGCAGGGCAGAGGGAAGCAGGAGGCAGGACCATTCATGCCGGTGTAGCTGTGTCCTTTGTGCCGGGGGAACGGGCCTGAACCCTGTGATGGAGTAAACATTGCAAAGGAGAGGAATTCCCAGGACTTTTAGGAGGCGTTTGTGGGAACTTGGGTGCCATATAAATCCAAGGTGGTGTTTTAGACAAAGAGCTTAGAACCATAATCAGTCATTTGAAATCAGTATTAGTGTGGAACTAGCTGGTGGCTTCCCTGGGAAAGCAGCCCCAGACCCCCTTCTCTTGGTGTCCCTAGAAAATGTGAACTTAGAGGCACCAACATGGACTGACAATCTGTTTTGTTTTTAACTTTTTAAAAATTTTGGTATCATTAATCTACAGTTACATGTGCAACATTATGGTTACTAAAGCCCCCCCCTTCATCGGGTCCCCCCCACCAACCCCATTACAGTCACTGTCCATCAGCGTAGTGAGAGGCTATAGAATCACTACTTGTCTTCTCTGAGCTGTACAGCCCTCCCCGCGCCCCCCCCAACATTACGTCTGCTAATCACTGGCAATCTGTTATTAACTGGGTAAAAGAAAAATGAAATTTGCCACTGTCTTGATTCTGAGCCTAGCTTAAAATTCCCTTTAAAACTCTATAAAGTATTTTGCTCATCTGTACATTCCCCAAGTCAAATATCAGAAAGCCTGAGAAGCCGCAGGCAGGCGGCACGCGGAGGTCTCCAAGGGGGCTGCTTGGGGAGCGGCCGTCGGCCACGTCAGGTGTCTTGGGCTCCTTGCTCTGCACACCTGTTTGCTACCTAGGGAACATCTTTTAAAAATTCCAAATACTTATTTTACTTCATTCGTCAATACTCTTTTGTCTTTAGATTGAGACTTCATAGATGGTTTCGCAGCACTCTGCATAAAGTATGTCCCGCTCTGGACCCCTATGAAGGAAACCCCAGCTACGAAAAGCCAGTTCTTTCGAATCCAACTGGTGTTTTTCATCTCTTCTTCCAGTCATTGAGCTCAGATTCAAAGCTGCATCTTTTTAAAGACTGCAAGCCTGCTATTTGCCTTGAATGTGTTTCTTCTGAGGACTTGCAGGGGCTAGACTACCAGGTTCAGGAATGTCGTCCTTAGTAGGTACTTGATTCTGTGTCATCCCAAGTGTATGAGCCCATTAAAGGTACTGTAACAACCGGAACGTTGTAGTTTCTCCAGAAGTTCTGAAAGCTCACAGCACTTCACGGTCAGAGCACCATTTTCTGTATGGCCATTGCTCCTCCCCCAGGAGTAGGTGGGCTGCTCTGTAGCCTTCAGGTCACTTTCAGGGTTAGCTGTGTTTGCGTACGTGCCTCCTGGGGTGTGTGTGGGAGGAGGTTTCCGCTTTGTCTTCCTACCCCACCGTTTTTTTTCCTCTGATGGGTCCCCCAATTTTTTAAACTTCATCACTCACAAAACCTGGAACTGTCCCGATAGGGCTAGGGAACATGTGTTTGTCCAGCCTCTCGAGGTACTTGGTTTTGATTGTTTGTTTTTTAATGCCCAGATATTCTCTCATGATGAATAATTGTGAGACAAACTATTTGGCTGCAGACTTTGGTGTCATGGCCAAATGCAGGGCAGTAGAATCACCACCGTTTTACAACTCTTCCCTTGCATTTGCCCTGCCCTCTTTCTGCCTGTGCACAGGACCTCTTGCTGGTCCCAGTGGCTGTTGCACAGACAAGAACAGAGGGTCCCTCAAGCACCGATTCTCCCCTCTGGACTCAATGTGCATTGGCTTATGATTTCGCCCTGGGTGGTATGTCATGGAGCCTTTCTCTTGATTCGCCATACTCTTCGCTTAAATCTCCACTTCTTATTAATTAATTATTTGCAGCACTGGTCCCATTTTGGGGAATGTCCTGAAAGCTTCACCTGGTCTCACAAGGAGCTAGGGAACCACACCGAGGTCCCCATACATGAGGAGCCCACATAGATAACTTACAACCCAGTACAGTAGAAAAGTCCAGGATTGAGGGATGCAGGCAATATGAAAGACCCACAGCATGACCAAAGGGCTGTGCAGGACCAGCAAGAACTCCTGTTGACTGTGCTTTAGGAAATTTGGCGTAAACATTCTGATGAACATTTAACTCTTGTGTCTTTGAAGTGTCAGTACCATTCCTGGAAATTTAAGAAGTACCAAAATTAAGAAGTACCAACAGGCATCCTCTCTCTATGATCTGTCCACACAAGGAGCTGAAGGCGAGGGGTTCTTGCCGCAGCCGCTTCCTCCCCGTTCCATGTCTGAGTGTGTAGATCAGCCCCCAACTGGGTGTCAACATTCCTTAGAAACGAGCCTACCAAAATGCTTCCGTGAAGTCAGTAAACAATATTTCTTATTCTGCTTCCCAGGCTCTGCTTTTGTCTAGAAAATTATTTTTCCCTTTCCTAGAATAGATTACATTAGAATAGAATAGATTTTTCCCCATCTTCTGTTTCCTGCCCCCGTGGGACGATGAGTGGCACAAGGAGAAGGTTTCTGAATTGTCGAGGGCATTTGCGCTCTGGACAACTCTGACGGTGTTGATTCACGGCAGCCCGTGTTGAAATGGGTCTAGGTGAGGCTCACTGGACGTAGGACATCCTTTGTAGCCCAGATTAGTTGGAGCCCAATTTAGAAATGATTTCTTGGCAACTCTAGTTCTCTTGAGCAAGTCTGCTGAGATTAAGAAGGTACAAGAATTTCAGGGCCCTGGGGACTGAAGACCTTCCATAGACCAGCATGCATATTGTCACATAAATAAGGAATGTTCTTGGGGGTCAGGAAAACTGGGGCTCTTGATAAGCAGATTTCTTGAATCAAGGGTATAAGTCAGGAAATGGGATTCAGGAGGGGTGAACTAGCTGCCCTCAAACAGCCCTTTGCAGGCCTTCCTGCCTCTGACAGCATGTCTGTCTGGCTCTGGTTCCACAATGCCACCTTCTCGGGGTCACGAGCAGGTGGCTGGCGCAGGTGGGCGGGCTGGGGTGGAGGGCACGGTGTGCAGTGAGGCTGGCGCTCCCTCCTGCTGGCATGCTCCTCCTCTCTAACTGGTCGCTCTGTTTCCCAGCAACAGTTTGGGGAAAGGATGAAGTGCTCCCGTGCTGAGAGGCCAGATGGGACTCCCAGGTAGGAAGGGGCGTCCCGAGGCTGCAGGAGCTTTGGTGGGACTCCTGTTCCTGTGTTCCTGGGGGGTCCTCAGTCACCCCACTCAACAAGGCCAGTAGTGTCCTGTCCAACATGGTCACTGCCTGGCACTCTGTCAACCCCTAGATGTCCCCAGGACTGAACTCTGATTGCAAACAATGCAGTGTTGAGGTGGTGGGGAGGCCACGGTTCCCTAGGAAGGTCCAGCATCCCCGACTTAGGAGTTTCGTGACACAAGGTGGTAGGACAGCTCCCAGAACCCTTCTTTCCCTATGGCTTTGATCTGTTTTGCTTTCAGATCTTTGCCTCTCCTTCTTCCCTCCCACCTCTTCCTTGACTCTTCGGTTAAAGGAGGGCTGGGGTTCTGTGCCTTCCTGCACCCCTGCCCTCCACTTTACTGGGACAGCTACGGAGAAGCCCACCGTGATCTAACAAGGCTGTGTCTTGGGGACAGACAAATCTCAGGCCCAGGATTTGGGTATGCAAGAAATCACCTGACTTTTCTCAGTGTAATTTACCTCCTCAGGCTCCCATTCTGCCCGGGCAGAGGAAGCTTACTCTTGGTCAGCTGGCCTGCCCTGCCTTTCCTGGACATGTGCCTAGTGCAGGGGGCCCTGCTGGCTGCCTGGGCCTGGGGCCAGCATCTCCACCTGAGGCTGTGAGTGCTCTCCCGCCTGCTCCTGGTCCTCGGGCCCCACTGGCCACTGCTATTGTCTCTGGTTCTCGCCCCGCCCCAGTTCTGCTTTGAGCCTGCTGCGTCTGGGCCACAGCCCCCGCTTCCTACAGGAAGCCCTCAGGAGCTCTCACCCATCCTGGAGGGAAGTCAGGTGAGATTGGGTCTGGCTCGCTGATTCCCAGAGGTGTTTGCTCTGCCTGCCTCTCCTGGGGACTTGGGATTTCCCCACCCTGGGCTTTGCCTTGGGGCCTGGGGGCATCTTTCTGCTCAGTGATCCCAGAACTGCACAGAGGGGGATGGTGCAGGCTGGGGACACAGGCCCTTCCTGGGACCCTCGCCCTGCTCAGGAGGCCAGCAGAGGCCAGGCACTGGCTTTGCAAGGCCACATGCTCCTCCTGAACCCTGGCCTCATCCCAGGACCTGCCTTTGCCCTAAGAGGGAACAGTAAAGACTCCCATTTCCTCTGTGATCTGCCATGTCACCTTTGGCTGAAGCAGGGAGCAGAGACTAACCTTGTTAGGTGACCCAGGAGAGGCCCTTGGGGAAAAGAAGTACCCAGGCAACATCTGGAGAAATCCCACCTTATCTGTTTAAGGGGGGGAGAAGAGAGAGACAAGGATGAAGAGCGATAGTTCTCCTTTCATGCAACACAGATTACATTTTAGCCTGGGTGTGTGTGTGTTTGGTTTGGTTTTTAAATTTTGGTCCTTTAGATGGCAGAAAATTCCAAAGTATCTTTGTAAACATAACTTCCTTTCCAATGCTCTTGGGGTTTCTTGGAAATGATCAAAAGTTAAGAAACCTAGTTACGTTATCATACATATATTTTTTTTAACTTTTAAAATCATCTGCTAGCCTATTAAGGAGTTTTCAAAACTTTTTAGGCGCATAAACACCCTGTTTCTGAAACCACTGTGTTTTACACTTTCACTTCCCACATACACCAGCTTGGTGACAAGGGACTGAACAACGTGCAAAACCGAGGTTCTCAGAAACACGCTAGGGGCCTGTCGTTCGCACTGTGTTTTCCTGGCGGGTCTGCGTCCTGCATCCCCCGGCAAGCCCCTGCTGCTTCCTCGGGACCCAGCTGCAGCGCGGCCTCCCCAGCTTTACCTGGTGGCCCTCCTCCAGGCAGGAGGAGCGGTGCTCTCACCTGTGTCCCATCCCCCTGGAGCCCTCCTCTCGTTGTGTTTGAGAGACTAGGTCACCTGAGGGCCTCCTTGCTCTTGGCTGCTAATCTATATACCACTTAGATGTTCTGCCTAAGATTTTAGACCCTCGGAATATGAGAATATCCCGTGGCCTTACTGTTTACCTGTTGGAAAAGGCGTCCCAGTGTGCATGCATCAGGGGGCCCCATAGGCCCCGGGCATCTGGACGTGCACTGGCCTAATGTCTGTTTTGATGTGGTTACAATGGTGAGGACAGGTAAATGCAGCCGTTAGTTTCCCTACGGGTGGGCTGCTTCATTTCTGGGCCAGGTCTCATTTATTGCACTATCTCCAGAGGGAATACAGTATCAGGCACATAGTATTATGGTTTAAACACTCCCCACCCCATCCATATGTTAAAGTTCTAAACCCCAGGAGGCAGGATGTGACCTTATTTAGAAATAAGATGGTTACAGATTAATCAGTTACGATGAGATAATACTGGAAGCGGGGTGATCCCCAATCCAATATGGCTGCTGTCCTTATGAAAAGGGGAAATCTGGACACAGACATGCGCCCAAAGAGAACATCATGTGAAGATGAAGGTGGAGACTGGGAGATGCTTCCATACCAAGGAACACCAAAGATTGCCAGCCAACTCCCAGAGGCAAGGAGAGCGACACGGAAAACACTGACCCCCAGAACCTCAGAAGGAACGAACCCCCAGTTCCTCGATCCTGGATGTTGTTTAAGCCCCCAGTCTATGGTACTTTGTTACAACAGCCCTAGTAAATGGACACACACGCTATATAGTCCAAGTAAGTGTTAATCGAGTGAGTGAATGAATAAGCCTTTCCAGCAGAGGATGTCCCCTGAGTAGCATTTATGCCAGCTCATGGGCAGATCCGTGCTTGTCTGAGGACCTTGGTACTGGAGAGCCATGTCCCTCAGCAACCGGTTGAATTGTGTGATATGGATACAAAGTATCTGGTCTCTCAGAGGTTTAATGACAAGAATAGGGTGACTTCAAGGATATGGGGTAACGGTATGAAGAGCTATACTTCTGAAATGGCCTTGGATTTTTTAAAAATGGGAGGAGGGACTACAAGAGAAAGTTTTGACATGTATTAATACGAAGTTATTTTTGAACTTTTTATTCTTTAGGAAAATACCCGATCTTTCAGGGGTAATGAATGACAGAACATACATGTCAGCTGAATCGCGTTAGGAGGCCGCCTCGTCCGGAGCCTCTGAGCTGCTCTGCGAGCACTTGTGGGGCAGCATGCGGTGGGGTGGGGCTCTGGCTTACGCGGTCAGGGACTGGGGTAGGCCTCACGCCTCAGCCCTCGCTCCGTCAGGGCTGTTTAGCTGTTGTTTACACCCTCGTTCCCTGTGTGCCCGGGTTTTGAATAAACTCTTGGCTGTTGAGGAGACCTCAAGGTGTGCCTGTCTTTATCTTTGCCTCTCATCAACTTCACTGGTGGTATTCCTATAACTGTAGTTTGTGTCCAAATTAACAAAAAGGATGTGGAAGTCCTAACCCCTCCTCCCTGTGAATGTGACGTTATTTGGAAATAGAGACTTTGCAGATGATTAAGTTAAGGTGAAGGCATTAGGGTGAGTCCTTAATCCAGTATAACTGGTACCCTTAGGAAAAGGGGTCCTTTGCACACACACACTCCTACGTGGGCAGGGAGCGTACCACGTGGGCATGAAGGCAGAGCTTGGGCTGATGTATCCACAAGCCACAGAGCATCACAGATGGCCAGCAGACCCTCAGAGCCAGGACACAGGCGTGAGTAGGTTCTCCCCCACAGCCTCGGAAGGAGCCAGCCCCACTGACACCTTGGTCTCAGACTTCCAGCCTCCAGAACTGTGAGATGATACATTTTTGTTGCTTACGGGTCCCCTTACCCCATATGTGGTCCTCTGTTAAGACAGCTCTAGCAAACTAATGCCAGGGGTGGTCGGAAAGTGTCCTAGCCAGACCAGTGGGTCATCGGGATGGGGGGGCCCAGTAAGCCATGTCACCTACACAGTTTCACATATTTCACACTTTAAGACACAATTCTGGGCTGTCTGAAGATGTTTGCTGTGCCCATCTCTGTCACTGACTTCTTGAAGTCATGTGGATTTTTAATAACAGTCTTCTGGCGTCCTTCTAGCTCTATTTTCATCTTGGTCTGTGAGGCCGTGGCTCTGCTGTCGGGCCCGGGGAAGGGGGGAAAGGGGAAGCAGAGCCTGAACGTGTGAACGTGTGCGTCTCCACAAAATCCACATGGTGAGGTCTGAAGGTGTGTGGGCCTCCCGAGCTGTATGGCAAGGCCCTACCCCCGACGTGATGCGTTTGGAGATGGGGCCCCTGGGAGGTAATTAGGTTTAGATGAGCTCACAAGGGTGGGGCCTCATAAGAAGAGGAAGAGACCGAGGTCTCCCTCTACCACGCAAGGACGCAGTGAGGAGGCAGCCATCTACAAGCCAGGGAGAGGGGTCTCAGCAGACACGTTCATCTTGGACTTTCAGCCTCCAGAACCATGAGAAACGCATGCCTGTTGTTTAAGCCCCTCCATCTGTAGTAGTTTGTGCAGCAGCTTGAGCAGACCGAGACAGAGGCTATACTTCTCCCAAAGGGCTGGCTGTCCCGGGTGCGGTGCAGACAGCCATGGGGCTGGGTTCTGAGTCTGGCCCCTGGTGACTGGCTCATGAACCACAGCCGGAACCAACCGACCGTCTCAAAGGCACAGGGTGTTTGCCAGCCTTACTGATTGGGTTTAGAAACCCAAATACATAAGAATTTTCATGAGCCCACAGAACTAAGCCAGCTTCACTCCAGTTAATGAGAGCCAGTGGGCTGCTCGCTCCCCAAGCACTTTCTGAGCACGTGTGATGTGCAGTAGAGTCCTGGGCCCTCAGAGATGGTTCCTGTTGGGACCCTGATGATGGAAGCGCAGCATCTCATATGCAAGCATGCGTCACAGGGAAGGGGAACGCAAAAGGCACCTGCTAGACACACAGTGAGGGAAAGGCCTCTTCTAGATATTGCCAGACATTTCCTCCTGGGCAGCTCACCCCCAGACCTTCAGTGAAGGTGACTTTAAAAAACATCTACGTGTGTAAACTCTCCACGGAATCCTATGAAGTGAACGAGTTGACATTTTTTTTCTAGCTTACAGCCTGAATTTTTAATTTTCGCAGACAAATTTAGTCTCGTTCCAAACCTGTCTATTGAGTAGCTGTTCTTTGCAAGCATTGGGAGGGTGATTATGTGGGACATGATATCTGCCCCCAGGCGTACCACCTTGTGAGGGGGCAATGCTATGCCCAGAGCAATTACATACAGCAGGGGCCGTGTCCACTGGGAGTTACAGAGGGTGGTGCAGGGAGAGGAACAGGGAGTGGTGGCCTAGAGGAGGGACGGGAGGCACATCCAGCCGGGGAACCTTGACAGGTGGGGAGACTTGAGGGAGGATTGGGTGCATTCTGCTTGTGAGGCTGGTATAAGAAGGTCTGGTGGCAGCTGTGGGTCTGGGTTGCATGGAGCTGCACAGAGCAGAAATCTCACTATGGGGTATAAGACTGGAGACTCACACAGACGGAGATGACTTCTGCCTGGTAGACAGACACGTTTCAACTTTGTCTTCTGGGTCTGGGCCGTGAGTGGCTACCTGGTATTTGAGCTTAGAGGTGACATCACACAAACACGTTGAAGGAAGGTTGGTAGGGTGGCAGGACACGCTGAGCCCAGGGAGGGAGAAAGGAGGAATTCATGGAGCATGCCCCAGGGCTTGGGCTGGCTGGGTGCAGGCTTGAGGGAACGACGGGTGAAGGGCCGTCCGCTGAGCCTCCGCATTCTTGCCCAAACTCTGTGTGGATCACATTGGGACTGTGGAGTTTGATGCCTGTGTGAACTTGTTCTTTTCCCGTTAATTTTGGATTTTAAAAACCATCTCTTGCTTTTGCAATGAACACAGGCTTAATTCCATGGTCCATGATGGCTGCTTTGTTTATACCCACTTCGTGGTAAGAAGAAACTGAGACTTCCTTTCCCATTTTACCAGTAATAACTTTTCTTTTGGCAAGTGGAGTCACAATCGGATACTATTTTCTTAATCCTTCCCGACAGAGCAGAGGTGCCCAAGGGGGAGAATGGGAATCCCTACGAGATGGAGGGAACCTCTCCCTTTATTCCCAGAGGGAAAGAGATGTGAATCTGGGAGCTTCGCTCCTTCGCTAGGTTCCTGTGGCCCTTGTTAGCCATCTCCTCAGGTACATTTCAAATTCTCTTTCCAATGAGCTGCAAATATACTTAAACCATTTTTTTTTTCTTCTGGTCCTGAAATCAGAGTCACTCAGTAAACCCCCAAAGTATCCCGAACCATAAGTCCAAGGTAAAATGACATGTTTAAAAGTTGCCATAAATGCTGGCGACGAAACGCGATGATAAATCTGAGACATTTCACATGGTCAGTTGGGCTGGTAGAAAAAGACATGGACTTAACATATATCTCTTCTTGTCCATTATGGCTATAAAGATCAATAAATTTTGTAAAACATAAAGATAAAGTGTAAGACATTTTGAATTTTATGTGAACGACTTGAATGGTGGTAGTATCCATTTTGTGGGCCATGGAGCGGGACGTAATTTACAGTTGATGGTTTCTTGGCATAGAATATGGGTATTTTGGGGGTAATATTTTTAAATCACCCAGCACATGGTTTCTGATGAAATGCATAACTCAGGCACTCAGAGTTGTTTTATAGGAGAAAGAGGAACGCACGTTGTGCAGCGAGGGTCCAGGCAGTTGCTCGTCCCTGGGGACCGACGGAGATGGAAATCTGGCTCCCAACGGGGAGTGATAAAGTGTGTCTGTGAAAATGAGTCCTGGTTCTGAGCGCAGCGCCAGAGTGCTCTGAAATTCAGGGCTCTCCCAGGACTGTCTGCATTGTTTCTGTCTGGCTGTGACCACGGGAAGCTGCTGAGGCAGGCAAAGCAGGGGAGGGCGAGGCCCCCCGCGTGGGGCGGGAGGAGCCCCTGTCTGCAAGGAGTGCGCTGGAGCACGGGCTTTACCGTGCCAGGGGGCGCGCGGCCCCAGCCTCTACCAGGCTTGAAGCCTCGTGCTCAGATGCTCGGTTTGGGAAGGCCAGGGAGAGGGGTGGAGATTTACCTTCCAGCGGGATGTGGGGGTCCACGTGTCCCGCGTGTGTGGGAGAGTCACCTCCCGGGTGAGTGGGAGTGGGGACGGTGATCGGACACACACGCTCCGGATTGGCTGCCCGCCTGGTGGTCCTCAGGAGCGGCGTGTGGACCTTAGGCTTTGCCGTGCCCGGGATGTTGGCAGGTTTCTGCTCTGTATGCGCGGGTGTGTGTGTGCTGGGGAGGGCCAGTATGCTCTCAGGCTGGCGGCCGCAGCTCTCGTCCCCTCTTGGAACAACCTCTTCCCAGGCGCAGGGGCTGCGTGGGCCTGGAAGCTGGAAGGTACCCAGTTGGCTGTTTGGCTTTAAATGGTCTCTCATTATAACGATGAAGGTGGCTCTAGGGAGCTTTGACAGTTGACGACAAGGAGCGTGACCTGGTTAAATGGGGCAGGGGGGACAGTCAGGGAGGCCTCACTGTGGGGTGGCTCCTGATATCTGCAGGGTGCCTCGGAGACACAGGGAGCAAGAGTTTCGGCCCCCAGTGCCTGTGAGGACCCTGGGGAAGAGAGGGGTTTGCCATGTGGGAGAAACTGAGGCAGGTGGGGCCCAGTGAGGGAGGTCAGAGGGGTGTGTTACGAGGCTGCTAAGGAAGGTATCTGGGTATTCAGCAAAGGACATCAGCAGGGGAGAGGTGGGAACAGACTAGTGTTTTTAAAAGGTTGCTCCGCCTCCTGGATGGGGAAGAGACAGGGTGAGAGGGTGGAGAGAAGCAGAAGTGAGACCAGTTCCAGCTCTTGCAGTAGATCAGACAGGAGATCATGGCCTCCTGGACACAGATGGTGGTGTTGGAGACAGATGGGAGTGAACAAGTTCAAGGTGTCTTTCGGTGATGGAGCTGACAGATGTGGTTCCCTCTTGATCGGGCAGTGTTCCTATTCATTGCTTCCTTACTCTTCCTTGCTCACTGACCATCACTTCTAATCTGTGCAGCTGCCCCAAAGGTGTGCGCCCTTTCACTTTCTCACATACGTCTGCGTGGTCTCCCACAGCATGTGCTTGTGACCTAAGGTTGCCAGTGAAGCTTTATTCCCTCTTGGATTTTAGTTTTAGTCAGGATACACTGTGGTTCGCAGCAGTGACAAACTTTCCCATAATCTCAGTAGCTGCAGGGAACAAAGGTGGGTTGATAGTGAATGCTGTCTGTCCACCAGGCAGGGTGATCCTCCCCACACAGCCACTCAGGATCAAGGCTGGGGAGAGTGGCCCCCATTTTTTAGGCCAAACAGTCTGGAATGCTGGCCTCCTTAGCCTCTGCATGGAGGAGAAGGGACTGGAGACTCATTCACGAGCTTCTCCTTTGTGTGTCACCGCCACTCAGATGTCATTGACCAGAACGCATCACCGTGGCCCTGTCTCACCGCAGGGAGGCCAGGACAGGCATGGAGCCCAGTGGAATATTTAATGATCCAATGAAACATTTGTGAGTATTTCTGTTTCTGCCACAGGCCCAGATTCAAGGCAGAGGAGACCCATCTAGTGGGAATCCAGAGAGCTGGTAAAAAGATGTCACAGGAACGTAGTTCTATTCCACAGAGGCTGGTTTCCCATAGCTTAGAGAAAAACATGCATAACTCAAGATTCCAAGGCTGTTTCTCTATTTCTCCTCTCCTATGTCTTCTTTCTTTTTTTTTTTTAAGTCTGCTCACAATATTTAGTAATAGTTTAATCTGCTTAGGACGGTTTTTGATATTCCCTTATGCCAAAACCATGTCTGATGGGGCCACCGCAGGCCTCTGTGGCACAGGACAGGTCATGCAAGACATCGGCCCTCCCGCCGTGCTTTCCCACGTGTGGTTTGCTCTGGGGGAGGCCAGCTGCTCTCCCATGAGGACACTTCAGCAGCCTTCATGGAGCGGTCCGCACGTGAGGAACTGAGGCCTCCTGCCAACAGCCAGCGATGGGTGAACCACACTGGAAGGGACGCTCCCCCAGTCAAGCCTTCAGATGACTGCAGTCCCTGCCGAGTCTGCCTGCCATCTCAAGAGAGACCCTGAGCCAGACACAGCCAGCAGGCAGCTCCTGAATTCTGGACCCACCAAAATTTTGTAAGATAATAAATGTTGATTGTGGATGACGCCTCCAAGGTTGGGATTAAGTTATTATGCAGCTATAGGTAACCAATAAACCCAGAAATCATCAGACTTTTTATTCCCTTTTGCTCTTTTACCATGGGGAATTCCCAGATTCTCAAGTGAACTGCTCCAGCCTTTGTGTTACCATAGCATGTGGCTTTTACCATGAGTTCCCCTTTATTTCTAAATCGCATTAAAGTTATGTCTTTCCTTGTCAGCCTCTTTCACTTGAGAATGAGCTCCTTGAGGCTGACGGTTCGGTGTGGCTCGCCCTTGTAACCTTCACGCCTGGGACATGGTTTCACAGTAATAGCCAACACTTTCATGTATCTTGCTTCATGCTGTTTGGTTCTAAGAGCCTTACATATGTTAACACATGTAATCCTCACATAACCCCTGGCAGAGGTACTGTTATTAGCCTCACTCAGTTTTCCATCCAAAGAAACGGAGGCACAGAGAGGTTGAGTAACAAGCCCAAGGTGCACAGCTCATAAGGATTGTGAACCCCAGAGGTCAGTCCCCAGAACCCCTTGTCTTGCTCTGTCATACACTTTGGACAGTGTTTCTTAGGAAGGCAGTGAACAAAGGCAGGCCAAAGGCTCAGGGGACTAGGAAAAAAAGACTTACTGGAGGTAGGAAAGTAGTGAGGACAGTAAATCAGGGAATGTCCGGAAAGAGCACACGGGCGAGACTGGCGTCTCAGAGAACAGACTTCCCTTGCCTGGCAGAATCGTTTTTCCAAATTCTAGATTAGAAGCTAGATTGCAGTTTGGGATTAAATTTATAGGAAATTTAGACAAGAGGTGGGTCTTGTGGGTTGTGAGGTCAGGAAAGCCCTACATAAAATAGAAATAGCCCAAAGGAAAGCCTTACATTTTCTATTTGTTTCCACATGGACCAGGCCATGAAAGACTTTTGCAGGAAATGGGGGAGAAGTCATCCCAGTTCAGCTCTTCCTGTGTGGTGGCTCGACCTCCTTGTATGCGGGGTGGTGTGGAGAACAGACTCAGAGGACGCGGGACATCTCCCGAGGCTTGCTAGGCATTGCTGCTGGCAGCTTTCCGGCAGGTGCCTGGAGCGTGAGGCCGGCAGAGCGGCACCAAGGCCTCACAGATGGAAGGCGAGGATGGCAGTAGCATCGCCCAAGGAACTTCGCAGGACAGAAAATACCCATGGGAAAAGTAGCCAAGGGCAAAATAAGGTCCAAGACAGCCAACTGTTTGCAAAGCGCAAGGCATCCTGGGTGTGGTCCTGGCTTTTAAAGCCAAGGGTGCGTTTGAAATGTTCGGAAGGGAACCTAGCTGTCGGCATAGCCCCTTAAGTGGGCTCTTGGGCAGGAGATCATCCTCCGGCAGGAGGAGCGTGGGAGAGGCCGTGCAGGGGGAGAGGTCTGCCCCACGGTGGGCAGGCTCCCCAGCTCCTGGAGCACCTGGCCTCGGGAGCACCTACACGGGATGGGCTGGCTCTGTCTCTTGCCTATGAATTGACACACTTACGTTAGGGTCTTACTTTCTGAGCCATCAAGACCTGGGCCTCCTTGATGGTAGATTGAGGGAAGGTGGTCATGCATCTTACCGGCAACAAGGGGCAGAGGGGAGAAAAGCAATTTCTGGGCTGGGAGTGGAGCAGCGTGTCACAAGGATGCACGGAACAGCTATGTGCTGCGCAGTGGCTCTGGCAGAAAACCCAAGCTTTGGATGCCTCCAAGGGGCCGTGCTCCCACCCTTCACGTCACCACACTGCTCAGCAGGTGTCGTTCCGGGCATCATGCTCGGGTGGCTCTAGGTTTGACGAAGGGTGGTTTACATTATGAGACTACAGGACACACAGCGATGGAAATCACAGGGGCGCAGAGCACATTATCGACTCCACTGTCTGGCTACACTGTCTGTGTGGCTGTGAGGTCCCCGGGCAGCTGGGAAGGGAGAGCTGCCAGAGGCCTTTCTCTTGCTTCACTGACGGGCGCTGTTCATGCCTCGTCAGCCATGGGAGGGATGATGTGGGAGGACAAGGTGGGGATTCCGCCATGGGTCAGCTCTAGTGAGATCTGCTTCTTGCAAACAGCGCTTTCTTGGTGTTCAACGGGCAGTCTGAACTGTACAGCTGCCTGGGCACCCTCCTTGGCAGTAGCTGCCGGGCGCCCAGAGCCAGCAGGTCGCTGCTTTGCAAGCGTCCGCCATGTGCGTGGTATCACCTAAGGGACTTCATCTTATTTTCCTCTCATTTCCTCCCTTTTTGTTTATTCTGTTGTATTGTCTGTATGTTGAGAGCTGATGCAAAGTCATTTTGGGGTGACGTAGGGTACCAAGTCAGAAATAGATCAATATTGGTGATTTAGGTGGTGGTGACGGTGGAGCCCATCCAAAGAGTGATTCCGCTGTGACAGGTGCCCGTCTGGTTGCGAGGAATGGTTTGATTCCTTCCCTCCCTGGCTACAAGCAAGGACCCTTTGATTCACCAGTTCATTCTGTGGACACTTGTTAGGTGCCAGGCCCTGTGTTAAGCCTGGGGACGTGATGGTGGCCACAGGGCTGCATTCCAGTGGCAGGAAACAGGCAGTGACAATAATTACCAGTGGGGACTCCTGCCTGGAAGGAAGTAAGCGATCGGCAGAGAATGAGGATAAGAGAGCGTCTCAGTCTGCTCAGGCCACGTGACAAAATAGCCCAGACCAGGGGCTTAAACAACAGGCACTGATGCCTCACTTTATATAGTTCGGGAGGCTGGGAAGGCCAAGATCAAGGTGTTGACAAGGTTGGTTTCATTCTGAGGCGTCTCCTCCTGACTCGTGGGAGACCATCTCCCCGTGCGCCGTGTGACCTCTCCTTTCTTCGTGCAGAGAGAGCGAGCGAGATCGTCCCGTCTCTTCTTAGAAGAACACTAATCCCTTATTTAACCTTAATCGCCTCCATAAAGGCCCTATCTCTAGGTAGAGTCCCCCTGTGGTTGGGGTTTCAGCAGATAGATTTTAGGGACACCAATGTTCAGTGCTTAACAGGAGGGAGGGGTCGTCTTTCTGAAGAGCGGGGAGGGAAGCCCACTGTGGGGAGGCAGCAGTGCAGTATGAATCCGAGGGGCCGAGCACGGAGCTGGGAGCTGAGTTAGGAGACAGTTCCATCAGTTTGGGTAAAAGGGGTGGTGGCTGGGACCCAGCTGGTGGCCGTGGGCTGGAAAAGCGAGTGGAATTTATTGATGCAGAAAATGTGGGAAATGAGGGAGGGAGCTCTCCAGGGCAACTCCCAGGTTCCAGCAGAGCGGTCAGGTGTGTGGAGAGGCTGCTGGGCGAGCATGGCCCGGAGCAGAGACAGCAGGCGTGGGGCGCACCGTCAGTGGTTAGCTATCCTGCCCATGCCCTCATTCCAGGGCTTCTGTGGCCTCGACCCCTCTTGTAGGGAGATTCCATCTCTTACGGGTCCTCTGAATGGAAGGCTCACAGACATCTCGGACCTAACCTGCCCACACTAAACTCTGCCCAGCCTGGGGCCGGTGCTCTAATGGCGACACCTGACATTTGTTACCGATGCTTGCTAAGCATTGCTGCTGGCAGCTTTCCGGCAGCTTTATCCCAATGTTGTCTACATGTCATCATCTCAGAAAAGACCTGTGAGGTAGGTTTGCATTTGAAGGAATGGAGGCAAGGATGGCTCAAGGAGCCTGGCTTCTCCTAGAGAGCACAGGGGGTGAGAATTTGGGCCCGGTCTGAGCCAACACTGAGAGGCTCTGGGTCAAGGGGTGACTGAGGAGGAAGAGACAGCAAGGGGGAGGGACAGAAAGAGAGGAGGGGTACATGTGCTGAAGGCCCCAGGGCTCCAGGAAAGGCAGGGAAGAGGGCCCTGTGCTGGAGCCTTGGCCTCGGAAGGACAAGTTCTCTTGTCCCTGATGCACGACATGTGAGTCCCTGGGAAGCATATGCAAGAGGGTCTCAGAAGGCAGGGTTTGCAGCGTGGCCTCAGTTACACCCTGCGGTTGGACTGGACTCACAGCCAGACTTGCTGCCGGCCCCTCACTGCTGGCTGCTACAGCTGTGGGTGCCCCTTCTGTTTTGTGGGGAGGGAAGGATGGAGACCTAGAGTCCAGAGGATGGAGCCGGGCTGGCTCTGGGAGCTGGGGAAGGGCACGTGACCTTGATTCCTTGACCTTTATTCAAAGCCTGTGTTCCGTTTCCTTGGCTTCTTGGAACAGGCCTTACCCCACCAGACTAAGGAGGTGAGGGCGGGGCTGTAAGAAAGTAAGTAATCTTCTGAAATTTGTAAATGTGGGTCAGGGCTACAAAAAGAAATTCCTGTATCAATATTTTCTGAGCCAGCGTTTGAGGGACCCGATTTCCTTACACGGTAATGATCCTTCATGGTAATGACTTACTGTAAATACTTCCTTCATGTTTAAGTTCCTGAATTTACAGTAAAAAAAAAAAGAAAGGGCATTTAGAGATCCACTTTAATTTTAATAACTGACTTCAGAAGAAAAGAGAAAATGTCATTGTGGGGCTTCTGTTTTGTTATAGATAAAGTATCACGTGGGTGTTTCCAGTGTTGCTAGCAAAGTGTCCCATACACTAGGACACTTAAAAATTCTTACGATGGCTTTTAAATTCCTGGTTTTATCAAATTAGGTGAAATAATAAATTCTCATTAGTTACGGTTATGGGATGTTTATTTTAACCTGCAATTGTAGTAGAAGTTTTGGTGTCAAGGTTGCCTTTAAATTTTACTCCCAACCCTACCAGTGTGACCTTGGGCAGGCTCACTTCTTTCTGGAACCTTCTGATGTTCTGTGTGCAGAATGGGTCTGATTGCTTCTCTCTCAGATCTGTCTTGAGGAGTTAAAGAAATGAACATGTAGAAGCACTCAAACCAATAAATATCTCTCCTTACAGTCTTTGTTTCTGCCTTATCTGATTACCTAAGTCAAAATTTGCCTGGCTCATGGAAAAAGAAGACCCAACTTTTCCAAGTGGGACAGATTCCCAACTGCATTTTATATCTTGGATCTGCTCCACATCATTTGGCTGTGGTCTGTGTGGGAACTGACGAGGCGAGAGGAATTGTTGCAGGAGGGAAATGGACAAAGCACCAGTGAGAGAATCAGGGGCCCTGGCTGTGCACCAGCTTGGAGACTACACTTCCCAGCTGCCTTTGCAGTGGGATACGGCCAATGAGATGTAAGAGGGCAGGCTGTGTGGGAGTCCTGGGAAGGTCCCCTCAGGGAGGGCATGTGGTGGGGTGGTGCAATTCCCCTTTTGTCTCTTCTCTTTCCCCCTTTTTGGAACATGGATAGGACGGCTGGAGCCACCGGTGGTGTGAGGACTGTGTTTTCTAGGTGCATGCAGGTTCCTTAAGCCATCTGTGCCTCCACTTCTTGGGCAAAATGAATACTGGCTTCACAACTGTCTCCCAGGGCTTCTCTAAGATGAGATGACATGTATAAACTGTTTAGGATAATGGCAGGCCTGCAGAAGCAGGTGTCAGGTGTTATAAGGCTCTGGTTCCCAGCTGGGGAGAGTCTGGGTCTGGACTGGTTGGTCCTGATGACCTTGTGTTGGTATCATATTAACTGCCTGCTTTCTGCCTTTGATATGAGAGAAATATACCCTCCTTGCAAAGCTGCCATGAGCTCGTGATCCCCCTTAACTGTAGGCTGAATTTAATTCCTCATGAACGTAACTGCCAAACCATTATCTCAGAGATGATGATAGGAGTGAGGCAGACCAGTCTGCATTTCCCTTCCTCTCCAAGTCCTACCTAGTTCCAGAAGGTGGTGTATTTCTTGTCCACTGTTACAGGTAGAAGCTGCCAGGTGATCAGAGGCCAAGGTCAGAACTGCTTTTAGCCCATATGGGGTCTTTGTGCAAATTAGAAAAAGGCATTCCTTTCCTGAGACCCTTTCCTGTCATCTGTCAGAAAATGCCTTCATGCAGATTGGTAACATCTGCGATGGGCGTGGAATGTGCCCCTTCAGAGTGGCCCTGACTTAGTGCCACCTGCACCACCACTGGCGGCCCCCTGAGCCAGTGGCTGCTGCCCACGTGGAGGGCAATGCCCAGGCCAGTCCCTGACCTTTAACTTCTTTTCTAGGCCTTCCACCGGTACCTAGGACAGACCTTAGAACAGCTGCCATGGGGCTGGGAGTGGGGAGATGTGGACTGTGTGAGATGGGGCAGAGGATTGCTTACAGCAAGTTCCTGTGATTAATTACTCTTTACATGAGCAGCTGACTTCTGCCCAGTCATCTGGACTAGTAAACTGGCAAGAACCCTGCTGTTGCTCATATTCTGGCCCACACGTCCCGCAGCCTGTCAGGCTCAGGCCGGAGGTGGCAGGCTGTACTGCAGGGCTGTCTCCCCTAATCTCTCCCGGGAGCACTCTGGAGGCTCCCAAGTTCCCCATATTCCCCATGTTGCTTTTGTTGTGAACAGGATAGACGGGGTCACAGGCAGCTTTGTGAGATCATGTTTACACAAATATAATCTCTATAACAGAAAGAGAAACCCAGGCCTTGATTTTGTGTTTTTCAAATGCCCTGCAGTCCAGGTTTTCCAGCTCTGGCTTTAGGAATGTCCTCCTTCCCCCCCTCAGCCCTGTTCCCACGCACCTGCCTTTGTGGCCCCAGCGGACTGAAGGGGGTGGACGCAAGTGTTCTAAGCCCCAGATGGGAGGCGTGAGAGCTGTGAGGTTGCTGCTCTCGACTTATATCATATCATACATAAGATGGCCCACATTGGTCCGAAGAAATATGGTCTGATGTAGAAAGTGATCATGTGACTTCAGAAATGACCAATTTTATTGTGAGAAAGGCACTTGACCTAGAGAAACAAAACAAACTGGGTCCCTAGTTTGTCATAGTTTTTGTTTTGTCTTCTGCATTACAGAAAAAAAATTTAAGTAGCTGTAACTTCTTCTGCCCATGCAGAGTATGACAGAACAAGGTAAGCCCCTTGAGATCGCAGTATCGACCATCCGGTAGCGAGTGGCTCATTCTGGAGGACATGTATCTTTGATGGCTACATGGCGACTTTGTTCAGATCCTGTTTTCTCACTTTTCCAGTTCCATCTTTTTGAAAGCTGTGGTTTCGCAATGTTAGGGTTTTAAAAAGGCAGCAGCCGGCAGGCCAAAGCTGAATCTTCTTTACAACGTGATGCATATGAGATATTATTATAAAGCAAGGGAATTAAAACAGTATTTACAAATGCCCCAAATGTGCACAATAATAAAAACTGTTTTCTCCAAAGCAGCCCCATGGGGGAAGCAGACTTACTTTAACCAATAGTTCCGGGGTCTGGCCCAGACTGATCTGGACTCTCCCCCAGAACCTGAGTACAGCCCATGGGAACCCCAGCTGGCAGAGGGCAGAGATGTCCCTCTTGGGTTCACCACTTGCCTTCATGTTTCCAGAGCTAATCTACCTTCAGAGGACAGCTTGCTGCCATTTCAGACACTCATGAGAGAGGCCACAGTTTTGAGGCACTTTTCAAAGTGTGTCTCCAAAAGTGTTTCATGCAATGGGAGCTTCATGTGAATAAGCATGTGGCCCCCCGCAGGGAAAACATCCATGGGGGCTGCTCACCAAAAATCCAGCTCAGATCTGTTTTCAAAAAGCAGCTTTGAGAAGTGCATCTGGCCTGACCCATCTTCCCACACCAACTGGGAAGAAGAGACTGTCCACCCTGACCCCAGGATTAGATTGTGAAAGAGGACCGCTCCTCCCTCCTCAGGCGTCCTTCTCAGCGGGACCTGAGTCGTAGCTGACAGGCACTCCAAGCTTTTGTCAGTGCTAAAAGTCTTCTCATGAACCGGGTACTTTGAAATATTTTGATTAGCACAGGGAAAACGAACCCCATTCTGCAAGGGTTGTGTCGCGTTAAAAGGCACACTTGTGAAAATCAAATGTGGGCAGGGAGGTGGAAACGCTGGGCTCAGGACTTTGTGAGTCTGGTCCAATCAAAATGCTGGAATAGTTTGGGGCACTCCTGGCAGTTGGCTTGTGCTGGGTGTCAACCTGTACTAGACCCCTGGCCTTGGGGTTCTACCTTCGTGAGAACAAGGAAAGGCAAAAGATCGAGAATGGGAAATGGGCGGGCCTCCCGGGGACCTGGAGCAGGAGGGGCGGCTGCCTCTGCTGGGTTCATCGCTTAACTCCACGGGCTGTGCATTAATAATAATAAAAATGATACGGCTACAGCCAAAACAACAAATAGCATTTATTAGGGCGTTGGCAAAGAACCAGGCATGGGTCACAGAGGACTGGATATGTGTTTTTTCATTTGACCCTCAAAAAACCTTAAGATCAGTGGATAAGTAAGTTATATAATTGAAGCTATAAAGTAACTGTAAATTTTGTTTAATAGTAGCAACAGTATTATTCATGTAAATACTTTCCTGAATAATGAAATACACAGTTATATATTATGCAAGAACACAGATGTATTAAGTAACCACATCAGAGATTGTTGCCATTCATGAGGGAGTGTGTGTTATGTGCTAAACCATTATCCCTATTTGACGTAGGAGGACAGGGGTTCTAGCAAGTGGTGTGTTATTCCCCAGGTCACAGCTCTGCGGAGGTGGCCCAGCCCCAGGGCCCTGGCCCTCCTGAGACCTCAGTAGCCTGCTCCCCACCTCTGCTCACTGCTTTTAAGTAGATAAGTACTTTAATCAAGAGCATCTGTTGACAGCATCGCCTCTCAAGTGCTTGAAAATGGTTCTCCTAAGCAGAGAACACCTTTGCCCCCCAAATATTTACTGTGTTTAAAACAGTCCAGGTCAAGAGTTTGCATTTCCTGAAGGAGAAACCACTGCACGCTGCCCCTGCCCCAGGAGGGCCTCGGAGGGCAGCGCCCTTCCCCGCCCTCAGTGAGCTCCCATGTCCCCGCAACGCCGATCTTGGCTGCCTGGGCTGCCTGGTCATTTGAACAGCTACACATGTAGTCAGCACGAGGCTGGAGAAAATGGGGTGGCCCAGGGGCCCTGCCGTGTCTTCAGGGGGCCCCGGTCAGGACCCACGGTGGCACTTCCCGCACATTAGAAGGCAAAGCAGTTGGAGCGCCGTGCCTGTTGGTGGGGACTGATGATCGTCTGTGATCACTCAGACACGAGCAGCGGGATCTAAGAAGAGCTCCGGAAATCACTTGGCATGTGGCCCGTCCAAATACTTAGACCCGCCGCCTCTTCCTGGGCAGTGGGAGATCATCCCGGCTGACCTCCGCCCACTGCTGCTCTGCATGTGTCCCCTGCAGCCGTGTGCCCCGCATTGTTCTCACAGACAGGGATGGTGCGATGTGGGAAGAGGAGGGAGGAGGGGTGGTTGGTCTTCTGGGCGGACGAAAGAGCAGCCCTTTTGGGCTCCGTCCAACCTGAGTCACGTCAAACTTGCTGGACTTCTGCATTCCTGGGAAAAGCACTTCCAGGCCTAGACAGTTCACGTTTCCCGCAGAAAATGGGAGGGAACAGAAATGCCTCCTTTGAGGCTCTCGCCCTCCAGCCATACCCTAGTCTATGCCATCCCTCAGAACACCCATGTCACTTCCTCCAGGGAGCCTCTCCTGACTGCCCACCGTCCCCACAGGGCTTGGTAATTTCCTGTCCTCCTGTGGCTCCACCCCACGTCTGGTCCCTGCTGTTCCCGCATCATATTGAGATTCCTGGTCTGGGGGCCGCCCCCTCAGTCCGCAAGGGCAGGGGCTGTGTCTTAGCTGCCTTTGCACATCTGACTTAAAGGAGGAGTAGTGTCTCTGAGTATCTGCTTTCTTACCCAGACCTGGTCTTCCTCAATAGACGGACCCTCTGGCCTGCCAGCTCCCTAGTCCAGGTGTCAATGAATTCAGTCTTCGGCATTTTGACAAGAGATGACCTTTGTGACTTCACGTGCCGATCACAGTCCCCTTCATCTGGATCTTTCCCAGTGGGTGTCACAGCACTGGAAATGTCCCTGCACACAGTCATTGAACCCTTACCAGTCTCTAACCAACGTGCCTCTATTTCTCCCCTTCCTTTCCTGCCCTTATTGCAAGTTCTTTTCCTTTCTTCTTACTGTAACCTCTTTAAAGAACCTCCTCATTATTTGCGTGCCTCAGTCATGCCCCTGCATACAAATATGGGAGGCACTGGCTCACTGGCTGTTGGGACCTGCAAAGGTCTCGTCATCATTGGAATCATTCCTCCCTTCGAACACCCAGAATTCTCTTGTCACGCCTGATGCCTCCCTCCGGGGCACAGCACCCTGCTGGGAGCCTAGGTGCTGCGCCATCTGGCACCCTAAACACCCAGGCAAACTGCCTGTCCAGCCTCAGCTGGTACGAAGTCCTGCTGGGCGTCAAGCCCATGCTGTATATGGAGTTGGATGGACAGCTGCCCCTTTTGCTCCTATGCCTGGAAGAGAAGCTGGCAGTTGCTGAGCGCTTCTCCCAAGATTGTCTCTCTTCCTAGACTTTAAGGGGAGCCCAACCTTTAGTTAAGGAGGGGCAGAGAACATAAAGCTGTGTTTCTATGGAAGTGAAGGAATGCATGGGCAAAAAGAGTAACATGATGCTTTCTAAGGGAAAAAGGAGTCTCGGAGGGCATGAATGTGCCTCACAGAATGGGAGGGAATTTTTGTAGCTCCAGTGAGGAGGAAATGCTGAGCCTGATTGGGACGGTAGTCCAGAGCTACTTTGGGAACATCCAGGGTCCCATGAGCCCAAGGGCTCACTTTCCTTACACACAGAAACGGGTATTCAGACTGTTCTGACCAAGCCTTGGGGAAGACACCCGAAGGAGCTTCTTTCCCCTTTCCCCTTCAGCTATATGGTATCTGAACACCACGCCATGTTGACTGCAGCAATTGTGGGACTAACAAGTGAAACAATTGCAGGCCTCCCTGAGTGCCTACCGAGTCAGGCCCTGCTCTGAGCCGGGCAGCCATTCAGTACACTGCTCAGGAAGCAGGTGTGCACTTCCGGGCAGGGCATATGTTGAACCACCTGTCCTGAGTGTGTGTGCAGAACCAGGGGTGCTCAGCCGTGGGGCAGCCCACATCCACCCTGTGTGCTGCACCGAGTGGTGGGTCTGCACGTCCCCAGCTGCTGGTGAAGCCATGCTCCCCTTCTTGGGGACCAACATGGGCTTACAGAGACATAACTTTGGGTAACCAAGAAGCTGAGTTTTGAGAATCTCAACTCAGAGCCATTGGCCTCAATAACACATGATGGACTCAAGTCGTTTTGACAAAAGAATTGCTGAAGTGACCGACAGAAGGTTTTAGTACTAATCCGCAGCACGTAGGTCACCCAAGGATTCCAACCCTGGGGACACTATTGGCAACCCGAATCCCAAGGTCTATGAGCTCTGGGGTCATTTTGTAGTTTCCTCTGAGAGTATCTGAGGCTTGGATATTGGACAAAAATGCTTTATGTGGGCACTGGTAATATTTAGCATATGTTATCAAGAAAAGCAAACCTGTAAGCCAGGGAAATTTAGAGGTTTTCATGCAGAAGGTCATGTTGGAGCCAAATGATGAGAATTCTGGCAGGCACAATCAGGGTCGATTAAAAGCAGGCAACTGGTCCCAATGAGATATCATCTACTAGGATAGGATAAAAAAAGGGGCAGTTGATAATGTGTTGAGGAAGATGTGGAAATTGCTGGTAGGATTTTAAAATGGTGCAGCTACGTTGGAAAACAACCTGGCAGTTTCTCAAAAAGTTAAACACAGAATTACCATGAGACCCGGCAGTTCCTAGAGAAATAACAGGTCCAGCCCAAAGCAAAACTTGTACACAACTGTTCACAGCAGCACTATTAACAGCCCAAATGCAGAGATAACCCAAAAGTCTATCACCTAAGGAAGGGACACATAAAATGTGGTAGATCAATACGCTGAAGGGTTATTTGATATACTAAGGAATGAAGTACTGATAAAGGCGACAGCAAGGATGAACCTTGGAAAGATTATGTTACGTGGATGAAGGCAGGCACAAAATTGTATGATCCCGTTTATACGAAACGTACAACAGGAAAACCCGTGGAGACAGAAGTGGATTAGTGCTGTCAGGGGCTAGAGGGGGAGAGGGCTGGCGAGCCAGTGTTCCTGGCTATGGGGTTCCTTTATGTGGCGAACGTGTTCTGAAATTAGATCGTAGTGATGGTTGCCCAACTGTGAAAATACTAAAGCCCACTGTTTCAGAAGGGTGAATTTTGTGATACGTTCATTCTATCTCAAAAAAGCTATATTTAGAAAAATAGGAGAGTGCAGCTGTGTGCCCCAAAGTGCTGCTTGCTTCTGGTCTGTGCGTTTCTGTGGCCGCTTTGATGAGGGTTTGCGCCCCTGGCACAGCTGGGGTGGCCTTGGCCCCTCCTGAGCTGGTGCAGCCTCGGAGTCAACAGCCCCACGGAGCCTGGAAGGCCCAGAAGAGCTACGCCTCCACGCAGTCTTTGCTTCTGACCTTTCTCCGCCTTCCCGGGGAAAACTGCACTGCCTCTCTGCGCGGCCTCTTCCGTGAGCTGCTCAGATTTTCTTTCCTGTGGCCCCGGAGACCCCCTTCCCCCTGCCCATCTTCCTCTCACCTTCCCCTGTTGTATAAATCTACACGGAGATATTTTAAAAGGCTGAAAATCCACTAGTGACCCTTCTTTCCTTATTGATCTTTGGGAAATGCTTGCTTCTGTATTTTTGGTGAAAGAAAGCTCATTTTTACCTCCTTTTACACTATTGACCCCTGCAGATGGAAGATTCCCAGTCTGATCACCTGTGAAGCTGGGATTTGAAACTTTGGCCCTTTGAGGTGTTTGGGGTTGGGTGCACTGTGAGGCAACTACTTCTATTGTTCTCATTTTACAGGTGTCGAAATAGTGGCACAGAGAGTTTAAGTAACTTACAGAAGGCCACACAGTAGTAAATGGGGGTGGCAGGCAGGAATTCAACCCAGATGGTCTGACTCCAGAGCCTAAACTCTTGACTCCTGAGTCACAAGAAGGATGTGGAGAAGAGAGATGAGCAAGTGCAAAGGCCCTGAGGCAGGAAGAAGTGTGATATGTTCAAGGCACAGAAATAGCTGGAGCAGTGATGGAGGAGATTTGGGGTTGAGAGATGTGGACCTGATCATGGCAGATGAGGGAAGGAGGCGAATCCCACTGGGAGGCAGTGGGACGCCGGAGAGGAACACAGTTCTCTTTCCATGGCTGGGGTACCACCCTGCTCAGGAGCTGCAGACTGTCACATGGATGCCCATGGAAAGGAGGGGCCTCCATTGAATGACGTTTCTCATTGTGGTCGCAGGTTTGCAGCGGCCCATCTGCTCCCAGGCCTGGCCTATGAGCAATGTCATGGGACATTGGCAGGCTGTGTGCCCCGGAGTGGGGAGCAGCCTGTGGCTCCAGACCTGGCAGTGCCTCTGGCTCACAGGATGCCGGAGCTGGCAGCCACATCTACCTGCACAGCTGCTGGGGTGTCAGCACCACCTGTCTGCTCCTGGAGCTTTGTTACCTTACCTCCTGCCTCTCTGCCTCACCAGAAAGCCTCACTGGTGCAGAAGATCATAATACCTCCAGGTGAAGTCACAGATGATCCCCTCAGCCCCTACCACTAAATAAATCCTGTGGATTGCAAGACTTGACAGTGATTACATGTTACACATAGACTTTAATCATTTTACCATTTACGTATGCTTTTATCTGATCTTTCTAGCAAAAGTGTTTGTGCCAAGGACCACAACACCAACACATAATTTTCTCTTTCTCTTTATTGACAAAGACAGTATTCCAAATGCTATATATTGTGGGGAAAGCTGCAACTATAGGTCAGGCCTCATCATGATAAATCACATCACAGAAAGACAACTTATTAATTTAAACAGTTTTGAATAGATAATATATGCAGATAGTTTAAAACTTAGAACTGTATTAAAATGGACACAGGAACAAGCCTCTCTCCCCTCCACCCGTGTGCCCCATAACCACCTCCTGAATGGAGTGACTAGTTGTTGTTACTACCAGTTTTTCCTTCAGAGTTCTTCTGTGCAAATACAAACAAGAACTATATTCTTGTTTTCTCCCTTTTACATAAAAAGAAGCACCCTGTTTTGTGCCTTTTTTCACTTACTATGCCTTGGAGATCTTTTCATATCATTAGACTGAAAGCTCCCCCCTTCTCTGTAGAGCTGTGTAATGATCCAATGCCGAGATGGACTGTGGCTTCACCAGTCCCCGTGAAGGCCCCTGGCCAACCGGTGTCCTTTGCTATTTATTACAAGCCCTGCTGGATAGCCCACAAGCACCTTGTCTCACACACATGCAGGCAGAGCTGTAGAACAGCGTCTAGGAAGGGGAATTGCTGGGCAAAGTGTAAATCTCCTTCTAATTTTGGTAAGTTGCCAAATTGCTCTCTGCAGGATTCTGTCAATAAATGGGCTCTCCCATCAGCAGGGAATGAGAATGTGTGCTTCCTCCGGCCTTTCCAATGTTAGTAACACTTGGGATTTCTGCAGTGGTGTGCTGGTAAATGTTTAATAACCACCTCTACAAAACCCCAAAACACAAAAAATGGAAAAGTCGTGAATAGTAGGATTAGCTGATTTTCCTGATGTAAATACTCCCACTCAGGCTGGTTTCAAGCTATCAGCGTGGTGTCCCTCAACATGCAGTTAGGAAGAGATGGGCAATAGTACACCAGTGCATGGTGTTTACACCACACAGACACAGAGATGCAAGTAGCAAAGGTCAGAGTGTAGGAACGTAATTAGGAAGTGCTGGGGTTTATTTCCTTCATTTTTAATACAATGTATTAATTGTAAGTTTATATAATGTACATTTCAATAATGGCTGCATGTAACAAACAACCAGCTTGCTAAATTCCTGAAAATATAATAATTGGTTTTTGTTAGCTGATATGAGACAACTCCCCTATACTACTGGAGTTTTGCTAACCCAAAAGGTAGAAAATGCTACCTCTATGTTTTTAATTTTTATTATGGTAGTTTTATATGTTTAGGGACCATTTGCATTTCTTTCTCAGTGAAATGTCTGTTCATGTTCTTTGCTCATTTGTCTGTTGGGTTTTGTCCTTTCTCTTACTGATTTTTAGGTGCTCTTTATATATGAAGGTGATTATCTCTTGTCTGTGTTATGAATTGCAATGTTTCATCCTACTTTGCTACTCATCTTTTGTATCTGCCCATGTTCTATTTTTGCCCTGAAAAAGTTGTTATTGTTTTTAAGTGTTGTTGAATTCTTTTCATTTTTCAGTTTCTGAATTCCAAAACATATATTAGAAGCAACAGGATTATATAATTAATTTTCTTCCAATTCTAATCATGTCTCAAATATATAAATCAGTGTCTTATGCTCTAAGCAATCTGTACAACTCCTGTGCCCTCGTGGAGTTCGTTATACTAGATTTTGTTTTTTTCTTTTGAGTCAGGTTGTCATTTTAAAACTCTTTTCACTCAGTGATATCACAAAGATGCATGATGTGTTAAAGATGGGCCCAACGCACTTCAGCTAACAGGAAGTGCACACAAAGGTCATAAAATATTTATCAAGTGTTTTATCACTAATTCAGCAGCAGTTAACCCCAGCCACCACTTTTCTCTGACTAGTATTATTTCCTATATGGGGAGTTACTTCCCTTCCCTTTGACTCCCCATGTGGGCAGGGATTGGTATAGTCTGGCTCTTTCTATCAGACCAGGAGGGCCCAAAGCTCTAAGGAGGGTGCTGGCACAGGGTTCGTGTTCCAGAAATATTAGTTGAATCACAGCCTGCACAGGTGTGGCCCTCAGGGGTGGATTTTCCCCCATATCCCGGCCACCCCTGACGATACCCTTAAATTTGGCCGGCATCCCTCACATCCAGGGTCCCTTGAGAAGCTGCGTGTGTGGTGTGATCTTAGAATGAAGTCATGCGGACAGTTCTACTGCTGGATTTCTGAGAGCCACCTGACTGCTTAAGGTGAACTTTTTAATTCTCAGCATCTCATTTTTCGTTCTGACTTCACAAATCAAGCAACTGAACTTCCGATATGATAAGTGATTTGCCCAAAGTTACCCCCCTGCTACTCTGGCTTCTAGGAGGGCAACTCACACAGGGGCCATCCTCAGTGAGATGCAGAGCCGTTGAGGTACCACAGTCTTCCCACGATCTGAGACGGTGGCCACTGGGTGGGTTTCCTCTGGCTCCACGTGGGGTGGTCATGAGTGCCAGCAGTCATTCGACCAATACCCTGCCCTTGGCCCCAGACTCCCCTGGCTAGTAAGCCTCATTCTCTCAATGTTCTCTATTAGAAAAGCATATGATAATAATAACCACCAAATATCAAGGGCATGTGATAAACCACTTAATGTCTGTATTTTTAATCCTCACTCAACCCTGTTTGGTGCATCATTAAGTCATTTTGTAGGTGGGATTGAGGCTCAGAGAGGTCATGGCACCAGTACAAGGGCAGACACAGGAAGTGTGTGAGCCAGGCGGAGATGAAGGTCTGCAATAACGCCAGTGCTTTACCTATGAGACTTGGAATTTCCAAACACATTTTCATTTTACAATCTTTAGACACAGAAGTCGTCACTTGACAGGAGACCATGTTCCTATATGTTACAGGAAATGTATTGAAAATCGGTCACCTTGGCAGGGAGAGCTCTGATTCCTCCTTCCTGGTCATCTCTGCCCTCAGGCAGTGCCACCGCTTTTGATCCAGACAGCCTTGAAGTCCTCCGTGTCTGCGGGAAGGAAGGAGTGGGAGTTTTTCACTTTTGTTGCCATAATAAGTTTTATTTAGGAAGCTTTGTGTCTTTTGAGAGAGAATCAGTCATAAACACCAGGACAGTGAGAGGGCCTCGGGGTGGGCGTGTGAGCTCCAGGCTTCCCCCAGCGGCCTGACGGCTTCCTGGCCCCCGCAGGCTGGCAGGCCCTGGGTGCGCAGGGCGGACGTGGCAGGGGACCGGTGTCTGAGCTGCATGGCTCAGGCTGGACAAGCGCTTCTCCCCAGCCGGCTTGGCTGAGAGCCCACCCCTGAGAGGTGCCTGGGCTTGAAAACCACACCGTGTATCAGAGGTTGGCATTGACAGCAGGGATCTGAGCCAGGCACCCGGTCCGGCTTCCCTGGGAGGCCTGTCTTAGCTGCTGGGTTGCTCTGCCTTCTCAGGAGGACTGGGCACAGCTTAGGAAGTGTCCTGTCTCCCATGAGGAAACCTGATGCTTAAGAGCTGATATAATGGGAGACAGATAAAAATTAGAATGAGAAGTGGAGGGCCTGAATGAGGAGTCATGGTGTTTACTTTTCTGTTAAGGTACCTTCTTCCTGCCTCGCTCCGATTATGAATATATTACATGCTTTTCCAAGAGAACTTTGGAGAGTAAACAAAACTCTCTCATGATCATTCCACCCAGAGATTAACATCTATTGTTTTTTAACATCTGTTTTTAAGGAGTATATTTCACCAGTCATTTTATTTTGTAAATCGGACCTCAGGTGCACAGAACCAGATTGTGGTCCTGATGCGTGATGCACTGTCGTCAGAAAATGATTTCGTTTGTTGTGTTTAATAATGAACCCCAAATGAAAAACGGGTCCCTTACGATGGCCTATAAAACCTTTGTGCTCCGTGTTCTGCACACACATGGCTCTCTAGCTCTGTGTTTTTTGCTTACCCAAGCACGTGCTGTACACACGCCTTTGTGTGCCTCCCACGGTGGGTTTTGGTGGTAGAACTGCACCACTCAGGTTGTTTTCCACTGCCCTGCCCTCTGGATCTCAGAATGGACCGCCCGGGCGGGCGGGGTTAGGAGCGCCACCTGTATACACACCCTCATTTATCTCCAGGGCTTCAGCAAAACCAACCCAAGCCCAGATGGGGTCCAGTCTTCCTTGAAGCAGAGGCTTCGGCTTCCACTGTGGTCAGGTGTGCATCTCTCCAGCTGAACCACCACCTCCTGGTTCATGCAATTCACATGTTTTAAAAATCATTCTGTAAAAATTGTGAAAGTGGCTCTTCACTGTCTTGTACTTGAAAACCCTTCTCAGCTTTCTGCAGAATTCACTTTGCTTTCTCTCTTGCCTCTTGTCATTGGCTTCATTCTTTGGCGATTCTTTTATGGCCCTTCTCTACATTCTTGATTTTTCTCTTAAGTTTCAGCCCAGGATTCTGGGTGTGGTCATATCCTGGACTTCAGCAAGGTGGTGGCTCAGGATGTGTCAAAATGTGGGAGGAGAGCTGCCCACTCTTCCACCCTCTCCAGCCGCTGTTCCCTCTGTAACAGATTTACTTCTGCACCCCGGGTCCATATGCCTCTCTTTCCATCTGGGGTTTGCAGTAGAGAAGCGTCCAGTCTTGGAGAGGTCACATGGCTTATCTAGGGCAAGATTTGTCTCAGGGATGCCAGAGCTGCTCATGAGTGTGCAAACACTTTGTGATGCTCATTTTAGATTGAAAAATATCAGGCAAATGGTGCAAGTTTCACTGCCTTGCTTCAAGTAAATGATTTAAGAAACAAAATAAGATCAACAAAAGCAAAAAAAAAAAAAAATCCCAACCTACGAACATGGCACAGGAAATCCTTTCCTACTGTGATGGTCACTTCTGCCAAACTCAGCTTGGGCTTTTGACTCTCCAGGTATTTACTGTAGGTGCCTGGGCTCAGTTTTGTTTCTCTTGATTATGTGCTTTCCTCCTCCCATCTTTTGTGTGCATGGTGTCCTCATCTGAAAACAGTCCTCAGTTCCCTATACAGATATGTCAAGGTTGGCTAGGCCAGGCCTGGGAGGCCTGGAAGGAGCTGATGTGGGGACCCTTGTGGAGAATTCTGTTGGATCTGGAGCTTGCTGCACAGTCCAGGCTCCCTGAAATATCCAGAGGAGACAGACCTGAGTTCTGGCCCAGACCTGCCACTTATTATCTGTGTAACCTTAGGAAAGTCAACCAGCCTCCGTTTCACATAGATCAAGTGAATAATGGTTTCCACACTCTCATATGGTTGTGATGGATTAAACAAGATCAGGTATGTAATTATCATCAAGGTGACTGGCAAAAACAAATGTTCACTCAAAGCTGATCATTCTTCTTCTCATTATCATTAACAATGACAACTGCCCTAGGGAAAGGGGCCAATAGGCACCATGCAGCTTGCACAGGCCACCCGTCCTGTCTGGATGCTGGGCTCCTGGCCTCTTGCTCCCACCCCTGTTCCTGGCCTGTTTCCCCCTTGTGTGACCCTTTGCACATGAACTCTGCCTCCGTTTGTGCCTTCCTCTCAAGGCTGGCCCTGTGGATGCCCAGCCAGAGCCGGTACCTTCCAGCCACCTCCCACCTCCCCAGTACCTCTGTGCAGCTTGATCCCTGGTGACTTGTTCTGCTCTGTGTTTCCAGGGCCCCCAGGGGCGTGTTCTTGTCTTTGCACTTACTATGGGTTCAGAGAGCAAATGCCTTGAAACTAGGAATAATGTGTCCTCATTCCATTCCCATCTGGCAGGCAGCTGGCCACAGGATCTCCTCAGTGCTTGTCAGCTGAATGCCTGAAGCATGAATGAAGGCAAGGAGAGGAGATGGGTGGGTAACCCTTCTTCCTTTGTTGAGTTTTTAATGAATCTGCCTTTATTGAATGTTGCTTTCTAGTTGCAAGTCCAGAACAATTCATGTCTAACACTTAATTTTAACACCTTTGTTTCTCTTCAATGATCCTTCAGTTCAAACCAAAAATACATCCACCTTTTAATAGTTTCATTAATTTCTTTTCAAGTCATTTCAATTGGATTTGACTCAATTCATTTGAACAAATATTTACACAGTGCTCATTATGTATTGGGCATTATTGTGCACACATGGCTGAGAAGAGATGGCCAACGTTCCTGCCCAGACAGAATTTACACTCCACAAGGGAGCAAGATGCTGAGTGCTTAAGCAGTAAGAAAACAGGGTAATTTAATTCTGATAAGAGCTACCAAAATAAGCATCAACACCAAGAAAAAAAAAAAAACCAAAAAAAAAACCCCAAAAACCCAGAGAGAATAATGGCTATGACAGGTGGTAGTGTGTGTATATGGAAAGGCCTGAATGGTGAGAGGCAGCTGCGCTGTGGAGACCCAGAGAAGAGCATTTTAGCAGAAGAATGGTATGTGCAAAGGCCCTGGGGCAGCAGAGACTCAGAATGTTTCAGGACAGAAAGGAGGTCAGTGTGCCAGAGCTGAGAGGACACCAGGGTGAAGAGACAAACAGGCATGTTGATGGCATGGAGTATCATATTTTCTCAGTTGCCCAGTATAGGGGACCCTCTTTGGACTCGGTATGTGGGTGCTGATGGGTACCATGAATCCCAAAGACATGACCATCCAGAGCAAAGTGCATTTCCAGGGTGGAATCTAAGTAAACTACCAAGAAAATAAAGAAGATTCAGATATGAGAAAATTAGAATAGACTGCTGGCAGTGTTTTCATCTGCAAAATCTGTGAGAATGGATAACAAATTGAAAAAACTTAGAAACAAGCCCTTTGGGGAAAGCATGTTCCTTCATTTGCCTTCTGTCATGATATCTGAAAAGCCACAAAAGGACATTAAAGCTCTGGGAGGGAGAGTTGGAGAAATTCTTAGATAAAATATCACTTATCTTATTTCAAAAAAAAAGGAAGCAGAATTGCCCAAAGATTGAGCCAAATTCTCTTGTACGAAGTCCAGAATCAGCCTGTACTGTAAAACCACAGCAATTCAGCCCAGACATGCTGGACATTCATTTAAGACTCCAGACTCTGTATACAAAGAGAGGAAAGTTTTTAATTGAAAAAGCTATACAGGATTAAAGATGGCGGCTTGAGACAGAGGCTTCCTCCTAAAACCGCATATAATATGAAAATATAATTAATACAACTAATCCTGAAAGAGCAACAGGAAAGAGGACTGTGCCAAACTGCATATATCTGGAGAAAAGAATAAACCTCACAGAACAGGGTAACATACCAAAGCTGTGGCCCGGCAGGACTCAAGCCCTTCCCCCACTCCAGCTCACCAGTGGGAGGAAAAGAAACAGAGCAGGGTGAGAGGGGGGCCTGGGACTGCTGAATACCTAACTCCAGAGATCTGATCTGGGAGCACAAACCCACATTTCATGGTGTTTTCATGGTACTCTCGTGATTAGGGGGTTGGAAAGCTAAGACAGGCAGAATACCTGGAGAGACTGAGATTCCAGCTGCTTGTGGAAAACAGGGATCCATATCCGGCTGCTCTGGGACAAAAGAAAGGCAGGCAGTCTGAGAGACTTCCTAACAGCAAGAGGGCTGCTAAATGGGCAAGGATTGCACAGAGCTTACTGCTCAGGAGGAAGGACAGGTAGACAAAATTGTCCGGGTGCACTCTGCCCAGCAGGTTGGGAACTTTCGTGATCTTCAGGAGCTCCAGCTCCCTGGCTGCCTACAGAACTCCAAGGACTCCCCCCCACCCCGACTGTGATACGCAGCCTACTGAACCTTTCTCCCAGCCAGGCCCACCTAGCTTGCAAACTGGCAAGCCCTACCCTGGTGTTAGGCCAGCCAGAGGGAAGCCTCGTCTACAGCAACTACAAATGCAAAGCACAGAGGCTTATTCCTGTGTGCTTGGCCCACTGGTTCTGGCAGTGGTCACAGGCATAGCAGCTGGGAAGCAGGAAACAGCTTTCCTCCCCCCAGGCACCAATACTGCTCCCCTGTGAACCCTGACATTGCTCCAGGGGCTGAGTAGCTCCAGGGAGTAGAGCTTCTGGGCACTAGAGAGTGCCATATACAAATATGAAATGCCAAAAGAACCTGGTTCAAAGTAAAATTATGACTACAACCCCTGAGAAAAATTCAAATGAAATCGACCTCATGAATCTGCCTGAAAGGGATTTCAAAATAAAAATCATTAAAATGCTCATGGAGGTACAGAAAAATATTCAAGAACTCAGGGATGAATTCCAGTCACAGATCCAATCATTAAGGAACACAGTATCAGAAATGAAACATACACTGGAAAGTTTTAAAAGCAGATTAGATATGGTGGAGGAGATGATAAATGAAATAGAAATTAGAGAAGAGGAATACAAAGAAGCTGAGGCACAGAGAGAAAAAAGAATCTCGAAGAATGAAAGAATATTGAGAGAACTGCATGATGAATCCAAATGGAACAATATTTGCATTATCGGGGTGCCAGAAGACAAAGAGAGAGAAAAAGGGATAGAAAGTGTCTTTGAGGAGGTAATTGCTGAATACTTCCCCAATCTGGGGAAGGAGATAGTCTCCCATGCCATGGAGGTGCACAATCTCCCAACACAAGGGACCCAAGGAAGACAACACCAAGACATATAGTAATTAAAATGGCAAAGATCAAGGATAAAGACAGACTATTAAAAGCAGCCAGAGAGAGAAATAAGATCACATACAAAGGAAAACCCATCAGGCTATCATCAGACTTCTCAGCAGAAACCTTACAGGCCAGAAGGGAGTGGCATGATGTATTTAAAATGCAATGAAGCAGAAAGGCCTCGAACCAAGAATACTTTATCTGGCAAGGTTATCATTTAAATTTGAAGGGGGAATTAAACAATTCCCAGATAAGCAAAAGCTGAGAGAATTTACCTCCCACAGACCATCTCTACAGTGTATTTTGGAGGGACTGCTATAGATGGAAGTGTTCCTAAGGTTTAATAGCTGTCACCAGAGGTAATAAAACCACAGTAAAGAAGGTAGAACAGTTAATAACTTAGCAAATGCAAAATTAAATCAACTATCCCCAAAGTCAATCAAGGAATAGGCAAAGAGTACAGAATATGATACCTAATATATAAAGAACGGAGGAGGAATAAAAAGGAGGAGAAAAAAAGAACCTTTAGACTGTGTTTGTAATAGCATATTAAGTGAGTTAAGTTAGACTCCTGGATAGTAAGGAAGTTAACCATGAACCTTTGGTAACCACTAATCTAAAGCCTGCAATGGCAATGAGTACATACCTATGGATAATCACCCTAAATGTAAATGGTCTGAATGCACCAATCAAAAGACATAGAGTCACTGAATGGATAAAATAAAGAAGACCCATCTATATGGTGCCTACAAAAGACTCACTTTACACCCAAAGACATACACAGACTAAAAGTGAAGGGATGGAAAAGGATATTTCATGCAACTAATAGGGAGAAAAAAGCAGGAGTTGCAGTACTTGTATCAGACAAAATAGACTTCAAAACAAAGAAAAATCACAAGAGACAAAGAAGGATGTTACATAATGATAAAAGGGTTAATCCAACAAGAAGATATAACCATTATAAACATCTACATGCCCAACAAAGGAGCACCTACATATGTGAAACAAATACTAACAGAATTAAAAGGAGAAACAGAATGCAATGTATTCATTCTAGGAGACTTCAACACACCACTCACTCTGAAGGACAGATCAACCAGACAGAAAATAAGTAAGGAGACAGAGGCACTGAACAACACATTGGAACAGATGGACCTAACAGACATCTACAGAACTCTACACCCAAAAGCAGAAGAATACACATTGTTCTCAAGTGCACATGGAATATTTTCAAGAATAGATCATATACTAGGCCACAAAAAGAGCCTCAGTAAATTCAAAAAGATTGAAATTGTACCAACCAGTTTCTCAGACCACAAAGGCAAGAAACTAGAAATGAATTATGCAAAGAAAACGAAAAAGTCCACAAACACATGGAGGCTTCACAACATGCTCCTAAATAACCAATGCATCAACGACCAAATAAAAACAGAGATCAAACAATACATGGAGACAAATGACAACAATAATTCAACACCACAAAATCTGTGGGATGCAGTGAAGGCCGTGCTAAGAGGAAAGTATATTGCAATACAGGCCTACCTCAGGAAAGAACAATCCCATATGAACAGTCTAAACTCACAATTAATGAGACTACAAGAAGAAGAACAAATGTGGCCCAAAGTCAGAAGGAGGGATATAATACAGATTAGAGCAGAAATAAATAAAATTGAGAAGAATAAAACAATAGAAAGAATCAATGAAAGCAGGAGCTGGTTCTTTGAGAAAATAAACAAAATAGATAACCCCCTAGCCAGACTTATCAAGAAAAAAAGAGAGTCTACACACATAAACAGAATCAGGAATGAGAGAGGAAAAATGACTATGGACACCACAGAAATACGAAGAATTATTAGAGAATACTATGAAAAATTGTATGATAACAAACTGGATAACCTAGAAGAAATGGACAACTTTCTAGAAAAATACAACCTTCTAAGGCTGACCCAGGAAGAAACAGAAAATCTGAATAGACCAATTACCAGCAAAGAAATTGAATTGGTAATCAAAAAACAAAACTCCTGGACCAGATGGCTTTACTGCTGAATTATATCAAACATTTAGTGAAGACCAAATACCCATCTTCCTTAAAGTTTTACAAAGAGTAGAAGAAGAGGGAATACTTCCAAACTCATTCTATGAGGCCAGCATCACCCTAATACCAAAACCAGGCAAAGACACCACAAAAAAAGAAAATTACAGACCAAAATCCCTGATAACGTAGATGCAAAAATACTCAACAAAAAATAGCAAGCAGAATTCAAAAATACATAAAAAAGATCATCCATCATGATCAAGGGGATTCATCCCAGGGATGCAAGGATGGTACAACATTTGAAAATCCATCAACATCATCCACCACATCAACAAAAAGAAGGACAAAAAACACATGATCATCTCTATAGATGCTGAAAAAGACTTTGACAAAATTCAACACCCATTCATGATAAAAACTCTCAACAAAATAGCTATACAGGGCAAGTACCTCAACATAACAAAGGCTTTATATGATAAACACACAGCCAACATTATACTTAACAGTGAGAAGTTGAGAGCTTTTCCTTTAAGATTGGGAACAAGACAAGGATGCCCACTCTCCCCGCTTTTATTCAACATAGCACTGGAGGTCCTAGCCACGGCAATCAGACAACACAAAGAAATAAAATGTATCCAGATTGGCAAGGAAGAAGTTAAACTGTCCCTGTTTGCAGATGACATGATATTGTACATAAAAAACCCTAAAGAATCCACTCCAAAACTACTAGATCTAATATCTGAATTCAGCAAAGTTGCACGATGCAAAATTAATACACAGAAATCTGTGGCATTCCTATATACTAACTATGAACTAGCAGAAAGAAAAATCAGGAAAACAATTCCATTCACAACTGCATCAGGAAGAATAAAATACCTAGGAATAAACCTAGCCAAGGAAGTGGAAGACCTATACTCTGAAAACTACAAGTTCATGAGAGAAATTAAAGAAGATAACAATAAATGGAAACACATCCCATGGTCATGGATAGGAAGAATTAATATTGTCAAAATGGCCATCCTGCCTAAAGCAATCTACAGATTCAATGCAATTCCTATCAAAATACCAACAGCATTCTTCAATGAACTAGAGAAAATCATTCTAAAATTCATATGGAACCACAAAAGACCCCGAATCCTGAGAAGGAAGAATAAAGCTGGGGGGATTACACTCCCCAACTTCAAGCTCTACTACAAAGCCACAGTAATCAAGACAATTTGGTACTGGCACAAGAACAGAACAATAGACCAATGGAACAGACGAGAGAGCCCTGATATAAACCCAACCATGTATGGCCAATTAATATATGATAAAGGAGCCATGGACATACAATGGGGAAATGACAGCCTCTTCAACAACTTGTGCTGGCAAAACCGGACAGCTACATACAAGTGAATGAAACTGGATTATTGTTTAACCCCGTACACAAAAGTAAACTCGAAATGGATCAAAGACCTGAATGTAAGTTACTAAACCATAAAACTCTTAGAAGACAACATAGGCAAAAATCTCCTGAATATAAGCATGAGCTACTTCTTCCTGAACACATCTCCTTGAGCAAGGAAAACAAAAGCAAAAATGAACACACGGGACTACAGCAAACTAAAAAGCTTCTGTACAGCAAAGGACACCATCAACAGAACAAAAATGCATCCTACAATATGGAAGAATATATTTGTAAATGACATATCTGACAAGGGGTTAACATCCAAAATATATAAATAACTCACACACCTCAACACCCAAAAAGCAAATAACCTGATTAAAAAATGGGCAGAGGATATGAAGAGACAGTTCTCCAAAGAAGAAATTCAGATGGCCAACAAACACATGAAAAGATGCTCCACATCACTAATCATCAGGGAAATGCAAATTAAAACCACAGTGAGATATCACCTCACACCAGTAAGGATGGCCAGCATCGAAAAGACTAAGAACAACAAATGCTGGCGAGGATGCAGAGAAAGGGGAACCCTCCTACACTGCTGGTGGGAATGTAAGCTAGTTCAACCACTGTGGAAAGCAATATGGAGGTTCTTGAAAAAACTAAAAATAGAAATACCATTTGACCCAGGAATCCCATTCCTTGGAATTTACTCACAGAATACAACTTCTCAGATTCAAAAAAAAAGACATATGCACCCCTATGTTTATTGCAGCACTTTTTACAATAGCCAAGATATGGAAGCAACCTAAGTGTCCATCAGTAGATGAGTGGATAAAGAAGAAGTGGTACATATACACAGTGGAATACTATTCAGTCATAAGAAAGAAACAAATCCTACCATTTGCAACAACATGGATGGAGCTGGAGGATATTATGCTCACTAAAATAAGCCAGGCAGAGAAAGACAAGTGCCAAATGATTTCCCTCATTTGTGGAGTATAACAATGCAGCAAAATTGAAGGAACAAAATAGCAGCAGACTCACAGACTCCAAGAAGGGACTAGTGGATCCAAAGGAGAAGGGTGTGGGAGGGCAGGTGGGGAGGGAGGGAGATGGGGATTGTGGGGTATTATGTTTAGTACACATGGTGTGGGGGTCACAGGGAAAACAGTGCAGCACAGAGAAGGCAAACAGTGAATCGGTGGCATCTTACTACACTGATGGACAGTGACTGCATTGGGGTATGGGTGGGGACTTGATAATATGGATAAAAGTGGTCACCACATTGTTTTTTCATGTGAAACCTTCATAGGAGTGTATATCAATAATACCTTAATAAAAAATTAAAAAAAAAAAAGAAGAAAAAGCTATCCAGGACAGTGGATTAGATACCATCTTGAAGAACCACAACAGCCACAAGGAATTGTATTTTACTCAAGGAGTGAGACACTTCTGGAAGAGCTGTGGGGAACAGAGTTGGAAAGCAAATTGCAAACTCAAAAACTCTTATATAAAGAGAAAAGTCACGGGCCAACTTTAGAGGTAATACAGCATCAGTTGAGCAAAAAAATTTTTTTAAATAAATTACTGTCTTGTAGAGCTCTGCACTTTTTCTGGTGTTGAAAAGCCATCTAGCACTCCAAGAAAATCCACCTTAAGCCAAGGGTCCAAACACATGATAACTGTGGTAATAGCCCAGTTCAACTGGATTTGCAGGAGAACAAAAGGAACCGGTCCTGCTTGCAGGAGCACATGGTTTTAGCTGGTCTTCTAAACAACGACCCTGCCATTTGGAAACAAGTAGCCCATTGTAGTCAAGGTAATTTTCTTTGTGAAATAAGAAAGAAACACACCTAGAAAATGAATAAAATGCAACATTAGATATTTTCCACACGTCACTGGAAAAAAAATTTTTTTTTTTTAAAGATTGAGCCAAAAGAACAGCTACAATTATGACAAACTTCTCAGAAGGAATTCCGGAAAACAATGTGGTGTGAATGATCGAGCAGGTCCTTCAGCATAGAGAAGCCCAGGAACTGAACAACAGCATGTATTTATTTCAGAATCAACTCTTACAAGTAATTACCTTACAAGGAAAAGAGTTGAACAAGTAATATATTGAATCCAGCTGAAAAAAAATGGCATAGAGAAGCATGGTGCACGGTGATCTCCACGTACTGCTAAATAGCACACCCTTGATGTTTCTGAACGTGAAGTAATTGTAAACAAAAATGAGTTAGAAGAACTACATCAATGCATGTTTCTAATTCTAGTCAGGATAATAGTGTATCCGACTTCAAAGACAAGGCAGAAAAGGAGCCGATGAAAATGACCTTCCTTGTGGTTCTCATCTAATAGCAAAAACTGTCCACAGAAGACCAGCTAAAAATTCAAGCCAAGATCCTGCCCCATATTTCTCTTAAGGAGCCCAGTGAATGTTCAGGTTTGCTTTCCCTGAGATTGCATGGGGAGGGGAAAATATTAAGAAGAACTAAAAAAGAAAATCTGAAACCAGACGTGAAATTAGACCCACGCAGGAGAACTTGTGTTCACAGAAGAAGAAAAGAGATGAGGAATTCCCCAGTGCATTCCTTGATGGAATTATTTCAACTTAGTTGTGAGAAATCAAAACTTGGGGATTTCACAAGCTCTGTTGAAAATAATTCTACATAGGATGTTTTAGATGTAAGATAATTAGAATGGTCCATTGGGAATATGTTCTCTCCGACTTCAGCATTTGCTGGCTCTTAGTTAAAAAACAACAACGTACATTTGGATTTCTAGTTCCAGTCAAAATGGAGAAGCTACATTCCTCCCAGGTCCTTCTTCCTACAACTGAAAAACCCTGGGTGCAGCACAGCAGACATATGGAGGCTCTGAAAGGGGGAGAAGAGGTGGGCCGCTTAGCGGCGCCAGGACTTGAGCAATGGCGTGTTGGGGAGCTCCCTGTTTTTATGTTTAGTTTTTGCCTTCTACATGGGGCAAAGTGCTGGAAAAGTTGGTAACTCAGGACCTCTGAACAGATCCAAACAAACACAGGTCCAAGAAAAGGCAGCTCCCCGTAGCTAAAAGACTGGGAAGGGGGCAGCCTTGCAGAGCTGAAAACCTTTCCATAGCTCCCACCCCACACCAGTCCTATGCCAACAAAAAAGCTGTCCCCTACCTTGGGATGAGTGCAGTGCTGACCTTCTCCATGACCCCATATCCTGCAGGCGGAAGCAGGTGGCAAGCTGTGGGGAGCTGGTCTCCCACCATAACCCTCTACCTGGTGGAAGCTAAGTGAGGAGCAGATCTTTCACACTCCCACCCAGCCGATGCAAGTAGCACTCTGATTGTCCCATGAGGTAGTGTTGGTGGAGTCTAGTGGGACCTGAACCTGTGCCCCCCAGCAGCTGTGAGACTGAATGAGGCTGGGTGAGGGGCGGGCAGGGCTCTGCTCCCTGCCTGCTCCCCTGTCCCGCATCTGTGGAGCTCAGCGGTTTGCTGCGCTCACAGCCCATCCAGTGCTCCTCTGTTGCCAGCAAGTGTCTGGGGCTGACTGGGGAGTTGAGTTTCTGCCCCATCTGTGTACTTGAGGGGTGTGAGTCTGTGCTCCTTGGTTACCGGGGTGGGGTGAGCCGGGCCCTGCAGAAAGCTGACCATCCATCCCCATCCAGACCTGTGTGCCGAATAGGATGCCTACTTAAAAAAAAAAAAGACTATTAAAAAGTGTCCAGCATCTCAAAACCCAATTTCAGACCCATATAGTTTCACTTGAAAATTCTCCTAAACATCTAAAAAGTGGAGCATGGAGTTAAATACAAAATATAAAAGTAGAGAAGGTTTAGAAGGAAACATAGGAGAGAATCTGTGGGACTGAAGGCTAGGCAGAGTCTTAGGTATAATACCAAAAGCACAACCCATAAAGGAAAAAAAACATACTTCATCAAAATTAAAAACTTTTGTGCCATGAAAGACCCTGTTAGGAAGATAAAAAAGTTACAAACAGGGAGAAAATATTTCAGACACATCTGACAAAGGCCTTATATCTAGAATAGGGAAAAATCTCCCTAACTCAACCATGAAAAGCAAACAAAATATACAATTAGAAATGGGGACAAGACATGTGTGTATTTTTCACCAAATGGTATACAGATGGCAGACAAGCGCACGAAAAGATGTTCAACATCATTAGGTTTTAGGGAAATGCATGTTAAAATCCCAACAAGATGTCACTTCATGCCTATCAAAATCCTAAAATAGAAAGTAGTGACATCTCCAAATGCTGGCAAGGATGTGGAGAAACTGGATCCCTCCTACATTGCTGCTGGAAATAAAAAATGTTATAGCCACTCTAAAAACAATTTGGCTGTGTCTTAAAAACCTAAACCTACAATTACCATATGTCCTTAGCCGTTGTGCTCGTGGGCATTTATTGCAGAGAAATGAAAATGCATGTTCACACAAAAACCTGTACAACAATGTTTATAGCAGCTTTTATTCATAGTAGCCCCAAACTGGAAACAAGCCAGATGTCAACCAGTAGGTGACTGGTTAAACAAACCGTGGTGTATCCATGGAGCAGTGCCCAGCTCTAGAGGGAGCAAAGTACATACGCCACAACCTGCATGCATCTTCAGAGAATTATGCCATGTGAAAAAAAGCCAGTCCCCAAAGATGACATACCGTAGTGTTCCAGCTGTATAACAGTCTGGAAATGATAACATTACAGGAGTGGAGCAGGGATTAGTACATGCCAGGGGCTGAGGAGTGGGCTGGGTCCAGAGGGAAGCAGGTGTGGATATAAACTGGCAACACAAGGGCGTCTGGTGGTGATGGAAATGCTCTGTATCTTCGCTGTTTCGACGTCACTATGCTGGTCGTAATATTGTACTATACTTCTGCAAGATGTCACCAGCGAGGAAAACCTGGGAATGAGCTCACAGGGTTCCTGCATTATTTTACACCTGCGTACGGATCTACAATCACCTCACATTAAGAAGTTTAATTTAAAAAAATACTGAAAAAGAGCAGGCCCCTGCCACAGCTTTGCTGACCCCAGCTGGCCATTTTCATCTGTCTTGCTCGTATTCCTTGGGCATTGATTTCCATGTTTTTGTATCTGTTTTGACTGCAAATCTTGGATTTGTTCATCAAAGATAATTTTAGATAGATTGGTGTCTATTGATACTTTACAACACTTTAAAATGTACTTTTTGTGGTAGAATTTAAATTAAAAAATTAATGGCTGTGTTTCAGGTATTTCCTTCTGTCCTCTGCATCGCCTGTTTTCTCTGCACCTCTTTTGTTCTCTTTGTTTTGGAATTACCACACCGAGGAGAGGTCTCAGTGTTGGGTGACTCTGACTCTGTCTAATCTGTGAATAGGAGATTGCGATGTCCGTCGGATTGAGTGTCTGCGGGGTGGTGAGAAGTCAGGCTGTCGGCAGGCAGGCTTCACGTAAGGTCGATCGATAGGCAGTGAGTCGGCCTCACCGGAGCTTGGCATTCTCCAGCCTGGTTGGGCTGGGGTGCGGAGGCTGGAATCGCATCTTCCGGCTGCTCAAGCTGGGTCAGGGTCAGGGAAAGATCGCACTCTTGTCCGCCTCGTGTCTCACATCTGCTCCCGACAGAGCGTTGGGCCATTTTCCATCTCCTGGTGGGCGCCTGGCCCTGGGGGTCCAGTTGGGCACCTGGAGGGTCTGCAGCTCCATAGGCAGGCTATCTTCCAGGCCCTCTTGCTGGGAACCTGGGGCCTGGCTACTGAGCCCCTGCAGAGCGCTGAGGGGTCTGCTCCCTCCCTGGCGCCCTCTCTCGGACACACGTAGACGACAGCTTCCTTGTTCCCCGTCTACAACCTTCCCTCCTGCTCTCTGCTATTTAATGGATCACACCTTTGTCTGTATGTTTTGCTTCATTTCAGCGGGGTTTGGGGAAGGAGAAGAGAGAAATGTGGGTGCCTGTGATTTTTCCTGAAGTAAGTTTCCTGGGTTCTAAGATGCCATATTCATTTAATCGCAGCATACTCAGTGAAGAGGGGCCCTCAGCCCACCAAATGCTCATATCCGTTGTGAGATGCATTCTGATTTTGAAACAACACAAGTTTCTCTTGATCTGGGCAAAACCTGGTAAGACCGAACCTTCATCCCATGTACTTTGTCTTCCTTGGAGACTGGGCGAAGCGGTGCTTCTCTGGAACGGAGGGCAAAATGAGCTGCAGAGAGAATTCAAAGGGATGCAGAAGGCAGGTGAGCTCCGCTCACAGCGCTGTTACCTCCACGCTTGCCGTGAAGTCCATTGCTCCTTCCCTTCTCCCAGAATCGGCGATCAACCAGACTTTCAGGAATCCATTTCAAGGAAAAAGAATAGAGTCTGATTGGGTCCAAGCCATATGTGCTGCCCTCCGACCCTGCAGGAGATGTAGAGGGGGGATGGCTCTGTGTAGGGGCTGTCTGGGAGCCCCTATGCCTTCAGACCCCCGAGACCCAACAGTGTGACCCCTGCTGTGGGGCCTTGGGAAGGCCGGTCTTCCGGTGGATCCCGGCGCAGTCCTCAGGGGCCGCAAGAGGAGTGTCTGACCTGTGGAGTGAATCTTCATGTGGAAGCGGCACATGTGCGTGTGCATGGTAGGGGTGTCCACTAGCCAGGGCCACTCAGGCAGGGTCTCACTACAGCCATGGGTGCAGGGCCACGCCCAGGGTCAGCACAGAGAAAGCAGATGGGTACCAACCAGGTGGGACTCTCAGGGCAGCTTTTAAAAGATGAGGTGGAGGGCGGGCTGGGATGACCTGCAGGCGACTTCTGAGGAAGAGGTGCTGGGACATCCTCGAGGAGGCGTGAGGCTCTGTCTGTCTCCTGGTGCAGGAGAAAGGGTGTCCAAGGAGGGGGCAGCACCTTCCTTTGGAAGGCATGGGTCACTGGGAATATCGATCATTATGTCTGTAGCAGCAGTTTCTATGGACCTGGGACTTCGGATGTCATGCTTGGTCTTCCTTTTTGCTCATTTGTTCTTTCCACATGTTACGTCATGAACATGAGATTGATCACAAAAGCGTAGAGCAATGGAGAAAATGTTCAAATCTTGTATATTGTGCCTTGGTTCGGCCTTTGGAGCACAGTTTCCTTGTCTGCAAAAGGGGGGGTGATAACAGTGACACCAGACTCGTGGACCGGGTGACAGCGGGACCCAGGTGCCTGGCACAGTGCCTGCCCAGGGCAGAAGCTTGCTTACAGTTTCACAGGGACTTCGGTTGTCCTGGCGACCTGTCCTGAGCCTAGGGGTGCGTGGGGTGGCAGCAAGTCCATGAGGCAACAGCGTGTAAAAGCTTTGTCCTGCCTTAGAGGGAAGAAGGTGGCTAAGTTTCAAATGGACACAGTGAGGGGATAAAAGAGACCTATTTCTAGGGTTACCAGATATAGCAAAAAAAAAAAAAAAAAAAAGCCAAGTGAACAGGACACCCAGTTAAATGTGAATATTGGATAAACAATGAATAATTTTTGGTATAGATATGTCCTGTGCAATATTCAGGACATGCTTATACCAAGAACCCCTTGTTGTTTATCTGGGGCTCGGATTTCAGTGGGCAGCCTGCATTTTATCTGACAGCCCTCCCATCTCTCCTGCCGCTGTGCCCTCTGTCCTGCTGCAGCCGTGTGAGGATCTGAGGCTTCCTGAGTCTCTGAGATCATCTAGCCGGGGCCCCTGCTGTGTCCATGCGTTGTACTTGGGCCAAGGACAAGGCCAGGCTAGAGTCGGCCTCCACTCTGCTTACGGCATCCTTTCCATACTTGAGGCTTCTGTGAGCCTTGCTGTGGGTCTTCGGTGGACCGTTCCTGGCCTTGGGCCTGGGCGATTCAAAGGCGGGCTTGCCAGGAGTGGGGGGAGAAGGGGTCTGCCACAGTCGAGGAGCCTGGGGTCTCCGGGGGCATGGGCTTGGTGTTCTTCTGCTTCACAGGGGTGTGGAGGCCTGTGAGGCAAGGGTCAGACCCATGCATGGGGACGTCAGGGTCCAGGGCTGGCTACCCTCCTTCCTCATCTCCCTTTTCCCATGCCTTGCTGCTCATGACCCTACAGTTTCAGTCTTTAGAAGATTCCACGGGAGTCCATTGCTCAGGGCTAGGAATCCAGTTGGTGGGTCTGGGGGCGGTGGGACCAGAGTGACCGCCTCTTTCTGGCCTTTCCGGGAGGTTCTGAAGTCCCCACCCCCCTTCCCGGCACTCTGGCCGCCACCCCCCAGCACATTCCCACGTCAGATTCTTTCAGGGCCGCTAGAGCAACATCCCTGAAATTCCCCAGGGGCCCCCGCCTGGCCTGTGAGTTTCCTTTTCTCAAGAGAACGTGGGAACAGGAGCGGCCTGCCAGGGGCCAGCAGTGCCTGTGGTTTCCCAGACCCTCAGCGCCCGCTTCCTATTGGCGCCCTGAGCTCTGCGCGCGTGGTTCCCATGGGCCAGAAGCGTGTGGCAGGGCCCCGGGCCCACTGGGTCTGCACCTCGTCTGCCCTCCTGAGCGGACCACCCCCCCCAGTGCCCAGGTGTGTGGACCCCCTGGTAATGGGCTCACCAGGGCGATGCAAGATCTTCAGGAATTTGTGAGCTGGTTGTTAACTATAGCCATTATTAAAAATTATACCAGCCCTCAAATACATAAATTCTATCAAAAGCAAATGTACAAAATGGTAATGAACTCGGAACTTATCATTTCCTAATTACCTTACTACTGTTTACTATTGTCCGTGCTCTTGAGGGTATTTCCACCATTATGTCCGTGTATACTCTCCCCTTCCCAGTTCTGGCGTCAGTGACACTGTGACGTTGGTAGCTTGGCCCAGACCCTGTAGGAGTGTTTTACACCATGGAAATCAGCCAGTGTTATCAATCAGTCCTATTATTTTGGAGAGCAAGTTGCTAACCATTTATCAGCACACCACTGCCTGCATGCCACCCGTCTGTTTACTGAATTGAAAATCCACAAAATCCTTTAATCACACTTATTCAGGCACGGTGCCAATGCATGCCATTTGCCCACCACAGTCTGAATAGGAGATCCTCACCTCTTCACGGCCCAGATCCTGCTAATCAGGAGCTTAGCTTTCAGCGCATCCCGCCGGCCCCCTCTCCGCCACCCACGGCTCGCCACACTCTCATCCTGGGCAGGTGTCTGTCCCTCCCTCCGTCATGTCTCTCAGGTCTTTATTATGTGGTCCCCTGAGCCTTTCAGCTAAGGCCTCCTTTTCTCGCACCACTCTCTCTCTCTCCCCGTCCTCTGATTCCATCACAGAATTCCCCGGGCGTGGTTAAAATCTGCTCCCGTTACCTGCCGGGACTATGTAATAATACCACTGCCGTTATTGAAAATAGTGACAATGATCTATACCCGCAACTGTACACCATGCTGTGGTCCCTCGACTCGCGTTGGCACTCCCATTTCATCCCGACGCCTCCATGAGAAGTTAGCAGGGCTCTGAAGCCTCTTGGCCCTGGGCGCACCTCCCAGCTCTGCTCTTTGCTTCTTTGTGGGGCGTCTCAGTTTCCTCATCTGTGAAGTCAGAATGATCAGAAATCTGACATTTGCTATGAAGGTTAAATGAGGTGACAGAAAAAAATAAAAAAGCACAGGACAGTGAGTCAGGTACTGAATTAGAGTCAGTTCCTGTACCTCTCCGGTTCTTTCCTGGGGCCTCCTTATGGATGAACCAGGGGCAGGAGGGTATGGATGTGAAAGAGAAAAACATCTGTCTGCCCCCCAGTGTTCTTTGCGATTTGTTTGCTCTGCTGGATGAGAGGGGTGGACACGAACGGGGGAGAGGGAGGTGGGCGGGACGGGGAGGCCAGAGGGGTTAGGGCAGCACGAGGGGGCCTTTAGGTAGCCTGGGGAGCTGAGTTCACCCTCCATAAAACCCTCGATGTCATCAGCATCCCTGCAGGCTGGGCTTGAGTTCCATCTGCGGGACCTTCCAGGCTGTCCCTGGGAGCCTCCATCTGTAACTTGGGGTGACTGTCACTCAAGCATGGGGTCCAGGGGGATGAGGTGACAGCACCTTGTCCATGTCTCTGGGGATGGCTTATGGTGACATGTGATGCCACAAACGGTGTTTATCCGTGTGAGGCTGTCGAAGCTCTGTTGCCATGGAACTTAGTCCTGGTGGCAGGAAAGAGACAATAAATGAGCAATTAGGGTACAATGTAATAACAGGTCACAATAAAGAAAAACTAGATCCTGACAAGGGGCTAGACAGAGGCAGGGTGGCAGGCCCGGCACCCCTGAGGACACCATCTTGCCCTGGGAGACTCCCCACACTGCCTCCAGGGCCCCGAGCGGGAACCTGTCACTGGGGCTTGTTGGCCGGTGGCTTGACATCTGCTCTGCTGTCAGTCAGTCAAGCCCTGGTCTTCCCCACGCCCTCCTGCCCACCCTCCCTCTCTGGCTAGTCCCGGTCTGTTGCTCCCCAGAGCCTGGAATGTCTCCTGCAACACTGCTCAGGGCAGTTTCCCAGCAGGAAGCTACATTTCCTTGCAAGGTCAAAAGCCTTGGGGTCTTGGAGCCCCTGGAGACTCTGTTCCCCAGGTAGGCCCAGTGCTCCAGCCACGTTAGTGAGCATTTCCCAGGGGAGTCCTCCCTGGGGTACAGCTACTCCCCAGATCCCTCTGAGAGACACCGTAATTTGCAGTGATTTCTTCAAAGTTCAATAGCTTTTAAAGGAAGTAGCAATTTATAATATTTCTTTTCATTCACTCATTGGTTCTGAGAGAGCTTCATGATGTTATAAAAAAATATAAGAGAACATGGTACTGACCGAGAAAAGAATACAGGATGAGGGGGGAGGATGGCAGTATGAGCCATTTCTCACCCTCAAATGCCTGAAGCCATAGGTTTTATGGGAAAGACTCTAAAATGTAAAAGCTTATGCTGTGAAGGGCCTAACTTGTGGTCTCCACCTGACAGGGGATGTTTGCCCTGGTGGCTTGGTTTTCTGCATGGGGACAGATTGCTGAGCTGGATAGCTGATGTATCGCTCACGGCCCAAACTCAGACTCTGCCAAAGGCCTCCTCGGGACGGTATAAATCACCTTAACTGTGGAGTGACCCTTGGCTGTTCAGGGCCCCTCAGCAGCTGTTTCCTGGACACCCTGCTGGCCCTAGTTCTCCAGTGTTTTCTTCAGCCACCCCCACCCTGACCTCCACCCCCAACCTTCTCCTCTCCCTCTGACCCCTCCTCTTTCCCTCCCCCATGCCCCCCCCCAACACCACCACCTCCCTCCACCCCAGGCCCCTTTGCCAGCTCGCCCAGCTCCTCTTAGGTCTCTGGAATGCAGGGGCAGCTCTGGCCTCAGCTTGAGGGGCTCCTGGGACATATGTGCCACAGAGTGAGTGTCCGGGCTGCGGCCAGGTGCCCACTCCCAGCCAGCTGGGTCTGGTGGGGCCTGGAGAACCACCTCCTGAAGGGGTGCCACTCATCCCACAGAATCTCTCATAGTTGACAGTTGACTGCAGAAAGTTTTAGTGGAAAGATTCAAATGAAGATGAGAACATAAAACAAAGAGAAAGAATTAAACCCTCCATGGTACGTAGGACATTCCATAGGAACCAAGAGAGGGTCACAGTTGGAGGGTGACTTGGGAGCGCGGTGGGGCAGGCGCACCCAGGCAGGACCAGCCTGTAGCTTTTGCCCAGTGAGTATGAGGCTGGGCCCGAGGGGCAATCGGGATGACCTTGGGCACTGTTATACTGCCCAGGGTGGTGGAGGGCCTCTAAACCAAATGCCTGGCTTGTCCAAAGCTAAAGGTGGTGGGGTGGCATGTGCAGGCCCAGCAGCAATCATGCACCCAGAGTGCGGGGGCAGGCGGAGGGGTGGCCGGGACCTGCAGCGATGGCCGGGTTTGCTGGGCCACCCGGCTCCAGACAAGAAGCCTTCACAGCTCACGGCTCAGGTGCGGGGCCTCCACACGCTGCAAAGTCTGAGCAGGCTGGGCTAGAGAGGCCTTTGGGGGCAAGACTGGGGAGCCATCCAGTTGGTGAGGGCCCACCAGCCTGCTGTTGGAGAGCCTGACAACACAAGACAATGAGCCTGGCTCCTACCTAACCAGTGTGGTCAACTTTACATGGATAGGAATTGTGGCAGTTTGGGACTTCTGAGATAATACCAAGTATCTCTCACTGAAAACCAATCACATAATTTCCGAGTGGTAGGGGTGGGGAGCATGAGTGGATGGTTGTTGGTTTCAGCGGCAGGAAAGGTAGGCAGGGATCCCACCGTCCTCAGCGTTCCGGTGCAAACGGCAGTGTTCACGCGCTTAGTCACTTCTGAGCTTTGGCTGATAACTCTGCAGTCATTAAATTCTTTAGAATCTTTAAAACAAATGGTATATCCTGAAGCAAGATCATCTAATTATTCTATACTCATTATGGGTAATTAGTAACTTTGACATGAAAGTTATACGTGAGATAAAGTCCTGGAGGAGACCCCAGAACACCAGGAAATGCCACTCCACCCTTTTTAGGACAAGCATCCTAAGAAATATTGGACATAATTCTAAAAATAAAAGTAACATTAGAGATCCACAAATAGCCCCCTCTAGCATGGCGTGAGGGCTTCTGCGGTCCATTCCTCATCTGGAACATCCTGCCCTGCGTCCTCACTGCCAGACCCCCCTCCCCAGGGTGGACCGTTTCCTGAGAGCTGCAGCTGGGTTAACACCACATGGGGCAGTAGCCTCGGAGGAGGACATGCATATTGCCAGCAACTTCAAGAGAGGGGGGTTGATGGATCCGCTCCCAGGCCCCATTTCCAGGCCTCTAGCCGCAGCTGTACCCACTGGGTGTGCACAGAAGACAACCGGGGTGGGGCGGGCACCACTCACCTGCTCCCTCTGGGCGCACGTGGGGCACGGGATTTGGAGAGGGTGAAGGGTGTTTGACTTTTTGCCTGTACACCACTATAGCTTTTGAATAGCAATAATGATTATATACTTGCATTAAAAAAAATAGCTAATTATAGCAAATAACGGAAGAGGGCTGAGTTTGACTCTGGGAAAGGGACCTGCTTAGAAGCAGGAAGAAGGTGCATGGAAAATAGCAATATGAGCTGTTGCAGTTTGCTCTGTAGGACAGTCACTAGGGCAAAGAGCAGCATGTGCCTGTCACTCTGCTCCGTGCACCTGAGGGTACAGCAGTCTCCAGGGTGACGCAGCTCACACATGTGATGCAGGGCTGCACTGGATGTCTTAGCCTGCTGGGCGGCTCTAACCGAAAACCACTGACCGGGAGGCTGGGAAACCCAACATCAAGGCGGTGGTGGTTGGTATCTGGCAAGAACTCTCTTCCTCCTTTGCAGAAAGCCACCTTCTTGCTGTGTCCCCATGTGCCAGAGAGAGGGTGACCTCTGGCTTCTTCCTCTCCTACAAGGGCACTGACCCTGTCATGAGCTCCACCCTCACAGCCTCATCTAAACCTAATTACCTTCCAAAGGCCCCACCTTCAAACATCACACTGGGGATGGGGGGCTTTCAACATATGAATTCAGGGGGCTCACAAATGTCCAGTCCACAACATAGTGAAGGGTTCAGGATCTTTGAATGGAGGTAAATACTCCTTTGGAAAGGAAAAGAGGCTGCTCTGGGCTAGGGGTCCACCCACCTTGCTCGCCCCTGAGACGGTGGGACAGCAGAGTGCCCACCCCCAGCACGGCCCTCCCCTATGCAGTCCCTGACCCGGCCCCCTGCAGAAGCTCTCAGGAAGAGGGGGCCGCCAGGGTGTGCAGGGGAGAGGAGGAGAGAGAGGTGGGGATGGGACCACCTTCGCAGTGAGGAGAGGCGTCTTGGCCCTGGAATTGTCCGGAAAGGCTCCAGACAGCCCTGGCCATCCAGTCACTGCCAGGGAGATGATGATTGGCTGGGAACATGGGGCCCCTGTGTCCCTCTGCCTCGTGGTGAGTCAGTCGTCTACCAGGGAGACTGAGCACCTGCTGGGCATAACCCAGCGAGAGGCCAGCAGACTCCAGACCCTACATCACTGTGAGGGGCTCAGGGGTGCCATCGCATGGAAAAGAGAGCTCGGGACACGTTACAAAATGCCCAGCAAACTCTCACTTAGATGGGGAGCGGGAGGGAGTTCACCCAACTCCAGCGAGGCCACCCCTGCACCCCCTCAGAGGCCCCACATCAGCCATACACTGTGAGCTCACCTACAGCTCTGCTGGGTGCTGCCCCCTAGAGATGGTGCCCCGTCAGTGACAGGAAGGACAGGGCACATGCTGGGGGACAGAGAGTAGTGCTAGCAGAGTCCTGACTCTGACAGGCCTTCCTGGGACCATGCTGTCTGCAGCCCATTGCGCGTCCCATCACCCCAGTCTTTTTGGAAGCGATTTCACGTGTGGCATTTAGCGGCTCAGGGCC
>JAQQAC010002629.1:11947000-11984161 GCA_029783875.1 Phataginus tricuspis
CGTCCCTGTTCATTTATAAAGAAACCTCCTACGTGGCGCTATTACAATAGGAACTTACTCATATGCTTAGTCAATGCTGAGTGGCATTTCTTTCATATGTACCCTGTGAATGAGTTCTGAAGTAACAGGCCTAGAAAATGAAACTGCTTGAAAAGAATATGAAAATGATTTGGAAAGGAGCCAGAAAATACACTGAGTGTGTGGGGGGATGGGGTGGGAGCACATCAGCTCGAGGGAGTGTTCTAAGACCTCCAGGTTATGAGGCAAATGAACAACCTCAAGGTTGATGCAGAAATAAATGAACCAGGTTTAAAATGGGAGGCTCACCTATTACAGACACCGAGGGGGCTACTTCTAATCACCAGGCTGCTTCTAAATGCGTGGACTTATTGCTGCCTATTGATTATGTGGGTGTAAGCAATGCCCTGGCTTCCGGTCCCTGCCAGGCTGTCTATCAGCTGTGTGGCCAGGGGCGACTTGTGTATCTAGCAGATAATGGCAGCATTTACTCCATAGGGCCCTCTCCCCCTCCTCTAGGGCCCCAAAATTAGAGTCATCGAGATCCTTGGTTATAACGGCCTCCCCCTCTGGTCTGTGTGTAATTAAGTGGGAATCAGTTACTTCCAATAGTATAAAGAGCACCCGTGAAGCCACCCCCCGAACGAAAGCTATGGCTGGGACAGTCACCTACATCTGGCTGTCTGGCCCCCACATCTCCTTAACCCCTCTGTCCATTCCTGAGCTCCCCATCATCTTCAGTCCTATACTCCTAATACCCCTCTTTCCCTTTATTTGATTTTATGATTCTGCATGTATTTCCAGAAGATATGTATATTTTTATCTTAGTTGTTTTTAACTTTATAAAAATGATATGCTATATGAAACTTCAGAGGACTTACTTTCTTTGCTTAATGTTATATTGCTAAGAACCATCAACAGAGCTGGGTGGTACTGGAATTTTTTTGTTCTGACTGCTGTGTCCTAGTTAATGAGTGTACCATCATGTAGTTAGGCACTTTCCTGTGGAGGGGCACTTGGCATAGAGGGGGTCCAGATTTGCCTAGTTGGAGCTGTGCTGTTTTCATCATATTTGTGCACATCTGCTGTTTAAGGGTTTCCCTTGGTTATGAACCTTGAAGGGAGTCATGACAGGGAACATTCAAAAGTTCAACCTTGGGCGATAATGCCAAATCATTTTCTAAAGACTGCACCAATCTCCAACACCATGGGCTTCCTTCTCTCCAACACTTAATAGTGCTAGACTTTTTACTTTTTGCTAATTGAAGGGGTATAAAATGTTATCTAATTGTGATCTGGATTTGCATTCATGAATCTCGTCTTATATTTACTGGACATACACATTTCCTCTTCTGTGAAATACTTCCTGGTGTCTTTTCTCCAGTATTATACTGGGTAGTTTGGGCCTTTAAAAAAAAATTTGCTTGTAGCAGTTCTCTATATATTATTGATACTACATCTTTGCTGTTGATATTGTGAATATCTTGTTCCAGTTTCTCCCTTGACTTTTCACTTTTTAATGGCATTTCTTGATTAATAAAAGTTCTTGATTTTGATGGCAAATCTATCATTGTATAGTCTAGTTTTGTGTGCTTGTCTAAGAACAGCTTTAGTTATTCGAAGGTATGAAAGCTAGTCACCTATATTATCTACTATGGATTTTAAAGCTTGGTTTTGACATTTAATTTCTTAATCTATCTGGGTTGTTTTCCAGATATAGTTTGGGAGAGATAGCCAAATTCATTTTTTCCCAAATGAATAACTATTTTTTCCTTCTCTATTTATTGATCATTTCTCTCCTCACTGACTTCCTTTATCCTCTGTGATATACTAAAATTCTTTACACATGTGAGTCTTTCTCCAGGATCTCATTCATATTCCATAACCAATTTTTTTGCGTGGCTTCATAAAGGTCCAGGGGTCTATTAAGATAAGTGCCCCTCCCTTCTTTTACAAAAACATCCTGGGTATTTTGATCCTTTACTCTAACAAGGAAGTTTGAAATCTTCTTCTCAGGTTCTACTAAAAGGAAAACACATAAACATATAGGGAATTTGAAAGCAATTCTACTGTATGTATAGGTAACATTACAATATTAAATCGTGTTATCCATGAACATGGTATATCTCTCCATTTATTCAGGTCTTCCTTAGTATCTTGAAAGTTTGATGCTTTTCCTTTTAGAGCTCTTGCACATCTGTTGCTAGAATTGATATTCTCTGATGCTGTTGTAAATGATGTCTCTTAATTGTACTTCCTGGTTCTTTATGTATTACGTTTATATCTTCACCAAATTTTATTATTTGTAATAATTTGTAGATTTTCTGAATTTTCTACGTAAACAATCATATTTTATGCAGATGACAACAGTTTTGCTTCCTTCAAAGATTATTTTAAGGGTGAACTGAGGTTATGCAAACAAAGCAAATAATACTAGTAAGTGCTCAGTAAATGCTTGTGTTCACTGACATTGTGTTCATTATAGCAAACTCGACGGTCAAGTTGGCCAGGCCTGGCTCTTGATAGACTAAGGGAGCATTTGGAATCTAGAATAATGTATGTCCTTTTGAACAAGACTTGTTTCCCTGTGACCTCTAAAAATGTCAGTTTTGGCAAGCACATGTGTTCCAGGTATGGTCCCGATGGCCACGGAATGGCTGGCTTTGGGTGCTGACTGAGGCTGTAGTTGTGTGGGACAAGTCAGCTCCGACTCTTCTCCTGGTGCAGGGAGTGCCTCTCTCTGTGCGTGGGGCCTCTCCTTCTCCCCTTCCTTAGCCCATCACCAAATGCACAGAAGTCAGATGTCTGTCCTCAGCAGCCTGTCTCTACTTAGTCGCTGCCCAGGACGCAGTAACTAAACATGTCCCGGAGAATGGCCTCTGACCTCTACCTGGCAAATCCTTGTTCATTCATCTACTTGGCCTTCTTTTAGTCTTTACTGAGGATTTGCTATGGGTGCAGCTCTGTGAGAACCCAGAGACAAAAGAGCTGCCTTCCAGTGGCTTGAAGGGGTTCAGTACACACATAAAGGCCAGTAACAGCTATGTTTAAGTAGTAAAGTCCATATAACCAGGAGAAGTGGGTCTGAGAATCAAGAAAAAGCAAGACAGCTGTAGACTGGTTTTCTTGGCTTCTACATATAAGAAGGCTGAGCAATATTGGCCATTGATAAAGGCCATTGCTTTGGACATAGTATGAACCCAAGATTTTGCACCTGTAGACCACTGTTCCATCAGAGCTGGGTGTCAGAGTAGTAGATTCTACAGCTCTGGCTGCATGGCTGCTCTCCAAAACAGCAGGCTGCAGGGCCCATGCCTACGAGTGCACCCTCTAATGTGCATCAGGGGAGGCAGAGGCTTGCAGGAAACTGCTCAAGGACCATCAGGTGCAGCAGGCCTGCTTTCCATGGCCAGCAAAATGTAGGTAAATTAAATACAGCCCCATAGGAGCTCTCCAAGAGTTGGTTTACTTTGAAATGTGAAGTGGGGTTGCCTCTGGGAGGTGCTAAAAGAAACTCAGTGCACTTCTGTTTGGCCTTCAGGAGCACCTGCCCACAGCCTTCCCTGCTGCCAGCGCAAGAGTTCAGATGAGAGTAGGGCTTCCCAAGTCACGTGGAAAGATGACGTGCTTTCCTCAGGCCTTCAGGACCTTAGCCTGACTCTGACTGTGTGTTTGTGTGTGTGTCTGTGAGTGTGCGTGCACATAAGCGCATGTGCAGGGCCCATCCTGCCCATCTGGGGCACCACCCACCCCCGTCTTCAGAGGCGGGAGCCTCTTACTATTATTGCTACTGATGTTTCTAGCTTAATTCCTTCACGAGTCCTTAGATATTTCTCAAAAAAATTCTGAAGTGTTCATCGGCGAACAGCCAAGGGTGGCCTGGACGTGGGCAGTGGTGAAGACGCGGCAAATGTTTCTTAAGGACGTCACTACTGCACAGGGAAGGATTGTACGTTCTGAGATACATCTTACCATCCCTGTGTCCAAACGTGCAAAGTATATCTTAAACGTTTTCATTTAAAAAAATTTCCTGGGTCATGTCAGTAAAATTCACAGCATCCTACTACCTTGTGTGTACTATTAGCACTTTTTAAAATTGAAACTTAGGGTCTTAATATGACCAAAGGGAAGACCATTCCAGGGAGAGGATTGCCTTTCTCTTCTGTTCTGGCTTTGTGAAGCGTGATCCCCGTTCCCCGGGCCTGGGTGAAGACAAGGGAGCGTGTGTCTGTCCGGTAACTAGGGAGGATGCTCGGCAGCCACAGAAAACAAGAACAGGAATGGTGTCAATCAGAAAGTGAGATGTGACTTGACAAATACAAACCCCCAGAAGCCAGGTGGCTTTTATCACCCTATGTGAATCAGAGAGAAAAAAACCTGTCTCATCTTCTGATGAGAATAAATACGTAAATAAGAGCGCCTTCAAGTCTTTGGAGCTAATAAGAACAGCTACCTCTTTGGGTTGCTTGGGGCTCGCCTGCTGCTGTGCTGAGGGCTGTGCACATGTTCACTGCTTCCTTCTCACAACACCCTAGGCAGTCCACGGTCATATTATTCTCACCTCCGTTTTACAGATAGAGCCGCAGTGTTGGACTGGCCTGCCCAGGGCCGCACAGCTAATAAGCAGCTGAGCTGGAGCTCCCACCCAGCCGTGTTGCTTGCTGCCGGGCTCCTGACCTCCCCCTTGGGCCGAATTGATATCATAGTTTGTTTTGGGCCTCTTTCCATCCATTTTCTCTGGCTTCTGCCAAGATTAGAGCTGGAGAAAAACTCCCGTTTTCTCTTTAGAGTTCTGAGTGGGGGTGGGGACTTCAGTTTCTGGCTCTGGGGGGGGGGGGGCATACGCAGCTCTTCAAGGTCCCCCCCTGCTGGCAGTGGCTGTGGGGCTGCTGTATAGTAGGACCTGGGCAGGCCACGTGTGGGCCATGGGAGGTGGGCTGCTTCCTCTTTTATGCTCTGGGACTCTTGGTATAGTTATTTCCACTGCTTTTCAAGTCCTTTTAGTCAGGTTGTGTAGGAAAAAAGGCTTAGCCTTCTAATGTGCCTCCTTTGGAGACTGGCTCAGGTCTGTGCCCCAGAGAGGTGCAGAGAGAGCTGTGGAGTGTGCAGGGGCCGCAGCAAGTGCGAACTGAACAGACCCCCTTGCTGCAGGGGCCTCGCTCACCCCGCATCCAGGAACAGCACAAAGAGTCCTTACTTATACTGGGTTTTCTGTTTTAAGTAGAGGATTTCATATTTACCAGATAGTCTTCCTCCGTACACCGAATCTCCCAGTCTGGTGACCCCAACTGGCCATCCCCCAAGGCCTTTTCCTATGCCATCCTGGAGGCTGGGAGGGAGACGCCAGGCTCTGGGCTCTCGTTGCCGAGGGAGCAGGCACCATGCATCACAGCCATGCGGGCCAGGCCCCACGTTGGTCCCTACTCACATCCCCTCCCCCTGTCTAGAAGAGGTGAAGCCAAAGGCTGACTCCATGGACAGGAACTTGGCTGGGGGTCCGCAAACACTGATGGCCAGGGACTCATGGGCCAGGCCATTCAGATTTTCATGGGGGGAAGGTGCAGCATGGGTAAAAAAGTCATCTTAACGAGAACATCTTTGCTTCGAAACCTGGGCTTACTGTGAGCCAGGCCCTGCCCCAGGCGCTGGCTGCTCGCAGAGCATGTCCCACCAGAGAGCCTCCGTCTTTGCTCTGCTGTGTCCATGCTGGTGTATGAGCTGCTGTTTCTCATCTTCCCAATCCTACCCCGTAGTGGTGACCACAGAAGCAAGATGTTCTCAATAGCTACAGGAGGAAACATGCTTTTGAACCATCACCAATGATTTAAGAATAAAATTCACTTTGCTACTGTTTCTCAGCAACGCTGCCAACTTTTCACACCCCTCCTGTCACCAGAGCCCCACTCCACCCACCCAGCTCACGCGTAGGCAAGGACACCTGCCGCTGATGGGCAGCGAAGACCCCATCAGTCCCTGATGTGGCCACCTAGAGCAGGTCTGCTGGCCTTTTAGCAGAGGCAGACTTTTTTAAAAAGGAAAGAAATAAGGTTTTAGGGCCGTGACACTATTCTGTATGGTCCTGTGATGACGGATACATGTCACTCTATGTTTGTCCAAACCTACAGAACGTACAACACAGAATGAGCCCTAAAGGAAACTGCAGGTTTCAGTTAATAATAACAGTGTTTCAGTGCTGGCTTATCCATTGTTGTAAATGTACCACACTAATGCCAGATGTTATCCAGAAGACTAGTGGGAAGGCGGGGGTACTGGGGACTCCTTATAGTTCTTTCTGCTCAGTTTTTCTGTATACCTACAACTGCTCAAAAAAATAAAGCCTATTAATAATGAACCATTTAGAGTGAAAAATATCAGTCATTCAAAAAAAGAAAAGAAAAAGAAAAAGGAAAAAGGGTGCAAGGCATGTTCCCCAAGGAGCACTAGTATGGCTTACACACCGGGAGGGGCCCTGGAGAACGAGCCGCCTGTGAGCACTGACAGCCCTTGAGACTGGGGCTGGGGCCTTGTGACAGCATAGTAGGCCGATGATGGTGTCTTTCTGGCCCTTGGCAGCAAATGGGTTCCATACATGGCCTTGATTTTGGTGGGAAAAAGCCCTGCTAGAAGGGACATGTGTTGCTCTGATAAGGAGAGGTCCTTTCAGTGCAGACTGGCTGTGCAGCATTGTGCCTGGTAGTGCCTGGTGGTGGGCATGCGGGGCTGCACCTGGCTCTTGGTCATCCGCCCACCAGTGTACCCAGTGTGGGGCTCCTGGTCCCCAAGGAAGGGCCACTGCGTTCGTACCCTGCACGTAGATGCCCTCTGGGCACAGCCTGGGCCAGGCAAGCAGAAAAGCTGAACTGATCAGCTGCAGAAAGCTCACTGGACCACCACCACATCAGGAGAGAAACTCTGAGCTTACGAGACTTTATGGAAACTGAAAAGAAAGACCTTAGGGAAATATGCCTATTGTCACATATGAAAAAATAGAGCCTTTTATTCTTCTGGAAAAATGATGGAGCATTCACTCTGAATAAGGTGCTGTGTAAGGTGACTATTCAATAGACTTGGCAGAGGTGGCCTTTGTTAGTGATGCATATGAAACCTGACCTTCATTGTTAGCATTTGCCAGCTGCTTTCTAGTGGGTGTTGTTCGCCTTTAACACTCATTAGGAGGCTTGTAGGAGGCAGGTGTCATGCTGGGTCCTGAGAAACTTTGGTGGCTCCAGACTTGAAGAGCTCCCAGAGGGGCGGAGAGGCAGCCCTAGGCCCCCTTGTTGATACGATTGGTATTTGCTCGGGTGAGCAGGTGAGGTGGTGCCAGGCCGGGGAGGACACAGACATTTAGGGAAAATGGTTGCACTATCAGCAAGACAAGGCTAACAGGGTGTGTAAACTCGTATCTCTCAAATATCACGTGATGTCTTCACAGGCTTGCCTTGTCTATGCCCTGGTGCCTTACTGTTCACATGTTTGTTTTACTGACAGTGACTCACCTATTGTGCTTAAATAACTTTGCATGCATACTTCACACTGCTGGCAGCATGACACCAATAGACAATATTAGCCTGAAGCCCATGCTCAAGCTTACATCGAGAGGAAAAAAACACCCGGAAACCAAGCAATGTTCTTGATTCTCTTGCCCAAAGGAGGTTGAGCCTCAGGCTTGTTCTCTCTGTGGAAAAGGAAGATCAGTACGAATTTGGAGCAGTTAAAACAGCCACTCTTTCTCCTTGCTGAGGCCTGAAGGATTCAAAGAGACCTGAACAGGATAGGACTGTTCCCCTTCAAGACCCAAGGTCCAATAATAGCTTAACCATCCATGTCAAACAGTGCCCGTGCGTGCAGCCTTGTATGTGTGCTGCCCTCTCTTCCTCACGTCATTACCATTCACCTACTCCTTCCTTCCAAGAAGTCTCAGAGCAACTAATATGTGCAAAACATTATGATGGTTTCTTGGGGAGAGCAGATGAATGGGACATGGCCCTCATGACCGACAACTCTTGTAGGAGGGATAATTACTGTACCCCCAAGTGGTCCAACACATGTGGAATGAGAGGCCTACGGAATCTGAGGGGTTGCTGGAAAGGTAGAGACTCACTCTGCCGGGCTGAGTGGGTTTGGCAGGCTGCCTGCGAAGGGTCCTTTGAGCTGAATCCACAGGGTGAATTGAAATTTTAGCAGACGCTTCAAAAGAGAAAGGGAAGTGGGGAATTTGGAGAAAGCCATGTCGATTATTGAGATTTTAAGGCCACTGGGATAAGGGCTTCCAGAAGATGTATAGGGAGTTGGGGTCCGATCCTGGAATGCCTCGAATGCCGCTGAGGAGCTTGGGGTTTTGGTAGACAAAGGGGAGTCAGTGCAGGGGACTGAGCGGAGGGTGGCACAGAGCTGATCTTTTAGGAGGTTATTTGGCAGCAGTGGAGAGGATGAACACGAGCAAGTAAGTTCGCTCAGGCGGCAGAATGAAGCAGCGGGGGCAGAGGAGTGAGGGGGCTGCACTCACACGTGCAGGGAGCATTCCCGTAACGATCGCCATTGGGTTACTACGTATAATGCAGGCACACATGTAACACGCATGCTCGTGTCTATTTCACTTACACTCTTGGAAGTGAACACACGGAATTTAGCATTTCTTCGTATTTGCAAACCCAATATAGTGAACATTTGCAATTCCACAGGACAATGTAGTTACGTTTTGTTGAGCTCTAACTAGGTCCCCCACACTGTTCTCAGCCCTTCAGATGTGTTAATCACTAACTCCTCACAACAACCGGGCCAAGGAGGTGCTACGGTTATTCGGTTATTCCTGCTTTATGTATGCGGAAGCTGATGCATGAAGTTAGGCAACTTGCCTGAGGTCCCACGGATAACCCCAGCGGTTTTCTCCGATAACTTGCAACAGACTTCCTTTAAATAAAATTCCATTCAGGCATTCAAAATATAATTCTTTTCACAAAGTGAATTTCACAACTTTTTCAGAACACCACAGTGGTGCATAGTAAATAACTCTCAACCGGCGGGGTGCCTGTTTTCCGCCTGGCCTTTTTCTGCGTGGACTCTGGCCACATCCACTTTCCTGTCCATCAGCTGGGCTGTCATTAACCTTTCCCCCTGGGTTTTTTGCATCCACCCACCCTCCGCCTCCTGTTACACTGACCCGACAGATGTTCTTTCTGGCTTTTGGCAGAGTTTCCTGTCTACCTGGAAGGCAATAAAAATCCGAACAAACATTTCAAAGCGACACCTGTCCTGGTCCCAGGCAGACGCTACCAACTTCTTTCTGGAGAGTCTGAACCTTCAGGAATCTTGTTTTTTTAAAGTTTTCTTAATTCAGCTTTTCAAGGTGGAAGCCTGGCTCTTCACGCGACAGTGTATCCTTGGGTCCATTAACACTGGTGCTCAGGGTTTGGGTGGTGCGGGCGAAGTCACAGCATTTCTGGGGGGTGTCTGCTGAATGTGAGGCCCTGTGCTGTGTGCCCCGTGCCCTGGAATCCCTGAGACCGATGCAGAGCCGAGGCGGGGAAGGAAGGGGAGGAGACGGCTGTAACACTTTGGTTTCTTTTTTGCAAGACAAAAACCACGTGGTTTAGATTTAGGCAAACCCATTTAAAGTATTCCTGGACAAACCGAGTCTCAACTAAATCACTGTCTCCAAGAAAGATATTCATGAGCTCTTATAATATTTAATTTTTAACTTTATATTATGGAAAATCTCAGACATCTACAAAAATAGAACTCCTCTGCATCTATCACCTGACTTCAACAATTACAACCTATGTTTTATCTTTAACCCCACCTTGCCACTCTCTGGATTTGTATAAAGCAAATCCCAAATACTGTATCATTTTATCTGTAAATATTTCAGCATATGGCTCCAAATTATAAGAAGCCTTGCTTTTCTTTTTCATAATGATTATGATTTTAAGAAAAATCCAATCCAATTAAAAATATTAATTCCCAGTGCTTTCAACCTTTTTACCCTTGGTTTTAAATGACTCTTTCTGTCATTTAAAGCCTGCTTTGCAGTCTGACTCTGATCCTTCCAGAAACTTCTCCTGGAAAAGTTAGAGGTGCACATGAGCATGAACCACTTAGAGTTCAAGCCTCTGAATTCTGGAAGGCGTTGAGCCCACCCTCTGACCCAGAGTCCCGGGCATGGCTTTGTGAATGCACCTGCCCTCACGCTAGATTTTTTGTCTCTCTGACCCTCTTACACGTGAACCATCCCATTCATGGCTGCAGAAAGTCCTCAAGAGCAACAAAGACAGGACTGAACACAGGACCACTGTCATACAGGTCAGCAAGGTGAAGGGCAAGGTCTGCCAGCTCTGTGTCTTTGGAAGAGAGAATGAAGAGCTGGCAACACAGGAGCTGCGTCTAACATATGACAGTTTTAGCTGATTGCTTCCCGAATAGCACTTAGCTGTCTACAGAACTGCCCTTGATAGGTAAGATGAATCACAAATATACTATGAACCAATCGACTTGTAAACATCAGAAATGAGCAAGTCTGCTGTTGTACTGCTGAAGCTTGACAGCTTGTTTGATTTTTTGTGGGTGACTGGCTCTCGGATTAGAGTGGACTCTTCTCCAAGGATTGCAGCAGGGATGCTATAAAAAGCTGTTCTTTCACTTAGGTCCCTGGAGTTGAGGCCGTGGGTGGAAGGTGATACACTGGGGTGTTCACGCTCAGCTTACTGGCTCAGATATTTCTGAGAAGCATTTTCACCAAGGTTTACAGTCTTGGTTTCAGAGGTGAATGAACTGTTTCATGAGATCAGCGAGATATGCTCTCTCCTACCCCCCAAAGAATAATCTTTCCTTCTGTAGTTCCACTAAAGCTAAAGCTTGCTACTAGAATAGCAATCCACTGTATTGTAATCAATGACATGAATGCTTTGCTCAAGTTCAGATATCTAATAAGAGTCATTTTCTTTCTGAGGGCGTGTTACCAGTTTCATGAATATAGGCTCTGTATTTCATTAGCATTCTTCTAGCAAAACACGATTCTGAGTCATTTCTGAAATATCTGCCCTCGCCTGCAAGTTGTTTCTCAGTTTTTACAAAAATTGCCTTTTCTACTTACTGGCAGAAAAGTTTAATGCCACATGAACCTAAAATGGGTATGCTGAGAAAACACACAGCACACCTATGGTGTTGTGACCACAGCAGTACCTTGTTCACTGGCCCACAGCCTTCGCTGAGGTTGGTCTGTCTCCAGGGGAGCCTCGGGAGGGGAGACTGATACAGAGGCCTGGGGGAACATGCTATAATGTGGATATTCACCAGTAAGGCTTTCTTAGAGTTTAAGACAGAATAGGTTTAGAGAGCTTGTCAGAGGATGTCGAGTGAAAAGAAAAGGAAAATTGGAACTGATATGTGGAGAGCTGCCTTATGAATCACAATCAGAGTGTGTCTGGCCCCACAGCCGTTTAAACCCACTCATTTATATTCAGCCCTGGCTCAGCCTGGTCCCCTGTCCCAGGGGGACACTTTCTTTAGAATGAACAAGAAAAGATATTCTCCATCATGCTAGCTATTAATGTGTGTCTTTCACTCTAATTGTAAAAATGCCTTGCTTACCCTTAGAAGCCAAGCAAAACAGGGTCCTGCTCTGCGCTGGGACCACCAGCCCCTTCCGGGTGCAGCCGCCACAGCAATGCTGTACTGGGTCTTGGTCCAAAGCGGTAGTGTTTGTTTCTATCACCTGCTTTTGAAGGACATTCAGAGACAGGCGCTGTTCTGTGTCTCTGCTCTATCCTGGTTCCTTGGGGGTGTAGATTCCCCATCCCCTTCAAGGCCCAGCTGCTTTCCAAAGTGCATGACTGAGATGGAGGCCCTGGACAGGGTTTACGGTCCCTCTGCAAGCAGGGTTTTGACAGCGCATACTCACAAAAGGCCCCCAAGAGCTTCTGGAAGCTCCTGGTTCACAGAGGCCACCTGAACAGGCTTTTTCCATGTGTATGTGGAGTTGTGTTCAGAGGTTCTGTCCTCGACTTGCCCAGGTTCCTGATGGGAGGCTTGGTCTCCTGAGGCCCCGGCCGGAGGTGGGATCTGAGGGCTGTGCTACTGGATCATCTCCAGCTCCTTTCAGCCCAAGAGTCTCACTCTTGCTTCTTCATGGACCATTGTGAGAAAATGGGTGTGACTGCTTGGAAGTGGTACGGGTTGGCCCTGCCGGCTCTGGTGTTGCTGAGAGTCTTTCACGTCTGTGGTCTCAGAGGGGAGCGGTGAAGCAGGCCGAGCTGAGCAGAGCGCCCCTTCCGGCCACTTGGTGGGACCCAGAATGACCTGGAGGTTGGGCGCCACCTTCAGAAGAGGCACGACTGCCCCAGAGATGAGCTCAGATGAGGGGAAAGCAGACTCGAGCCCCTTCAGCCTCACTGTGACCCTCCGTGGCTAGGGGCCTCTGACCAGAGGGAAACCCCTGTCGGGCTGGCTGTGTGCCCCCCAGTGCCAGGGTGAAGGCTGTGGCCCCCATTAGACCATACTTCAAGGGGCAGGATGCCCGCAGGGACAGAGGGCCTCCAGGACTGGGAAGGGGGTCAGCTGCAGCACAGGAGGCCAGGTCTTTCCAGTTACTTTTCAGGCCCGTTAGGTGACCAGCTTCTGGGCCTCCATCCCCAGGCCTGGGACATGCCCATTGCCTCACAGCGCAAAGCAAGGGCTGCTACAGGGCTGAGCCGCCCACCTGGTTGTGGATCCTGGATTCACATCCCAGAAAGGATGAAGAAGCAGATCCCATGGTCAACTCATTTCAAATACACGTTTTTAAAAATATTTACTCTAACAAACTTGTGTGCAAAATGCTATGGGGATTTGATATGATGAATTACATCTCCCCTTCCCTCTCTCTGCAAGGATATGAAGGTCCAGCAGGAGGGACCAGCTAACAGGTCAACTCTAATCAAGGCTAAGTCAGATGCAGACCCTCTGGACTTTTACATATGCCTTTAAAAATAAATGCCTTTAAATGACCCTGATCATTAATATATTGGGGCCTCCAATAGGGACTAAATTGTTTCTTTCATAAACCGGTTGACAAACGGTTCATGACATGCCGCCGCCAGGCCATCAAAGCCCAGTTTCAGTTATATCCTTCAAGCCATGTTTGTAGAAATTTTTGAACAGCCTATTGCATTTTGCTCCTGTTACTATATAAAAAGGAACAGGAAACAGAATGAAAGCATTGTATGCTTGTGATAAGACATTTCAAGTGTATGCATTAAATAGAGAGGAGGCAGAGTTGAAAATCAATGGAGATAAGGGAGGCTTTCATCCATTCATGTGTGCACTCAGCAAATATCAACTGAGAACCTACGGTGTACACTTTTCCAGGCATGGACGGAGACCCCTGCTCCCAGGGAGCTGCCAGCCCGGAGGCAGGACTAGCGGCATACATCAAGTATAGAGTGCGCACGTGCAGAGGGCCGGCGGTGCGCAGCAGAGCGGGAAGGGGGCGAACAAGTAGAACTGGGAGGATGATGTCCTTTCAGGAGGCGTGGCTAGTGGAGGCCTCACCCAGGAGAAGGTGACTTTTGAGTAGGTGAGAAATGATGTGCTCAGATTCCTGGGAGGAAGAGAACTCCGGGCACAGACAGGGACAACTGCAAAGGCCCCCGGCTGGCCCCGACTGTGTGGAGCAGCTCGTCCTCCTCTCAGTTCTGGGTTGGTCCAAGGAGAGTAGAGGAGCGCGAGGAGCAGCTGGATGGGCGGAAAGCCTGGAAAACGGGCTCCGCCTGAAAAGCGCTGGATGAAAGTAACTCGGAGAAGAGCCAGCGCCTAGGTGCGCAGATGCCCAATCTGCGAAGGCTGGACACCAAATGCAGCTTGTTGGAATCTCTCCTGAACGTGATTTCTCCCTCTGGTGTTCTGGCTCACTCTCTACTCCAGTGCCTCGGGTGGCGCCGTGCGCAAAGCGGTTGCTCAGTAAGAGTTCGTTGAATGGCTGTTTCAGAAGCCTGAGTGTCAGTGTGGCAGTTGTCAGTGAGCGTTCCAGGCATTAGATCAATGCCTGCGCACCTGGGAGAGGCTCTGAGGGCACCCAAGCACCGGACAGTAGGGAGGTGTCCCTGGCACCTTGCAGATTCAACCAGTAAGTGAGTATTTCCAGGCACTTCAAAAAAAAAAAAGGATTCAATCCTGTATCTCCTGAGCTTGTGAGGACCAGGCGCCTCAGTTCCCAAGCCTTCCAGGCAAATGGCTCTTCCTTCTCATCAGCTTGTTGGAGAGGGAACTTGCTTCCCTTTGCTGCCCAAAGTGACTTTGCTTTCAAGCTCAGGCCAAAAAGAAGCACTGTGGTTGTTCTTCAAGCTGATCTGTGCAGAATAACCACAAATGCCAGCCCCGGTGATGGTTTCTAATTGAATGTGACTTTCTTTGTTAACGCCTGTCCTTGCCCCCAGCAGCAAACTGACAACCAGGACTTGCCTTTGTGAGCTGAAATGAGGCAGCTGATAACCAACAGCTTGTATTAATTTTCCCTGATAATCTCACAGTACTTTTAATGAGCTCGGTGGCAAACGCGCCGTTTCTGGGGCAAATTAATTTGTCCTTGCAAAACAGAGCGTCAGCGATTTTTATTTCCTTTGTGTCTGACGTGTAACGGGTGGTGGTTTCCATGGCAAGTGATACAGCCTTGGGTTTCGGCTGCACTGCAGGAAAGACAAGATTTTGCCAAGAGCAATAAAATCAGCACAACCGCAATTAGATGCTGGATGATCGACGCTGGACAAATGATCTGCTGATGTTTCTCCCTTCATTCTACATGTTGAAATGGGCTGTGACTTAGCAAAGGACTGGAGAGATGAACAAGCCAGCCAGCCAGCCAGCCATGGCCTCCAGGTAGCCTGGCCACGAGAAGCAAGGGGGCCGTGAAGTGTGACCCTCTGTCCTCTGTGAGCTCTCACCCTCGCATTATCTGCCCAGGCACCATGCGGCGACCTGCACTAATGCCATCTTGTGTTGCCGAAGCCATGGAAGTGAAAACTAGAGCACCAGTGGGACATAGAGAGCCTACCTCTTCCATTCTCTCATTTCCAAGGTATTTGCCCCTCCCATCAAAAGGAATCAAATCTCATTCTGTATCATACTTGGAAGGGCTTGGATCACAGTTTTGGTCATTGTGGCCATTTCCATATCCTTTGCTGGACATTTTTTTGTACCTGCCTCCTAATGAAAGCCCAGGATGAACATTTGAATGGGGAAGGTCTTGGAGTAACACTGAGAATTAACATCTCTTTCTCAAGGTCCGTGGAAAGGAATTTGAGGGCTGAATTCACTACTGTAGTCTTAACATTTTCACACTTCTGGAATTTTAACTGGAGAATTTTCTGCTGGCAAGGATCCCATTGCAGAAGAGAAATCTAATATCTTCTCTGGTGAGCAGGGGTGTCCTGGAGACTATGAAAGGCTTGCAGGGAAGAGTGGGGTCTTTCCACTGATACAAACCTGAAGAGCAGGGGGAAACTCCCCTGTGTGTTGGGGTTGACCCCTGGTGGGGCTGGCTGTGTTTTGGACCACACCTGCTAAAAAGCAGCAAAGAATGGTGGTATTAGGGACCTGAAATGCTATGTGAAAGGGGGCTGGGGACTGGCTCTTTGTCCTTTTAACATGATTGGAAACTTGGGGTGGGCCAGTGGGGGCAGCTGTGCCCAGAAAGTGAGCACCCTCCCCTTAGCTGAGGCTTCAGTTTTTTTCTGAACTTGGTGTTCAGAATAAAGTAAATCATAAGCAGATAAGCAAATAAATCATACAGGTCAATTATTATAGGGCAGAGTGGCTTAGACTCCACTAGAATTAAACGCAAGCTGGGTATGAATTAGATGCTTTCGACATAGACACAATGGAGCTAAATAGTGCCTGGTACCCCCAGGTGGGCATGACTCTTTCCTGAGTCACGCGGCCTGTGTGTCCAACGCTGGCATTCCAATGAGCTTGATTCAGTCATTAGTAATTCTGGCTCTGAAAAAAATTTTCCAGTTCAAAGTGATGTTCAAGTTCAATGTGTGGGACAGCTTTTTGGGTCATGAGTCTTACCCAGGAGCTACAGTTAAAGTAATCTGGGGGAAAACACAGGTCCTCTCAGATAGAGTCCACAGGCTCTGTGGATGTATAATTAAGTTAGTCCTCTTATCTGGGCAGGAGTATAGACAAGTATAAACATATTTCAGAATAGCCTGGCAGCTGTGTTTCAAGCAGGCCAGAGTTCAGCCAGAAGCCGTGCTGAGTCATGCATACTTGCCTCGCACCCTGTCCAGATCTTTATAACATGGAAGCCCTGATATAATGTGAACCCCCTGGCCTAACCCTTCCCTCAGGCACTGCATTTTTTGCTTTAACAGGGACCTGCCGGGATCACCAATAATAGCATTTACAGCTTGGAATCAAAAGTAATTTGTGGTACTATAAACGGGACAGCAGATCATTTTGCTTTATACCTAAGACTGTCAGGTTACTTCACAATTTCACTTGTCTTCATAGCCAAGAGAAGGATAAATAAACTGCTTCCACCGCTTAGTGACTTGGTCCCCCTAAAAACCCCTATCTGAAGTCGGTTCTCAGCAGGAGAAACCGTGCTTTGCCACATCTACCTAAACCGGTCTCTGTGACGATCCAGTTCTGGCTCAGGATGCTGCCCTGGGGAGGTAGCAGCTACACGGCAAATGTCAGGTTCCTTCGTGCTGGAGGAAGCTTGAACTTCTTTTCCGGCGTATGTCGAGTCACATCTCTGTGACCTAAGAGACACTGCTTTGAAATAACAACAATGCTCAAGAGGCAAAGATTAAAGTTCGCTATTGCACCCGAACAGCATCCCTTAACCTTCCCCCGATGTCTTCATTCAGTGGTTCTGCTCTTTGTTGGAATTTCCCCAGTTTCACCCAAGCAAATCACGTATGTTCACGGCCACATCGATATCAATGTATTTCATATAATAAATAGTGATAAATACATAAATATATACAAATATAATGAATAGAGTCAACAAGTGTAACTATTTTATATAAATATATTTATGGCAAATGGAGCTGTATAACATAAATATCAGTAAATTGTTGTTGAATGAGTGAATGAATCTTTCTTTAAAACAGTCTGAGTATCTTAAATAGTCATCATGATTTATTCATCACATATAAACATTCTTTCCCTGAGTTTATAATGAATACTTATGGCAAATTGATTTTTTTTTTGCCCTCACAAAATGGAAACCACATCTTCTGATATTCCAACTCTCCTCAAAGTTAAAATAGAACAATGTTAAAATTTTAGGATTTATAATTTTTTTTCACCCAGGAAATAGTACTTTTTAAATTCTTGGTTTCTCATTTAAAAACAAACAAAAAAAAACAAAAGTGTGAGCAATTAAATATTAAAATTGTATATAAACATCAAATTAATATTTAATATAATGTTGCTAAAAATCAGTTCCAGATGGATGACAGACTTTAATGTGAAAGGTAGAAAAAATTAAATGAAAAGATCTAAAAGAAGAAAACATTGGAAAATATCTTCACAGGCTTGGCAAAGCAGATTTCTTAATGAGGATTCCAAAAGCACCGTAAAAGAAAAATTGAATAAAATAACGTCATTGATGTAACATTGGGTACAGAAATTAATTTCCCTACCTGTGTGAAAAAGAAGGTCATGAGAATCAGAAAGAATCAGGAGTGGGGTGGGGTGAGACAGTTCCCTTATCTTGCCACGACAGGCTTCAAAGCAGAGAGTTAATTTGCAAACAGGTAAAAAAAAACTCTTTTGAGAGCAGACAGGTTCTTGGGCAGCAGCACGGTCACTGCCATGGGGAAGGGGAGCTTGTAATGTGCTGGCCCTTTATATACCATATCTCATTCCAACCCGGTTCTACCCAAGGATGCAGATATGAGGCTGAGCAAGGTCAAATGGCTAGCTGAAGGTCAGGCAGCTCTTAAATGGAATTTGAACCCATGTTGGTCCGACAGGGCACCATGGTGTTTCTCCTGGATACAGCCCAGCAATTCCCAATTCCCAAGTAATTCCATGGTCCCAACCTCGACCACAGCCCAGATGATTCTTTGAGAAGGCGTCTGCTCCTTTCCTGCCTTTTTCTGGCAAGGGCTCCTGTTTGGCCACACGCTCTGCTTTGTGGCACTTATGGATTAACTGTTTAGTAGAAGAGTCACAATGTAATTGACATTCTACACAAAGCAGATATTCAAAGAAATGGCACTGTTAACTTTCCTTACTTATGAATTATATTTTCATTGGAAGTCTTTTCAGTTTAAAGATTATATGATACAACCGGAGGGCAGAGAACAAAGCCGATAGCTCCTCCATCTAAGTTCCAAGGTAATTCAAGGTGGCAAGTGAACCGTGAGTGATTAGTGACAGGCGTCTTGGGACCTGGCTGGACTCAGTGTCCTTGAATCCTCCCCTCCGTAGCGTCTGGTACACTTCACGTGGCTGGCACTCAACAGCTGTCAGATTTATGAAGAACGAGATAATCACACTCTTTTTGGGGTCTCAGGCTATGAGCACTCGAGTGCCAGATAGCGTGTTAACATCAATTAAGAACCCTGATACCCATCTGCTGAGGTTAGCGGTGTCAAGTCTGGGTTGTCATATATGCCTGGATATCAGAATATATTTTAGACGTTTGCATTTAAAAGTTACTCCTGTGACTGAGACTCAAAAAGAAACTTCAAGAATTAATGTTCAAAGTTCCAGACTGAATGTATTACCCATGTGATGTAAGGTATGAATAAAAAATAAAAACTCGTAGCACAGGCTTTGAGTAGATTACTCATGTGTGTGAGCACGTGCGCGTATTTAACCCTTGACCATCTCAGCGATATGAGCAGAGTTCTGTTGATGTCACAGTTTCTCCACATGTCCCAAGTCTCAGATCAGAAGCTGTGCCTCTATAGCCATAATCCTTTACTCCCTGAATTTCTCTAGACCCTTGCTGCTCAAGTGCAGTCCTTGGACCAGTGGTAATGGTGTCACCAGGGAGCTTGGAGGCCAAGCGGAATGCCAGGCATCACACCAGACCTACGGAATCAGAATCTGCTTTTTGCCAAGGTCCTCAGGGGATGTGAATATCCACGTTCAGGAGCTCAGCAGTGCTGCTCTAGACCCCGGGTGCAGACAAAACTCTCTTCTACTCTCTTGGCTATGCACTCATATCCTTGCTTTGGTGATTCTGCAATTAAACATGGTGAGGAGCTGAATGTTTTAATACGTGTTTGGTTTCCTCAGATTTGCTTGGCGTCATATCTACGGTCTGGGATTCCTTAGTCGGATAGATGTCTTCCTCACCACATTGTCCTCAGGTTCTCTGGAGGGGACTGCAGACAGAATGGGGCTCTGCAGCCGGTGGGGCCGCGTGGGGCTGAGCCCACAGGCTGTCAGGGACGTCTCTGCGACAAGGAGTCCCTCTTGGTCTGTCATCAGGACTAGATCTCGTAGCAGAATATTTGGAACTGAGCCACAGCTCTGCCTTCAATCCCAGTCGTTGCCTACACTCAACCATTTTGTTTGTTTGATAGATAAAAAATATTTAAAAATCCTATCATGCCCCTTTGACTTTTTGCAGCAATGACTAATGGATTTGAAGGTGCTGCAGTTTTTAGGATTGATTTTTCCTTCTTGGATTTATCCCACTTGATTCCCTCGGGTTTTCGTACCATTTGCTCTTTACTGCTCTGGTGTAACTTTGCTGCAAGTATCGTTTTCGGATTCTCTTTTCCTCCCCGCCTCTTCCCTCCCAGCAGGCTCCACTCTGTGGCTACTCAGCCAGGCCCCATCCCACCTGCCCCCAGCCTCAGCTCCAAGGCCCCAGCCTGCTGAGGACTGAGCTCTGCCCGGGCCCTTGCTCTCCTATTCTGAGGACAATCCTGGGTACCTTGACTTCTTTGTTCACCAACAAGAAATGATCCCCTTGTAGCTCAAACCCATACTTGGCTATTTTTATGACTCGCTCTTGGGAATGTCATTCATGCTACTGGGCCTCTAAGAAAAAGCCTCTTGGGGATATAACCATGTATTGGATCAGACTGTGGGATGGTTGCAAGGAAACCCTCCCCAGACTTGTCAGCTTGAAGTCAGGGGACAAGAGAGAGGCTTTCGGGGACTCCAAGAGCTGGGGTCCCCTGTCTTCTGTGCCAATCAGCACACGCATTCATGACGTGGGCCGTGTATCCTCAAGCTGTAAATCAGCTTTTTGTAAGCAGAACAATATTTTAATTGCACTGGGGGGTGGGGGGCTATCCCGCAGCAAATCCTTGGTACATGGAGGAACCCATCTGTGATGCAGATGGGCTGAACTTAATAAAAGCCTATGTTGGCATCTCCGAGTTTCTTAAAACAGTGCACATACCACACATATGTATAAATACATTCACAGACACAAAGCTATATCAGACAGAGTAACGGCAGCAGCTATACAAATAAACCCCAGCACGCCAATGGCTTGACGCTCCAGGGATGATCCAATCACATCACTGCTAGTTGTCAGGCCCTCTCTTTTCCCTAGAGATCCGGACACCCTGGCTCCTTCCATCTCATGGTTCCATCCTCCCTGGCCTTGGCGGTCTGTGCACCCAGTTAGCAGAAGAGAGCAGAGAAACCCCAAAAAGCTCGGCCTGGATGAGACCCATACCACTTCCCATCACCTCCCACCAAACTGGACCCATGGCCACTGCAGGCTGCAGATGCCTTCTCCACCACACCTTGATGTGTTCATACAGGAGTTTACTGAGCAAACTTCCTCTCAGACGTCTCACACCTCCATGTGGAAGTTTGAGTGACTGGTGGTATCTTTAGTTTATGGAGAGTGCACTGAGGCCCTGGGGACCATTATTTGCATATTGGCAAATGTGGGAGGAGAAACAAAGATCCCAGGGACTTCCTGTGCTTTGCAAAGCCTCTTTTCTCATTACTCTGGTACTGATTTTCATTTGAGAACAAAAAGCAGGTCAGAGGGAAGTTCATCGCACAGAAGCAGCCTTCTGGCCTGTGGTCTAACGAGACGAGACTCAGGGCTGCCGTGGCCGGCGGCCGGAGCTCCGTGGGCCTCAGCCCGGGCCCCCACCATCGGGTTTGTCTGGGCCCGTTCCGGGCAGAGCCATCACGAAGCCTTTGCAGAGTGGCCCAGGGCTTCACACTGTTTATGCCTCCCTGGATTGCCTAGCTTTGCTGGTCTCTGAAAATGGTTTGCTTTGTTCTGTTTCCTAAAACACACGTTCTTGTGAAACTGCAAGTAATCCAGGAACCCCAAAACTCAGCCCCTCCCTCTCTGATTCTGAGGGGAAACATCACATTAAGGGCTGGGAGAGATCCAGACTTTGGCCTGGAGGCCCAGGCCCTGGAAGGAAGAACCCGGTGATAGAGTCTCAGGGACTTCAGTCTTCACCAGCACTGCCGCCCAATAGCATCTGGCCTTGGGCAAGAATTGTGGTTTCTTAGGCCTCAGGTGCCTTACCTATAAAATGGGACAAAATCACCCGGAGTTACCATGTTGGCAGGAGACATGAGGTGGGGAGCTGCCCATGTGTGTTCAGTACGAAGTGGTGGGTGGGAGATGATTTCCACGGAGTCCATTTGTCCCCCCTTCGTCCCCCACCCAGTGAAAGAGTCAGCCTCAGCCCTTCCTCCCTGCTTTGACATCATACAGGGTTTCCTCCAGTCCAAACCTAGACTTGCATCTGTAAGTAACCCCAGCTCATACCCATGTCTGCTTGCCTGTGGGGCCTCTGCTCTTCAGGGTCACTGGCCCTGCGAAGACACATGCCAAGCAGAGACCTTCTCTTCCCCTTTACTGTACGGAGAATGAATTGAGCCCTGGGGCATCTCCCCCTGCCTCCCACATTCCTATTTCATCATCTTCGTTTCTCAGGCGCCTGGGCAGGGACCTCCACGTGGCCTTTCCCTCTTCTCTCTCCACTTCTGCTTTCTCCTTTCTGTGGCCCCCAGCAGCCGCTGCTCCGGCCTCGAGCGTCCTCTAGGGCTCCAGTCTACCTGCCGCCTCAGGCCCGGTGTGTCTTCTCACAACTCTCCTCCCCTGGCAGCCTGCAGAAGCCCCCTGCCTCTTTATAGGTAAGAGGCCTGCTAATGGCCACTCAGCATAATGGTCCTGAGTCTGGAGTAAACCCTTAATCCAATGGGCACAGATCTGTAGTCTAACTTCACCTGATTTCTCTCCCTCTCCTTCCCCAGTTGAAATCATTCCAGTTCAGTCTGACTGAACTAAACTTCAGCCAAGTACAGCCACTGACATTCCCAAGAACCCAGCTCTGTGTTTCCCACCCTGCTCTCTGGACTTACCTCCTTCTCTCTGGAATGCATTCCTCACTCCACATTCTCTGACTTTTTATTTTTGCCCCCCAGCCCCCCTCATTTACAAAAGCTCTCACCCACTGGGTGTTTCCAGTGTGCCAGTAGGGTGGTGGGCTGGAGGGAGGCACAGAGAAGACCAGGTACAATTGAGCAAGGTTTAAAAAGGAATATTACAACGATCAAACTTTCAAAAACCTAGTTTCCTGAAGCTTTAGAGCTCAACTTACAGATTTTATTATTCTACTTACTAATCTACTTTTGTAACCGACTTATTACACCCCCTAAATATTTTAAACTGCATTTACCATCTAATATATTTTCTTGTCTTGAGTGCTTCCAACATCTATAACAGGCAAAAACTTTCCAAGCATTTAAAACAGTTTTGCAGGAGGATTTCCCATTAGGAGAGGGATTGTATTAGTGATTCTTTACCTATGGATAATAAGTTTCTTTTTTTAAAGTGCACTCACAACATAATTCCTCCAATAGCCCAATGAGGTGGATTTATCTCATTTTACAGATAAGGAACATGAGACTTTATCAAGGATTCTGAAAAGTGGCTACTAGGTTCCAGATGTGTTTAGCTCCCCTTACATCTCATATTAGTAGGTTTTTAAAGAAGTGTAAGGATGTTATAGATTTCTTAAAATAACAAAATTGACAATATATAGTTAAATCTGTTTTTAATATGTTTGATAAAAATAAATAAATGCTTCTTGAGACCAAATAAATAAGTAAATAAATAAATAAAACGCTTTTGCAACTCTAATAAATTAAACTTCAAATGCATGCTCAATCTATGTTCAACCTTAGACAAATCATTTTATAACTTTCAACTTCTCTCCAGATTTTAAAATCAAATACTCAGTATCTTTTATAATCACCAGGTTAATCTCTTGCATTTACCAAAATTTCTGAAATATTACAAACCTTTTAGAGATGAAACACACACGAACTGCTCACTAAAAATTAGTGTGTTTGTTTACAGATACTATGTCCTCCCTCATTTCTCTGCTTACTATTGACCTCCTGTGTTAAGAGGCACATGGCCAGTAATTTCACCAAACCAAGCGAGCTGGAGTTTCCATCCAAGGACCCATCAAAGCGGTCTGGGCTAAGGTTCGGGATTGGAGTTTTCCAGGTTATGTTTATGTTCAGTGTAATATGGATACCACTCTTACCAAGAAACTGGTCCATCTGACTGTGGTCCTTACATCGCAGGAGCAATCGCCCAGCTCCGGGTCCCTTTGAGCCTGTCACTGCCTGAGTGTGCATTTCTGGCTTTCTTCTCCATTCCCCTCATCCTAGCGCTAACAACCCTCCGTTCGCCTCCCATCACCTCCACCTCCTCATCTCAACTGTCAAAGTCTCTTTTACCTTCACAGATGGTTTCTGCGGATGGGGTTCTGTGTTCCCTCCATACTTACCTTGTGGGATAAGTCCCAAACCCTTAGAGATGTTAAAGTGACATGGAGAGGTTTCCGGATCTCTTGCAGGCCCTGCCTTTGGGTTTGCACATTGAAACCCTGGCAAGGGTCTTGGGAGGATGGGTCCCTCTCTCCTCTGGGCTTGTTTGGAGCCTTTGACGCATGGCGTGGCATTGCCTGTCAGATCTCACGTGCCTTTGAAATCGCAGCAGGTCCTCTGTGATTCACAGCCCCTGCCCCTGGTTCCCATGGTATCTAACACCTTCTAGGCAAGCAGCAAATGGCTGTTGTCCTGAGAGGGCATTTTTGCTGCGAGGGAGGAATGGGGTGGGAGTGAGTAGCTTTGGGGCCACACAGGGTGCTGACCGCGGGGCCAGATCAGCGCTCCCGTCCTCAGCTGCACCGTGTGTGATGCACTTTCCATTTCTGGTTTAGCTGCTATCACAAAACGAATGGGCTTGTTCTTATACCCATATTCTCAATGGGGCTTGAACTACAGAAACACTAGTTCGCATTCCCCAAATAAGAGAGACTTTGAGATCTTAAAATGTCATCAAAAAGTTGGTGCCCAGGGTTAAAACCTCAGTCATTCCCTGCTGCTGTGGGAAAGTGTTCACTTCTCTGTCCCGTGCATGTCTGTGAAAAACTGAAACAACGTGCTGTCGCTGGGTAGTTGGCGGAGGGGTGTCAGGTATCGCGTTTACTAGGCCTTTTTGGTAGCAAGAGAAACTCAGAGAACTGGAGGTGACATAAGAAAGAGAGAGAATGTATGGGGAGGTTCAGGAATAGTTGAGAGAATCAGAGGAAAACTTGGAGAGTGAGGCCTGAGAAGGAGTGGGGAACAGGTGAGCTCCTTGCCAGCCATGATCCCAGGGTGGTAGGGAGACCAGTAGAGGGGGACACAGCCCTGTGGAGGGTGCAGTGGTGGTCATGTCATTTCTAGGTTTGCTGACAGCCTCCAAGGTACACAATTTCATCACCGCAAACTGAACCTGACTTAGAGGAAGTGCTGTGGAGAGGGAGGTTTGTCACATGGAAAGGATTTCTGGTTCCAGGGTGCAGGATATGCTAAATCACAAAGCCTTTAGGAGGAAAAAGTGATATTTTGAAAGACAGAAGGGTGCAAGGCTCTGTGGTTCTTAGGAAAGAGACTCAGCCCCTGCCTGGACGGCTGGCTTCCCTGCACACACCGAGCCCATCACGCAGCACTGGAAATTTCTCCACGGGGGTGCCTGGGTCTGTAAGCGGGGCTGGCTTCAAACTGCTCTGTGTCCATGCCAGCCTCACGCAGAGGACAAATGAATCCGAGTTCACATGTCACAATCAAGTCAACAGCTAAGCAGAACCAGTGTGAACGGGCAGGCAGGGCCACCCTAAGCAAGCTGGGCTCAGCTTCACCACCCAGGAAGTCGTGCTGGACCACATGCCACTTCTCTTCCAGTGAGGAACTCATGACCTTCTAGTTTCCCACAGGACTGAGAGCTAACTAGTTAACTACTTCAAATTAATTACAGGAATGGAACTTTGTTCTAAGTCGATGACTACCTGTGGGGAAGTCGGGGTTCCTATGGCCAGGATCCTCACTGAACTTAAACCACCTGATGATGTAACTGGCCTGTTGCTAGGCTACTGCTTCCACACCTTTAGGCAATAAGCGATTATTGTGCTATATAGAGAGCTCAGCCCAGTGCTCTGGGTGGAGGCAGAGACGCTAGTGCTCGACCTGCCGCCGGGAGAACAAGCCGGATAATACACCCTTTCACCCCAACGAACGTTTTGCTGTCAATTTCTTTGGTTGCATTGAATCCATAGCGAACTTGCCCGGGGCTGAAACCCATTGGCAAGACACTACCACATTGCCAAGCAGTTCAGGGAGACACACTTTCATGTCAGATCTTGGATGTAGTTCTGGATTTCAACTGACATACTTGGAGATGCCATATCTAGAAACCCATTCTTGAGTGCATCGGAGCATTCTGGATCTGGGAACAAGGGTGGCTGGGGGATATTCAGACACCAAAGCGGGCAGGGCCTGAACATGCTCAGATGCCCCTGTGACCAGCTCCACCTAAGCTGCTCTGACAGATGGAATCAGGTTTCGGCTGAGGGTCAATGGTGGAGTCTGCTCAGTGTCTCGCATTCTTCTTGGAATACTCAGTACATGCCCTGATTTCTCTTTTTTGAGTAAAAAGATTCTTTTGATTGTGATAAAATATACAAAACAGACTTTGCCATCTGTGGGGAAAATGGAAGTTCCTATGGCCAGGATCCTCACCTGGCTCTAATGTACTTGATGATGTAACGGGCCTGCTGCTAGGCTACTGCTTGCACACCTGTAGGCAATGAGCTGTTATTGGCTGAGTCACTATATAAAGAGCTCTGCCCAGTGCTTTGGGCGGAGGCGGAGACAGAGGTGGATTACGGAACTGCAGACTGCTGGATGCAGGCGTCATTCAGTGCTCAACCTACCGCCAGGCGCATAAAGCCGGGTAGTAAACCCTTTCATCCCAAGTACGTTGCATTGTCATTTCTTGGTCTCACCGAATCCATAGTGAACTTGCCTTGGGCTGAAACCCTCTGGCAAGACACCATCTTAACCATTTTTAAATACGGCTCAGTGGTATTAAATACGTTCATAATGCTGTGCAACACCACCACCATCCACCTCTAGAGCGTTTTTCCTCATCTCAAACTGAAACTCTAAACATGGAACTCTAACTCCCCACCGCCCCCACCCCAGGCCCTGGCACCCACCCTTCTACTTTCTGCCTCTGTGAATCTCAGCACATTTAAGTGGAATCACACAGGGTTTGTCCTTTTGGGTCGGCTTATTTCACTTAGGATAATGTCTTCAAGGTTCATCCACATTGTAGCATGTGTCATAATTTTGTTTCTCTTTTAAGGATGAATAATATCCCATTGTACGTATGCATCACATTGTGTTTATATGTTCATTTGTCATGGACATGGGCTACTTCCACCTTGGCTATTGTTAATATTGCTGCTATGAACACGCAGTACACCAATCTCTTTAAGTACCCTGTTTGAGCTCTTTTGGATAAATACCCAGAAGTGGGATTGCTGGATCATATGGTAGTTCTTAATTTTTTGAGAAATTGCCATATAGTTTTCCATAGTGGCTGCATCATTTCGCATTCCCACCAATGGTGCATGAGGGTTCCATTTCTCTACATCCTCACCAACATGTGCTATTTTCTGGAGTGTGTATGTGTGCACATGTGCATGTGATTTTTGTTAGTCATTTTTTTTTTTCTGGCTGGTTCTCACATGGGCTTTCCCTGGCCTCTGTTCAACTGTGGGGACTGCCATTTCCCAGGTGTAGCACCTTGGCCTGGGGAAGCCATGAGAACCCAGGAGTGTCTTTTGAAGGAGGCATGTGGCTTCCGTGATGGAAGAACCTTTGTGCATGGGAGCCTGGGAAGTTTTCCTTTGGTTGGCTGAGGGATGAGGTTGTCAGGTAAGGGGACTAATACACCATGTGAAGGGACAGTCCTTCTGGCTGGGGGGTGAGGAGATTGGAAATGTACCACGGCTAGACTGCTTACAGCCAGGAACTAAGCAGCCCTGTGACTGGAGATTTCCTCTGGCCTAGTAAGGGCGCTGGTAGGGAGATGTCGGTGTCTCTCCTCCCTTCATAAGCCTGGCCCCCAGAGCATGCTGTCTTCCACCAGAAGGCTAATTTAAAAGATTATTTCTCAGTGTTAACCATGTCCTTGAGGAAGGTTGCAAGCTTCCCTTCTCCTCTGAGGCCAGTAGTAGAGTCAGTTATGTTTCCAAGGTACTGCTACTTTGGATACAAATTTTTCCAAGAAATACAGGGGATGTTGCTATGCAGAGAATGGGAGCCCCGTACTATGATGGGGGCGGGTGGGGGAGTGCGGGCACGGAGGGAATCAAAGTGCTGCCCAAATGAGCACCAGAGGAAGCCTGCGCCTCCGTGATGGATGGCCTTTGAGCCCTCGGCAGGACCCTAGGGACAACCATTCATCAATGCACTGAAGGCAATCATATAAAAAGCCCAGACAGATTTTTTAAAATTTAAAACTAGATTTAGAGAGCAGACTAAGAAATATTGTCCTTGCCATGTAAATAACTTCTGAGGGCATTGTCTCTGCACTGTATGGAAATGCTGCGGACGCTGCCCATAAGCATTTAGCGTGTCCTCCTTGCCCTCCCTGGGGGGGGGCACAGCAGCGTCAGGCAAGGAGCTCTCACCCAGCTACCCTCTCTGCAATTCCCCCTTCTCCTCCAGACCCTCCTCTACCCCTGGCCGCCCCACCAGCCAACACCCTTCCTATCTCTAACTAGTAAAATCCTTTCGTGCTGATCCTTCTAATATGAAAGTAGAATTGGCAAACAAGCATGCATTGGCACAGAGCTTTTCAGCAGACTTGCTTTAGACCAACACACACCATGGGTTTTCTAGTTCACCTCGGGCCACCACTTAACTGTCTTGGAAAATGAAATGGAAAACTGGACAGACTAAAATAAGAGTCTTGTCTGCACTAGATGGCAAAGGATGATCCCTCAATGTCTCTCAGACAGCTGCAAACATACTTTCCATGACCCTTGAAGCCGATTCTGCCATCAGCTCTGACTTCTGCATCAGTTCATAAACCAGTAGGGAAATTGGTGAATTTCTGCATTTGCTGTCAGTCTGTTCACTTGACTTGTAGCTTCTGGCCTGGATATATCCTATTACTGTGTTGTTTAGTTGAGCACAGTAATAAAGAAAACTTTTGTTTACTTTTAGACCCAGTGATGAATGTTGGGAGCTGTTAAATGCTCTTTAACTTAATAAGGCCTCCCAGGAGGAATCTGCCCTCAGTAAATTCAGAGCTGAGTCTAGAAGTGTCAATCTAAGTAAAACTACGGATGATCTAATTATGGTTGACTGATCTGATGCACTTTGTTAATGTCCCCCAGCTTTACCGGTAGACTTTGTGCAATATTTGTTGAGGGTCCGGGTGCCATAGATCACACTCAGCAAGACACAGTCTCTGTCATTCATGCATTCACTCATTCATCTTTTGAGCTCCTACTATGTGCCAGGCTCTATGGCAAGCCTTCTATTCAGGGGTCAATATTTCATTGAAGATGGTGTGGGCTAAGACATGCAATAGAAGATTTAGAGAATTGACACTACCTTGAACATTAACCCAAGAAAAGTGTTGTTTGGAGGATGCGTTAGTTATCTAAAACAGGCTTAAGACAATAAACACTATCACTGTTTTTGTCGGTCAAGAATCTGGACATGGCTTAGACGTACATCTCTGTACATCAAGACCTCTCATGAGACTGTAGTCAAGTAATTGGTCAGGGCTGTGGTCTCATCTGAAGGCTGAACTGGGGCTGGCAGTGTCTGCTTCCAGGTCGGCTTTGGTCTCTAATCACGTGCTTCTCTATAGGGCTGCCTCATGACATGGAAGGTAGTGTAAGAGATGCAAGACAGCAGCTACAGCCTTTTTATACCATAGTCACAGAAGTGACATCCCATCACTTCTGCTATATTCTTACAACCAAGTCAGTAAGTCCAGTGCAGACTCACAGAGAAGAATTCCACAACAGTGTCAATACCAAGAGGTGGTTCCTGGCTTTAACACATCATAATGTGTAATTTAGCTGAGCACAGTAGTAAATAAAATTTTTGTTTACTTTTAGACCCCCCCCAAAATGTTGGACATTATTAAGTAGTATTCTAACTTCATAAAGCCTCCCAGGAAGAGATGATGAGCCATCACCAGATGGGGGCCATCTCAGAGGCTGCCCACTGCAGAGGATGTGTCAGTTAGGGATTGGGTTCAGCTGCTGGTAACAGACCTGACTTAAGTGGCTTAACTACATAAGTATTTATTTTTCTAACATAATGAGAAATCTGGGAGCAGATAGTTGTTTGGCTTTTGCTCAGTGGTTCTGCTAGTTTTTTGCTTATGGCTCCAAGATTGCTGCTGGAACTCCTGCCATCATGTCTGTGTTCCCTGTAGTAAATGGAAAATTGGGGAAGGAAGTAAAGAGTACCAGTCCACTTCTATCCTCTTCATGCCAGGAAGTGCCACTCAGCAAGTTCAATTCACATTTCCATGGCCAACCCTAGCTGCTATAGAGACTGGTAAATATAACTATATGTACCATTATCTCAAAGCATCCATCACCTCCAGCCCCTTCCCACCTGTCACGGCTACAGAGAGACCTTCTATACCACCACACCTGCCCTTCAAGCTGATCTTGTGCCTGTCAAGCCAAGCACACCTTTACTAATGGCTACTCTTGTGTTTTGTGAGTTTGTGTGACTGGGAGGGGACTTTGAATACCCCCTCCAGCCCACGCACTCTCAGGCTGACAAGGAAAGCAGAATTAGAGTTTCATCTCTATGAATGGAAAGGCGCAACCTCCACGTACAGCTCAGGCAGCCTGATTCAAATATCTGAAGACAACGTGGGGAAGTTCACAGCGTGAAATATACTTAAGAACTGGGTCATTCAAGTGCCCATGCAACAGCTATCTTGTGGGGGTCTGGAGTGTGCACCACACTGCCTGGGGCCACCATGGCTAATAAGGGAGACAAGGGTCTAGGCGGCTTTGCCAGGACCTTAAGTCCAAGTCCTGGAGTCCTGTCCGCCTTGCCTCTGTCTTCCCTATAACAATGAGTAGTTAGGTGTCCAGATCCTGGAGAAAGACCGTCTGATGGCAGGTGCCTGCCTTGCCAGTCCTGCGTCCCCTTGGGTGAGTTGCTGGATATGTCCGGCCTCATTTCCTAATTATAAAGAACTTGCCTTGTAAAGCTGTTGGAGGATTCCTTAGAAGATGCATGTTGCTTAGCACAGCGCCAGGGGCCTAGTCAGAGCTGTGCGCGTGTCAGCCTCACGGAAGATGGTGATGCTGGCGATGATGAAGTTTCCGTTTTAGAGTTTGGTTATAATTTCCTTACTTACAAGGATATGCATATCTATATGTATCACGCATATGATATCATTTTATATTTATATCATCCTTATGTCATTTTCTTATTGTAAAGAGAATATTTTTACACTGCAGGTAGACCCCTTTGCCTCCCCATCTCCCGGGAGGGGAGATTCCAGGACAAACTCTTGACTGGCTCAAATGCCCATACAATTCTACAGGCAACACCTGACTTATGAGAGTACCTGTGGTCCAAAGTATCCTTTTAAAGTCACATCTGTCATTGCATTTTCCCAAAACTGAAATGATATAAATTGTACACAGGTTTGCCCACTGAAGATATGTTTAACTCTTAGCATGACTTACTTTTAGCAATAATAAGACTAACGTGAATCCTGGGTCTTGGAAATTAGAGGCAGATAAAAGAATAAGGAATGAAGAAGAGGTCTGAAGAAGACGGATATGCGGAAGCAAAATTTTGAAATAGGGAAGTTCATCAATGGCCCCTTGGTCCTTCATCCCTCGACATGATGTCCACCTCCCCATGGGGAGCAGGTCAGTGAAGGGCCAGCAAACCGTGCAGGCTGACCCATACCCAGGAAGAGTGACGGCTGAGTTGCTACAGTCCCCTGAGGCACTGACTGTTTCCCGAGAAAATGCTCATGAACTCAGACTGAGTTCTAATGGCCAATATTTAAGGGAGTTTGTAGAGAGTGCTTATTCAGTAAGTACTACTGAACGCTACATGTGCTGGCATGGGACGTGCTGGATGCCAGGGACACAGAAGTGAACAAATATGCCCGGCCTGTCCTCACATCGCTGCACTTGTGCAGAAAAGATGTTTTGTTTCAAAGAAGCCAATGGGACGCAGGGAGCCCGGTGAGAGTCCACTCTGGGGTCGGTGCTGGGGGCCGCTCACCATGCATGTGGCCCCCCTCGTCTAGATCTCCAGGCTCCCGGCAACCTCGACAGTGCTTCCTGCGGGGTCCAGGCAGGTGGGCAGTTGCTGGGCACCCTTCACCAGCACGTGACTGTGAGTTAGGATGGCTCTTTTCTCTTCTGGAGGTTAAAGAGAGCAGTCCCACCATCTCACTGCAGCAGAGTTTACTGCTTTTGTGTCTGGATTTTTTTCCCTGGGGCTGCTGGGGCATGGGGCTACTTCCTGGGTTCAAAGCCAGCGTGTGTTCTGCAGGAAATATCTTCTGGGATAGTTGGGACCCTGAGCAAGTCTGGGCGTGTCCTTCCCTGCGTGACTGTCTTAGTTCTGGTTCCTGTTCAGTAGCCGAGGAACAGCCACAACTTGGAAGGAAAGTGCCTTTGTGTAGACGATGGAATAGCCACAGACCACGGCAGTTCCACCATGCAAATAGGCCTCCACTCTAGCTGGGCACTGGGGAGTTTTAGCAACAGGGGGAAATGCTCACATTGTAATGGAAAGTGAAATAAAGCAGGGTACAAAATTATGTATAAGCGCAACTACAGCTGCATAAACAGAGACAAGGAGGGAAACACCGAGCACAAGCCAGTAGAAGGAAATGTACCAAAATGTCAACTGTGTTTGGCTTTGTAGGATTAATGGTCTCTACTCTTCTGTACTTTCTAGATTATTCCCAGGCAGCATTTATCACTTTTATAATCATAAAAAAATAAACTTCATATGAAAATATGCATGGTACCAAGATCTTAATACTTTCCCTTCGGCTTTAAGAGCACCTGATAAAAGAAATGCTAAACTAACCAGCGGCTGCTGTCTTGGTTAATATGTGTTCTCTCCCTCACACTTCCAGACACAAAGAGCCTCCCTATTTTTGAGATGAATGTTCAGAACAGACACTGGTGGTGCCAGTCAGTTAGGTGATCAGCAGATGAAATCATCTAGGAAATGAAAACAAAACAAAAACAATAAGAAAAAGAAAATTAAAATTCCATGAATTACGCCAGAAGTGCATTTCCTCTTTGGGGCATGTTAAGAAATATCTGGGGTAAAATTAAGGTATTTTTGCCATTGTTTTTCAACATATGTTGTACAGAAAGATACAGTTCTCTTTTATTGTCTTCCAGATCCAGTGGCCAGAGAGGTGGCCTACACGGATTCGGGATGACCATCTTTCCTGAACTGGGCAAGTTCCTTGTCATTTCTAATATGAAATTGCAGAATTGTTCTCCTGGACAAGGTTAGTGCCCTGATAGGTTTTTTAAAAATATCATATTTTATTCAGTTTATAAAATGTTTGTTGCAGACAATGGATTTTTTCCCCTCTCTTCCTCCCTCCCTCTCTTTCTCCTTCTTTCTTTATTTTTTTATTGCGGTAAGAATATTGAACATGAGATCTACCCTCTCAACAAAATTAAAAGCAGAGCTATCATATGATCTAGCAATCCCACTTCTGCTTATTTTCCAAAATAATTGAAATCAGGATCTCAAAGACAGATCCGCACCCCCATGTTCACAGCGGCATTATTGACAATAGCCAAGACATGGAAACAACCGAAGTGTCCACAGATGGATGAATGGATAAAGAAAACGTGGCATCTACATATAGTGAAATATTATTCAGCCTTAAAAAACAAGGAAATCTTGCCATTTGGGGCCACAGAGGTGAACCCGGAGGGCACGGTGCTAAGTAAAATAAGCCTGTCGCCTGACAAACACTGCCTGATTCCACCTCCATGGGGGCATCTCGACTAGTCAAACTCATAGAATATGGGAGTAGAATGCTGGGCAGGGGGAAGTGGGGAATTGCTGATCAATGGGTATAAAGTTTCAGTTACACAAGAGGAATAAATTCTAGAGATCTGCTGTACAACAGTGCGACTGATCAATTTTAAAAAATTCCGAGAGAATGAGGAGGGTCACCAAATCCCACATGATGGTGGGGTTAGGCTCTGTTGCAGGCTTGTTCACTCCGTACCCGGAGTCGATCAGGATGGAGCAGACTCTCAGTGACCAGGAGGGTTGCTTGCCTGTAACCACAACCTCCAATAACAGAGGCTCAAATATACAAGTTTCATTCATTCTTGTAAAGGAAATCCAGAGGTGGGCAGTCTAGGGTTACCTGGCAGCCGCCCACCCTGGCTAGCGGGCTCCTGATTACTCATCACCCCGCCTTCCTCAGGCGGTGGCCATAGCCAGCTGCAAAGGCGGACCAACAAAAGAGCTGCACTAGGAAGAACTGTTCTGTGTCCAAGTGGAAATCAGGAGCTCTAGTATTCAGGGCAAAGGGGAGAGCAGTCGTGGGGTGAGGCAGCCAGCAGGGGCTGCCGCGGCCGTCATTTGAGCTGCGTTTGGTAGATGCCCCTGGATCCTCAGGCGATTTCTGGCAGTCCCTCAGTAGTGTCTGATTTGTCCTTTACTGACATGGTGACCTAAAAGAAGATAAGAGAACAAGAGCCGTTCGCTGCCCCAAGCAGCCCAGCACCTTGCAGTGGAAGAGGGCGTGGGAAACGCCAGCAGCACTGCCATTCCCAGAGGGGGAGATGGGGGACACGCAGGGCCCCGGCAGCAGCTCTGAGGCCTTCTGGGCAGACTGCAGGGTGAAGCCCCTCCGCTGAGGCTTCTTTGTGGGGAGCCTCCCATCCACTGTTCCCTGGGGCCCCTGGCTGGTGCTGGGGGAAGCCCTCCTCCCATCACCTTGGGGGGCTGTCTATGATCTGGGGGTGGGAACCTGCCCTCCGGGGGGGCTGCCCAGCTTTTCTAGCCCAATTCCTGTTGCTGAAAGGTTAGAGGTTCTACAGTTGAGTAGCAAATGCTTTTTTTTTATTGAGGTGAAATTCATCTAACACAAAACTAGCCATTTAAAAACGAACAATCCAGTGACATTCAGTATTTGTGCAACCACCTCTTCTATCTAGTTTCAAAACATTTTCAGCCCCCTGAAAGGAAATGCTGGAGCCATTCAGCAGTCGCTCCCCATTCCTGCTTCCCCCCAACCCCTGGCAACCACTGAACTGCTTTCTGCGGACCTGCCTCTTCTGGGCATTTCATATAAATAGAACCGTATGGTAGGTGACCTTTTAGGCTTCTTTCACTTAGCATAATGCTTTCAAGGTTCATCCACACTGTAGCCTGTGTCAGCACTTTATTGCTTTTTATAGCTGAGTAATATTCCATCCATGTATCAAATGCTTTTTCAGCTCACAGTCTCTCTGATAAGTCAGCTTCCCTAAAAACGTAGTCAGCTTCTGGTCTATTTGCATCTAGTCAGTTGCACATGGCTAATCATACCCACATTGGTCTCAGTCCTGTTTCATTTCCTTCCTTTTTTGCCCCTCACCCTCTCTATTGTGACTGAGTCTTCCCAGAACACAGCGTGGGGAAGGTCAGGCCATCTTAGTCTCATTTCCTACCATTTGGAATCTATAAGCATTTCACTGTTTTGACTTTGCAAGGCCCAGAATTCCTGATCTCTCTCTATTCCTTTCATGATAATAACAATTCCATTGACTCTCACCCAGCGCCGATTATAAAACAAGGCATGATTTTATACACCACCAAGGAAAAAACAAAAACAGAACCCTCTGCTAACTAAATCATGCCCTGCCATGTAGTATAAATGCTGTTACAATGAAAATAGAAAGTGCATCTCAGAGTCAGTGGCATGCAGCAGTAACAATAATTACAGTGATGGCCAACACTATGGCCTTCCATGTGCCAGGCATTGTGGATTATCCTCTGTTACCTCTTTTAGGCAATGAAGCAGTGGAGGCAGCCTGACTCTGCAGCCCTCACTCAACAGAATCCTGTTGGGATATATTTTGTAGTTGCCAAAACTTAGTCCATTTGCTGGTATTCACTAATCCAGTGACAAACTTTTATGGTTGCCTGTAGGAGTGCATGTGGATAGTACAGCACTTTCCCTCTAGGCCCTGTCAGTCTAGTAGGATGGGTAGAGGCATCATAGACTAGGAAAGCAGTAATACCAGTTGGCATCCTCCCTAGTGCCCACTCTGCCCCTTCTCTGGCTCATGTTCCTCATGAGAGGGACTACGCCCCTGCAGTCTGTGGGCCATAGGGGACATAAGCCCTCTCTGTCCCTGGCATGGACCAGATCCTTTGGAAGGGCGCTGATGGCCTGGCCTGGACCCATGCTACAGCAGATACTGCTAGTTGCCAACCGAAATCCCTTCTCCTCTTCTTGCTTAATTCAAAACCACTTTGTATTTCCTGTGACAATGTGACCACCGTGAAGACTAAATTTCCAAGATTTGCAGCTAGTGTATACCATGTAACTTAGTTCTGTGTAGGAAACTATTATGTAAAATTATCAGTGAGACTCTGTAAGGTGGGGCCAGAGGGGGTGTTATGCACTTTTTTCGTCTTCCCTCACTTTTTCCTACTGTCAATATGGAGAATATAGATTTGCTGGCTGGAGTTCCAGCAGCTATCTTGGACCATGAGGTCACTTTGAGGTTGAAAGCCATGCTCCAGGTAGTAGATCAGAAGACAGGAGCTCAGGTTCCTAATGGTATTTCAGGGCTTCCACATCAGTGCCTTCTGCCTGCTACTAAACTGCTTTTACATGGGGGAGAAACCAAGTCCTCACTTAAGACATTGTAGTTTTTTTTCCAGTAGCATGCAGTCAGAGGGAATCCTAGTTGATGTACATACACACCCGTGTGACAGGTGGTGTAGAGTGGGAGGTACACTAGGATGACAGAACCACCTGGACCACATGAAAGAGGAAGGGGAGGGTCCACCGGGAAAGGGTGTTGTCAGACAGAACGACAGCATGCCCACTACAAAGAGCTGCCACTTGCTGGGTGCTTCCTAAGGGCCCAGCCCTCTGCTAATCACTCCACCCCCATTGTTACTGAATCCACACCAAATCGGTCTTATGACCAATTTACAAATGAGGGAATGAAGACTCTGGAAGGTCACTTCCTCAAGGCCACTTAGCTGGGCAGGTTCCAATGTGGGTCTGTTTGACCTTTGACCCAGGGACAAACCCTTAAACCCTACACAACCCCCAAGAAGCTGTCGTGCATATGTGAAAGCAGCGAGTGGCTCAATCAGATCTGTGGCTTTGTCTCATCACAAAAGCGAAAGGAGCAGTTCAGAGAATGGAGTGGTACGCAGCGAGCGAGAGGCAGGGAGACGCAGGCAGACCCGCCATCACTGGGCTTTAAGAGGCGGGCAGGGCCTGTGAGGGAGACTTGGGTGCGTGGTGCCCAAAGGTAACGTCTCATGCCCTCGCTGGGGTTGGTCCCTCTTAGATATGAGACTGAAGCCCTAAGTTTCTACGAAGAGCCACTATAGACTAAAAGCACTTAAAAAAGAAAATAAAGGTATCATTGATACGCAATCTCATGAGGGTTTCACATGAGCAACATTGCGGTTTCAACATTCACCCATATTATCAAGTCCCCCCTCCCGGCCCCATTGCAATCACTGTCCGTCAGCGTAGTAAGATCTAAATGTACTTTCTTTTTTTTTTTTTTTTTTTTACAATTTATTTTATTTTAGTATCATTAACCTACAATT
>JAQQAC010002629.1:11984661-12083881 GCA_029783875.1 Phataginus tricuspis
TTTTGGATGTTGGCCATCCTCACTGGTGTGAGGTGATATCTCATTGTGGTTTTAATCTGCATTTCTCTGATGTTTAGCGATGTGGAGCATCTTTTCATGTGCCTGCTGGCCATCTGAATTTCTTCTTTGGAGAAGTGTCTATTCAAGTCTTCTGCCCATTTCTTAATTGGATTATTTGCTTTTTTTTTGTTAAGGTGCGTGAGTTCTTTATATATTTTGGATGTCAACCCCTTATCGGATACGTCATTTATGAATATATTCTCCCATACTATAGGGTGTCTTTTTGTTCTACTGATGGTGTCCTTTGCTGTACAGAAGGTTTTCAGCTTGATATAGTCCCATTTGTTCATTTTTGCTTTTGTTTCCCTTGCCCGGGGAGATATGTTCATGAAGAAGTCACTCGTGTTTATGTCCAAGAGATTTTTGCCTATGTTTTTTCTAAGAGTTTTATGGTTTCATGACTTACATTCAGGTCTTTGATCCACCTTGAGTTTACCTTTGTGTATGGGGTTAGACAGTAGTCCAGTTTCATTCTCTTACATGTAGCTGTCCAGTTTTGCCAACACCAGCTGCTGAAGAGGCTGTCATCTCCCCATTGTATATCCAGGGCTAAATGTACTTTCTTAAGTTTGTGTTTTATTACATTTACTGACCTGTCAGTGGTCATCGGAAGTGTGCTGGGTTTTCTCAAAACCATTAAAGTCTTTAATTATGAACTTTTCAAGGAGCAAACTCAGGTTGGCTTGAGGTGTATGTGTCCCCGTAGGACGAAGTGAAAACCGAGAGACTAATCCTGCTGTTAAAAAAAGCACCCAGCTCCGAATCGAGATGGTGTGTCAGAGGCATGGCCTCCTTCCATCTCCTGGCAGTATGCAAAGAGGTACTACGGTTTAGGTGGGCCTGGTCTCAGCAGTTACCCAGCCTAAGAAACTTCCCAGTCACACCAAATCACGCAAAATGATGAAGGTTCTCGCATCCGCCGCTGTTTACAATGGAAAGAAACCACTGAAAAGTTTACTTGAAAGCCTAAAATGGAGAATTTCTCTGCCTTGGCTCTTAATAATAATTTTGCTTTGTTTTTTTGCTTTGTTAACATTTCAAATGTATAGTCTGTCTTCACCAGACCAGAGGCAGCTGATACAAACAATAACCTCGGCATATTATTAACATGTTTGCCACGACTGACTGATCCCATGGCGTGTTGAGTCCCCCCTCACGGGTTGTGCTCCCTTTACTAGCACTCACCCAACCCCCTGCTGCAGTGCCTTCTCCATTTGAGCAGTTCTTGGTTTTCCTCCAGCCTCACTGGCCAAGAGTGTGGGGCTCCTCTCCTATCTTTAAACGTTGTCTCTCTCTCATCCAGACCAGATCTTTCATTCCATCTCTGGAACATTAATTCTCAAATCTGCCTCAATGTTGATTTTCCCCCAGAATTCCAGTCCTACTCAACATCTCCGCATGGGTGTCTGCTAAGCACATCCAGTTTAAGAGGGCCAAAACGGTACCCAGGATTTCTCCCTGCCCCACACTGCCCCCTCTCTACCTTCCCATCTCACGAAATGGCAACACTCAGTTGCTCAAACCAAAATCTAAGGATAATAATGATTATCTCTCTGTCACTGCCCCCAAACCCAATCCATTCATCAACTTTACTTCCCAAGCATGACTGTGATAGGTCCTCATCTCTCCATCACTGCTGGGACCATCAGATTCCCAACGCGACACACTGGGCTTCCTTTCCACTTGGTCCTATGGGAGTGCTTTACACTTAGCAGTGAGAGTTAACCTTGGAAGATTCAAATCAGACTATGTCACTCTACGTTTAAAACCCTCCAGTGCCTCCCCTGTTGCACTTGGCATAAAATCCGAGCTCCCTCTTTGCTGCCGTCCCCAGCCTCAGTTTCCTCTCCCTGTCGCTTACCAACCATCAGCCATGCTGACCGTCTCTCGGGTCCTGCTACACACCAGGCTCCTTTTTGCCTTGAGGGAGTTGACATTAGCTGATTCCTTGTCTGGGAATGCTGCTGGCTGGCTCCTGGCCACTGTTCAGATCTCAGCTTAAATTACACCTCTCCAGAATGGCCTTTCTAGATGGCCTGCTCATTTCAAGTAGTTCCTTCTTATCCTATGTGAATTTTTTTGCACAGTTCATATTACTCAGTTGTATTTTTCTTGTGTGTTTACTTTCTATTTGCACCAGAATGTAAGATTCACGAGATGGGGACCTTTTATGTCTTTTTCCCTGCTGTGTCTCAGGGTGAGCATCTCGCAAGCATTTACTAAATATCTGTTGGATGGTTGAGTCCCAAACTTCTTGCATTTTGCCCCATGTAGTCTGGTATCTTTATTATGGTCTGCTTTGTTAATGTTTTATAATCATGCAGCTTAGTCACAGGCACTGAGTTTTAAAAGGACGCATATTTAGCATGTGACTCATTCATTTAAAATTCTAGACTTTTGACTGTATCCTGTGACTCAAATATTTATTGTATTAATGGAAAACCTTTCAAATAATTAACCACATATAGCTGGCATTTTACCAAGTCAATGGCATTTATGAATAATAGCCAATACTTAGAGACAGTCCTTTTTAATTCCAGGCAGTTTACATATATTAACTTTAAATTCTCATATGACTCTATGAGGTTGGAACTGTCTACATTTTGCAAATGGGCTGCATGTCTTAGTTTGCTAATGCTGTGTAACAAAATAAAGTGCCCCGTTTCTTATTTCACCGTTGTGTTGGTTGGAAGTCTGGGTGGAGTTCACCAAGTTCTCCATACATGGTCTCACCCACTGTTAGCCAGATGCCAACCTGGGCTGGGCTGCTGTCTGGAAAATCCACTTCCAGTGTCCTTTGGATTGTTGACAGAATCCAGTTCATGCAGCCATAGGTCCGAGGTCACCATTTCCCTGCTGGCTCTCAGCTGGTAAAGGCTGCTTCATTCCCGAGCGTGTGGCCCCCTTGTGCTTTGAGTCTCTGACTTCCTCTTCTGCTCACAGCCGGAGAAAACGTTCTGCTTTTAAAGGGCTCACCTGGCAGGGTCAAACCCCAGTATGTTCCCTTATCTAATGGTCAATTGACTTGGCCTTAATTACATATGCAAAATCCCTTTCCAGAAAGAATTAGTGTTTGAATGAATAACCAGGAATAAGAATATCCTGGTGCAAACAATGAGGCTCAAACCGTAATCCATGCTCACAAATGATTTTAATTAGAAGAGATTCCGAGGGCCATATCAAGTCTTTGGCTTTTCTTTTTCTTCTTTTACCACTTGACGGTGACAGGGAGCACTTCACAGCACTCACATTGTCAGTTTAAGTCTAAAATGGTGCGTTTTGGATCTGAAAGACGAAGTGCTGGGATCGACTGTGAGTGGTCATGTGATATGGCTCCTGGCTCATTCTCCACGAGGCTGGCAAAAGCGAGTCTTGTTCCGAGTGAATGAGTCAGAGGGAAGAGAATGCGGTTTATTTGAGTCACAGAGTGTCGTCTAAGAGATGGGTGTCTGTGACATTTGAAGGAAGACAGTCAGTTCTCTCCGTCAGCCTGAATGTTGCCTTCTTGGAAAAGCCCTGTGGGCTGGCGCTCCCTGCAGTGTAGACCAGGAGTTAGAGCCCCAGTGCCCCATGGCCAGAGTTCCTAGCTGGCATCCAGGAACAGCCTTCTGCTCTACACCGGGCTCACTGTGGAGAGCTGGTGCTCACAGGGTGCTGGCCCTTGCCATCAGCCACAACACCCTCAGTCCTGAGGTTCTGCCATACTTTAATTAACATGAGGAATAGATGTGAACTTGAGACTCTGGATTCATTTTGTACCTGTTACTTCCTAATTTGTCAGATGTCACCTCGAGCTGTGGCATGAGTCAATGCAAACTCTGAAGTTTAGAGCTGGCGTACGCATTTGTGATTGAGATGCCTGAGGTCCAGGGATTCCAACCCCAACATGCCCAGACACCAGAGGAGTCCACACTTGGCCCAGATGGTCTTTGTGCTCAAAATGCCGTGTTGCATATACTTTCGTTGCTCTTTCTGGAGAGCCACCTGTCACTTTTATCAGACTCTCAAAGGGGTCTCTGTGCACCCCAAGTTAAGAACAACTAACCTAACCTTACCCATTTCAAATGCAGAAATAAGTGCCTCCTTGAGGATCTCAAGCAGGTGACCAGTTAGTTACCGTTTGAAAAATTCAAGGGACAAGGGCAGCCCGGGGTTTGGTGATGGATGGATGCGATGGTGTGAGGGAGCTGGCTTGCTCTGCTTGAGAGACCTTATTTGTGCATTTCTGCCCGACTAGCTTTCTGTGACACTGTGCTGGTAGCTTGAAATTAGCAATGCAGGGAGAGTTTACATCAGAGAAGTCAGTAAACATACAAATCAGGGTTTGTTTCATTCATGTATATTTGGAGAGCTGGCTGTTAAACATTCACTGGCCTTCTGCTGGGTGGGTGAAAGGCACATGGAAGGCGTGAGAGTCAGGAAAACCCTGGATTTCCAGCTCCACGTCTGGGAGTGTGGACGTGCTGGGAGTGCAATGGGGCCCAGAGGGACGACTGTGAGGACTGGTGGTGCCAATCCCCGGGGTGGCCCTGTGGGCTTGGATGTGGAGTCTTGAAATGAGAAAGGGGACGTCTTGGGATCTTGGCAAATAGCCCCAGAGCGGAGGCAGAGGGGAGGGGAAAGAAGATCCATATGTCAAGAGCAGGGGGATAATCAGAAAACCAGAGTCATCACGGTATGACATGTGACCCATTCCAGGGTAACTCTGCCTCCTTCCTTAGAGAGGAGGGGGGTGAGGGACACCCACTCTCAGCACCCGGATTCTACGACTAATTGGGTGGGGGCCTCAAGCCTTGGTAGCGATCTATAAAACAGTGCCTACAGAGGTTGTTTAACTTAGGACCTTATGAAGATGATAAAAGTCTTACTGAGAATGACTAAACCCACTCTGTATGGCAGGTAATTTCTATCTCTCCCAGAGGAGGCACCAAGCTATAAAGACTGAACAAATGGAGAGACACACTATGTTCATAGACACTCAGCCTCAACATAGTAAGAACATTAATTCCCCCCAAATTGATGGTGTATAGGTTTAATGAAATTCCTTCCCAAATCCTTGTGGGACTTTTTGTAGATACCAAGGAGCTGATCCTAAAATTTATATAAAAAGATAAAAGAATAAAAAAAAAAGACAAGTATCAAATGATTTCACTCATATGTGGAGTATAAGAACAAAGAAAAAAACTGAAGGAACAAAACAGCAGCAGACTCACAGAACCCAAGAATGGACTAATAGTTACCAAAGGGAAAGGGACTGGGGAAGATGGGTGGGAAGGGAGGGATAAGAGGGTAAAAGGGGCATTACGATTAGCAGACATAAGGCAGCGGGGGCACGGGGAGGGCTGTACAACTCAGAGAAGACAAGTAGTGACTCTATAGCATCTCACTACGCTGATGGACAGTGAGTGTAATGGGGTTGGTGGGGGGGGACCTGATGAAAGGGGTAGTTTAATCACCATAATATTGCACATGTAATTGTAGAGATACCAAAATAAATTAAAAAAAAGAGATGAGGAAAAGATATAAGAATAGCTTAAAACAGTTTTGAGAAAGAATAAAGAGGGGGGAATCACACCACCTGATTTTAGACAACATATAGCTACAATAATCAAGACTGGTATTGGGGAGAGGATGGACACATTGACCAACAGAACAGAGCGGAGAGTCCAGATATATATAAATACGGCCAACCGGTTTTCTACAGATTTCCAAAAGCAATTCAATTGAGGAGGGATTGTCCTTTCAACAAATGGTTTTGGAACAATAGAACATCCAGGTAAAAAAAGTAAACCTCAGTCTAAACCTCACATCCTATAAAGAATTAACTTACAATTGACTAAGATCCAGATATGAAATGTCAAACTCTAAAGCTTTTAGGAGAAAACTGGAGAAAAGTCTTCATTACTTAGACATAGGGTTAGGAAAAGATTTCTTAGATAGGAGTCTAAATCCATAAAAGAAAGAAATCAATCCTTTGGACTTCATCAAAACAAAGGCTTGTGTTCTGTAAAAGATATCGTTAAGGAGGATACAAAGATGACAGACTGGAGAAAATATTGGCAAATCACATATCTGATTTAAAGTTGTATCCAGAATGTGTAAAAGTGGCTCTGAACTCAACAGTAAGTAAACAATTCAACTGAAAAGCAGGCAAAGATTTGAGCAGACACTTCACCAAGAAAGATGCACGGATGCCCTGTGAGCACATGAAAAGATGCTCGACACCATCAGTCATTAGGGAACTGCAAATCAAAGTCACAGGGGCTATCGTTACGCACCCATTAAATCAGCTAAAATAAAAAATAAAAACCCTGACAGCAGCAGTACTAGCAAGAATGCTGAGCAGCGGGTCTCTCATTCAGGCAGTGGTGGAAATGCAGAATGGATGGTATAGCCACTCGGGAAGATGATTGGCGGTTCCTTATAAAGATATACATGTGGTTACTGGATGACGCAGCAGTTCCACTGCTGGATATTTACCATAGAGAAATGAAAATGTGTGTCTATGCAAAAACTTGTGTGAAAATGTCCACAGCACCTTTTCTGGCATAGCCAAATGTGTCCCTCAGCAGGTGAGTAGATAAACAACCTGTGGTATATCCATACAGTGGAATAGCACTTAGAAATAAAAAGGAGTAAGTACTGATACACCCAACAGCTTGAATGGCCTCCCACCATTCCTTCTCTGCTGGCTCCTCCTCGGCCCCTGACTTCCTAAAACTGCAGGGCCCCACAGCTCAGTTCTTGCTTCCTTTTTCTACACTCACCCCTTATCCCATGGCTTTGTGGACTACATTCCATCTAATTTAAGATGCCCTCAACTGTAAGTACACCATTAAGCTCAAGTTACACCACGGAGGAAAAAATACAGCCAGTTAAACTCTTCCAAACCATCATTCCAGTTGCAGGCATCTCTTTGTTCTCAGAGTCCCTGAACTCCTCTGGGGCGAATGGTGACGCTTCTCTGGCCCAAGCCTCCTGTGGCAGAGCTGGGGGCAGGCCTTCTCCCTCTTCCTTCCTCCCTGTTCTCTTTATCACCCAGCCTCCGGGGGTCCTTATATGGTCTTGGGGAGGCATCACCTGGTGCTACGACCAGCCCTGCCCCTTTGTGATTGTGCACATCATGGCCTGTGTGAATTTAGTCCCTGGGGTTGTGCAGTGTACAACCTGTACAAATATGTATAGTTGCCTGACATAACCCATTCTTCTGAATCTTTTTTTTTTTCCTCTCTTCAAACTACCGTGTCTTAGACTTTTGAAAGTAAAGAGTAAGAATAAGACTCTTCAGTTCTGTGCATTCTTCCCAGTCATCTCTGAAGCAATGGCCATAGTCCAGGACTTTGCTCCAAGGGGGCACCCCTGGGCCCATCCCTGTGGCTAAAAGAAGCCATGGCCTAATTGACAGGCCTGGGATCCCATCCTGGAACGTGACACAGTGGCACGGGGTGGCACGCCCTTGTCCTGCTTAGCCCAATCAAAACTTTCCCCTGGGTATGGGGGTGGAGTCAGTCCCAACAAATGTCGAGGCTGCTAACAATGGGGGAGGGATATGGGGTATCCATGGTCTACTCCACGGGGGTCAAAGCAGGGGAGGTATTGTGGAGGTGGAAGAGATTTGGGCCCATGTTTAGGCCCATGGATAGGAACAGGTTAAGGATGTCAGAGGGAAAGAGCCTCTATTTGATTAGGAATGAAACCCTAGAAAAGAGGTGAGGATGGGGAGAGGGGAGGGGCTAGACATGCAGCAACAGTGAGGGGTGGGGGTGGGGAGGGGGGCGAAGGGACCTGTTTGCTCAAGTGAAGGAAGGACCATCAGGGACGTTCCCTGAGCCCCCAGGTTCCTGCAGGAGGGGCTCCGTCTGTGCAGGCATTCGTGGTGGGCATGTGGCTTCATGGTGCTTTGGGGGAAGTGCCAATGGAAAACTCAAATCGAGTCTTTCCATTCATGAGAATTGTTACTGTCTTAAGGGCTAGGTTGCTTCAAAGGCTAGGATTTCTGTTTACTTCTCAAATGAATAGAAAGTACTCCCACCTTCCACGTATCTGCAGAATTTGGGAGAACACACCATGAGGCAAGGGGATGTGTATGCAAACATTTCTGAGAAGTCTCCTGTGGGGATGCATGTGGTCTGATGGTGAGGAAGGGGGCCTCTGACACGAGGCACCCAGGGCACACACCGACCTCTGCAACCCTGGGTAGGCTCCTGGCTCTCTCTGTGCCTCCGTTTCTTTGCTAGAAAGTGGGGATGTGGCACTAGCTTCCTCATAGGGCTGTTTGGAGGATCGGAGTCTGTAATACTTGTGCATGTTTGGGAGACTGGCACATATTAGATACTCTTCACCGTGAGCCATCAGTATTTATAAGAATCCTATGAGATGCTAGGATGCACGGTCTCAGAGGATGCACTGTCTTTAGGAGTGAAACTTGTTTATTTTCCTGATACAATGAAACCTACTTTTTTACAGTACTGTTTTCATTGGAGAAAGGGCATGCAGATGTTTAAAAAGTGTTTTCATGTAGCCACATTTCAAATGTCGTTGTTTCCTTTCTGGGGATGTATGCAGAAAGGAGCCAGCTTAAAGAGAATCTACTCTAGAACATTTCATATTAACAATGATAGGTGTGGGGGGGGTGCCTTAATGAATGCTTTACTTATTCATAAATGGGGAATGGACTCCTCTTCCTCATGCTAATAGCTTCTCCCCACTTTCTGGCCCAAATGAGAAGAGCTCTGGATGGCAAGTCAGTCAGGAATGCACAGAATTCATGGGAGTGGCCAGTGCAACACCATGTGGGGAGGACACAGTTCCACTGAACTTCCGTGGTGGTGGCTCAAACTGCTGCTTTGGGAGGAAGCCCAGCTCAGTGTCTAAGGCCTTGCCCTGGAATATTCTGGAAGGCTCATTGTAACGGTGCTGCCCTGGAAGAACTCGATGCTGAAATGATGACGCCTCTGGAAGGGCACTTCCGGAAGGAGGGTGTGGCTGCCACATGGAGTCTACATTTCCCAACTATTCCAAATTTTTTAAAATGCATTCCTGATGATTTATTTAATTAATATTTTTTCACTTCCCTCGGGGATTAATGAGCTGACTTAGTACAGATCTTCATAAACAGAGTAGAGGCTGGCTTTCCTCAATAGGACAAACGTAATTCCTGCTTTAATAGCCCCTGCAGACTCCTGACATGAATGCACGCTGCCTTCTCATGGAGCTGCCGGAGCCCCACTGCATGAGCTGTGCCCCATGCGAATGACATAGACGTGGCCTCTGGCTGCTCATGAGGCTTCTGCCTCAACCCGCATTCCCCACTCTCCCCCTAAAGAAAGCACGTTGCACAACAAAGCTATTCCTAAATTCCAGTAAAGCACAGGCTTTTTACTCTCTCAGGTGGGAGAAAAAAAACCTGAAATAAGAATATTTGGCCAGTTGGCTAATACAGTGCAACTTTCACAGGGAACTCAAAGCACTTGGTATTGTCTGGTAAAAAAAAAAAAAGAAAAAGCCCTGATTTTGCTGTTAAAAGAACTGAGATACAGAATCATGATCACGTATCTTTTCCCAAGATGACTCCTGCTGTGAATGGAAACTGGGTCTCCTGAGCCCTCCGGGGTGGGGCCCACTGCACACAGGCTTGCCTGGGGCGGCAGTCCTCTGACAAAGTGCGATTTCCTTACCGGCTCTGTCTTTAAGGGTATCAGAGCGCGGCCCGCACAACAGCAGGCACTAAGTCCTGGAAGATCTTGAGGGCGCTAGTGCTCACTGTCCCCCGTTGGCGGGCGTCACCTCCAGAAAGCCTGCTCGGTCTGATGCAGCCACAGCTGCCCCTCTCAGCTTCCCACTGGCTGCGGCCCCCTTCGCTGCCTCTCATAATTTACGAACATGGGAAGCTGGGCAAGACGTCCCCACCCCACGAAAGCAGAGGCAGAGGAGACCCCGCTCCTGCAGGTGAATACTCCCCAGCTGCTTTTAAAGGTTCAGTTGTCATACCTTCTCTTCATTCCTTGGGGCTTTAATATTCAGATCTGGGATACTCTTGAAGTCTGAAAAAGGATTCAAAAGATTTTGTAAGTCCCTTAATCCTAAAAACAGGACCCACACCCTGACTTTAGATGACGTGATTTATTATATCAGAGGAAGACAGGCCGAGGAAACCATGTACGGAAATCAGTACTCCCATGGCAAAGCCGATCCAATCCTAAAGAATAAGGCAATGTTTCTTTCTTCTCCCTTCCCTGAAATGCCTTGAAAAGGGCAAGCGGTTCTTACGCGAGCCTTACAATACTTGTCAAAATTCCAGTGTCGGTTTGAGACTCAGATACACATGAGGTCCCTACATTTTATTTTCTCCATGGTTCTCAGATCTCCTAAATAAAGCACGTCCCCTGTGCGGCCGCCCCTGGGGCTACACTGAGGTCAGGGTTCGGGTCTCTTCGCCAGGGTCAGGAAGGCTGCAGAGACCCTGGGAACGGGCCCAGCCCAGCTCACAAGCATGAAGAGAATGTCGGGAGAGGAAGTGGAGGCTGTGAGTCAGCATGAGTCATCTCGTCCCAATGAGAGCGAGGGCTGAGGTGTGCGCCCTTTTTTTTCTTTTCTTTCTCTCTCTCTTTTTTTTTTTTTTTTTGTGGGGGGGTCCCAATCGTGTGGACATCGTTGGGAATAGAGGGAAATAAGTGACTGTATGGTTGTTGCTTTTTACGTTTCAAACTGGTGCTCCTGGCGGGCTGAGCCTGCCTTAGTGCCGGATCCTCGCAGCACTGTTCCTGGGAAGGTGGGGCCCCGGCTTCTCCCCGGTGAGTACGCTTCTGTCGTTTTATGGTCATTTCTGCCGTTTGCCTGGGACTCAGCTGTGCGAAGGCTGTGGCATTGCTGAGTGGACACTGCGTCTAGTTCAGTTTTGAGGGTCCGTAATTTTAGGAGAGTGGTTCCCTGCCCCCACCCCCTTAGCTACTGTATTTTGGCCTGATTGCCTGGAGAAGTTTCTTAGCCGTTAATTGTGACAATGTAGATACTTTGTGGGACATTATGTTGCTTGCAAGAGACAGGGATGCTGGACTGGGAAGTCAGCTGCTGAGACTCCTCTCTGGAGGCAGAGTGAGGTCCCGAGGTGGAGGTGGGGAGGTGGGGGACTGTGTGCCGACCAGCGGCCGAGGTCGGGCCAGCTTCCGCTTCTCAGAGGCGCAGGAGAGACGGCGCGTGGTCTGAGTGCCCAGTTTTAGTGCAATACGTACATACGAGAGGCAGAATTTTAGCTTCCCTCTCTAAAAGCATATGAATGATTCTAGGAACTTACTTTATATCTTTTCCTTTTTCTTAACACTGAATGTCACAGACTATGGTAAAGTCAGAAGGGAAATATGCCAGGGGAAGGGGGCTAAGAGGTAGAGGGTGAGGATGGAGGATGGGGTGGGGGGCAGTTGAGGCCTGATCTGACCTTGGCTGGTGTTTCTCAGGCTGTTACTATTCTGATGAAGCTTACTTAGCTTTACTGTCAAGTAAAATACAGGAAACAATTTTTTTAAATGTCATTCTAGTTACTGTAAATGAAACGGTTAAAATGTCACAAATACCTTATGATAAACATTTTTCGAATTTGCTTAAAGGACTGCACGTCGGTAAGCAGGGGCATGGCAGGGAGCTTTTTCAGTAGAGTCATTTGGGTGCGTGGGCTTCCTGGGCTAATAATGAGTCAGCACCCAATTTCTAAAATTGGAGCAGCTGAAAGAATATTCGATCTGGCCCCAAGCACAGCCCCCTGGCTGGCTGGCCCCCTAGGAGGATTTGGCTGTTTGGTGTTTGGATACCTCTGCTGTTGGGGTGACCCCCTAAGAGGCCCCTTTGCTAAGGGGTCCCTCTGCCAGGATCATCTCCTTTGGCTGATGTTGATAATTTATAGGTTCTGGCTTGTCAGAACTGGTTGCATACACAGTTTGTTAAATAAAACACCCAGAGTTTATGAGGGGCTGGGGTGGCCCTGGGCGGGAGCTGCATCTGGTGTCCGGTGACGTCACCCTCACGGAGGGATGAGTGCGGAGGGGGTGGGTCACAGCTCGGGCTTCAAAGCTGGCATTCTGCAGGTGACACCGAGTGTGGGGAGATGGTCGGCTTACAGTCAGAGAGCAGGATTCCCAGGAGGAAAACCTCTCTTAAACCTTACTCGTCTTGTCTATATAGTGAGAGAAATATTAAGAAAATGAAAAAACAAAAAAATAGCTGGGGTTGTAGTCCAGCAGCTTAAGGGCCAAAAGCAGTCCTGTTTGAACCCATCCTGCCATCGAGTTCTGCTGTGTTGGCCTGACCTGGACTGGTTTTTTGAGTTCGGATGACTGTGGGTGGGGTCCCACATTCTTTGAATCATGGGCCCTGAGAACCCTAATGGCTCTGATAGCTTAGAGCTTCCATGTCGGGACATGCTGGGACACTGTCTGCCTCAAAGAGCTGCTGAGGCATTCAGAGAGTTAGCATCTGCTTAGAACAGGGTCTGGACACAGAAGGGACCCCGTCAATGTCAGCTCTTCTAGCTTCTCTTCTCACCTGGACTCTGAAGGTATTTGGGCTTGAGGCCCCCAAGGTAACACCAGGATTCTTCAGGCAAGACCCTGTGATTCCGATAATAGTCAGTGGTCGTTTCAAGGCCGAAAGGCACAACCGTGCACACGTCAGCTCGTGGCTGTGGCAAGGCAGACAGCAGGGGTTCCCCAGGTGGAAGACCAGCTGGGTCTGTCTCTCCTGGTGGGGAATTTTTGTGAGTACTCGGAGAAATGCCATCTTCATGGAGAGAAGTGCCTGTAAAAGGCAAAACCCCTTAGGCACTGCCCCTGTAGTTCTGCACGCCAGCACTTTCTCCCACCCCCAGGCAGGGGGTCGGGCACGGGACAGGAGGTGTGTTTATCACTGGGCCCCGTGTATTTAAGTCCTCCTGGGTAAGCACTGTTGGGAAGTGGCTTTCAGGTGACCGGCTTTATCCTACACACTGACCGTAAGCTTCGTGTAGAATTCGGGCAGTATATGAATGCTGAAGTTGATTCACTTGCTCGTGAGAAATATGCCTGCAAAGTGGTAGTGTCACTGTTGCATCAGGAGAAAGAGTCACTTAGGCCAGAAATAAGGCATGGGTATGTCTGAAAATAGGGCTTTTACTAATAGGATTTGCCGCTTTGTTGTGCTTTTCCAGCTACAGAACATGCTGAGTCTGAGTGGATGCAGGCAGGGAGCAAAGAGGGAAACGTTCTATGCTAGAACCTGAGCAGCTAGTTTAAAAGACGACCCACAGGAAAAGGCAAACGCTGACCGTCTGACGACACTTGGAAGCTGCCCAGTGCTGTGTTGATGTGGCGCCCTCAGCCTAGAGACTGGCCCTGGGCTTGCTGCCCTGTCGTCCTCTCTCCACCTGTCCTCAGCACCCTGACGTGGGCTCTCATGACCTCCTGCCAAGAAGTTCCCATGTCCCCAGGTGGTGGGCCCACCACCAGTGGCTGTGTGGAGAGCTCACCCTCGTGTCGGACAGGTTACTAACTTCCCGGAGTCCCCCTTCCTCGCTGTGAAGCGGTGTTCCTAAGAGCGCCAGCCCTGTGGGTTCTCATGAGGATCAGTGATGCTTTGAACCTGGGTCTACAGGCAGACCCGGTAATTGTTGAGTACACCCTCACTGATTCAGAAATATGCTCAGATGCCTTTCTGACTCTACCTGGGCCCAGGGCCCTGTGGACGTCCACAAGGAATTGGCTCTTGTGCCCCTGAAGTGGGGTCCTGTCTGTGTCATCAGTCACATGCATGTTCTGCATTTGCAGGGCATTCGCTAATTAGGCTAATGGGAAGTGCTTCTCGGTTCTTTCCCGGAGAACCTGGGGTTCCAGCTGTCGTGGCCCTCATCACCTCCACCATCACTGTCAGCTGCTTGATTCAGCCCCAGCCACATGGCAATGACTCTCTGTGTATTCCTTTTATGCCCCACCCCACAACATACCCGATACGCACCCTGGAAGGTGGGAAGATGGCCAGTTACTCAACTCACTTGAGGTCCAGGATTCCCAGGCAGATGTATCAGGCAGAGTAGCTGCTCCAAGGAGTGTATTGGTGGCAGGGGAGTCCCTCGCCCACATCTGGAGAAGAGACCAGGAACAGCAGGGCACCAGGAGGGTTCTGCATGTAATCCAACACCCTGAGGTTACAGGCTAGAAAACCCAGGACCACCGTCCTCAGATCTGTCCCCAGGGTGGAAGCAGCTGGATTCTGTACTCGTGCTTCCTGTCTAAAGCCAGCGATAGTCAACTTCTGGTTATTTGAAAATCATCACATTATAGGGAGCTGACTCATACTGAAAATATTAAGTAAGTTACACTTAAAACTAAACCCAGAGTGAACATAACATGGCCTTTCCTTGCCAATTCTGAAGATATTCGAAATTGTGGGGTGCCTGTGAAGCAGCTCTCTGCACTCACTCTACAGGCTTCCGAGAGGAGCACCAAATGTGTGCCTTTGCTCAGCCTGCCTTCCCTAGGAGTCACTGTCAGAGGAAGGCGTCGTGTCTTTCCACATCTCCTTTCTGAGAGTGTAGGCTTTGCATGCTGAGTTTGGGCTGTATGATGTGGGTCAGTTGTAAATGGGGCCGCTTTGTGGGGCGTGTTTTCCTCCAGCTGCCTTATGTGCTGTAAGCCGGGGACCCTCTCTGCACACAGTGCCATGGGCAAGGTGGCGGTGTGGGTTGCGGGGCAGGGGTTGGGTTCCCCACAGGTTCGGGAGGGTTCTGGTTAGACCACAGAGCTCAGGCGAGGAGAAGTCAACAGTAGATCAGAAGAAAGGTGGGCCCACAGAAAGGAGGAGAGGGTGGGAGGGTTGGCTGGTCTCAGAGGATTCCTCTGATTTAAAAAAAAACAACCCTGATTTATTGCATCTTGTAAAATTGGAGAAGCTAATCGTGATGGCAGATCATATCCATTGCTGTTTATCCTGCTTATCTTTTGCTTACAGGATTGAAAAAGGGGGCTTCTACTTCAGGGGCTTTAGCCCTGCCCTTTACCCTTCCTTTCAACAATTTATCACAATTAAAATATTGGCATTTTTAATGATGTCAGAAATGTATCATTTCAGCTCTTCTCCCTGGACAAATCATGTATAGAATGTGAGAGGGATGCATAGGTTTCTATCAGTCCAGCTAGATGTAGAAATCATTACAGAATGGCAGTGGCTCTAGCAACAGTCAGGTTTACTTTCTCTCACACAGAAAAACACAGGAAGCAGGCTGTCCCGGGTGAAGGTCAGTGGGCAGCCACTTCATTCATCTCTCTCCTCTGCCTTCACTGGCAATGGCTGCTTTCCTCAAAGTAGTCTTATGGTCTTATCAAGGCTGCTGGAGCTCCAGCCATCACCTCTGCATTCCATACATGAGGAAAGAAGGAAGTTGGGGAAGGGTGGGGAGGGGCACAAAAGGCTAAGTGTCCTAGATTTTAGACTCCTTTAAAGAGCCTTCCTAGAATCCCCAACTAACCCTTTCTGCCTACATTTTTCATTGGCCACCCTACCTGTAAAGGAGCCTGGAAAAATACAGTGTTTTAAAGGGGGCATATTGCTGCCCTGACAACTCAGGGATTTCTGACAACACAGGAAGCAGAGGAGAATGGATATAGAATAGGCCACAAGCAGTCTCCACAAGAGAGTGCTCCTGAAGACAGCTAGCTTTCTATTTTATGGTGTCTCAGTCCTGTGAGCAGACCTGGGACAAGTCACAGATCCTCTGTGACTACTGTCTACTTTGTGAAATAACCACACTGCTCTCGTCAGAAGTATCAGGGCCGGGGGACAAGGAGACTGTTCCTTCAAGGGTTTTGAACAACTTGGAGGAAGATATTCAAAGGGACAGGACCTACTTGTTTGATTTTTATATTGTATCCAAACACGATTTCTTTCCATTCATTCATTTACCAAATGTCTATCATTTATCCAATAAAATAATGATGATTCAAGCACTGCTTTGTTTATTGGGTGCTTATTTGGTGCCAGGCACTGTTCTGGGTGCTGGGCAAATAACACCTCAGTCCTCACAGAACTGTGGGTAGCAGATTTTCAGCATTGTCGTCATCCAGATGTGGAACACAGAGGGGTTAGGGCAGATGCCTAAGGTCACACTGTCAGTAAGTAGAGGAGTTTGGCTTTGAATGCAGCAGTCTGGGTCTTTGACCCAGGGATGTGGAGGTGAACGGCAGAGCAGATCGCTTCTATTTATGTCTTTCTGGTGAAACAGACAAGCCTAATGACATCAGGTGTGGTAGATGGGTGCAGGAAGGGTAGGGAGACTTCGCCTCCTGCAGCACCTCCTGCTTATGGGAACACACTGTAGGATTGGTCCCAGCTGAGCATTCTTTTCCCAGAAGAGGACACACCAGGAATCTCAGCTATGTCTGGGTCCATAACTTGCCCCTCCCCTTGAAGCCAGCTCCTGAGTCAGGACCACACCCTTCCAGCCCCAGGGGAGCACAAGGAACTGTCCAGACCCAGCTTCCAAGGCCAGACAACATTCCAACAAGGCAGAACAGCTGAACTAGAGGAGGTTCGGCTCCAAGGACACAGAGTTTATTCACATAATTCAGCCGGATCAAAAGCCAGAGAAGGTAAAACTGTCTCAGCCTCCACTCCGCACCACTTTCTGTTATCTAGTGGCATTATCAAGGCCATGAGGGTATATGAGGGCAGGATGGGCTCTGGGGTGCAGAGGGGCAGTGTCTGTTGTGATTTCACCTTGGGTCAAGTCCCTGCCTGTACTTCCCTTGCTCTGCGCCATCTCAAGGCCTTGCTTCACTCCTCCATCTTCCTCCTGCTGCTCCTTTACAGACAGGGTGGTCAATGGAAGACACAGGCTGCAATGGGTAGCTGGGGATTTTAGGGAAGCTCCTTAAAGGAGCCTGACATCTAAGAGGCTTAATGTTTGGTGCCTGATTTCCCTCCTTCCTCCTGTGTGGAATGCAGAGGCAATGGCTGGACCTCCAGCAGCATCCTTGAAACCATTAGACAACTTGGAGGAAGGAAGTCAGTGTTAAAGATAGTAGAACAGGCAGACAGTCCCAGGCTTGGGAGACCAGGCACTTTGCCTGGAGATGTGACTGTTTTTGGAGTGGGTTTACCTGCATGATGCAGAGGTAGGTGTGAAACATCACTGCCCAAATGCACTCTGTAGGCCAACCAGGAGGGTCTGTCGGGGTGTCAGAGTCCCTTCTATGTGCAGCTTCCTTCCGTGCCTCTGGTGTAAGGGGCAAGGGCTCAGGGCAGCACAGTGACGTCCTTGGGCCCCAGGTTGTTTTGCCTTTGTGGCCCCTTCCTCATGAAAAGCTGTAGGGCTCTGCCTTCGTGTAGAGATGAATGTCATCCAGACTGGGTTCATTATTATGTACTCATTTGAACTGTATTCAGGTTTTTCTTCTGATTCTAAAATAAGCCAAAACATTTTATTCTAAGAGCGTCACGGCCACAGACTCTTGTTCCCTCTGTGCCGAACCAGAGGGGGACGTGGGAGGGTGCCTGCCGGGCAGCCACAGAGGGGCCTCGTCACGGGCGGTCTCTGGACTGCGGGGGGCCCACGGCAGCGCCTCTCGGGATGGCAGAGGGTCTGGCTTGGCGTGTACAGCTGGCGACCCTCCAAACCGCAGCGCTCCCGGCAGCTTTGGAAATGAGACGAGGATTCTCTGATAAGGTTTTCAGAGCAGATCTTCTGACCTGGGCCCATTGTACTTCATCATTCCTGGGCCCCCACATTTGCTCTCCTTGTCCGATTGATTTGCTTAGCGGGTGTGAATTTCAGTCGACAGTGCTGACGTATCAAATATATATAACGCCCCTTTCGTCCCTAATTCTCCACCTTATATGAAATCTTCTCTGAGCTCACCTGTCCCTACTTCACCTCCTCGCTTGGCTGTGGGGAAATTCAGATTCTGTCATGATGGGGGATTCTTGTTCCTCCCAATGCTCTGGTGTCATCAGACAATCCTGGGGCGATGCGGTACTAGAAAGCTTGGGTGGGGGGCCCCCCAGGGGGCTGCCACCTTGGCCACTTCAACACCTGCAGACTCAGCACATGTGGGGCCCCAGCGCTCCAGCCGGAGGGGCCCTCACAGCCTGGTGGCCTGCGCCCGACCTAAGGGCCTCCTGGGAATGTGTCTGCTTTTGTGACAACAGTGAGAGCCCCTGGCCTCTCGGCTGCCCCCAGCTGGCTCGGGGGCACCCCCGTGCGCCTTTCTGGCTGCTCGTTGCTGCTGGCAGCTCCTCATCTGGCCCCCCACCCGCCTCCAGCTTGGCCTGGGAGCCAGAAAGAGCAGTGACGGCAGGGCAGGCAGAAACAGAGCGCTCTTGGAGGCCTGTGGGTGTCAGAGAGCATCTTCTGTGGCTCCTGAAACTGCCGCCCCTGTGTTGGCGGTTTCCTTGGGGACACGGGAGCCTTAGGCGAGGGGCTCACAGCCAGACCGTCAGGTGTGTGCCATTGCATCGTGGACTTTCCTGTTTGGGGCCGGGCATCCTTACATCTGTTTGTGCAGCACCAGCCCAGGAACTAACTTGACTGGCCTAAGGAAACCTCGGGCCGCTGCTTTCATTGTCCTCTGACAAACTCCAGGGGTGTCTTGTGACTCTTTTGGGTTTCTAAGGGAGAAGCATTAAACAATGCTCAGTCATAACTGACAAAGAGCACAAGTAGTGGGGAGATGAGCTGACAGCAAACCTAAGCCCCAGGCATGCACCCACCGCTTCCTCTCTCCTGTCCTGCTCCGAGGCAGCTCTTGGGCACCATAATGTCCTTCCGTGAGTGTGGACCGCGGGCCGAGGCATGCTGCCTTCCCTCCCCTGAGCACGCCCCTGCCCCCCACCAAACCCCATGACTCTTCTCCAGCAGCTTCCTCAGGCACAGTTCCGTTTGCTCCGGTTTGGTGGACTGTCTGTCGTGGGGAGGCCACTAGGTGCTGTGATACAGCCACAGTGAAGCTACTCAGCGCATGGCAAGGTTCTCCATGCCTCCTGGCCTCAGTTCCAGAATCTGTGAAATGGGAATGCAGACGTTGGTTTGAAGATAAAAGGGGTTAGTGCCTGAAAATTTCTTAGGAAGGTGCCGCATGCAGTAGGTGTTCAATAGTATTAGCTGTTATTATTGGAATGGGTGCCTTTTTGCCCTTTGCTCCTAATGTAAGACTCTTCCCCTGGGGCCCAGCTCTCCAGCTCAGCGGTGGTCTGCTCCCTACAGCTCGGGCACTCAAGGAATTCCACGATCCTGCCTCCATGTTTCACTATGTCCAGGCCCAGGGCAGCGTGCGCTATGGAGCCCCAGACAGCTAGGGGAGACAGATTCAATGGTCCTTCTCTTCGTGTATATGTTCATTATTCAACCCGTGGGTATGGAGACCTATTGGGGCAGGTGACAGGCAAGTGTGGTTGTGAGGAGGGGATGTAGGCGGTACAGGGCTAGGGGCCTGTCATATATGGGGTGGCTCTGAAGGTCTGTCTGATGACAAAACATTTGAGTGGCAACTTGAGAGGAGTAGTTTTCCACATGTGTGTGTTGCTTTGTTTTTTCTGTTTTTTCTTTTGTATGGGTAGGGCAGCTGGAGTAGGGTCCTGGTTCTCCCTTGCTGTGTGCTCATGACGAGTCACCTACCCTCTCTGATCCTCTGTGAGCATGGGCGAGGTGCCCTACAATGGTGAGTGCTCAACAACCCCACTTGGAGTCATCGTCATTATAAAGACATGCTTCACTTTGCATCAGGGATTCTCTGCACTTGAAGGGCACTGGCCCCCACAGCAATTCCTCTATATGAGCCCACAGGGGCCTTCTAATCCATATGCAGACCCCTTCTCTCCTCCCAGGGACAGCCCAGCCCATCCCTGCAAAGCTCTAGCTGAGAACACGTTGCATAAATAACCCAAAGCCTGTTTTCTGGCACTCACACATTTTGGCCCCAGCTCTGCCCCTTGAAGCCATGCAATCAGAGCCACGATCATAATTACAGTCATAATTCAACACATTCATTAACATTCATTGAGCAATTGTTCTGTCCCAGAAACTGCTGAATTATAGCATGAGTCCTGGCTGCCTCCACGGCGGAGCCCTTCCAGCGGCTTGGATGTCACTGCTGTGTTCAAGCACTGTCTTCTTCCCATGGGTCCTGAGAGATGGAGTGTATGGTGAGGTGTTCGGCAAACTTGACCCCAAGCAGCCCTTGTGGGCGTGGACTGCGGTTTTCCGCTGGCCCCACTCATATGAGCACCACGACCTCCCTTGTCCTGAATGCTAAGCTGGCTCAGCAGTTGGACCCACACCACACTTGCAGACAGCTCACATCCCCGCCTCTTTGTGTGGGGACATGTGCAAAGCCTTATCTCCCTCATTTTTCATTGTGGTGCTGACTTTTTTGCTTGTTTTTTTTTAACCTCAGTAGAGCTTTACATTATCCTTAGCTTAATCTTCTAGCTTTGGCTCATATGTTCTCCCATCAGATGGGAAGCCTCCATGTCACCTGCACGCTGGGGAGGCAGCCCTTTTACAGCTTCACTGGAGGACCGTTTGGACCCGCGTAGACTAAGAGCGTGACCTGTGGCACCCCATTAGTGACTGCCTTCAAGCTTGCCCGCATCTAACGTTCCGGGGCACCTCGCTGGGCAGGGATGCCCAGGTTTCATGGATGCGGATGGAAGGATGATGAAGCATATCATGCAATCAAACGTGTGATGTGACCCCCTAGACAAGTGGGGCAGGTAGCAATACCCAGCCAGGCTCCTCCTGGTGGAGCCGTCTTCCTTCTGACCGACTCTCTTTCCTGCATCCTCAGGGGGAGCTCCTGGAGAGGCTAGCTAGCTTGGCCCTAGTAGATACTAGTGGTGAGTTACCTTAAACATCTGGAACACTTGAACTCTCCTAGTCGATGATGGTTATCTTAGTTGCCTATGCATGTCACACCCTCCGGGTTTGTGTGTGTGCATTCGATTTGCTCAAGTGGGCCATGTTGAGCCCCGCCCGACAGACGGTGGCTGTCTCTGTGAGGCGGTCCCTTTGAAGTCCCCAGAAGCGCCTGCAGAGTGAAGCTCTGCAGAGGGGAGAGGAGGGGCGCAGAATGAGTGAAGACTGCCACCCAGCAGCTGGAGAGGTGACTGCAAACCAGGAGGTGCCTGACGAGAAAGGGAGCCACCCGTCACTGCTCATCTGTCCGGGGGGACCCCACCTGGCGAGTGGTCGTCAGCTGAGTCCATCACTGGGAATTTAGAACAGGAAGTGTCCTTGAGAGGCACCAAATGGTCCTCACACTGGCCTCTTTCAGTTCATCCCCACCTCCACCTGCCCTCTGGCAGCCAAAGTGATTAGAATTTTCCACCTAATTTCTACCGTTCTCCATGAGAATGAATAGCCAGTGGTAAGTGATGGACTTTTTTTGAAATGGAAATTGATGTCTATATTTCAGAAAATAGAGCCCCAGAATCATGTGAACAAATGGATTCAAAAGGTCATTACGATTAGTCAGTGCCCTCCTGGTGGAAAAGAGGAGGCTCTCATGTTGGAGGTTTTAATTTGTGTTTCATGCAGGCCATAGGGGACACGTTTAAACTACATAGAGAATCACCTTAATTTTGGAAGGGACTGCTGGCAGCGGTAGTGGGTGGGGAAACTAATATGATGGGGTGTCTTCCATGGGCCAGGTATGTACTGGCTGTTTGTCCTTTGTTTACTTGTTTAAACCCCATATTCATCCCCCAAGTGCTCGGGACCATCAGCCCATGTTGAGGGAGGATGAGCAGACTGGGGCTCTTAAGGCTTTGGGGATGCGCTGTTCAAGGCGGAGCCAGAATCCCCGGCCAGCCTCTTCCAAAACGCCACAAATAGTCAATGGGCTAGATTCCATTTTCCAAGACCACATCCAGATTAAAGCCTGTTAGTCTCATTCAAATAAATCATTTCCAAGGGAAGACAGCTTTTTTTGTAAGCCTGTCGGAGCAGCTCTTCCACCATCTCAAGGAAACTGGCAGGAAAACGCTCCGTGACCGATGGGGGGAGCACCCTCCCACATGGGCTCCTCGGGGACCTCCCCTGCAAGGTGCTCTCCTGGCACGTGGTGCTGACCTTCAGCTTAGGGTTTTCTGCATCTCTTGAGATGAGCTTACAAAGCGTCTCTTTTAATCTGCAAATGTGGTGAACAGGGAATAGAATTTCTAGCTTTAATTCATTTTCTTTGAATAAGGCTCAAAAAGAAACTACATGAAAGGGTGTCCTAGGAGAATCACCCCGCCAGCCCGGTCTCCCATCTGGGTCTCATTGGCTGCCCCCTCTCGACCCTCTTAGATTCTCAGGTATCCATCCAGAGTTTCTTTATGGAATATAAGCGGACAGTTAAGCAAGCTTTTTTCTTTGTTTTCTTATTTTCCTCAAAAAGCATAACAATCATTCTTTATTGTTGAAAACCACTTTTGTGTGTTGAGAGAATCAGCTTGAGGTTCCAAGCACAGTGGTTCTGCATTTGGGCTGCTGAATCTTGGTTCACATGCGGCTGGCCAAGCTTCTCTTCCGTGTCCTGTGGGCGGGGCTCTGAGCTGATCCAGGCATCCAGGGACGGCCCTGTGTGGGGGCTCCGGTCCTCAGCAAAGCCCCAGAGGCCAGAGTGGAGAGTGCCACCTTCAGGGTCAGGTGGTTCTGAGATGCTGCCGGGGGGGCCGGGCCTCCACCCTGCACTGACGTTCTGGAAACTGACCGAGGGCCAGAAAGGTGAGCCGTGACTTGGACGCCCTGGGCTTCTTGAGAGTCCTGGACCCTCACAATCCATCTGACAGTAAATTTTATTTATAAAACACATGACTGAGGAAATTGAGATGGAGTCTTAAGGGGATTAATCTCAGAATTCTTTTGAACAAAACCTCCCTCAGTGCAAGTTGGTGCTGGTGCTGGGGCAGGAGGCACCACATGCAACCCCAGCGGACGTTTTACAAGCACCTTCTTTGCGCCAGGCGCTGTTCTAAGCATCTATACCCATTAACTCGCCAAATAACCCCAAAGGATGATCCCTATTTTTCAGAGGAGGCAGAGCCTGCGGTCACACAGCTAACGAGGGGGGAAGCCAGCGTTCCAGGCGAGGCAGCCGCTCAAACGCCATCTCGGGGGACAGCTGTCCACAGAGCAGCCCCCGGGGCATGTGGGGCTTCGCGGATCTCACCCTCAGAGCACCCACGGGGCGAGGGGACAGCAGGCAGCATGGCCAGGGTGGCTGAAATCTTTGCTGAGGCAGGACAGCCTGAGCCCCGCCTATGGGCTCTGCACCTTTGAGAGGCCAGCTGGCTGGCACTCCCTCATGAGGATGGTTTTAATCAGCAGCAGGGTTTGGGGCTGCAGGGAATCCCATACTGTAACAGCCTTTAATTTGACTCTGTCTTAGCATTGCCATTGACGCTGACGGAAAAGAAAGCAAATGGCCTGAGTTTATTAAGAAGTCTGTTTCTTTTCTGGGAAATGAGTCTGGGGGAAAGAGGCCGGTAGAGGAAATGACAAGGAAAGTGAGTAGAAGTCCAGACTTCATGAGGCATCACTGGGGGCCTGTGTATTATGGGTGCATCGTGTCTCCCCAAATTCATATGTTGGAGCCCTGCCCTCGCCCACCCGCCGCACCCGCTGACTCAGAACTTATTTGGAAATAGTTCACGTCAGACGTAATTGGTTGAGGTGAGGTCGTACTGTAGTAGGGGAGCTCCTATTCCAGTATGACTGGTGTCCCTACAAGAGGGGACATTTGGATGCAGATCATCACGCATGCAGGGAGAAGGCTACGTGAAGACTGGATTCATGCAGCTGCCGACGTGGACTTACCAGAGGCTAGGAGGGAGGCTTGGGACAGAACTCCCCTGGCGCCTTCAGCGGGAGCGTGGCCCTGTGGCCCCTGGATCTCTGCCTTCAGCCTTCAGACCGAGAGAGGGTGTTTCTGTGCTTGGAGCCCCGGCCTGTGGTACGTTGCTTTGGTGGCACCAGGAAAGGCATGCGGCGCCTCCTACCGATGCTGAGAGCCCTCCGAGCCCAGGTGGGCTCAGCGTGCATGAACTACTCCCGCTAACAAGACAAGCCGTCGGCTCTCCACGTGTGAGGGACCAACTGTACACAGGTGATCACTTTTTATTTAAGCAAGTAAAACATTCTCATTCTGTGTAGTTGTCCCGAACTGCAGAAACGCAGAGGTTCAAAACTCAATTTGGTTTTTACATTGCTTAAAAAAGAAAAAAAGGGAAAGAAACAAAGGAAGACCCGGTACCGGCTTCATATTTACACGTGTTGGGGTCCGTGTTGGGATCCATGCTCTCCCCCGTGCAGGGCTGCGTGGGGCCATCACCCCACAGGGCCGGTGACTGGGCCGTGGTCTCCACCTGAGCGGGGACGCAGGCTCACCCCACCAACAATCAGAACTCTCACCCCACTGTCACTTTTCTGCCTCCTTCCCTTCCTCCGACGTTCACGCGAGTCACTCCAGATCACAAGGTACAGAGGGAGGAAAGGGCCTCCCGAGCGGCCGGGAAGTCACACTCCCTGCGGGGACTTTTCGCCACATTTCCTAGTTATTGAACAAGGGGCGCTGTCAGCCTAACACCAACACGGGTTTGACAAGCAGTTCAGAAAAACAGGAACCACCAATTCATGAGAACTTCAAGAAAAAAATAATTTAAAGAACTGAGAAGTTGCCACATTATAGTGAAAGAATGTCAGGTTTTGGAAATGACAAGAAGGAGCAGTTTTCACCTCGAAAACCCGGTGGAGTCAGTCGCACAAGACGTAACCACACACAAACACGGGCATTTCTTATAAGGGCATTTACAGTCGGGCAGCTCTTTCAGAGTATTTCATGGGAAGTTATTTTAGGTAGCAGGGGTAGCCGTCAGCACTGAGTATTTGTCGAGAGAGTGAAACCTTGACTTCAAGGTCAGGAGGCAGGGTCCCAGGCTGAGAGCGGAAGGCCCGGCTGCGGGGTGCCCACCGCACTGGGCATCATGCCTGGGGCTGGGGGCCTGGAGACGGATCCAGGCGGCTGGAGTTCTTGAGGTTGGTGTGTGTGGCTGGCATGCCCTTGTGACCAGGCTGGGGCCCCTGGTCACTGTCTTTTGATGCAAGAGCCAGCTTTTTACATTTTTAAGTAATTCTTTTATCATAAAATGGAGGGCATTGTTTGAAGCAAAGCAAAAACTGTATGCATGCAAAAAATATCATGTCTGTGGGATGTTAATAACTTGTTACTTGAAGGCACTATCTAAAGAACATATAAATATCCCCAATGAAACTGTCTTTAGGGTAGAGATGCCATGTGAGTGCCCCAGACAGAGAAAGGGCTCTGCTAGGGCCCTGGGGCAGCACGGGGACAGGGGGCATGGCACCAGGTGCAGCACATTAGAAGAAAAGACGTGGAAATGATCCTCTCCCATGTTCCTCCCTCTAGAGCCGTCTGCTGTTCCCATCCAGGCAGAGTTCCTTCCAGTCTTTTCTCCCGTGTATATGTAATGATTGCATACATAATCGATAACATAATTAATCTTTAAAATTTAGGATAATACAGCACAGGGCGCACCCTCGGCCTCATTTCCGTGGTCACCTCACTTTGCCTCCACGCATGACTGGGCTGCGCTCTCTTCAGAGGGCTCTGCATTTGGGGGTGTTATTAAAATTTACCCTCCCCGCTGATGAGTGTTATGGCAAAAATCCAATCAAGTTGTAGCTATGCACTGAACAGTGTGGAGAGGGTGAAACCCAGCCTCTAGAAATTTTGATTTTTAAAAGCAAAGATGTAAACTAGCAGATTGTTATGGGGAGAGTTGGTCTAAAGGAGAGGTCTGAGGCCTATTAACGGCTCTTTTATTGCCCGCCTGCTCATACACTTTCTCTGTAAGGTTCAGGGAAGAGGACCCTCTGTGTGGCTGAGCAGAGGTCATGGTGCCTCTCTTCCCACATTAGAGCTCCCTGGAGATCCCCCAAAGGGCTGTGCGTTGACCAGGCCAGGTCTTGTTCTTATGGCTGAGTGGAGCCTCACCCGCAGTGCCCATGAGGTCCTGGGCTTCGTGGGCAGCAGTGGTGTGGGTCTCGCTGTCTTGTGATTTGATTTTGTGTTTTTTTTCATTTTCAGTTTTTTTTTAACTAAAAATCAGTTCGCCCATTTCTCCCTACCTGTTCATATTCCTTGCCCGCTCCTTCTCTCTTTCCTCTTTCCTCTTCTCTCTCACCCTCCCTTCCTTCTTCCCCTCTCCCCCCCACTCGCACCTTTGGTTGTAGTTCTGTAAAAGCTCCTCTAATATTCTGGGTTTTAAACCTTTGATATATATGCTATGAATTATTTCTCACAGTCTATTGCTTGACTTTTCACTCTGTTTACTGTGTCTTTTGTTTTACAGGACTGTTTACATTTTTACGTAGTCCAATCCGTTATCGTTTTCCTGACCCCTAGGTTTCGGCTTGCTTAGAAAGTCTCCTCCCAGCCCTAGATGACAAAAGTGGTCTCACGTATTTTTTTCTTCTGGTATTTTATATATATATGTTTTAGTTTGACATACCAAGTCCATGGAGATTTCTTTTTGTTTATGATTTGAAGAAGGGGAGTTTAATTTTCTCTAAATGGATGGCAGGTTTTCCTATTACCATTTATGGAGCAGTCCCTTTTCCTGCTGAAAATGTATTTTAAGTTTATAGGTTTTATGCTGGGGGAGTTGGAAGGGGTGAAATAGATGATTCTGGTTGGAATGTGGAATTCATGCTTTGACACAATGTCTCTATTTTTCCTGTCCTTGTGACTTCAGGACTGAGGGATGGAGGGAAGTCAGCTCTTTTAGAGAATATAAGATAGAAAAGGAAAGGATCAGGGCAGAAAACTGGGGGCAAGTGGACAGTGACCACAGCTGAGGACAGATGCTGGTGGACAGTGACCACAGCTGAGGACAGATGCTGGTGGGGAGCCTAAGGAGGAGCTTGGGAATCAAAGGATGCAGCTGGCAGGCCGCCGGGAAGACTCGTGGATGCTGGAGAATTGGGTTCAGACACCTGTGTACTGAAAAATTTGACCTGAAATGTGAAAAGTCGACATGCAACCCAGGTAGGAAAGAAATCTGACTTGACTGAGGCCAAAATAAACAGGTCAATGAAAATTTCAAGAGTAGGAATGCTCACAATGTACAAGGAGCCAGACCCCACCAGTGTGCAGAAGTTGAGTCAACCTAATGATGGGAGGGCTGACAAGTCTGCTAAGGGCTCAAGAGGGTGGGATTCTGGGGAGGGAGCCAGAGGGACAGCCTGGTGGCCCCCTTTTCAAAGAATTCTTTCCAGGATGCTGTGGCTTCTGTCTTGCTCCTGGGAAGACTTTAGGGCAAGACCGTTAAGTCCCCAGCACTCTCCCTTCTGCGTCCGTGACAGATACAGGCTGGGCCAGCCTTCTGGGCCAACGGTCTGTGTGGTCTCAGAAGGCCTGTGTGTGGTTTAAGGCTCTGCTGTTGCCATCTTGAACTTCTTAATAGCCTTTGGACAAGGGTCACAGGCGTGCATTTTGCACTGGGCCCCACGTGCTTTGCATTCAGACCTGGATTTGGATGGTGGTCCCAGCACCTTTCCTCGAGCCCAGGCATTGCCTGCAACCCTCCAGCGGCACTCTGCAGAGCTCCTGCTCCCCTAGCAGGAGATGACATGTCATTGCCTCCCGTGACTGGGACTCCCCACCGCTGCTCTGTGTAACAGCAGACCCTGATTTATGAAATGTGGTTTAAAAGCAACTTACAGAAATGAAAGGGAGGGGATAGAATTCACAGTGAAATTCTGACCCCCTTAAAGAACTTTCAGTCACATGATTTGCTATACTTGGGCTGTGCTCCCTGTACTAGAAGGACCCAGAGAGAAAGAAGCCCGCCAGCAGGAGGCCCAGGCGCACCACTGAAATGATGGCTCAGCCATACACTTAGCCTACAGGCTCCAGAGCTGAGTCCAGCAACCCTGCAGCCCTGGCTTCAGTTGTGGGGACCTCCCTGTCCCAATCTAAGACATGCCCATGGCGGGAGCTGTTGGACAACCTTTCCAGTTTACCACCAGTCCCTGGGCACCCCTGGGAAGGAAGGGAAGTGTGTTTTCTGTTCAGGATTCTTCTCTCACCACCCAACTGTATCCTGTCATTTTGGGGTTCCCCTTCTTAAGCAGGAGGCATCACCCTGGCTGCATTATTCAGGGACAGAGAGAGCACCAACTGGAGGGTATTTCTATCCCTACCTGAATGCTAGGCTCAGGTGCTCCCAAGGAGCAGGGGAGCTTGCTATCCAGTTATAAAGAAAGCCCTGGGGGCGTAATGCCAACCCACGTCCCACCCAAATTCTCCTAGACCCGTGGCTCTTGGATGAACTCTCTTGGACTGAGCAGACCAGGTTCCAACCAAGGACAGCCTGTGCAGGCCAGGGCTTGCTGAGGGGTTCTTGGAACCTGGTACCTCAACCAACATGATGCCTAATGAAATGCAACACCCAGAACATCCAGCTGCAGGTGCCCACGTAGAAAGCAGAGCCGTCAGTCAAACATCCTCTCTGCTGTTTTAAGCTCAGGCCACCTGGGGGTCAGTTGCTCACAATGTGGCGATGGAGGCAAGGGGGTGCCGGTGAGTGGTGTGGGCCATGGTAAATGCTATGCCCCCAAAGGGTCTACAGGCAAATAGAGAATGGGAGAATCTAGGACTTTTTTTTAACTCAGGACTTTTCAGAGCCTTTGGTCAAGCTTTATAAGTACTGGAAATGTGCTTTGTAAATATCCCAAATGGCGTAACCCAGGCAATATATGCTAAATGTCCATGGTGGGGGAACCTTTCCCCTTTCTTTTCTTGGTGAATTTCATGGGGTCAGAGCTCCCGTCTGCCATCAGTGGCTGCTCAACCACACATCCTTGAGGCAAGGAGGGTGAATCCCTCTTAACCTTTTTAATGCTTGGGTGAGAGAAACCGCTTCCACTCTGTGCCCACCCATCACATGATCACAGTCATTCTCCTGACCATCTGTACTGACAGCCCAGGTGTTACCATCTGTTCTGAGTTGCTGAAATGTCAGTGTGTCACGGGCAGCCTGGAGTTTCACAACTCTGCCAGGCCTCCATGCTGACACTTCGTCCTTGGTGGTGGCTCTTGTCTATCTGCTGCCCCGTCACTGTCCAGGCCCACGGCTTCCTGGCCATGCCAAGCTTCCATGCTGAGTTGCTTTCCAAGAGGGCTATGAGTCTCCAGTATGTCTTCGATTCTTCCAACAAGGTCATTTTTCTAAAGCTGTACGTTCATCATCCATCCTCTCTTCAAACCTTCAAGTACAACACACATGCACACACACACATGCACGCACACACGTGCGCGCACGCACACGCACAAGCACGCACACGCACACACGCGCGCGCACACACACACACACGATCACGTGTGCTACCTGCACGTCAAAGGCCCAACACCATGGTCTGGCAATCGAGTGTCTAGCAGACTGCCCCGGCTTCCTCCTCCTGCCAGCCTGCCCAGGAGGCGCCATGTGCCACGCGCTCTGCCTCTGAACCTTGCCACTCCTCCCATATAGGGATCTTTCCCATTTTTAAAATTTCAATCCAAATGTCACTTATCTGTCAGCCCATACTAACATATTCCTTCTAATCTTCTGTAACATTTATGTTTTGTCTGAAATTGCATTCTTTGGAACTCTGGCCCCATGAAATTCACCAAGAAAAAAAAAAAAAGGGGAAAGGTTCCCCCACCATCAACATTCAGCACATACTGCCTATGTTCCGCCATTTGGGGTATTTACAAAGCACGTTTCCAGTATTTATAAAGCATGGTCAAAGGCTCTGAGAAGTCCTGAGTTAAATAAAAGTTCTCTTGGATCAGCCTGAATTTTCCCATCCCTATTTGCCTGTAGACCCTTTGGGGGCATAGCATTTACCATGGCCCACACCACTCACCAGCAGCCCCTTGCCTCCATTGCCACATTGTGAGCGACTGACCCCCAGGTGGCCTGAGCTTAAAACAGCAGAGAGGACGTTTGACTGATGGCTCTGCTTTCTATGTGGGCACCTGCAGCTGGATGTTCTGGGTGTTGCATTTCATTAGCCATCATGTTGGTTGAGGTACCAGGTTCCACGAACCCCACAGTGGGCCCTGGCCTGCATGGACGGTCTTTCAGGCAGCCATCCATGTGGGGACCACGTAGTGACAGGGAGAAGCAGGAGGCATAGGCAGACCCTTCTGCTGGGATGGGTGGCCTACCACTGCTGCTCAGTAACAATAACCCCAGGTAGGATTAGCTAATGCATTTAATAAGGCCCATTATATGATTATAGGATGCACTTAATTAGATGCATTCCAATAGGATCTGGCTGTATGAAAGCAAGGAGATATCTTACTATTTAGAATGAGTAATGTCCACAGCTCATTGAACTGCCTGACCTGGAATCTCACAGATTTGCAAGTCGAGGTTGTTAATAAAGGACTAGGTGGATAATTCAAACAAGCCCTGTGGTTGGGAAGTCACGGGTTTTGGCACTTAATGATCATGCAAGGCAAAAAAGAGCATTTGAGGAACATTTCCTACAACACGCTTTATGTTTGGATTGAATGCAGCAACTCCAGACTGTCTCCCAAAGAGTCAGTCGGCCTCTGTTCTTTGTAGATTCCCATCTTACTGCCTCATCCTGTGCACATACTTATGTGTGTCCATGGTGACGTGTGAACATGCTCTAGTGTGCCCCACTTTGCAGACCAGGAAATTTGAATCCTTCTTCAATCAAGGCACAGGACAGTCGTTAGTACTTAACAGATGCAACAGTCATCTTACACTAGAAAGAACACCAAAACCTACTATGTGAAATGTGTCCACATTGCATGAAGAAGGAATGAGATTTAAAGTGGAAAACCACAGACATTTCAGTAAGTGCTGTAGGTACTGATGAGGGCGCAGCAGCGCATCAGAAAGGAATGGGGTGGAAGAGGGAGACCTGAGCAACGAGGTTGATCCAAGGAAACTATTTTTAACTCAGGACTTCTCAGACCTTTGGCCGTACCGTGAAGGAGGAAGGGGGGATGCGGAAGGTGGTTTGGGTGTGTGAGCCCCAGCTCAGGAAAAGCAGTGACTTAGCTTGAGACTTGCCACGTTTGGGAAGGAGGCAGTGTCTGGGCCAGGCCTTGAGGGGCAGGTGGACTTGGATGTGTGGCGGTGGGGCAAAGGGCTGTCCAGGTGTGGGGTCAGCGAGTGGGAAGGCATGGAGGTGGGCGAGGCCAGGTGAGCACAGGAAGGAGTATTGTGTGGCGTGTGGCTGGTGCGTGGGTGCTGAGAGGCAGAGATGGAGAACTCAGCAGGAAAGGTAAGTTGGTTCTGACCCAGCCAGGTGTGGCATAAACTTGCCAAGGAGTACAGCCCATCACAGTGAAGCCCTCAGGATATACATGTCCGCCAAGGTAGATGTTGCTCAAAACACGGCTGGAATTCCTTTTGGGGGATTACTGTCAGAGCCCATTATTCACAGTGAAACAAGCCCTCATTGGTGCAGCTGGCTCCCTTCACTTGACGGTTTCTAAAATCTCTCACTTGAAGTTTGTCACTCTATTAAGCATCCATTAAATGCACTGTGGGCCTGAAAACTTTTCCAAAAGAAGAGCTTGAAATTAAACCTCAGGCGGCAAAACCCGTGACGTCCCAGTCACAGGGCTTATATGAATTATCTACACAGTCCTTTATTAACCACCTCAACGTGACGATCTGTGAGATTCCAGACAGGCAGTTCCATGAACAGGACCTCCTGTTCGGTCCACGTGGCAAGAAAATTCCCTTGTTTTAAAGAGTGAGGTCATTTGGAATATTCTTTCTTGATCACACGTTACAGCATTAATATGACTTGAAATTACCCACCCGGGGTCTGTCTTTTGGTGACTCTGCAGGTGTTTGTCCACCATCATAGACGTGCCACAGCGCTCCACATGCATTCAGTTGTCTCTCTCCACATCTCTCCCCAGCTAGCTCTGTGGGGGTGTGTGTCTGTGTATTTCTGTGTTGTTGATGTGGAAGTCTTGGCTCTGTGCTATTTTCCTTATCAGGTAGGGCTCCGTGGAAGGACATTACTACGTTCTGTGAAGTCACAGTTTGCATGTTGGCTGAGGTCATGTGGCCTGAGAGTGCTTTGAGGGCTTGCGGCCTGCGGTTGCGTCCATTGTGTCTGATGGCCCACGAGATAGACAACCTGGATACCTTGCAACTGTGACCGTGTTGAAAACCACGTGGTTCTGAAATGTTTCTTAGTTTGCTATGGCTGCCGTAACAAAATGCCACAGACTGAAGCATGGCTTAGACACCACAGGTTTATTTGCTCGCCGTTCTGGAGGCTGGAAGTCCGAGATCGAGGTGCTGGTGGCTTGGGTCTCTTCCCAGGCCTCTCTCCCGGGCCTGCAGATGGCGCCTTCTCCCTGTGTCCTCAGTCTTTCCTCTGTGCATGTCATGTCTGGACCGCAGTCTCTTCTAGAAAGGCAGTCCTATTGGATTAGGGCCCACCCATAGGACCTCATTTTGCCTTAATTAACCTCGGTAACAGCCCTATCTCCAAACAGTCCCATTCTGAGATACCAGGGGTTAGGATCGCAACATATACATTTTGGGGGAACACAGTTTGGCTCATAACAATTCGTTTTCAGTAATGCATTTAAAAGACTCACTTCTGTATATTTATCTCACTAAAGGATGAATTATTATGCAGCAAGTGGCTAGGTGAAGTGTTTGGCCAGATAATATCATCATGCTCGGTTATAAAGACAAAATATGTTCACCTTTGCATTTTTCGTTGCTTGGCTTCTATGCTTTGCTAGCCGAGTCTTAGATCTCTTTATGGTTTCAAACAGTATACTTTCACCTCTACAAATTTTGGCCTGTGGCCAACTGTAAGTAGGTAGGATATGATTCTCATGTTTGTGGGAGCATAGGGGCTCCTAGTTTTCTGAGCAGGACCCTGTAGTCCCACGATAAGGGGCCACGTCACCTGCCTAATGGCTTGATCTGTCTGGTCCCTCTGGCAGTGCTCAGGTCAGCTAGGCTCTTGACCAGCTTTGGCTTCCTGTGCCGAGACCTAGCATACTCTAGACAAAAGTTCATTCCCACGAACTAGAACTTGCTGCTCTCCACGCAGCTCTGTCGGCCTCACAGGAAGGCTTCCATCTGGCCCACCGTCCACGGTCTTTCCCATGCACCTTTCAGGTTCAAATGGTACATGATCAGCTATCTTGGGTGGTGCTTTTGGCCTGAAGTTTGCCATGGATTGTGGTTTTGTTTATTTTACTTTGGAATTTAGGGCATTACTTTCTCCCCGCATGTCCTAGTCACATGAGAATTAACTAAGCCTAGGAGCAGGTAGAAACGAATACTGAAAGAATGACTTAGGTCTCTCCCCTAGACTTTGTCTTCTGTTGTCTTTACATAGTCTGTTGGCCACTCCACTGAGGGTGTTGGTTCTTTTACCACTGGAGTCCCACAGGCCAGGGTTTGAATTTCCGGCCCACTGCTTACTAGTGATGTAAGTTAGGAGAATTCAGTTTGCATCCCTAAACTTCAACATCCTTGTCTGTGAGATGGAGGCAAATGATAACACCTATTTCAGAGGCTGCTGCCAAAAGTAAATCTAAAACTTTTAACGGAGTTCAGTACTGAATAGAGCATGGAATCTGCACTCTTCTTTTGCACTTGCTGCAGCGTTTCACAAAGCTATTATTCCTTTCTAGACTCACCTCCAAGGTCAGTGAGGCCCCATGACTATCACGCATGACTACTCTGCACATCTTCACTCTACTCTGTGATGTCCCTTCCAATGACCACATGCCGGGCCACCTTCTAATGGCTGGAATATTCTGGTTTTCATTGAACCAGTCTGTTTATACTAGAAAACTTTCAACTTCTGATCCACTTCTGCCCCTTGATACAGAACAGTCCAATCCATCTGTCCTTATGTCCCTCTAAAACATTCCCAGAGTTCCTTTGACTGCTTCCCACCTAACAAACCAATCCCCTCCCTGTCTGGTCACCCTCCCCTGAATGTTCTCAGCTGCTTTCATCCTTCTACAGCTGGTTCTTAGAACGAAAGAAGATGACTCAGGTGAGGGCTGAGCAGCTCAGAGCAAAACGGGCTGCCACCTCCCATCCCAGTAGGCACCCTGGGGACTTTTGCTTAGCTGGGGGCCCCATAACACTTTGTCAGGATGGCATGTATTATTAATGAAATTCTGTCAGATTTTTTTCCCCTTTATTTTCTGCTACAAAAGACAAGCCTCCTGTATGCTAAACTTACGGCATTAGGGTTTTTTGCCTCCCAAAGTACAAGTACATAACCGAATAGCATCTTGACTAAACTCTGTTTGGAAACAGTTGAGCCATTATCCTATCCCACAAAGTCTTCTGGTATTCTGTTTGTGAGTCAGTGAGGGGACAGGTCATCAGTAGATCTGACACACACACGCACTCTGACTATAATGTTAAGCCACTGGGAAGGGTGGAAGAGACAGGGCCTAGGATGGAGGCCTGGAGCATGGCAGGAGGGAGATGAACCTCCAGGTGACCCCAGTGAGAGTTCTTGAGTCAGTCAACCAACTGTGAAATTACTAAACGTATTAACTGAACACATTTCTCCTTCTTGGCCCTGAGGATTTCCTTGCTGGGTGCCTTGCTGACGTTTAGTTGACTGCTTGCTATTTCCTTGATTTCCCGATCTCGAGCCCCTGCACAGGACAATGAGGTCAGCTGAATGTGCCCTGGTCTTGCCCACCTGGCTGGTTCTGGGAACTCGCCACTGCCTTTTCTAAGGTCTTCTAAAGCATTATTTTGGCATTTTGGAATCTTGTCAAGGGTAAACAGGTTCAGAGTTCATGGAGTCACCTTTTTGACGCTTTTGGCCCCCGGCAGTGACCACGTCACATGAACGCTGGAGCAGCCCACGTGGTGGCTGTCAGAGCTCATCTGCTGACTGCTAGGCCGCAGGTCACTGAGGCAGGAGATGGGGCCCAGCTTACCATCCGGGAGCCCTTTACCTTCTCCACCCCCATCCAGGCTCTCAGTTGCTTCACATGCCTTCTGTGGTACATTTTATGTGTCAACCTGGCTGGGCCATGGTGCCCAGATATTTGGCCAAACATCATTCTGGATGTTTCTGTAGTTATTTTTCAGATGAGGTAAAAATTTAAATCCATAGACACTGAGTAAAGCAGATTGCTCTCCATGAGGGTGGGCCTCATCTAACCAGTTGAAGGCCTGAATAGAGAACGACTGAGGTCCCTGAAGAAGAGGGAATTCTGCCCACAGACTACCTTCAAACTCAAACAGCAACTCTTCCCTGGGCCTCTGGCCTGCTGCTCTGCTCGGAAGGCTTTCGCCTTGCTCAGTCTCTACAACCACATAAGTCACTTCCTTAAAATAAACCTCTTTTTCTGTCTCTCTTTGTTTTCTCTCTCTCTCTATATATATATCCAATTGGTTCCATTTCTCTGGTGAATGCTGACTCCTACAGTCCTCTGTCCAGTATTAACATTACTTTTCCTGAAAAAATAGATACAATAGAAGTAGAGAAGTTCTGCTTTCTCTCCTGCTCCAAGCTCCTATTTCTCTGTAGCTCAGATTTGTCCTTCCTGAGGGTGCTTCTCTGGGCCCTATTGATTTCCATTTAAGGACACAAATTGAGCACCTACTATGTGCAGAGCTCTGGTTCCATTATGCATCATCTTCCCATGTTTCACGCATGCCCTCTCCGTTTAAGCTATTCTGCGTGGCTGCGACCATCTCCGCATGTGCCCTCCTCTTCCTACTTGTAAGCATCGCATTCCATTGTAGAGGAGCTGCACCTTTAGGAGCCTCCCGGCCCACTTGAGCTGCCCTTGCCCTCAGGACTCAGTCCGCATGGCCACTCCTTTTTGGAGGCTGCCTTCCCGAAGCCCCAGGAACGCCTCTGACTCTGCAGAGCCCTCTGTTTCTTCCATCTAAAAGCGCTCAGCCAGGTAGTCACCAGCCCAGGTCTGAGGCAGGGCGCCCTGGAGCTTACTCTCAAATCTGCCACTTGGTTGCCCTGGGATGTTGGGCAAACTTTTCAATCTTCCTGGGCCCCCATTTCCCCATTTGTGAAGAGGTGGAGGATTAAATGGAGGAGAGGCAGCTAAACACTTAGCAGCTTGCCAGGCTGAGGGAAGGGTGTTCCTAGCTCAGTAGACGAATCCTGCTCAGGCCTTCTGAGCTGTTCTTGCCTTTCTCCACTCCATCATCCCTGGGGCCGTCGCAGTACTCTTCACGGATAGTCCCTTCTCCTGAACACACGCTGTAGAACTGCCATCGCCCAGCCATTTGGGAGTTACATGTGCCCATGAGCCTTGCTCTGGCAACAGCAGTGAGTGCTGGGTAGGCAATGTGATTGAGAAATGAATTTTTGTTGGGAGAAATGAGATATGGGAGGCAGTGTTCATTACCATAGCATAGGCTAGCCTGTCCTGACTGATATACTTCTCAGGCTTGAATATGTACCATCATGTAGCCAATAATATCACTGGATCTGTAGAATATAAAAACATTTATTTATATGAATGTATTTACATAAATGCATAGAAATGTACACATGTATAGAAATAGATTTAAATTCCCAATGACTCATTTGAGGGGAAAAATTTTATTTTACTTAGTTTTTCTTTCTTTTTTTATTATTGAGGGATGTACAATAAAATACACAGATCTTAGTGTACAGCTCAGTGAATTTTGGCGCGTGTATTAAGGGGAAAATTTTTAAATGCCCCAGTTTAACTTCCTGTGAAAAATAGGATTTGGGGGCAGGGGTTTCAATTGCCTAATGTATTCAGATGGACTGTAATTGGAAAATGGCCTGAGAAACTAGGGCCACGTGCCCAGTCCGAGGCTTGACCTCCAGCTGGATTCAAAGCCCCCAGAGTATCCTGGGATGTAAGGAACATTTACTACATTTTCCTGCCTTGCTAGGGAAGGAGGTGATGTCACAGCCCCGCAGAGCCTCTGCGAGAACTCCCCTTGGACACTTCTCTCCTCCTGTGTCTCCTCCCCGCCAAGGAGCCTCATCTCTTATTACCCCTCCCAGCTCACCTCTCTTCGGCTCCGCTGGGATTCACCCTCCCTCTCTCCTGTCTCCTTCACCCTGACTTGGGATCTTGGGATCCTGCCCTCTGGGCCTCTCTCCTTTTCCTTAGGCAGCTGGTCCCTGAGCCGTTTTGATTTGCTACAACTTTGTTCTCTTCCCCACTCTTAAAACCTACCAATGGTCACCCTTGACTCCTTTAGAATATACCCTCCTTGGAGAGGCTGAGGAGGGGTGTTTTATATAACTCAATTTTTTTATGTCTTCAGTGGTTAGGTATTTTCGGGAACTCACTGGTGTTAGATACTGAAATAGCTTTCCTGTCATGAAGAACGAAGTCCCACCTATTTGATGGGCTCAGTCTTTGTCAGAGCAGTAGTAATCATGTCTAAAAGAATTAGTCATTTCAAAATTATACCTGAGCTGTTGGGTGGTTTCAAAAACCTCTGCCCCAGGTGACCCTAACCAGATGGGTACATGTGAGTCTTGATAAAGCTGTTTCCCAACTTGAGAACAGGTGTTGGCCAGGCTCTGGGGTAAGCCATTTGGACCACTTACTCACCGAAGGCAGGTCCCAGGGCAGGTCTCCTAGGCACCCAGGGAAAGCTCATTCACCCTCCCTTGAGGGGACTCTGACACTGGGAGAGCTGACAGTCAGTCCCACAGTGTTAAACACAAGTATGCAACATTTCATGCAAGCTATTGAAGGCCCACTATATCCCCACAGGGGAAGCAGGGGACCCTTCTCCCTTTCCTGCATCAACCCACAGCTGGCCGATCTCCTAGCTCCTCAGAAGGAAGGGAGGGGAGGGGGAGGAGAAGAATCTCCTGCAGAGTGAGAAGGAAACCCCCTCCCCAGATCCCATCCAGGGGTAACAAAGGGGAGGGGTTACTGCAGGCCAGGACGCTAGAGAGAGCCTGGAGCCAGGACAGCTGCCCCCCCAGACATCATGGTTTTGGTGTGTGAAACAACGCGATCCCTAACCCCACACCCCAGAAATAACCAGATGGGACCCACAGACCAGGAAGGGCTGGACAATGAGGCTGCCTGTGTGTGGCAGGGGAAGAGGCCGTTCCTGAGTAAGAGGCATTCAGATTAGGGTGGGGGGCAGGATTTGTACATCTGGTAGTTTTGTTCCCTGTGGCCGTAATAGTGTTCAGTGGTCAAAACAAACACCTTGCGTTCTACCTTTTTCTGAACCTGGGGCCAGCACCTTCACCTCTCTAAAGCCTTGGTTTTGCCAGCCAAAATGGAGACAGGGCCCGTCTCCTGGTTCTGGGCCTCACGTGGGCTCGGTGCCCAGGCCAGTGCCTGGCAGGGAATTGGTGGACAGCCCAGGGCTCCTTCTGCTGTACAGTGTAGGTTTCTCAACCTGGCCTGGTGCCCATCGAAACAGCCTCTGAGGTTGCTCAGAATCCCTTGCATGGAATTGTGGGCTGTGTCTGCCTTGTGTTTGGTTAGCCTTACGGTGCAGGCAGGAGGACATCAGTGGAGTGACAAGTCACGAGAGGACTGCTTACTCCTTGGGGCTTTCCAAGACGTGTATGTGCTTCAGTAGTTTTGGTCTTACAAAAGTTTCCCACCTGCAGTTGGGTTTATAATTATTTTAAGAGCTTTTTATAAATGAACTAGATTTTCTTTGCACCCATGATCATTTACAGAGTCATCAGTCACTGCGGTGCAGCTGAGCTTTACACGAACCCTGCAGATGCACCTTGAAAATGAAACCGAGCGTAAGTGACACCCAGGAAGAATGTCTTTGAGGGAAATAGAAATGACTGTCCTGCGAATGTCTCCTGCTGTATATCGGCTGTAGAGACCCTTGGCATCCTTTAGAAAAACATTCACCATCATCCGCCAAGATTCTGTGAATGTTAGACGTGAAAATTATAATGATTACAGCTTCAAAGAATTATTCTGGCCCTAAATTCATATTAAAACACCCCCTAAATAATTCATTTAATGTAAGAGTAAAGGAAAGCATGCCTTTGTGGCGCCTCTTGCCCCTCTAAACTTTACCAACACTGTTTCTGTTTGGGAATTTTTTGTGTGAGGGGATGTTACCTTAGATCACTTGGGTTGAACAGCCGATGAATCACACATAAGGCAGGTAAAAATGACTGCACTTCCCGATTTCAAGAACGTGACTCGAACGTGCATCAGACATTTGTTTTCTTAAGCCCCACGAGACCCAAGGATTCTAGAAAGAGTAGGGCCGCCCTCAAGGGCCGAGGCTCTGTGGGCTCGTGTGGGGCCCATTGGACTGATGCGAAGGAGTCAGAACACCCCCGGTGCCTCCTTCCTTTAGTTTGTATAATTCCTGCCACATGCACGGCTCAACGCTCCATTCATGTTGGAAGTTTGGTGTTAGCCTCGGGGGCTGCCCCCGACACTGCTTTATATTCACGACTGCCCTTCTGAAAGAAGAATCTTGTTTCAAATTGCACCTGGGCATGTTAAAGTAAACAGGCTGCAAATAACTTAGTGGGCCTCCAGTGTACTTAACTTCAGAGCGAAGAATGAATATGTAAGACTGCATGGAGGTGGGGTGTGGGCCCGGCAAATAATTTGCATAATGGTGTTTGCTGCCTGCTGAAACCGAACCCAAGCTGCGTGGGTGGGGCCTGGCTTCCAGCGTCAGCACTGTCAGTGTGACGCCCCCACCAGCACAGGTGTCCTCTGACCCGCGTGGAGCCAGGGGGCTGGCCAGGCAGAGGGGCCGGGCACTAAGTGTGGGGCCAGGATGGACACCTGGGGTGCAGGCAGCTGCGCGGACCTGGTCTCAGCCTGTGACCAAAGAAGCACACATCCCCCTTGTCCTGATGCAGGTGGGGGCCTGTCTCACTGGGATATCCCCTTGTGGGACAGGGCAAATCTTGGAAATGGGGAGAAATCATTTTAAAGAGATGCTGCTGCTTTTTGTCTTTCCCTGCGAGTCATTTCTGAGTGTGCTTGAGTTCCAGAGCCTGACCCCCGGGCGGCCTGGCCCTCTGGGGCTTGGGGAAGGGCTCCGAACCTCGAGGGGGTCATAAAGGGAGCTCCATGGACCACACCTTCCACCCGCCGGTCTGTATGCCTGAAGTGCCGGGAAGCATTTTGGGGCGGTTGTGATTTGACAATTATAGATCTTACAGCCTCGGTCATGTTTGGCCGGCAAATGTCTCTCGGTGGCCGGGTGATCCGGGGGCAGGTGATACCAGATGTTGGGATGATTCGCCCAAGTGCCAGAACCTTCCCTGGAACGTAGAAACACCCCTCACAGAGCTATGAGAGCAGAATCCTGTCGTATCCATGTTCCTTTTTGCTCTGTCTTCAGCCAGCGCTTTGCCCTCATCCTTGCTGGTAGAAGTGGGGGAACGCTGGGGAGGGCTCGTCTCCCCGCAAGAGCTCCCTGACCCCAGATGTTCTCAGGTCTGCTGAAATCTACCTGCACGTCAGCCAGGTAAATACCTAGATAACTAATGGCTCTGGTCCAGTTTATGATACAGCATGCCTTTTTAATACAAATAATATAAATTCTTTTATTTGGATCGCTGAGTTCTTATTATTTTTTTAAATCACCAGATATTAAAAACATAGCTCCTACCATAATGCGTGTGGGTTGTGGTGGCTCGAGGCCCAGGAGATGAACCTCAAAGCCCCGAGGTGGCTCTGGTGCTGGGCGGGGCGCCTGGGAGGAGGGGCGGTTCACCCCCCGGAGAGGGGCTGCAGCACTCTTCCGTCCTCAGGTCCCGTCGCTGCGCCTGTGGCCTCCGAGGGAAGCTCATGGTACAACTTTTCATCCTTCCATAATGGGTATAGCTGATTACCGTTAATTTCTTATTTAAAAGAATTTATCTTATGGCCGTTGGGAAGGAGACAGTTTACACGTGTGCAATTCTGGTAGGCATTTGTGGGGTGTTTGCCCTGAAAACCTGTGAATGAGCCCAAAAGGTGAGAGCAGGGAGCTTTACTTAGTGTACTTAAACTTTTTCACTGACCGAGACTGTAAGATCTATAATTGTCAAATTACAACCGCCCCAAAATACTTCCCGGCACTTCAGGCATACAGACCGGCGGGTGGAAGGTGTGGTCCATGGAGCTCCCTTTATGACCCCCTCGAGGTTCGGAGCCCTTCCCCAGGCCCCAGAGGGCCAGGCCGCCCGGGGGTCAGGCTCTGGAACTCAAGCACACTCAGAAATGACTCGCAGGGAAAGACAAAAAGCAGCAGCATCTCTTTAAAATGATTTCTCCCCATTTCCAAGATTTGCCCTGTCCCACAAGGGGATATCCCAGTGAGACAGGCCCCCACCTGCATCAGGACAAGGGGGATGTGTGCTTCTTTGGTCACAGGCTGAGACCAGGTCCGCGCAGCTGCCTGCACCCCAGGTGTCCATCCTGGCCCCACACTCTGGGTTACTTTTCTTGTTATCTTTTGGAAAAAGGAGGAAAAAGCAGTTTAAAAACTAGAATTGGCTTATTACATGTGTCCTTGCAAACGTTACTCAGATGATGGATTCCAGGACCTTGTTATCCCTAAAGAAGATGCCCTTATCCTTGGGGGGTCCCCAGTTTGGAAGGGCTGCCAGGGGTGAACAATCCGCGATATCAGTATTTAGGTTTCTCAAGGGCCAAATGTGTGCCAGGCTCTGAACCCGACCCATCACGTCACTGATCTCATTTCATCCTCACACAACTCAACAGAGGGGTTTCTGTTGTGGTCCCTAGTTCACAGATGTGGAAAACGAGGCCCAGAGAGGTTGAGTAACTCCTCCAAGGCCACACAGCAGGGAGGTGGTGGGGCCTGGACTTGAAAACCAGAGAGTTGGGTCTTCATACCCATACTGCGTGCTCCTGACCCACGTCACTCTGCTGCGCTAGGAAGGAGGCACCCTGGGAGCCTGGAGGCGAGTTCTGTCAGCGGCGTCCCAGGCATCAAAGAGGACTTGATGTTCCGCTCAGGCGATAAAGCGGGAGCACATTCGGATAAATACACATGGTGGCTTTTTCGGCTAATGGCAGTGGAAGTGTGCAACAGGGCCATTTGTGCACACCTAAAGAGACATCGTGGTTTAAAGGCCTCTGGTATTTTCGTCTTCTTAGCTCTCACTTCTCGCCACTCTTACGGTGACCTGGCTAACATCACTGAGGATGACACTCTGTCCCACGTAGAAAGGCACTGCTTCTCATGCACACAGTTCAGGGCATAAAATGAGTACAAATATAACAAGAAAAAGAATAATTTCATCAAGATATGCTGGTTGGGGATTTCACTTAAAGATACTAGAAAGCGTCTCATTAAGTCATGCAACAAACATCTGGGAATGCCCTGACTTGGGTGGGACCCAGGGAAAGCTGCAGAGAGGTTGTGCGGAAGCCAGATGCCCCCCTCCCCCCCCCGCCTTCAGGGGCTCCTAAAAGTGAGGAGGCAGAAGAGGAGAGGGGCATGGTGTCTGGGCAGAACTGAGAGTCTGTTGGTGCCCGTGCCAGCCCCACGCTAGCTCCGCTGGGGCACTTCACGGGGCAGTTGAGGCGGGACCGCCTGAGGCAGTGGGAGCAGGTGCTCAGAGCAGGGGCATCCTGAGAGGGACGTGGGAGAGAAAGGGACTTGGGGGCTCCGCTGAAAGGAAGGACATGGCTGAGGCGGAGGGACAGTACATGGGGAGAGGAGAGGCCATCAGCGGCTGCCAGAGGGAGGCAGGAGCCGGCCCTGGTGTGACCAGGAGGAAGTCAGCCATCCCGAAGGCGCACAGGGACTTTATCCACCTGAGGGCAGTGGCCATCTTTGTCTCTTTTCCTGTCCTTTCCTCTCCTCCTTCCCCCACCACATGGTATTTTATGGGCTGAATTGTCCCACTCAAATCCCCGTGTGGAAGTCCTAACCCCCAGGAACTCTGAATTTGCTTGGAGATAGGGCCTTTAGAGAGGGGATTAAGTTAAAATGAGGTCATTCTGGTGGGTGCTAATCTGGCAACCCTGCTCTCCTTATGAGACAAGATTAGGGCACAGATGCACAGAGAGGGAAGACCTACGAGGCCACGGGGAGAAGGCAGCCACCTACAAGCCAGGGAGAGAGGCCTCAGAAGCCACGCAATGGGCCCAATCTTGATCTCAGACTTCTAGATTCCAGAACTGCGAGAGAACAAATTTCTGATGTTAAAGCCCCCAGGGTGTGGTACTTTGTTACAGCAGCTCCACCAAATGAATGCAAATGCCTGATACGTTTTTGTTGAATGAAACCATGGCGAAACGTGGATGGAAGGAATAGATATTGCTCAGCTAGGATAGATGCAAACCGTAGAGGCCTTTCTCACCCTGGGCAGAGAATTTACATCCAGACTGGAGGCAGTGGGGTGCACTGGGGCAGGGGAATCCCCGGCCAAAGGGACATTGTAGGAAGACTGTATGGCAAGGCTCTGGAGCTCTGAGCTGGCGTGAGGAACCAGGAGTGGGAACCACAAAGGCCTAACAGGAACTAGCGGGCAAGTGGTGGGTGCTGGTGGAATGAGGGGGCTCTTTCCTTCCCTTTAGGTCGGCATTCTCTACCAGAGGGCAGACAAGGACCTCTAGCAGACCAGAAAGTTGGAATTCTACCTAGATCTAATCCACGAAGGCTCTGACTGAATTAGGCAGAGACCAGCTCCCAGACCTGTAAAAAAAAGGGTGAACAAGCTGGTTTCTAAGGAATTCCGAAATCACACCCCTGGAGTTCCAAGGGGCAGGTGAGATTTTAGGGGCATCCGGTGTGTCCCAGGGCCAGACAGAGGCTTTCCCCTGGGGGGCGTGCAGCTCCCTGGATATCTCCCTGGGATGTGAAGACAGGCTGAATGGGTGCGTTCGTGATCAGCGTCCATTCATGGGTCAGAGAGGCCGTGCAGGTCGAGGCCCAGGGGTAGCGGTGGGGGCAGTCTCCAGGCCTGATGGCAACCTAGAGCGACGCGGTCACTGGCATTTTTCAGTGTCACCAGCTGTCTTTGGCTCTTCGGCCACTGCCAGTGAGAGGCTGGTTGGCGTCCCTTCCCTGGTCATTAGGTGAATGTTAAACTCTATGTCATGGCCCCCTGTTTATCTGTGTTCAGCCTGTACCGTAATGAAGGAATGGGACGGCAGGGCAGCTCATGTCAAACCTCAGCAGATTCTCTTATCATTAGAGTTATTTTCAGTGAAGCAAGTCAAAGCTTATAGCATCAAGAACCTTTTTAAAAAGTATACTTTGATCAAAGTTGGATTCCTATTTCTTGTTATTTCAAAGTGTAGTCTATGCGAATGCCTTTTAAAAGCGCTTGTTGTACTGAGCTATTCTGTACCTCAGTGAGAACCAGTAAGGGTAAGCATCTGTTGTAATATAAAACTCAAGAGTTTTATATGTTAAGCTCTTCCAGCGTTATTTGGTCTGACTTGGTCAGATTCCACAGCAAAGAATATTGAGAACAAAAGAAAATTCCTGGAGTGGAGGGAATTGCTTTTATAAAGAGCTGGATGAGAAATGCTGTTGAAAATAGGAGGAAGTTTTATTATATCATGTAGTCCCTTGTCATTACTTAGTTTTCTGTTTTAAGAAAGCACTTAACCTGGCTTTCTCTTATTTTCTGTATCTTTCAACTTCCGTTCCAATTTCCTTTAGAAATTGTTGTACGATTGGAAGGGATTCTCAGGCGGACATCTGGGAAGCCTGGGGTAACATCTCTGGGAGCAGGATCTCTCACCAGGCTGAGGCACAGAGACACTAAGAGAGCTGCTTTCTGTTGGGTTTTTTTGCATCTCTTGGTATCCGTTGCTGTGTCTTCAGTTACATGGGACAGACCAGGGAGTAAAATGGAATCCTTGATGGAGGAAGACCCCGTTAACCTTCTCCTGCAGGAGAGTATGTGATTGCAGAGGCATCTCTGCTTTAATTCAGAGTCTTTTGGTTAAATGTGATAGTACACCCAACTCAACGTGGTTTAAACAAAATCCAGGATTTAACACCACTCTAAGTAGACGACCTCGGCCTAGGGCTGGCATAGGCTTTGCACAAATGAGGGGAGACATTCAGCTTCTCTCTCTTCCCCTCCTGGCTCAGTTTTCTAACATGCTCGCTTCCTTCTCAAACAGCCTCAGCTCTCAAGGCCTCAGGGTGACTGTCCCCTGACCTTCCAAGGCCAGCAGGAACGAGCTTCTGTCCCTGTGCCTCCTGCACAGGAGATTTCATTCACTCTGGTTGGAAGAGGGACTCACAGATCGAGCATCGTGTCCACCATTCCTGCACCCGGTGTGAAACCGGTGGCAGGACAGATGGCCCCTCTGTCCTTGTCGTTTCTCCCACCTCCCTTCCGGTGCCAAGTGTAAAGTTCCTTCCTTCCCGGCAGAGCTGTCTTTTGTATTTGGGAAGGTTTTGTTTGATGCCTCCACGTTTTTTTTCTGTGAACTTTGTCCTTCTGACTTTCTCTATAGTCAACTGCTTCAAAACTACTTTCCAATACTGATGAAAAGTGCATCTACTCTAAGGCCCGAGGAACAAGCCCACCCCTCACAGAAAGTACCACCTGGGTTTGCCAGTCGAGAATGCCACAGGGACATTCTCTCCAGTGAGTCCCCTTTCCCAGATTTGACCGCTACGAGGGCCTGACCACTAAGGCCCCTTGGCAGAACAAAACAGCCCTGCATTTCTTTGTCTTCCATGTTCAGGGCATATCCAGTGAGTTCTCAATGATTACAACCAACAAGCAAATGATGGCTGCTGTGTTAGCTGGTGAACACCGTTGTTTATTGTGATTATTCAGTTGGTTTCCAGCCCCTCATGGCACGTTCAGCCATTTAGAAAGACACTTACTTCTTCCGTTAGAGCTTGGCAGTCTGTTTCTGATTAAACTGGTCTTGACCAGTGCTAAGTTCACATTTCAGTTTTGATTTATGCCTTCTCTGTCTGCAGCCATGTTCCCTGTTCCCCTCTACACTAAGAGGCTTCTCATTTACTCAGCATTCTCATGTGAACAAGGTACTCAGTATCAGGAATACCTAGGCAAGGCCATATGGGCTCACGTCACAGGAGGACAAGCCATAAGAATAAATAATAATAAAATTCTTGATTACTAGGGCACAGAAAAAAAAAATCTTAGCTAATTCCCTGAGTTGATAATCCCCAAATTTTAAGTGTCATTCCTGAGTAGGGAAAACAGGACGTTAGAACTATGCAAAACAAATGAGACTCATTGGAGTTTGGGACAAGAGGTGTAAAAGAAAAGGCTTCTGTTGGGGAGGAAGAAATTTCTTTAAGCCTCCAGGTTCCTCTAAGCTGGTCTAAGACTCAAATTGACATGAGGCAGGTTAACAGGAGGAAAAACCCAAAGCTTAGTTACATATGGGGAAGCCATAGACGTGGGTTCCAAGACAGTCATGGAGAAAGAGGCATGTATGTCACCCTGAACCAAAGAGAAGAGGGCAGGGGTCTGGCACGTCACAGGAAAAAGGAAGCAAGTGGCAGGAATATGAAAGAGTAAATGTTTGATAAACAACATGCTTGGTGGGCCACCCAGACACAGTGGGGCACAGAGAGGAATTTTCACAGACTTGGCCGCATCCCTCCCTGCGGCCACCCTAGTTCCCATTATAATATAGCTAGCTATGGCAGTGGCCCTCCTCCCTCCTCCGGGGCACGTCCTCCATCTAAATTCTTTTTGTGAAGTTAGGGAAGGGAGGTCAAAGTTTCTTTCTTCCCCATTTGGTCCTTGACGGTTTTCTGCTCAAAAGAATCTGCTTGTCACGACGTCACAGTGCACGTCCTGGGGCGTCCGCTCTTGCTCCCCACAGGTGATGAGTTTGGGCCTGGGCCTCTGATGCGCTCCACCAAGATATGCTGTGCGCTCCAGGCAGTTGTCAAGACAAAGTATGACCATCAGGGACAATGTTTTAGGCTCTGTGGCCATTCCTTTTCTGTTTCCTCAATTTCATTGGTCCTGGGCCTCGTGCAAGAGGTGGGCGGGGGAGGAGTCCAAAGGACAGTGTGGTGGCCAGTGGAAGGAAGGAAGGCGGCGTCCACAGAGATCCCTGATGACTCAGCAAGGACCTCGTGACAGCCGGAATGACCCCAGCTGGGGCCTTATTCTTAAGGAGAGAAATACAGGTGTCCCAGCCCTTTGTCCAGCTCTAAGCCTGGAACCTCAGTGGGTGCCCTTCAGCCCACGCCCTCACCCTTCTCCAGCACACCCAGGTTCGCAACAAAGGTTAAAGGAAATTGTAAATGAAATGTATTTTCATTGCATTCATGGGGAACTTTAGCAAAACGCAAAGTCCTGCAAGCTGCTAAGGAAATCTGATAAAATCTGGGTCTTTCTGTGTAGAAATGAACACTGCTATACAGATGTACAGAAAACAAGCCCACTGAAAAAAGTGTTTTTAATACTATGTAATTTGTATAAAAGAATGGATGCCACTTATTTCATCTTAACCTCTGTCATCAGAGACATTTAAAGACCTGAAATGGGTTCCATTAAAAGAATCAAAATGAAATAGCATTTGAAAAGGTGTTTGGAGTGTGTTGCCAGTCAGACTTTATAGTGAATGCTCTTGTTTTCTTTTCCCCCATTTATGCAGACTTTTGTTCTGCTCTTAGATAAAATACTAATAAACAGGAAGTTGAAAAAAAATGTGGTGCAATTGTTCTGAATGTTGTTTTCCTTGTAAGGCTCTGTGGGCAGCACCATCCTATTCAAAGCAGTCCCTGTAGGTGGTGGTGTTAATAAAGAAATGAAGCTGAGCTGGATTCGCAGCTGCTGGCCTCCCACCGAGGCCTCCGCCCGGGATGAGTAGGGCTGCTCGGACATTCCAGCACTTTCCTCTTTATTTGTCCTGAACCAAGTTGTAGAATTTTAAGGAGGTGAAAGGAAGGCCATTCCTATGAAATACATATTTTTTCTTTACTCCTCATACTGAGTGCATAAGAATATTTTGTTTCCCTTGAATGTTCATTGCGTGCGTGTGTGTGTGTGTGTGTGTGTGTGTGTGTGTGTGTGTGTGTCTGCGTAAAACAACCCGGAGCAAACAGTTTAATAGGTATGTGCAACTAAAGGGGTGCCTTTGTTTATCTTCAGGATTGTTAGCCAGCTACAACACTGGCATTTGAACAAACTGTTAAAATCTGAACCTTGTTTTCTCTTTTTAAAAAGAATGACTTTAGTAAGTGTGGCAACAGCTACTCGGTTTGGGGTCTATGACAAGCTTATGGGCAAAAACAGATACCCCTAGAGGTAACCCTCCCTCCACAGGTCCTGGCCTCCAGAGCACCTGGAAGCTCCATGGCGGAAGCTCTGGGCGGTGCGCATTTTGAGGGGCGGCTGCCAGTCAGCCACAGTGCAGTGCCACCTCCTTCCAGCACCACTCCTGTGGGGCTCACAGCCGCCGTGCCTCCCACCCCTGTGTGTGAGGGCCTTAGAAGTCGGGCTGGTGTTTGGGACCCTCTGGCCTCTGCCTCCACTATTTTGCTACCTCCTCAGGTTTCCCACAGCTGGGGGCGCCAGCAGGACAGGGTGCAGGTGGGTCCCACGTGCACCCAGGTCCCTGCCAGGGAGACGGGGGCACAGAGAGCCACCCCTCTGCGGAATGCCCTTTCCACCACCACCCGAGTTTAACTCACACCCCCAGGGCTGCCCCTAAGCCCCCAGCCTCTGCCCCAGGCGAGCAGGCCATGACCCATGCCTGTACCACCCCAGAGAGTGGCCTGTCCCAGGCCTGTCCTGTTGTCTTTAGGGTTTTGTGTTTATTTATTAAGTGGTGCTCAGTGTTAAAAACTAGAAGAAAAGTAGTGGTGCAGTACCAGGAGCCTGAGGCTGTGCACCAGTAAACGGGAGGCCAGCTCAGGCTGCACGTGTGGCCCCTGCTCCACAGGCTTGGCTGCAACTGATGCCATTTAAAAGTTGTTGTTGCAAAAGTCAAAAAATGGGAGAAAAATAAAGAAATCTCTGCACCTGGAGAAAAGCAAGCCTCCTGGGCGTAATAGGATTTCACCAATTAGACTGCCACTGGGGCTTTTCTGCATTCAGCCCTCTTTTGGAAAGCAGTGGGATATGTGCAAATTCGTGAACATTCACCGAGGTTCTGCGGAAAGGGTCCAGAGGGGAAGAGGCTTCCATGTTGAGCTTGGTGTTTAAAGGTCCTTTTATGGCAGAGCTGAAAAGCCGACTGACTTTCCCAGGGTTGAGCGCGCATTTCCTTGAGGGCTGCGGCACGTATTGTTCCCGAAGACAGCGAGCTCTGTGCTGGGCCACTAATACCGGCACATTCCAGGGTCGAGGATGTAGATATCTGGCATATTCGTTACTATTTTTAACATTTTATTTTCTGTCCTGAGTCAAGAATCCACCTAAGTCAACCCCCTCCAGTAAATGGAATGTTTAGACGCTTCCTAGACCAGACCCTTGCCATGTCTGTGGAGAGAAGATACTCTGGTTAACCCCCTGAAGTCAAGTCCAGTTTAAATATTCTACAAGAAGCCACAGGCTCCTTTTGTCTGTTTGGGTTCAGTTTTCATGAATTGTTAAGTTTTCTGCTAAGGTGGCTGAGCTCCGTGGTTAGAGAGCAGATAAGTTATTTTTCTCTTTAATGCTGAGTGTTTTCACTGATTTCAGTCTTACTCATTAGAAAATAATCTGCTCACCCACAGATGCCAGGGGTTCAAGAACACAACCGCCCTGCCTTCTCCTGGAGACATCTGAGGCCTCCCCGCCACCCCCTTGCTGTGGCTTTCACAGTCAAATGTGAGGTGACTAGCAGTCACTGACGAGCGGTATTTTTGGAGCACGCTTCACCCGGCTCAGTCACAGTATTTGGTGGTGGAGAAGGGTGTGTGAGATGAAACCTCCACGCCAGGGTCCTGTGAAGGCCAAGCACCCTCGGATTCTGCCTTCGGGACTCCAGAGTTGGGAGGATTTTGCAAAAATACACAACATGACCAAACATTAGGTCACAGCCACCATGTTGTAAATTTGCCGGGATTTCCATGGCAAAGGCTATTTTACTCATTTTAAAACCCCAGCACACTGAGGGTAATCAGCACCGGGTTTTGACATTTTATATTTTAGAAAGGACTGAGAACTGTTTGGATTTGACCCGTTTCAGTTTGAAATTTTCCCGAAGGTCATTTTACCAGCTTTAGACCAAGGTTGAACAGGCTTTCATTTTAAACAGTTATTTTCTCTCTGTTAAGTGATGGCTCCTTGCTTACTGTGTGGCTAGTGACTCGGGGATTTCAAAACCCTACGGAGCAAGCGGGCTTGGACACAGCCTGCTGCTCAGCGCATCCCTCTGCTCGCCTCTGCCCTTAGACAGCATATGGCCAACTAAGGTCAGTGTTGGTTTTTTTTTTTTTTTAAGCAAGAGAAGCTTACATTTTATTTCAACATAATGACAACCACTTTTATGTGACATGAAATTATCTGTGTTGCAGTGTTGGATTTTGTTCAAAAGAAAGAAACAGCAGAGGATCTATGTGGTGTAATTTTAGAGCCTTAGAGTTTAGTTGTTGGTCCAAAAGATCCATTTTCTTCTTTAAATATACATAAATGCTCTCTCTAACCTCTCCCCTAGATAATTAAGAGGGCCTACAATTAATTGTCCTGAACTAAGAGTTTGCTTTTCTAGATTTTTCTCTTTTTCCTAGGGAGCTGATTAATAAATCTTCTGGGTCATTGTAAATGTTTTATGTATCTTACATATTTTTATGGATTGTATGTCTTGTGTATCTTATATATAAGGCTTTTTAAAGATAGAAATACTGTTAGTTGATCTCAATTTCTTGTCAATATCAAAAGGGCATTGAGTTTCCATACCAGGAGAAGGTCCAGAAATTAAGACAAGCTGACATTTGCCCAGTTCTGAATTAAAATGCAGCATCTGGCTCTCATCTATTTTTCTCTGTCAAGCCTTAATAATTTTTGCACAATATCAGGCCTTTACAGATCTTAGGTAAATATGATGTAGAATCATATTTCACATATGGCCACTCCCATGTTTTGCTGTCATTATGATACAGTAAGTAATGCCCTTTAATCAATAATTTGTGGACTGGGTCGGGGATTTTTGTCTCCTTATTCACCCATATTGCATGACATTAGCAGTTCACTTTTGCTTACCTAGTAAATTAATATTTTATATATGAAACTCACTACATATTTGCTTGTTTATGCAATTAATTTTCCTATAATGCTCTAGTTCTTCTTGCACGATGTAAGTCAAGAAAATGAGCGAGATAATGCAGTTCCTTATTGTACAAAACAATGGCTCATGCCGTCTTTATCAACGAGTTTTGGCATTTGCAGATGAATTTTTTTTATTTTGCTATCATTAATGTACAATTACATGAGCAACATTATGGTTACTAGACTCCCCCCATCATCAGGTCCCCACCAACCCCATGACAGTCACTGTCCATCAGCGTAGAAGGATGTTATAGAATCACTACTTGTCTTCTCTGTGTTATTCTAGCAGATGAATTTTAAAGGTAAATTTTATTTTAATTTTTAAAAAAATAAATAGAAATCCTCTTCTATCAACAAAGAAATCTTCATCTCCCCTCCCTCTCTTTTTTGTGTTTGTTTTCCTTTTCTTTTTTTTTTTGATTTTTAAATACTAAATAATCAACCTCACCCGTCCCATCTTCAGGGGAATTAGTCCCTGTGGGTATTTTCTGCCTACGGCTACCAGCACCGGCAAGCTGATGTCTGGGTCCGCGATGAGCTTCCTGTTGTTTTGCAAAAACTTTACTCAGTGGTGACAGATAGTTTGTGCCTAGAGTCCCCACAGCGGGCAGGAGATTTATTTTCCTTCTGAAATGACTTTTAAAATATCTGTTTTAAAAGTGCGTCTTTCACCAAACTGAAACAGCATGTCCCTGGTGCCCTCCCTGCGCGTGTGGTTTATGTACAATTAGGTGGTTGAACTCAAATTCCATTGCTCAAATCTGTGAAGGAATTGTTAATGCCAACAGCCCCAGAGAGGGCTACTCTGTGTTTGTCCAATTTGCATGAGCAGGACAGAAAAGGGGTACTGCATCAAAGTACAATCCTGTTCAGTCCTTAGGGTATTGAGAGTGTGTGTGAATGTAAGAACACATTATCATAATTCCACTTATCTGAGACACCTAGGGTAGTAAAATTCAAAGGCAAAAGGTAGAATAGAGGCTACCAGGGGCTGTGGCAGGGGCAGTGGGGAGTTATTATTTAGTAGGGACACAGTTTCTATTTTGGGAGGAAGAAAACGTTCTGGAGATGGACAGGGGTGAAGGTCACACAACATTGTGAATGTGCTTAATGCCAGTGAGTTGCATGCTGAGAAATGGTTAAAACGGTGAAGTTTATGCTATGTATATTTTGCACAGTAAAAAAAGGATACACATGCATAGAATGGAAACAGGACATTTGATTTACTCGGTGTAATAAAGTTAGACGCTAGATGTGATTTGCAAGGAATTATAGACAGTATAAGGGGACAAAATTTCAAGAGCCGCATCAGGTTCAGACCCCTGGCTTCACAGATACGGGAGACAGGTGGGAGGGAGCACGTACTGCCCCTGGGCGATGGCGGGAGCCCAGACCAGGGCTCTCTGCTGACCCTTCGCTGCCTCCCCAGGAACAGTCATTGCTTTGGAGTAAACGTGCCATTGATTAGATCAGCTTTGTGATAAAGACCTGCAGCAAGAACGTTTTCAATCCTGCAGCCTTTAATCTAGGTGGTTCTGTAAGTTAGACGGGTGAGCCCATGGGGGAAGGTTCCCAGACCAAAGGCTGATTCCACCGCACCCTTTGACCTCAGAGAGCCATTACACTGAGGCTTTTATTTTGCAGAAAATCATGTTTGAAACCAAAGTGGCTCCCCGGTGGCAGCTTGCAGCCCACTGGTTCTCCAAGTGGGCAGCACCAGGCTCCTTTCGGCACCTAGACACAATTGCTTCTGAGAGCTGTGGATTTGAAAGGGTCTAGCCATGCATTTACGACCTTAATTCATATTTAGTGTACATCCAATATTCTGAAGTGTACTATTTTACTAAGGGAAGTATGTAGGTAAACATTGTCCGTGTGATTTTTTAAGTGGCTTAAGTTAGCTCTGGAGCTAAACCCTCATGAAACAAATTTTAATAACCACCCCATGACCTCAGCATATAATTGTCCAAGCCTTTTCTATGGTATGCCTTTCAATGTTTACTCCAGTGTGTATACCCCATCTTCAAATAAGTTCTTATTTGACATTTTAAAACAATTCCACCTCAGTGACATTAACACTGATTACATTTAATTCCACTCAGACCGTTGTCCTATTCATAAACAACTTACCTACTTCCTGACGGCAAACACCACATTAATGCAAGGTTTCTTGCAACATGTTTGCGCCCAATGTCAGCATTAATAATTCTAGATGGAGGCTGCAGCCAGTTAAAGAAGTTGCCTGTGAGACAGGCATCTCAGTGAAACAAAAGCATGGCGTGTTTTTTCTTTCTGGATAGGCAGCAGTACAGCTTGCCTTTCGCTTTCTAAAATATATCTTGCTGGAGAAAATGCTTGCTCAATCCCATACATCGCCCATGTCAACACCACGCAGGACACTGCCTCCTGGATGACAGTACTTCTGGTGGACTGACCATCAGAGATGGCCCGCCATCCCCGTGCGGAGCCCGAAATAGCACCTTTAATGTCAGCGTTGTTCCAGGCTATTTCCGTCGTGCGCTTTGTGATTCAACTACCTGGCTGAAGTATATTTCTCTTCATCTGATAAGTTTTTCCTGATCGTGAGTTCCTTCAGAGGTGGGCCGCACACATTCAGCTGGGAGCACCTACATGAAGGACACAGTGAGGCAGAGAGCCCAGTGTCTGGCAGAAAGTCACCGAGTACTTGCCCTGGTCATAGGCTCCCAGGAACTAAGTACGTTGAGCCTGCCTGAATGGAGCTTGGCGGGGGGGGAGTGGGGGGGGTGGGAAGGAAGCTAACTCTCACGTGTGTGAAGGTCACTGACGCCCAGGAGATAATAGAAATGTTTAGCCTGGTGCGGAGGGTAACCAGAGTAATGGGGCGAAAGCAAGGGAGGACGTCCTGGAATTTAATAATAGAAATAAACGTCCGAGCTGGGGTGTGCCCATCAGAGTGTGAAATGGGCTTGTCAGGAAGAGGGCTGGAGGGCCAGTTCTGGGGACATTGCAGAGATGGTTAGAATGAAGAATTAATGGGCGGGAAGGGCTGGCCAATGGGCTGTGCCTTGGGAAAGCGCTGGGCCCAGGTTGCTGGCCAGGGATGTGGGCGTTTTACAGAGCGTCCCCCAAGCAGCAGGACAGAAGACGCCGAGGTCGACACCCACAGGCCTGCGCTGGGATCCACGGCCGCTGGGCATGGGGTAGCTTCTCCATAGTTCTGCTCCTGAGCTTGAGCTTTGAGTGGCCCTAAGACCATAGCTTCCCGAACTGGGCAGCCAGTGACCCTCTGGAAGCCTCTTTCCAACTGTCATGTGGCGTCATGGGTCACAACTAGGAATGACATAGACAGTCATAAGGGGGTGACTTTTACGTTATTTTATACCCTCTCTCGACTTCCCAAATAAATCACAGAATTGTCATTAATATCGACACTTTTTCCTTTAAAACTGTAGTTCATTAAAAGTGCCCAGAAATGCCCCTGCTGCCTCTCTGAGTCACCCCTTCGGGTCTGTTCTCCCCCTGCAGGCAGAGATCTATTTCCATAGCAGGGGTTTCCAATGTCATGTTTACAGTCTTGAGATAATTTTCACGGGCTTCATGTACTGACCTGCTTTTACAATAGTCCCGTCACAGTGCTAGGCAGGCCCAGTGGTATTTTTGGAACAAGGTAAGAGTGACTTTTCCCAGCATGAGAAGATCCTCATGCTCCGGACAATAGTGAGCCTGTGACCAAAGCTCCTTTTCTCTTTAATTTCTGCAAATTGCCTAAAAAAACCTGCACGGACGGAGTGTCTGAAGGCAAGGAGGCTGTGGTCCCTCTGGGGCTGCCCCTGGGTGAGGTCAGTAAGCTGCTGACTTCTCCTCCCTGCCTCCCTCCCTCCCGCTTTCCTTCCTTTCTTCCTCAGCTTCTCCTCTTCCTCCTCCTCTTTTGCTCTTGCCTTTTTTTCTGGGTCCTCAGCTTCTCCTCTGCATTTTGAAAAGCAATGTACATATGTCTGCAGGAAGGAAAGAATGCCGGGGAAGCAGCAAATAACAGAAAATTAATTTATTGTGTGGAGTGACTCAGAGAGGGTGGCCCACCCATGGCGTGGCAATGCCAGCAAGATGGGGCAGAACACCAGCAGGTGGGGGACAAAAAGCTGTGAGGCCCGGGTAGTCCACAGCTGTCCGCTCCCCCAAGGTGGCACTGCGGGCCAAGCAGGAGACCCTGGTTGAGGAGAAACAGTCAGAGGGCTCCCCTGGGAGAACTGTAAGCTGCCTGCTGGTGCGATAGGCCTGTCTCCAAACATCACCTTCCCTCCCCCACACCTCCACGAGCTGGCCCCAGGCCTGCTATTAGCGTTTCATGAGCACACGGAGCCTCCTCCAGGGGTGTGCTGCCCCTGTGCTGGGAGGTCAAGCTCAGTGACCCAATGCCCACAGCCCACCTCCCCAGTCCTTCGGGGAAATGGCAGGGGTAGGGGAGGAGGAGAGGGGGTGGGGGTGGCAGAAGGGAAAGGAGGTGCTAGGTAGTTTTAGGGGCTGGAGCAGACATGGGGTGGGAGGGGGCCTCAGGGGAGCACTAGGGACAACGGAGTCTAAAGTGGGCTTGCCCCAGCCCTACCTCTCCAGTGATGGGAGAAAAAGCGCCTTTTCTTTCCTTCTATTCCTGCTACACAAAATATTCTGCTCTCTATCCCCAGAGTTCAGCTGGTGCTTTGACACTGTCGGTGGGCAGGCCCAGAAACCCGATCACTCACCCATGTGTGTGTGTCTGCGTCTTCAAATGCGTATCGTTTTTATTCATGTGAATTCTTTGCTAATCATTTCCAAGTCTTCATGGTGATGGGTATTATTTTGGTGTATCCTTCAAGCCCTTAGGGATACATGACCTTGGGCCCTACTTGGTGTACAGAAGTGGTCAGTGTGACCCACAAATGTGGGGTGCGTACCACACGCCGAGCCCAGTGCCCAGCCAGGGCTGAGCAGTGCAGCAGACACACGGTGCCTTGGAGCTTAGCCACGCGCGGTGGAGGAGCCGCTCCTTGGCCCAGAAGCCACTTCCCCTCTGCCCTTTGGCCTCCGTATATCGGACAGGGCCCGATCGCCCGTGGGTATCCAGGCAGCACAACGGGGACCCCCTGGGAGGCCGCAGGACATGGATGTGGGGATCAGGGGCCCGGTCCTGGGCCCTCTCACTGGGATTTGTCCGAGCAGCCACCTCCCTGGGCCTTTCTGCCTGTAAAAACCTTCATCTGTTAAATGAACAAATAAACAAGTGAATGGGCCTGAGTCCATCTGTCCCACCTCCCTCCTTGCTCAGTTTTACAGTGCAGATGAAACCCTATCTACAGAAGCCCTGGGACAGGGGAATCCTTCGCAGACCTTAAGGGGACATCATAATGGCGTTGGAATAATCAATTTAATATGCCTCTCATTTCTATGAAGAACACACTGGATTCCTTTCTTGGCATTATCGCCCTTGTTTCCTCCTTCACACCTGCTTTCAGGGGTGGTGGGGGGCTGCCTTCTTCCTTTTCTTGACCTCTGCCCACGAGAGCTCTCAGCACAACTTTGGATTCGGTGTGCCAAACATTCTAGCCTTGATTATGAAGACTACACACACACGAACCTCCAAAGATAAATATTATTTAATTGGATAAACAACCTTTGTGTAGTTTTTCTTCTCTGTTTTATTTCAAGGTACTGCTGATACTGTGAACAGGGCAATTTTTGAAAAGACTTTTATTTGAGCATGCATCCATGTGAAGGGCTTCGTCCTGGCAGGTGCTAGTCCCTTGGGCACACTGTGGAATGGGTGAATGGAACACTGAGCTAATGAATTAATATTCAGGGCCGATTCTGGAAAGGCATGCCCCCCAGGATAATGCCAGTTCCAAGGCGCGGCTGGGGGATCTGGTGGGGCAGCAGCTCTGGGGCGCAGGCATGTAGAGGCGCACTCCCTTCCTACCCTCTTGAGTGGGTCCCTTTTCACCTTACAGTGAACAAGGGCCCCCTTCTCCCAGAGAGCATTTTGCCACTGATAAAGCAAGCTTGATCCAGCCTCGATTCCCACCACAGGGTGAGTAGGCTCAGCCCCAAGGTGCGGAACCCAGTTTAAGGGATGGAAACCTGAGCTTCACCGAGGTTCCTGGTGGAAGCAATGAGCCTTCTGTAGGTCTACTGGTTTTTTGCTATTAGTATAAACTCGAAGACCCAGTATTTTAGATAGTTTCCTCTTTGCTAGAGAAGGCCTCACGTGCAGGTGATTGCAGACCACATCTTAAACACGAGTCTGTGAAACGCGTGGAGTGTCCGTGGTGCTCCAGCCACGGTACTTGGCAGTGGCGAGACAGGGTCAGCCAGCCACAGGGTCTGTCCCGGAGAAGTTGCAGTCCAGCCAAGCACGTGGATATAGGGACCAACAACCTCTGTGGATGGGACTCCCTGGGCTGTGGGGTGGCGGCCACTGACTCCAAAGGCCGTGTAGGTGGTGCAGTAAGAAGGCAAGGACAGAGGCTGGGCCAACACTCGTCCGCTGTCCTCCTGGACTCATCTCTTTTGCAGGTTAACCAACCCCCGTGGCTTCCTTCTCTATAAATGAGGATGATGCGAGTATTGGTCTCCAAGTGTTGGGCAAAGTTGATCATTTATGCGATGTGCCTAGGACAGTAGTTCAAAGAATGGTAGCTGTCAGTCTTGTTCATCTCATTGTACCGATCTGTGTTGACCCTGGAAGTGCAGCAGAGTCCCAAGCTAGGAAGTCGGCTCATGCTACCTGACAAGCTGTATCCCTCCACTGTATGTGAGCCCATTCAGCAGGTGTTCTCCCCGTGCCAGCTCTGGGCCAGACCCGTGCTGGGAGGCCAGGCAGTGAGGTCCTGCCCTCCGGCCCTGATGGAGCCAGTCTAGACATTTGGGCCCGACTACTCCAGGGAAGCCTGAACGCAGGGCCTCTCTCTCTGTTGCCCGGTGACAAAGGTCCATCCTCCCGGGAGATGTAAGAGGAGGTGCCTTTCAAACCACAGTGACATTTGGACTTCTGTTTAGTGTGGGGTGGTAACATCTAGAGAGAGAACAGCTCACGTCATCTCCACCCACTTCTGAGTCATGGCAAGCAGCAGGGGCCAGACTCTGGCCACCCCCATGGAAGGCGCATGAATGGGGGGGGGAAGCCGTGTCTCAAGGACTGAGCTGAGTCTGCGTTTGAGGACAGAGCTGCCCTTTGCTTGTCACTGGCACAAAGCCAGTATAGGTAATTGGCACCACTACGATGTTATGCTTCTAAAAGAATCTGGATGAAAAAGTTTTGGGAATAAATTGTGGGTAAATAGCATCTGCTTAGAGCCTGGAAACCCGGTTTCCTTTGGTTTGTGTTTTTATATGCTCTGACCATGTGGTTTCCTTCTCTCCAAGAAAAAAGATGGAGAAAGTCAGGACAGGCTGACAACTGAGTAAGAGCCACAGCCCAGCTGCTCTGAGAGCCCTCAGTCACCTAGGGGTGCCACGGCTGGTGACGCAGGACAGAAATCCTGTACAGGCGGGAGGTCCATTCCAAAGGCGCCAAGCGCAACATTAAGAGGAAGAAAATACATATTTCACAACGGGGCTGATTTGCTGTCCCTCTGTACTGTAAATGACGGAACTGTAAATGACGATGTTTTGGGGGGTTATTTCTACTTTGCCACCAAACTGAGACGTTTGTGCTTGTGCACCGCCAGGCGAGGATGGCTGCTCCTGGTCTCTTGATGGGATTAGGGCTCATTCCCTAGCAACAGGCAGCAGGAGAAAGAAAGCTTTGCAAGCAGTGTCACCTAATAAACGCGGTGGGAACAGTGTCAACAACAAAGGCAGCCCCGGAGGGAGGGACACGCGAGGCACAGCGCCTCCCCTCACTGGCTTCTTGTCTGTGCCTGTGGCTGGAGGCAGGTGGTCCTGACCGCGTGGGAAGTCCCTTTGATTTGCTGAAATGGAGCACTTCATATTTTGTGTTGCAGACTAGCATTGCCGTTCTGGATTGGTTCCATCAGAAGCGTGTTAGGGCTGTACTGTAACTCATTTTCTTTATCTGTCCTTCTCAAAATCAATCCATGAAGCGAATTGGCTGATCCTCTGTCCCAGGCACCTCTGCGTGCTGGCTCAGAACCTCAGTCTGGTGTTTAAAGGAGCTGAAGGACAGGATCTAGATCCTTGCCAGATCTAGGAGCAGGGCTCCCTGGTACTTCTGGGCTAGCGAAGCCCCTTCGTTCCCTCACTCCTTGGAGGCCGGCTCTCCTGGTATCCAGGCACTTGCATTTGTAACTTCTCAACGGATGCCACAGAGCTGGCAAGGAGAAGACAGCTCTTAATAAATGAAGTCCAGGTGCCTGTGGGTTTATAAACAAATCAAAGGTGCTATTTCCCACTCATAATACAGTTGCAGAGCAGGTAAGAGGGGGTGAGCACTTTTGTCCTCTGTCTGTTCCCTGGGCCTCTGTACTGCTTCCTTTTCTAGCTGCTCTGTCAGAAGCCTCCGCGGGGATTTCCTCTGCCCGGCTCTCCTGGGGTTGAACAACAACCTATATGAACAGATTTTATGTTATGTTCTTTTCATTTTCAAACAAAATGATTAACAGTGAAAGAGCTGGGTTTGGGGAGAAGCCCTTTTTAAAACAAACTATTGAAAGTAACCGATGAGCAGTTCAGTTTTAAAAAACTTTTTTTTCTGTAACCCGTTAGAAACTATGTTCGAGCTGTACTATCGCAGAGTACCCCTTGACTTCTGTGACGTGCATTAAGGTAGAGAGCTGTCAGGGATAGAGTTCCTATTTGAAGGTACATTTTCGTCATATCACATCAACGTCCATTTCCCTTTCTGTTTGAAAGAACCGTGTGGCCCCAGGCATGAGGTTCTGTGGTTCAGGGGTGGTGTTGGCTACAGAGAGGTGATTTCACTTGCTACGGGGTCGGCTACGGATTGTCTGAAGCTTCAATTGAGTTTAGAGCCTAATTTCCATTCCCAACAAATTAGGCAAGATGGAAAATGACATTTGGAAAAGTGTGAATGAGTGACCCATACATTCACCGAATATCAGTTCTGCAATAGTTAAATGGTAGTGATTCCCTTACCCATCTCTCAATAAAATACAAAGCATGAGTTCCTGGTTGCTACACAAACTCATGAGACTGACAAACCATGGTCCTGGTTAGGGATACCCAAAGCAGATATTGATCGGGACCTTTCGCTGCTCCTCTGATAGGACTTCTACCGAGACAGCTTTAATCGTGGTGCACTTGGCGTCACTCTGGGTTTTCCTTGTTGCCAACAGTTTTAAGTGTTAAGTTATGGAAAGTCTGTCTTATCAGTGTTCTTTCCAAGACAAATTGTAGTCAAGTGGTTTGGCTAAAGGGCTCGGACCCCTGTCCATTTCAGGAAACGCCACGCTTATCAATAGCTCGCCCTTGGTGCTCTGTTCACTGTGCCTGGCTCGCCTCTGTCAGCATCCTGGTGACGAGGTGTGAAAGTGGGCATATATTCCACTTGTCACCCACGGCTCCACTTTCTTTTTAGTAGATCTTAGGTAAGGAAGTGAGAGGACATGGAGAGGATTTGCATCCAGTAAAGAAGAGTTAAATCTTTACAGATTTCTAGGCTGGAAATCAACAAAACAGGATCTCACAGAAGTGGTTACATGTCAAACTAAGTATAGACCGGAGATAAATCTGACAACCCCTGACATCTTTAAATGTCAAATCCACCGCACATCACAGATGACATTGTGCCTGATGATCGAACTCCCTTTAAAATATGGTTCATGTAAATACATTTTTGTGAAACCACAAGCTGTTTCTCTCGGTTTTGTTTTCAGCTGGCTTTGATATAAAGATGGGTCGGCATCCTATAGCTAATTAAACAGCTTTCAAGCCAACATCAATGAAAAGGTTTTAGACTCAGAAATGTACTACACTTTTCATAGTCCAGGGGTTTTCACAATGCTTTTTTAAGTGTGCTAACAGGCCCTGTCCGAGGAGAATTACTTAGCTCTAACTGGAGTTTATAACCAAAATCATCTATTTTTGGTGGGCTAGACCAGTGTCTGATCTGTCTTTTTCCACTCACCATACCACCAACACCGGGGACTGGATTCACGCTAACAAGAAATGTCATTCATGTTTCTGTATCACTGAGATATACTAGTATTTAATACACTACACATTTCTTACGTTTATTACATATTTCATTTTGTGACTAGAAAGAAACTAAAGCTTATTTGTTTTTGCTTTGTGGAGAACAGAAAATGAAATTTGAGAGATCCTTGTTTCCAGGTCAAGAATTCTGAGTTTCTGGGTTCCTCTCCCCCTTGTCTGTCTGGCTTATTTTTGCTTTTTCCAGTTGCAGTTATTTCTAGATTCTGGAAAATTGTTACTTGCTTTAACAACAACAACAACAACAACAAAAAATACTCGGTCTTCTCATTTTATAGTTGGATCTGCCCTAACCCTTAAAGGCAGATTGCTCTAGCAAAATTCTTGTCATTTCATACATGATAAATTGGCTTCAAGTAAAAAAGGTGTATGTAGCAAATGGGGGGGAAACTCTATTTTACTTACACTTAGGAGTGTCTCTCAATCTAACAACGATATTTTAAAATCTTGGTGTTAACAAATACATGTTGTGAGAAAAAGGAAGGACAAATTAGCTAGTTGCTGTGAGGTAATTGTGCTGAGAGCCTTGGTTTTTAATGTGGAAGAGTTCACATTTTGATTTATGTGTTTGCAAAAAAGATGGGAATTTTTTTTGGTGCTTTGAGTATTTCTTCAATGAAAGCTCTTGTACTGTGCCACTCTGGTCTTAAGAAATTCCCAGGTCACAGATACAGTTGAGAGTGAAGCTGAGTGTGTTCCGTGAGCTCGGCCCTTTTAGTTGTGGTAAAGCACAGAGTTAAAATGACAGTAGTTCTGAAGAAAGTCCTCCAAGACCATGTCACGTTTCCCTCTTTCCAGATGACTAAAGCCATCATCATTTCCCAAGTCCTACGTCAGGGGAGGGATATGCGTGGTCTAGCAGAGTGGCAAGTATTAGTTAAAGTCAGGCTTTTTCTGAAGGTGAGCATTCGATTATGCAGTGTGAGAGTAAGTGCAGATATTCTGGGGTAAAATACTCAGATAGAAAATGTCTTGAAGGAACAAATTCAGGCGATTACCATTGTCCTCTTAGTCCCTTCATCTTTGATTGTACTGTTCCCTCAAGGTTTTGTTTATTTGATCTTAAATGCTGCTGTCTGGCTAAGTCAGACTACTTGCTTTGGAGTTACTAGAATAGTCCCACAAGGTCGAATGGGAACAGAAAAACCTGACGTGTAAATTTTGAATCACATTTTAGGTCTGGTGTCAAACAGACTAACACACTGTCTGGAAGAGAAGATGTCACTAGGTTGGTATTGCCATCAGTTTACCAAAACCAATGTCTCTCCCTCTCACTGAGAATGTTCTAGACCGAGCACAGGTGTGTCTCTCTGAGCCTTCTCAGGGATTTAAAATTCCTCATGGGAAGTATTCTGTCCATCCATTTCTATTTTCAGTGTTCTTCCTGAGTTTTGTTGTTGTTTGTTCTTTTCATTGTTGATTTGCTGATCTTTGATTTATGAAGAAATCCACTTTCAGAAGAAATGAGGACTTCTTCTCTGTGGTTGTTTCCTTTCTTACTTCTTTAAGAATTTTCAAGTATGAATAGGTCATGAGAATACATATTTGTGCAAAGATTGTGTAGGGGAAAGAATAAACTAATTTTTGAATTGTTTGAATCCAGGGGAATGCCGGGCTGAGCCCTCTGGTGTTTATCAAATTCTTCCTCAGTTTAATTAGCCAAAACACTGAAGAGTATTTCTTCCTAAGATAGATGTTAAAAAGTTTAGCTTTTCTAAATGTAAATAGCAAGGACTAATGTTCTAGGTATTGCCTGAAAAAATCTAGAAATGTCTGCAGGGGGTTGTGAACAATCCTGTCTCTTTATGGAGAGTTGTTTGGGCTTTTTAGAAACTCATTAATTTGATTTTAAGTGCCTGAGTGTTATCAGGAAAAGAAGCTTTAGAAAATGGTTTCAGAATGTGTCATTTTCTCCTTGGTTTAATCTGAGATAATGTGTGGGCATGCTGGTATTTTAAAAGGCTAAAAATGTTGTACATATTTCTGTGCTGTCAAATATAAGGTAGGATTACAAAAGAGGAGAGTTTTTCTTCAATCTTCTGTCTGAAATACTGCTTTTCTTCCAAATTGTATTTCTTGGATTTTCAGCAAAAGTTCTCTCAGCCTTTTCCCATTTTCAATTTGTTGTTGTAATTTAGCAGAAACAAAATTTAAAAAGCCATGTCAGCTTTCTATCATTTTGATCTTAATATTTAATGTTTCATAAAATAAAACCTTGTGTTTTCATTTTAACTAGTTTCATTATTATTTTTTTTTAATCAAATGATTTGCGGGTAAGACTTGCCATTCGGTTTCAATATTAATATATAAGATGAACTACGTGGGTGTCATTTATTTTCAGTAGTAAATAACTGTTTAACTGATCATTTCACCTTAGCCTAATTCAGTCGACTCCTTTAGAATTTTGCTCTGCATTTTCAAACAATATTTGATGTGTGTAAGGTAAAACACAAATGACATGTGGTGTTCTTAAGAGCAAGTTTTTATGGTGTCGTGGTGGTTTAGAATTGGGGAATGTCATGTTGTTGGTTTCAAAATCCTATCAGTGGGTGTTCATTATTCTCTTTTCCAGGAAAGTCTGAGGGGGTTGTTCCAGAATTTGAATTTACTAGAATTCTTCTTTGAAAAATCTTTTATGTGTGTATGTCATTTTAACCTACTTAAAAGGGGTTAATTTAGCAAGAAGTAGGCACCTTTTCTGTTTGTATCGTGGCTTGTTCAATTTCTCATAAACTGTATTTGGTAGCTAAAATGTTGAAAGCAGTTTGGGAACAAAATGTCTGCTTAAACCATGACAAAATTGGCCACAATTTGCCGATTGAGCTGATAACAAAGGCCAGCAACACAAAATAGGTAGAAAAACAGTTTGTTCGGTGATGTGAGACCACTGAGTCTTTTTGCATGTTTTTTTTTTTTCGGTTTGATGTTTATGTTGTGCTGGAAATGAAGAGTTATTTGCTCACCCTTAGATTTTGATTAACCATTTCATCTAGTGAATTTCTTGTAAAACTTCAGAAAACAAGCTGTTCACCTGGCATCTGAGACACATTTGAGTTGAAATTCAGCTTTGCACCTAAACCCCATGTTTCATCTAGGTTCCACCTGGTTGTAAATGTCTCAGAGCTCATAATTTGATCTTTTAAAGCAGTACTTAAATGCCATTTATTCCCAAGCCTTCAACATTGAATTATATGGCTGTTAGTACATTTTTTCCAAGTGTAAAACAAAAATCATAGCTTGCAGTGTAAAAAAGGTCCCTACCTGAGCATACAGTTGACAAAAATTTCAACAACTAAAAGTACAGATGGACTCTCATATTATCCTCACAGAGTGTAAACAAATCTTAATGTTTTACACGAGACAATACATTTTTTTCAAGCGATAGGAGGAGATAAACAGCTCTTTCCTCTCTCCTGTTTTGACTTTTCAGTGCCTTGAATGCGTGTGTGTGAGGGTCTAATTTTTTTTGTGTGTCTTAAAAATCAGATACTCCAGGGCAATAATTAGGATGAGGGTTATGTTTCTACTTACCTAATCTTTGTTTTCACAAATAAATACAAATAACTCAAACTGAAACTTGATGGCTTTGGTGATAATAAAATAGCAGCCACGGGGAAATTTTCTTCATTTTAATGTTCTTTCACAACCCACATTCAGTTTCGGTAGGAAAATTATTAACCTTTGCAACAGCATGCTCAAACATGGGTTCACAAGAGACTCCCGAGTATGATTTGCAGGTTTTGGTTCTATTTTGAGAATTTTGGTGTGCAGAGTTTTTTCTTTTTCTTTCTTTCTGTCTTTCTTTTCCTTCTTTTTCTTTTTTTTTAAAGACCAATGGCTTTCTTTGAGAGCGATAGTAACAACTCGAAATCCTTTTATTTATATCTTTTCAAAGTGTGCACATCTTATAGTGTTTGTATTTCTTTTTATTATGGGGAGGCAGGATTCCTATTTCCTATCCTCCTACCATTTGATGCTCTGAAAAAGGAAATGTTTTTTAGTCTCACTCTTTTGCCTCATTCTAATTCTTGGGAGGACATTGCTGGTCCTGTGTCCCCATTTTTAGAAATCCAGCTAAGCTACATTTCAGAGAGGGCAGGTGGCCCTGTGTCAGACGCCTGACTTGAGTCCTCTGTCTGCCTCAGGGGCCTTCACAGCAGGGTCCACCAAACCAGAGCTGGAGGGCCCCAGTTCGGGCTTCCTTTCCTGGAGGTCTACGGCCACCAGCTTGGGTGGAAGGCCTGGGAGGGTGGTGTCTCCCACGCTGACGGCTGTTAGGGCTGCACTTCTGAAACGGGCGTGGGGGCAGATGAGCAGGGTCTGCTAGCTCCCGTGTCCTCCTCTGAGTGGAGGCGGGTGTGTGGGATGATCTCGAATGGCCATTTCCATTCCAGGTGGCTTCTCCTCCGTGTCTGGCTGGGATGGCCACACCTGCAGGGAGGGTCCTGAGTGGGACGTGGTCCCACCACATGTCCTGCCCTGTGTCTGGCAAGGCTGTGCCTCGTGACTCATGGTCCCCTTCTTTGCTCTGTCCCCACCATTTGTAAGTCCCCACCCTGATTCAGGGTCCTACCCCTTTCTGTCCCCAGCACCCCTACGAAGTGGAGAGGGGAGGCCGAGGACGCCCGTTCTGTCTGGGTGTGCACTCCCAGCTCCGCCGCCTTCAGCGCCGCGGCCTGGGTCTGTGTTCTTCTTCTTCTCCTCATACTTCCTGTGTGAGGTTAGTTTTTTTTTTTTTACAGTGATAAACAAACTATTTTTTTAACTTTTTTGACTTGGTCATCTGTTGCCTCTCACCTGTCCAGTTTTTCTGGTGCTCCGCACCTGGCTTTACCTGATGTCAGAGTGAGCAGAGCTCTAGAGCCGAGCAGGCTTTGTCCCACCTCTCTTTCCCGGGGGGCAGGATGGCGGGTCAAGCTGGTGCAAACTTTTTGTATTCTCCTGTTTGAGAGAAAGGACAGCACAGCTCATGTATCCTCCCCAGGCAAAGCACAGGGAGTGCAGGCCACAGTGGGGGTGTAAATGTGGCTAAGGGACAGATGTGATGATTACGGAAAACGTGCTGGTACCACTTGGAATCCTGCAGGACTGAGCCTTTTGCTGGGCAGATGGGAAGCACCCGGGAAAGGAGATGAAGGGATGAACCAACTTTTCTCCCCTGTGTCCCAAAGATCTTGTTGAATGTCTCAGATGGGCTCTGAACTGCTCGCTCTTTCCTCCCACTGTGGGGATCTCAGGAGAGGGCCCCCGGCTGAGGAGCTTGGGTCCAGTTCAGTAAACTGAGAACTTCCGTAGGTGGCCAACCTACAGCCCCAGTGGTCATGAGGGACTGAGCCGACGGCCCCATGTCCAAGAGCGTCACTAGAACGTGAGCCACACTTACCACGTTTGTGCTTCCGAATCGCCTGGGGGCTCGTAGAAACAGCCGTCCCTGGGCCCCACCCCCAGAGTTTCCCATTTAGAAGATGTGGGGTGGGGCCTGAGGATTTGCATGTCTAACAAATTCTCAGGTGATGTGGCGCTCTGGTCCAGAGGCCCGTATCGAGGACCACGGGTTAGGGCCACAGGCCACGGGTGGTTGGAACACCGAAAAGACCACGTGTCACAGATCCCACTGCGTGTCTCTGTTGCTCCTCCAGTGCTGAGGTCCCCTCCATGTGTTCCAGCACAACCTTAGAGGTGAAATTAGAGGTGAAACCAGCCTTTCAGAGGGTCCTCTGCATTTCTCAGTAAGCGTAGAGCAAAGTTACCTGTAATTTTGTCTTTTCACAAAGTCATCTGGACTATAGATCTGCTGAAACGTTTCTGAGGTTTAGTTCTTTGAAAAGTGGGTTTTATCTCACGGGTAGAGAAAGTGGCTAAGGTGAGGGCCTGGCATGACCGGACCAGGAAATCATCCAGTAAGGGCCAGCCCTCGGGCTACCCTTGTCTCTATTTCCACCTTCAGTACAAACGAAAGGAGGTACTTAACAGGTACCTTTCTGCACCAAAAGGTGGGCAAACCTCCAAGACCTTCAGGAGGTCCGGGCATCTGAGTCACCTGTGAGCCCCCGCTCATCCCAGAAGGTGGCAGAGCATCACCACCAAGGGGCCGGATTGGAAGCTGGGTGCCGCCCTTACCAGCTGCTTGCTGAGCGCCCCCTCGCCTCCTGGGTAAGAGAGGACCCAACAGCCCCAGCCTGAGAGGGCAGTATGATCCCAGGCTGTGCAGGAGCATGCAGAGCGGCAACTGGCGTGCAGGTCGCGCCTGGTAAACGGTGGCCGGGAAGGTGGCGTGTGTTCTGGGGCAGCCCTCACACTCTGCTGACAGGGGCTGAAGGACACGGAGTCCTTCTGAACCACACATGGTCTGTAATGATGCGTGGAACACTTCGCAAAAACTGCTTCTCAGGGGAGGTCCCCTCAGAGAAAGGTTCTGTATCTGCTCAGGGTTATGTGGCTTGAACTCTAGAAATGTGTGCGCCCCTTTAGAAACAAGATAAGGGGGGCCCTGAAGTGTAAGCTCCCCTCTCCCCTGCCCTGACATCTCTAGTAGCACAAACAATTGATAATTCACACATAGGACTCAGCACTTAACCCTGAAGTTGGCCGTGATCGGCCATGCACACTTTCTGAGTACGCCTTCTAGGTTTGACTTTCTGAGAAATGATGACAGTGGACTCCTGGGAGCTGAACACCCTGGTGCTGTGAGTGTGCCCTATCCTCCTGGGCAGCTGTTCCAACGTCTCAAAAAGTGGGCTTCCAGCGCTGTCAGGTCCGACGTGAGTGCCCGGCTCCCCATTTTCCCCAGCCTGATGAAGACGTCAGCGCAGAACAGGCTCAAGTGTGTTTTTTGTATGGGGCGGCTGGGGGCTCTGGCCTTCCAGCAGTGAGGTGTCCCCAGTGCCATGGTGACAGCAAAGAGAACTTTACGGTCTTTGCTTCACCCAGTGCCCTGGGACCTAACTACCTGGGGAGCAGAGGCTTGGATGGAAATGCAGGGTAAAGTATCCAGACGCGTGGTCCAGAGCCAGCCTAGGGGTGGATATCTGAGCTGCTGGTTCTCCCCCATCTCGGTGTCCTGTGCTAGGAGACTTTCCTCTGCCATGAGGAACAGAAAGGATCTGATCTGGGAGCCAGTGTGGGGAGCATGCAGGAGGCTGCCTGGGCTACGCTTCAAGCCCTGCTCGTATTCACAGTGCGATGTGTGTGACCCGGAGGCCGTCCTTCAGATCTGAGGGAAAGCGAAGTTGTGTGCTCACAGTGGGGAAGCTAACTGGGGCCCCTCGAGCACTGGAGACCAGCTGGAACAGCATGGCTTAGACAAGCTGGGAGTAAGAGTGAGGGAGCGACATGTGGCCAGAAGCCACTCTAGGACTGTTGCAACACGAGGGAGGTGTGTTCTCCACCGACTCCCAGCATATGCTGGTCTCTGGGAAGCCAGATGTGTGATTTGCTCTGATAAGGGCTGTTCTTTTAAAGTTCGTGGGTGGACGTTCTTGGGTTTCTCCCATCATAACTAGACAGCCAGGCCATCATGGGTCACTAGGGATTTGGTTTCTCCATGCAAAAGTTCCCAGACATGCTAGCTCAGGTCTTATGGTAGAATTCAGAATCCCAGCAGCTTCCCTTCCAGTGTAGCCTCAGGAAGGTTGCTGGCCTCCTCCCTCTGTGTGCCTGCAAAGTGAAGATTGACCAGACGATCCTTAAGGCCTGGCTACCTCCTGCTCTGTGATTTTGGTTAAAGTCATGGTTGGGTGTTCTGTTCGGAAGCCTGCCTGGTTGATTTTTCATCCCGCTCGGAAGTAGGTCACTGGAGAGAACAGGTTCCTAAGCTGCCTGTCTATTTTGATGGTGAAACTAAAGGGACCAGGTTTCCCCTTCTACCTATGTTGGCCCCGGATGCTTTTCTTAGTTCCTGTTTCTCTTGGCCCACCCAGGAAGGCACTGCGTATGAAATCTTGGGCCCAGATTCCAGATCTGAAGTCATGTTAGAAAATGCTAGCTCATAGGACACAAATCAGGAAGCTGGTTTTCCCAACTGACTCGTATGGGTGGTGTTCTTGCCAGAATGTTAGATAGCCCAGAGCCAGGCTCATCACTTCTCAGAAAGCCACTAGCAAAGGGGGCCTCAGAGAGGAAAAATAAAGACTGCAGGAGTTTGTGTGAATCAGCTAATTCTTGTGCTCAGGACATTAGGGGAGAGGGATGGAGGGAAAAATAATACAGAGTTTCAAGAAATAAATACAGACTTGTCACAATTGCCATGGAGTTCCAGGACAGCAAGGACTCTGTTAGGGAAATTCTGATCTCCACCACTCAACCGCACCCGGCCGGCAGAGGCCAGTGTGTAGAAAGGGTTCTGCTCCATATATGTCTGGGGACTTTGAACAGCTTTGTTCAGTTCCGAACTCGTTGGGGTCTTCTGTGCGCTGCTGGGCGCTGTGAATGGGCCTCTAGGGGAAGGATGGAGCTTCTCCAAAATCGTGTACCCCTTGCCTCTTTTACAGAGAATTCTGTGCTGTTAACAAAAGTCAGGAAATGGAGAAGGACAGGGGCAGCTGGTTGCATCTCGGGCCTGTCATTTGCAGAGGGGACAGCAGGTTACCCGGAGAAGCTCTGCAGAGTTGCCCACAGCCCGTCCCTCCTCTGACCATCTGTGTGTTGTTGATCAGAGACTATGGCTGGGAATAGTGGGCAGGTGTGGATCTGACCTCCCTCCCGTGGCTGCGCTGTCTCTGGTCCTCTCTTCCTCTCCTCCAGTGTGTGAACAGTAGATTTTAAGCAAAGATGGCTTGTAGGGCTATAGTTTTGGGGTGGAGGTAATGGCCCTCTGGATTTCTGAATCGACCTGCCCCTGTCTGTCTTTGGAAGTTTCCTGTCACTTCTTTGGGAAAACAGACTGAGCTTCCACGAACTATGTGCGTTTGGGAACCAGACCTACTGGTTTTGAATGGCAGAGAAGCTTCTGTTAGAATCATAGTCCTTGGAGCTGTTCCCCACAGCCCCGTGCTATCCTCAGGGCCTTTGGTCAGGGGCCCCCCTTACGGCCTCTCCTTCCCTCCCCATTGCCGAGGCTGCTGGGTGCCAGCTGGTCTGCTCCTGAGGCTTTGATGTTCCAGGGAGGCCAGCTCTCCTGGGATGGGAAGAGGAGAGGAGACCCGAGGTTCAAGCCATCCTCCTCCTTGTCCGTCCTCATCAGGCTGCCGCTCCACGGTGACCCGTCTCAGGTCTCTTTGGACCACTGGGGACAGGTGCTCAGGGCATCACCTGGGCAAACACTGAACGCCCTGTGTGACTCTTCCGCTAGGCTGACGGGATCATGTGGGGAGGGGCCTCCGCGGGCCCCGGGAGTAGAGCCTGACTGGCTCAGAGAGTCGGAACTGGCTTTAGCTTCTCAGGAAACAGGCCGTGGGGCTTGTGGGAACAGGAGCTTTTTTCACTCTCCTCTGAATTGTTTTTCAGCAGACGCCCTGCCCCCACATCAGCACCTGCGATTTTTGTTGATTATCACTATTTGAATAGGTGCTGATAAATTCGATTCCCCAGTTCAGTGTGGCATTTATGATCTGTCTTTCCCTTTTCGGTTTCCACGTACTGGAGTGATTGTCTCTCAATGTGGTTGGCGTGACCTGTGTTTTTCACGCATGTTTTTGTTTCAGAATAACTGGGAGATGAAACAGGAAGCTCTGTGACACACTTGATCGAAAATGGCACAGACACAGAAAAATCGGGACTCAGCCCCCTCCGGTGCCTCTGCCTGCCGCCCACAGCCAGAATGCAGGTGAAGGGCTCGCCCTGGGATGTGGCACTAACAGCCGTGGACGCCTAGAGCCTCCATGTTCCCTGGTGATGTGTCTGCGATAACACGGCCCAGTCCGGTCTGGTGAGTTTCTTATTTAGCTGGCTGGACTCCATGGGTCTTAATCCCTTTTCCTTCATTAAAAGCGAAACTAAAGAAAAATGAATTGTTTGCTTATTAGCTATATTTAAACACTAATTTAAAGGATACCACATAGTGTTTGAGATTAATTTCTATAGAAACCCAAGTAAACCCTGCCTTAACCACACAGGCCATGATGACACCTTTAGAAGCATGTGGAACTTGAATCTCTCATTACTCAGCCTTGTCTGGCCCGCCTTTCCTTCTGCCTCCCTAGAAGACCTTTCTAGAGTCAGGATTGGCACGTTAACATTTGAGAAAAACACTGGAAGACATTTGGAAGTCTTTTTCCACACCCACTCTGAGGATGGCCTGCAAATGGTGACCCTCCAAATCATCAACAACCTGGAGCTTTCAGCCAGAGACCTGTCTTCTCAGCTGCAGCCCTCCCTACACACATCAGTCACCCACTCGCTTCTTTCCAGAAAGGTTTCTTTGGGGTGTACTGTGTGCCAGGTTCTGGAAACAAAGCAGCAGATGGGATCAACTGTGCCCCGGTCCTCTCAGCACCTTGAGTCTGTTAGTAGGGCCATCGCTGGGGCTTTGCCCCCAAACAGCAGAAGGCTGTGCAGCTCATAACGGGTGGATGGCATGGTCATTTGATGTAGATTCCCTGATTTTTTAAGGCACCCTTCAAATCCGAGTCCTTGGAGCTGGCAACTAATATTCCTTAAAATGGGTAAATGCAGCGCATTCCTCCTGCAGAGCCCCACTCTCTTCCCCAGCCCATAGTAGGACAGCTCGATCCTCCTAGGGACTTGGCCAAAGAGGCCGTAGGCAGTTGCCTTCCAGCATTTCTGTCAGTTTCCCCCTTTTAGGCTTAGCCAACATCCAAGAATAATGTGAAAGGACCACACGTACTGCTTCCTACTTCACAATTAATTCGTCGGCGGACCACAATGACACTCTCAAAGCCCCCAGTTGCACGGCGTAGTGCATACTGTGAGGCACCCCCAGGTCTCGCCCAGATGCCCCCAGGGAGGCTCTCTCTGACCACTGTCCTGAGAGAACCCCCACGTTTTCTGACTGAATTTCATTTTCTTCACAGAACTTATCAATGTCAGCAATAATCCTGTCTGTTCGCTCAGTAATTAGCTGACAGCCTTTCACCTGCCTTCCAAATTTCAGCTCTATGAAGCTGCCTCTAGTCCGTTCTAAGCCCAGTCTGTCCCCAGCACCTGCCTCTGCTCAACAATCTTCCCGCCCTGCCTGAAGATTCTTTTCCCCCCTCTGCTACTTCTAGAAGAGGAGGCAGCAGGGCAGAAAGGTGTCACAGGGCAGTGGAGACAAGGCCCCTCAGTGGGAGGAGCACAGGCCCAGCCGTGGGGGTGTGCATGTGCCCCACGGGGTGCTCATCAGACCCAAATCAGCCCATCTGCCCGTACCATCCATCAAGGGCATGCTGTTGGAAGAAGGCCTCTCACCAGGTCACCCCTTACCTGTGCTTTTGAGCAGGACTAAACTGCATCCTCTGCCCAGACACTGCCCCACAAAGATATTATGACCTGGAAAAGATGGAAAGAAGGCTCGGGGAGAAGCAGAATAACTCCTATGGTGTTTGCAGGAAAATTAGTTTGCAAAGAGAAGGGGAGAAGGAACAGAAGAGAACTGAGCACACAACCCTAGGTGTTTGGAACCATGAATGGTTCTGAACCCAGGATAGACATTAGAAATACCCGGCAGCCTGAAGAAAGCAAGTGCCCAGACTCTACCAAGACCAGTCGCATCAGAATTTGGGATGGGGGCAGACATCAGTGTTTTGTCAGACTCTCTGGGTAATTCATGTAGCCAAGGTTGAGAACTGTTGGTCTAGGGCTATCCTGTCCAACATGGGAGCCACTAGCCACATGTGTCTATTGAAAACTTAGAGAGTGGCTGGTGTGACTGAGGAACTGAATGTTTAATTCCTTTTTATTTTAATTAATGGGAGTGTAAATATCCACATGTGCCTTGTGGCTGCCATATTGGACAGCAAACCCCAGAATGTGTGTGTCACCACAGACATTGCTACCAGACAGCTCAGTCTAGCAGAACTCTGATGCCTGGAACTGCCCAGTGACACTCCAGTGACCCCAGGAGAAATCAAAGGCAATCAATTATCTGTCTGTTTACTTGACTCGGGTCTGCCCTCCTGACTTGGGACTGCATCTCTGAAGACCTAGCCCTGGAAAGGGAGCTTTCTGAATGAGTTTTTAATTATTGTGATCCCATAATGTAGGGCAGTGGGAAACAAGCCTTCCAGGAAGACTTTTTGGAAAAATGGATTGCCAGAGGAGAGGTGTGGAGTTTTGGAGGCGTTCGGGCTTTTGCGACGGGCTCACAGGCTGTTCAGTAAGCCCCACCAATCTGGGGTTAGAGCTGGAGAAAGAGAAGCCAAAGCTGAATCATTTTCTGCTTATCATTCGCAGACTGTCAGATTTTTTTTCTCTTTTTTTTGGAGGGAAAGCACCTTACGACAAATAATAATACTATTTTGAATTTCGGAGCTTTCCCTTTTTCAAAGCACTTTACCACCTCTGACTTAGTTCGTCCTCACAACAAGCCCATAACATGATAGGGAAAGGATTTTTTTAGTGCCCGTCTAACACCCTGGGTGCTCAGTGACATGCAAAGAATTAAAAAGTAAAGGTGAAGGCCCTAACGCGTCGTTTTGTCATCTCTCGCCACGTTCAGGTCCACGGGAGCATCACCAGACGCAGACGCACCCAGGCTCCCTCTGCACTCCCTCCCTAGTGGACGGTGTTCTTCAGAGACACAGGCTTCACCCTTGTTCTGTCTTGTTTCATCCCAGCTCTTTAACTCTTGAGCGTTGATTCTTTGAGGCCATTTTTCCTTAAAGTTTGGCGTGACTTGCAGAGTTAATAAATATCCTTTCCGTGTCTCCCTCCAAGTTGTTTTAAAATGCAGTGAGAGGGACAGAGCCCAGGACCGGGGGACGTTCCTGCTTCCCTGCAGGGCACATGAGTGTCGCAAAACCAGCCACAGACTGACACGGTCTCCTTGGAGATTCACTTGCTCTGTGTGTAGAGCTGCAGAAAATTATTTCAGACCATTTGGACTGGGGAGGAAATACTGAATAGTTTGTCCAACTGAGGCCTCCCAGGTGGCCTGGTCAGCCTGGCCATCGCCTGCAGCTGAAGTGGCAGGAGAGGCAGGAGGACAGACACAGTGCCATGAGTTGACCTCTTTGGGGTGGTTGTCCTGCGAGCTGAATTCCCCTCCTCACACCAGCATCTGGTTCACCTTTTATATCTTAATGTACATAGGATATGATGAGAGGTTTTCAGATGCTTTACTGAAAGCAAGACACACTTTCTGGGGCATTCCCCTAATTGACTGTTCTGGTGAAGCTCGTCAAAACAGGAAATGAGGTTAGCATGGAATGACTTTCTCTGAGAGATCTTGTGTGGCCTCTTCGAGACCACCACTTTCCTCCCAAATGCTTGTGAGCCTGACCTAATGTCTCTTCTCGGTTTGCCCGGAAATTGGAGCGATTCCACTCTTCTGTAGATTTTAGCGCCCATTCCTTTTGGAAAGGGTGGTGATATTTGTTCATTCCCAGACCTCCAGACCCTCTAGCCTTCACTCCAGTGTCTCTGAGATGTTTGTGAGCGACTCTGAGGTTAGGACTGCACACACTTCGAGCACAGCAAAATGTGGTTGAGCCCAGGGCTCTGTGCACATGCTGAGGCCGACATGTTCACATGCAGGCCCCCCCATGGGCTCCAGGTAGCTCCCAACTCGTGCTCTTTGGTCCGCATGTTCCCTGTTCATCAGAGTTGCCAGTCAGAGTATCAAAAACAGTGGGAACAATCCACTTTCTCTCACCGCTCCATGTGTGAACATCTGGCTCAGAAATGCACTGTGATTGAAAGAGTTGGGCTTGGCGTCTTCACATGAATTCTCCTGGTGGGTTCCTCGATTCGGTTATCAAAAGCAGTGAGGGTTTCAGAGTCTAGGCAGGCTGCAACACGGCTATCTTTGCTGAGGCTTTCTGATAAATGACTCTACTTGAAATTTCTAGATGTAAATGTCTTTTTGTCCACACTGAAGTACCTTTGAGTCAGATTTGCTTTTAGCCAGGAGAGGGGAGTCAACCTGGAGAATGTCTGGCCTTGACCCACAGGTGTCCAGGGATGACGGATGTCTCCAAATGTTTTGGGGTCGCTCCGCATGTCCAGCTCTGCCTTATGCTCTCACCTCTGTAATTTCAAGTCTGTTTTTCTTTTTACATGAGTTGGCAGGCCCTCCAAACCCATTCTGAGTCCCCGTGGCTGGAGTGGGCACACCTGGGGGCAGGTCTATAGGTACTGTGTTTTCAGTGATGACTTCCTGAGCAAATGGATTAATGAGCATGCACCTTTAGGAGAATCCCAGCTACCATCTGAGGCTTCAGTTTGCTCCAGGCCTAAGTTTTGGTGTTTCAAAACATTATTTCCAGTCTTCAGAACAGGCCCCCAAGGTGACATTATTATCCTTTTGTTTCAGTTAAGAAAACTGAATTTCAATTTGCCCCAGACCACCAAACTAGTAGTAACGTGATGGCGCATCCTGGCTCTAAGTCCAGAGTCACGTGGCCATCTCTCTATTACCCTGTGTCTTCGTGTTTTATAAATATATCCAAGCAAATGCCAGTTTTCCTTAAAAATGACTGTGAATGAGAACCAGCAGTTGGAGGGCAGATACCAGAGCATAAATGAAAACGGGGGGGCAACTGGAAGTCAGGTGATTGTGCGTCCCCAGCTCCCCTAACTGGGTGGTGTAGCGGCCACCCCAGCCTCTGCCACGGTCACCCTGACAGCCTTGTAGGCCCCGCCTCCCGCCCGCACTGTGTGAGGAACCTGGGGAGAGAGACGGGCTGCAGACAGACTGTTCTCTGAGAACTGCCTGCCACTCACACTGTGGCTGGGGGGGGGGGTCACAGAGGCGGAGCCCCACCCTGTCCCCTTGGCCCCGGAATCTGCATCTCAGCCAGACCCCGGGAGATGGGTGAGAGCACACAGCTCAGGGCCCTGCGCTCAGGGGCCCTTGAGGTCAGAGTCCTGTGGGGACACCTCCTACCGCCAAAGCCCGTGTCTGCTTGCCTTTGGCAGGCGGCCAGTACATGCTGGTGAAGTGAATTTGGTCTTTATTCTCCCAAGCTGCTGGTGGGGAAGGGGTTTTCAGTCGGACAGAGGCTCCTGGCATCCCAGGCAGGCTTCCACCCTCCGTGACCTGCGGGGCCATTGGAGAAACAGTGGGACAAGGAGAGCGGGCTGAGCAGCCGCAAGGAGGTGCACCTGTGGAAGAGGTCGCTGCTGCCGGCTGAGGAGGACAGGAAGCGGCCCAGGAAATGCACCGTCCAGAACCATGGGCATCTGTCTCCAGCCCTTTCCAGTTCTCACCCATGATTTCTACCTTCGGAGCTTCTCGAGGCAACAGAACGTGACTCCATAAGTACCGTTGCTGGTCCCTTTAGGTGAGGGGACCGTGGACCTCACTCTGCCAGGCTGATCCCAGTCATGCCCATTGGAAAGCAATAATGCCCGTTAATTACTTGCAGCTCTGTCTTTCACTCAGACGTGTCCTGGTTTGGACAATGAATCAAATCACCTTATGCCTGCTTTTTTAGTCACCTCAGAAGTTGCTTAATGAATACGAAGCTGCTCACATGCCATGGTCTCTCTGGGAAGGAAGGGTGCTGGGCAGATCACCGATGGTTCTGTTAGGGCTGCCTTAGAATAAGCAGAGTTGCAGCGGGGGAGTGCGACCAGGTTGTGTGCACACGTGTGCCTTTGTGGGGAATGGTCCTGTGAATGTTGGGGGGTACATGTGGGGTTGTGTGGTCTATATGTGTGGGGTGTGCGTCTATAGTGTGTGTGCATGCCTGCCTGTGAGGGTGGGGTAGGGTGGGCATGCAAACGTGGGTGGCAAGCGGGTGGGTGGGGTAGGATTGCCGTGTGTGGTGCATGTGCTGTGCACACGTGTGGTGTGTGTGCCCAGCTGTAGGTACGGTACATGTGTGGTGTGGGTGCAGGTGTCTGTAGCTTGTATGTGTGTTCAGTGTGTATATGTGAGTTGTGTGGGTTTTGCGTGAGGCCGAGTGCAGGTTTCTGTGTTACAGGAGCACCTGTGTATGTGTAGGTGTGTGTGGGTGTCTGCCATGTACATGTGTGTGTGTCTGGCGGTTATGTGTCTCTGGTGCATGAGTGAGTGGTGTTTTTTGTGTGTGTGTGTGTCTGCTGTGTGTGTGTCTAGTGTGTGTGTGGCTGTGTGTGTCCCTGGTATGTGTGGTGTGTGTGCATCTAGCATACAGGGGCACTGCACGGAGGGAGAGAGGATGTGCATGCCCTTGGGGCTCACTTGCAGGCTGTGCTCAGACCCAGGCAGAGCTGTACATGCACCACCACAAGGGGAGGCCTCTGCCCCAGGTGGGGGCCCACTGGGTATTCCTGCGGGGCCCCTCTGAGCAGCTGTGTGAGTGGAGTGGACACCTGCTGGGCTGGTGAGTGCAGGCCTGAGCCTCCTGTCCCTGAGCCTTGGGGACAGGACGGGTCCCATCACTCATGCCCAGCTCGTGACCAGCTCAGAGTAGGGCCTCAGGAACGATGTGCCCCAGTGGACTCACCCACGTGGAAGCCCGTCTCCTCTGCCCTGCTTTCTGACCTAGGGGCACTCAAGGAGTGCATCTGACTCCAAGTGTCATGTGCAGTGTCCCTGTAGGAGAAGAGGACTCCCTCCTGCAGCACTGTGTCCCCTGCTGGCAGCCCCAGGAATTCTTCTCCTGGACATAGTGCAGAAGCAGCCAAGCCCAACCAGGCGGGCCCTCCTCTCAGTCATGGCCCGATCTCTATGGTGATGTGCCTGGCCTGAAGATGCTGAGGTGGCCCCCCTGGCCCCAGAGCCGTAGGTACCTGGCCTCTTACCTGCATGGCCCCCACCCTGGCCCTCACCTGCTGTCCCTTCTGGAAGAGCCCTGCTCGTGTTGGTCAAAGGCCACCTGACTTTCCTCGCCCTGTGCCCTCCAGAGGCAGCAATGACCCAGGAAGCTATCTCCAAAGACATGACCACGGCTGGGGCCCTTCCTTTAGGCTTAAGGAAATGGAGACTCCATACATGACAGAACCTGGTCACACGCGCCCCAGCTCTGGTCTGCAAGGTCGGGCAAGTTGTTTGATCTCTCTAAAGCTCAGTTTCCAAATCTGTCAACTGGGGAGACTGTCTACTGTACCTGCATAGGAGGCTGTTTGCAATAATGTATGAAGGCACTTAGCATAACACCTGGCACAAAGTACCGATTCAGTAAATGGTGACTCTCATCATTATTATTTTAATTCATAAAAATTGAGGATTCAAAAAAAATAAATGTAGAACTGTGTCATCAGTGAAAATCCTCTGATGGGGTCCCAGTGACCTAAGCCATAAAATATCAAATATCAAAAAGGAAAAAGAAAAGATCTAGAAAACCGGGTTAGCAGAGAGGGGTCTTCGAAAAAAAAAAGTAGTGGTGGAGACAGAGGGAGCCGGAGAAGTGGGGCCAGCCTGCGGCGACAGGCGTGACAAGAGCTGGATCCTGCTTCTGCAGAGCCAGACACCGTATAGGAGCAGCGATTTGCTTTAATGTAAATGTTTTTATGTCTCTCTGTTCTTGAACTTTTAACCTTGCTGGTAAACAGAGCACACACAGTAACGAATTGTTTTTCTGAGAATGGACTTCTGAGGAAATAGGAAAAAGAAAGGATTTTTATTAGCTAATTGTCAGTCTTGGGCGTCGTGGTTGAAAACCTCATTATTCTGCCTCTTGCCTCTTCTCTGTGCTTCAGGAGACAACTGGCCACCGAAAGATCAATTTCTTTTAATGTAAGGGAGAAAAAAACCTTTAAAATGTGTAAATACAGCCGTTCGAAAATAGCCCAATTTACAGACAATAGAGGGAAGAAAGTCATTCTCTAGAAAGTTTCTGAGACAAAAGAACAACCTGTCCAAACTCAAGTTTGTTGTGTCTAATTAGAAACCCCCCATGCCCCGTGTCCCTGCAGACTCCTGCCCTTCATGCACCTCTCACCCCACTTCCGCCCACCGTGACCTCTGAGGCCCTGGGGTGAAGGAGGGCTCCCCAGTCCTGCAGGGAAGAGGGACCGTAAGGCACACTTGCAGTGTCCAAGGCGCTCGCTGTCTTCTCCAGGCAGGGGGCTCATGGCCGTCTTGCACAGACTCCGTCCCCACCAGCGGACTGGCGAGAACCATGGCGGGACCAAGCAAAACAAGGAAGACCCGGATGCCAGCACGAGGTTTTCACTTTAAAGTGTCACTTCACCTCTGCCCTGCAATTTCCTTAACTGTTCAGTGAACATGTGTCATTTTGGCTTTCAAGCCTCATGGAGATGTTGCCAAACACAAGATCCGTGAACTGCTTTGAAATAGTTGCGTGAAAAAAAAAAGAAACCCTCGCCATGCCAAGTTGTGACGGAGTCTGACCAATGCTGTAGCGAGTGAACGCAAGTCCTTTATGGCTTATAAGACCGGGCAGGGACCCCGGCCTCGGAATAACACGCCCTGTCCTCACTATGTATACCTATAACGTTGTTTCTGTTCAGCTGAATGCTGGAATGGTGGAATCTCTTCCAAATAATGCTCCCATTGGAAGGTAAACTGAGGGCATGGAGGGTAAATATTTCAAGTCTTCTAAGACATAGGGCAGTGTTGATAGGACTTCTAGGAAAGTTTCTCCCCGCCTTCTTAGACGAAGAGGGAAAAAGAGGAGAAGGAGACAAGATGAAACAAATTGCCAGACCTTTTAAAAAGGTGGGTTGGAAAAAACAGAACATGCTAAGAGAGGCAGCCTAGGAGGTCAGTTCCTAAACTCTCGGTCCCCACCGTCTGCCCTCCTTTTCCTTTCAGAATAAATTAAAGAATGGGCTAAAATCCAAATATGTGTGTGGTATCTTTATCTGATTGACCTCATATTACTAATCACATCTTATCTTTGCTTGTAAAGCACCCCCCTTCCTGTTCTCCAGACACATTACTTCTTTAAATGTTGTGAACATAACACACCTATGAGTCAGCTTTGCAGAAAAACATAACCCAAGGTCTTTGATCCTCTGTAATTCGTTCGGAGGGCTAGTTCTGGAAGGCCTGAGCTGGCCTTACTAGCAAACTGTCCCCCACATTCCCAGAGCTCTGCAAATAGCCACTCTCCCAAAGCAAGCAGGGTGAGACAGCAGGTAAATACCAAAGAATGGAAATTTGATTCTTTTCCCTACCTGTGTCTTTTCCAGTTGACAAGATTATCTGTCAGTGCAAAGTTTGCTGAGACTTGTGAGTTTGCGGATCCAAAATTTGTAAGGCTGTGTTAATATTTTTGAGAAATTCAGTTCGCCTGTAGTTAACGCTTTTTTTTTTTAACTTGATTCATCTCAAACTACTGAAGCTGGAAAATAAGATGCACGTTTATTTTTAAGATGTTTTTAAGATGAACTTATCACCTTGAAAAAGTCATTGTGTTGTGGGGGTGCTTCTGGTCCCTGTTCTTGTTGGTTGGCTGGTTCTAGGTTGTACAAGGCCCCTCCTCTCTGGGCTCCTAGACAATGACCGGGCTGATGGTTCTCCAGCCACATGATGAAACAGTTTTTAAGGCAAAGACTGAGTGGGTAGTGCTGCTGAATAAGGCTGTTGTGTGCACACACGTGTGTGTGTTTCTAGCTTGAAAGTTCTTTGCAGAATTACGCAAATACTTGGATGTAAGTTGCAGTGCGCACACGAACATGTCCCATTATGAGAAAGGTAGATTTAAAAGTATTCCTTCCATTGGTAAATGAATCTTCGCTGGTCATTAGAGCTGCTAGTCACATCTGCAGTGTCCTTCCCTAAACCCTGTCCTTTTGGGCAGCAGGCTGGGAGGCTCTTTGTTGGAGTCTTAGTTTCGTGTTTCTTATAGTGCAAACAGAATTTTGGGGTTTACTGGGGAAAAAAAGATAGTACCTACTTTAAATCTGCTGCACCACACTGGCTTAAATGATAAATGAACACACACGAGTACTGAAAAGCCACAGATCCTCTTAAAGAAAAGGTTGTGAAATGATGATGTTCACTTTAGGCAAGCCTCTGTCTGAGAGTGACACGGTGGGGTGTCATTCAGATCCCGCAGTGCTTGTATAAATAGAGATTTTTGGCTCAATTTATGCCAGTGTTTGTGACGTTGGCATAATGTACAATCTCTGATTGCCCTTCTCAATTCAAGGAAAAATGCATCTTTGCATCAAATTGAGAGAGGAATCTAATATTTATTGAAAACATATGAGCATGTATTGTTCTAAAAGTACTTTCAGGCACTCATCCATGGCCCAGTGAGGTGGGTCTTAGCTCCACCCCATATTAAGCTGGAGAAATGAAGACTTGGAATGGACAAGCAGTCTGTCCAAAATGACCCATTTAGGAAGTAGCAGGTACTCCGAGTGGTTTATTTAATCAAATTACTTAAAAATGTGAACTTGGTTTGTGAAACAACCCCATCTGGGTTACCACCCAGATATTGTCTCCAGTCTATCACCAATTGACCAGGCCCAAGGTGGTCGTATAACCAGAGACCCGCATGCCCAGAATAGGAACCCAGGCTGCCGGGCTGCATCCCCTGCCACGAGGTGAGCTGGGAGCACCTTCAGGGTTGCCTCCTTGTCCAGGCGCAGGATGAATGCCCCCGGGACCACAACGGGAAGGCACCTGCTTCTGGAAAAGGGGTTCCCTTCTGAGCACCAGAAGCCTCTCCCTTCACTCTGAGGTCTAAAGGCAACATTTGTCCGGGCTGACGTAGCACTGTGTGGGCTGCTTTCTGTGTTTCATCGCAGAAAGGAGTTGTGAACACTTGGGAAGTGGGAGGCCTCACCCCCGGCAGTCGGCTTCCGGAGCGGCTGCCACGGTGCCGCGGAAACCAGACCCTCTGCGTGGAATGGGGAGGCTTTCCTCCGGAATTCCCTGAGTCCCCGTGGGGAGGCACGCTCGCCAGATGTTCCCGGTTCAACAACTGGGCCAGTGCGGATAGTACTTTCTAGAACATCTCGGGCAGAGTGACACAGCTCTAGAGCGCCGCAGTAACCACCTGTCTCAGGGACTCTCGTTCCAGCCCCTCCTTCAGCGGAGCTCAGAATGTGAAGGTCAAACACTCGATCTGCTCTTGTCACCCCTGAAGACTCTTTTTTTAAAGGTTCTGCACATTCACACAGAAATCAGGAATCTGATCACTGTGGGCCAACAATGTATTTTGAAAAGAGGGAGGGAAAAATCCTTCTTTCCTGAAAGTTCCCATCAATTGTTGAGTAAACATCATAAATCTATGGCAGAGAGACAGGCTGCATGTCTCAAATTACCTCCTGCCACAATTTTAGCTTCAAGTTTTAAGGCCCTAAACATGAATAACATTGTATCCCAGCACAGGTCTGATTAATGAGGTGGATTTGCCAACTTCGGGGCCGGAGAGTGGCTTCCCACCCCCTTCTTTTTATTCCGCTGGCTTATTAACCACTTCGGCAAATGTCCCTATTAAATATACAAGGCAACTGAGTGCAATAAAAACTGAAGGATGTGGCAGATAAACACCAGCGTCTCTCCAGGCAGACCTCACCAGCCGAAAAAGAGCAGGTCTGCTCAGGTTTGCCCCCGGAATCCCAAATGTTCAATCACAGTTCCAGCCTGAAGTCGCTCCCACCTTGCCATCTGCCCTGGGGCAGCTTTAGTCTATAGGTTGCATTTTCGGGACCATGCTTCCTGGGTAGTTTTGTGGCTCATACAGGGAGCAGCCAGATCCACCCTCCTTATGGGTGAGACAACCGTGCCCTCTTACGCATCTGAGACTAGGGCTGAAAGTCACGCCTGGGAGGTAATGCAAATCCAACCAGGAAAGAAAGGGGCTTTTGTCTTGCCCAGATATTGCCAGTCTCCAGATAGGGTTATGAGTCCCTGAAACGGTTCCTGGTTAGGGATCATAGTTGTTGAGTGTTTAATACATGCTGGGCACACTGAACAAGAAGGGCTGAGTCCTCTGTGGGGTGGCAGAGGGGCCCAGCACACACCATCTCATTCGCTGTGCACAACGACCCCATCCAGGCAGTGACAGTTATCTCCATGATTCTCACGCGTAATCAAGCTGAGACTTCTGGGCGGACACAGCTTGTCCAGTGCAGCTGGAATCTGAGCCAGGCTCTGACTCCAGGTTTGATATTCTCTTATTTATTTTTTTTAAGTTAGTGGAAAAGACTTAAAATTTTTTTTCTATATTGAGGTACATACAATAATAGAGTCAATATTCTTAAGCAATAAAACCTCTCTGCCTCCCCATCCCAGTTCCTACTCTCATCCTTATTCACACACACACACACACACACACACACACATACGTCTTCACACTTGAACTCTTGTGTGGGCCAATTACCTCAATGATGTAACCACAGCAGAACCTGGCTTAGTCCAAATTACAGGAAGTTTGAATCTAAATTTTTCATGATATCGAGGCTGTATAGAGTCAATGTTTCAGGTGTGTTTTCATTTTCTTTTCAACCATATTTCAGCAAGCTTCTTCTCTAAAGGGCCAGATAGTAAATATTTCAGGCTTTGCAGGCAATATGGTCTCTGCTACCACTATTCAATTCTACCATCATAATGCAAAAGCAGCCACAGGCTATGGGTAAAGGAATGGGAGTAGCTATATTCCAATAAACCTTTATTTACAAAGACAGGCAGTAGGCCAGGTTTGGCCCACGGGCCATAGTTTGAGACCCCATAGTTTAAACCAGGTCATCATTAAAAGTGCTTATACATTGAGTCTGGCCAACCTCTCAGAGGTGGGACTCGGTGCCAGGGCCCTTGCAGTGAGGCCGTAGAGGTTCACCACTGCTTACTCAGCCCTGGAACCAACATTGCTCCTACCCTCTGAAGGCGAGGCCAGCAGGTCTCAGCATGTGCTCCAGAGGGAGATAGCAATAGACATTTTGCCAGAAAGGAGTTCTCCGGGCTAGTAAGTTTGGGAAACCTGGGGTTAGATAGTCAAACTGTTTCCATTACTGCAGGACTTCTCAGGTCCTTTAATGCATGGATGAACATTACTCATCTCCAGGAAAGGAAAGTAGCTCAAGGTTTGCAAGCTCATGGGACCTTTGTGCCCAGTCCTTTGTGTGCAGAGCCTGTATGCACACTATCCTTCTGGGACTGCTCTAGACCCCAGGTCCTGAAGCTTTTCATACTGTCTTACTTTTACTTCTGTCAACTGTTCCCACCTGAGGGTACCTGCCTCAGCTGCTACCACCCACACAATAGCCCACTTCATACTCAGAGTCACACTGTGGTTCAACAGGGGAATTTGGAGGCTCTGCCTCCCATGACCTAGTGTGAATGTATTCAGATTTGAGGGTGTAGGGGGGACAGGGTAGGGGTGGAGGCTGGTGTGTCTCTTTCCTTGTTCCTACAACATGCTGCTGGACGGTCTGGTGTTTATGGCCTTGTAGAGTGTTCTGGGGCCTCTTAGGTCTCCTTGTGCTTTTGGTCTGAGCGACTGGGTGGAAAAACACCAGCTCAGAGCTTCTTGATGCCCGAGGCAGAGGCAGTTAGCTCTAGCCAGGGACCTCAGGGACTCTGATGGGAGCACGGGTACAGGATATTCACGCGTGGAAGGTCACCACCAAGTGTGACCTCAGCGTTAAGGCAGGACTCAAACGTACGGAGTCACTGCTATCGTGGAAAAACCATCCAGTGAGGGCGGTTTTGAGTAAGACTCTTAACCCTGAGAGGCCCTCCGCTCATCTGTAAAGTGGAAATGCTGATGCCGGCCAGCCTTCGGCTCGGAGCAGGGGGCGGGTGGAGAGGTGGGTGCTCCAGTTCACGAGGCTGAGGTGGGGTTTGGAGGAAGCATGTGGGGCGATCCGGATATTTCTGGGCCTTTCTGAGAAGGCAGGCATTGTGGGCAAAGTTGGGAACTTGACTTGCAGGACATGCTTCTTTCAGCATATGCGTCGGTCCCAGCGCTGGGCTCACTTTCAAAAAGTAAGTGGATAACAAAGAGCCTTTTGGAAAGGTCTCCCCTGTCCTCAAAGACCCTCAGCAAACGGAGTGCGGTGGTTGGGCTGGGGCGGGTTCTTGGGGCTTATTTATCGTGTAATATTTTACAAGGAGGCCGTGCATTATTTCTGTAATTGAAAGTGACTTTTTCAAAAAGACAAAGGGCATCAGAAAAAGGTGGGATTTGGGGTTCAGACTTGTTTCCATTTTGACAAGATGAGTGAGTTCCGTGAAAACGCTCTCAGCTTGCTGACCTGCTGTTCTTGTCCCACTTTGTTTGTTTTGCTTGTTTGTTTTGTTTCTCATTTGTGTAGCCCTCTTACTAAGAAAGCTCCTAAACCGAATCAAAACAACAATGACCAAAGCAGCAACAAAGAACCAAATCACACCAGCACAATTCGGACCCTCTTGGTTAGCGCTGCTTTTCCACCGGCTGTGTTTGTTTCAAAGTGCACCTGCTTCCTTCTCTCTCTTACTTCCCATGTGCCGCTGGGAATCCCTCCCCCATGTCCAGGGACCCACACGAGTCTCGGGCAGTGCATTCCCGGCAGGGCCCCACCCCGTCTCCATCCCCTCTCCCCACCCACCCCAAGGGAAAGGAGCCTTCCAGGCAGGTGCCTGGCCCGGAAGCCAGATTGGAACCAGGGAACACCAGTCTTTCAGATGGGACCTCTGTGGGCAGAGGAACCCCTTTCTTTTGGGGAGTCAGTCCACCGAGGCACCCTATGCCATCAGCGGGCCCTTGTGTTTCCTGCCCGGAGATCACAGTCACGTATCCTCCTGGGAGGTGAGAAATTGGTTCTAACCCTTCCATCTTCACAGTCTCACCTCCCTAGCCCCTGATTTGCAAGCAGTCAGAGAGAGCTTCCAGGGCTCCACTCGGCTCAGGCAGGGAGGGTGAACCTGGCCACTGCTGAGGAGGAAGGGCCAGGCAGGCGTGAGGTCAGATCCCAGCCCTGACCCGGACCGGCTGTGCTATCCAAGGCAACTCTCTGAGCTCCGTGTCTGCATCTGTGAAGTGGGGACAAAGACCAGGCCTTGCCCCGTGGGTGGCTGTGTGGGAGAAGCACCACTGTGCCCGCGCACAGGGCTGAGGCTGGTGTCCAGGGAGGGGGCTTCTGAGCGGGGTCTGCCGGCTGTCAGGAGGCTGCTGCGTCCATCCTGGGGAGGCTGTGCCAGATCAGAGGGGAGCTCTGCAAGCCACTTGAAAGGGACCTTGACTCATTCTGTGGTAACCGAATGTGCAGTTCAGGAAGTGCTTTGCAAGAGTGAACTGGGCTCCAGCCGCCCCCTTGTCCCTCTGGCCTCTGCTCAGAAGTCATGGCGTGTTGACCCTGTTCCCAGGAGCGCTCCCCACGGCCTCAGCAGGCCTGCTTCCACAGTGTGGACACCAGGCCGGTGCCCGTGGGCTGTGTGCCATGAAGGCTGGCTGCTGCAGGGCCACGGGCAGGCCTCCTGACCCCTGGGTTCTAATTCTGCTCCACCCCCTAGGCCAGGCGCCCAGCACTCTGAGCTGCTTTTCCTCCTCTGTGACTGGACTCTGCCTGCCAGGCCGGCACTGAGCGCTTGACAGACCCTGTGTCATTTAAGCCTTGCAAGCAGCCCTTCATGAAAATACTGAGTCTCACCATTTAAAGATGGGGAAACTGAGGCACCCAGCGATCAAGAAATGCCAGAGCACATGGAAAGGGAGGCCTACAGCCGGGATTCAAACCTGGGAGTTGTACTCCAAAGACTGCCTCCTAATCACAGGCGTCTAGAGCCTGGCACACAGTAGGTCTCAGCAGTTCCTAGTAGGAATGGAAGAGTGAGCACCATGTGGTGCCGAGCGGACAGATGGCAGCTCCTGCCGCTGCTTCGCTGTCAGGCAGCGGACTGGCTCTGTCCAGATCCCCTCCAGTTCCTGTGGGACGCCCCCCAAAGCCTCCCGCAGTGGCTGCCCAGCCGGTAGGTCCCCTGGCAGCCACCCAAGCCTTCCACCAGCCTAGAGCGCCAGCTGAGGGTGGTGGCTGTCGGTATGCAGGTGGCCGAGAGGTGGCGGTGAGGGAGGCAGGTGCCAGGGGGGGCCTGGACCCAAGTGGGTGGGGGGTTGGCTGAGAGGAAGGGGCTGCCCTGCTTCAACCGGGCTCCAGCCGCTGGCCATGCGGGGCTCTGGGGGGTGAGGAGGAGGGGCCCCTCATCCCAGCGGCACAGAATGGCACAGCTGGCTGACCGGGCCCGAGGAAAGTAGTGCCTCCTCTCGGCCCTGCTTCCCAGGCCGGGCACAGACGCCCTCCCTGTGAATTGAGCCTACCTTGGTGGGCAGTAGGGGTCTGTCCACCTGCCATGTTCACGGCACACACCCTCATTGCCAGGGCACTTAAAGCCCCGAGGTGACTGACTGGGTTGGGGAAGCCTGGCCCTCTGGGTCTTTCGCATCCTCGGAGCCCGGACTCTGGCTGCCGGGGCCTGGTCTGCCCGGCCCCCCGGCTGGACAGTGGCCCACTCTCTGTGTCCACAGCTCACAGGTGGAAGAGGAAGCTGCCATTCTGACCGCCCAGAAACATCTGCTCCCCATTCGTCATTGTCAAGCTCTGACGTCTTTTGGGACTCTGTTTGAAGGACAGTTTTTACTGTTGCAACCAAAAAAAAAAGCAAAAGGAAGCAAATATACGGGACCCCTTTATTCTGGGACTGTTTTCTGCATCGCCATTACTGAGAGAAAGCCATCTCAGTAAATAGGAGCTTTGACCAAAAGACCCCCCCTCAGACGAGTGACTACAGCCTCAGCCCTCCCCCTCTTTACAGCACATTGTTGAGATAAATGCATTTGGGCTGATGCTGGAACAGAATGAGCAACAGGAAACATTTCATTTTCACATGGGCTTGTCTGGGCATCGTTTGGAGGCTACCTGTGACCCGGCCCTGGGTCCTTAATGCTCTGGGATCAGAATGCCTCTAGTGAGTGGCAGCAGCCACTCTGAGAGCAGAGCCACCATTTACCCCCTGAGCCTGCAGCGGCTCCTCCTCTGACCTGGGTGTTTCCAGCATGTGCTTGTTCGTACATGCGAGGAGCGGATCAGACTCACAGGAAGTGTGGAGGAGCCCAGTCCGCCCCGAAAGCCCTGTACTTCCCACATTTGCCCTGGCACATGCAGGCTGCACGCTCCAGTTGCCCAGGCTGCGACTGACAGGAGGCTGTCCAGCCAGCACGGGAGGCAGAGCAACCATAAAATGCCCTACCTGCTGGATGCCGGGGTGTATGAGTGACCCACTTGGAGCTAGTAAGTCACAGCTTATCCCGGGTTCTGCTGAACCCTGGAGTGACTGGCCTGTTCTTCCTGGGGATTTGAAGGAGATGTTCCAGGTTAGGAGACCAGGAGGTTGTTTTCCAGCAGAGGCAGAGGGCTGGGTTTCTGACATACAACAAGCAGCCCTCAGTCCCCCTCTACCTTCCCACTTTTCTCATGCAAAGTGTTCAAATCTCCTATGGCTCCTGAGACCTTCTTGGTAACTTAAAATGGCGCAAGTATCTCCTCTGACAGATCCTGAGGCCAGAAACATGAAATCAGTTCCACAGGGCAAAAGTCAAAGCAGAGTTCTTTTTGGAGGCTCTGGGGGAGATTCGGCTTCCTGGACTGTTCCAGCTTCCTGAGGCCGGATGATTTCTGTATTTCTAAGCTTGTGGGCCCTTCCCCTGTCTTAAAACACATCACTTCCATATCTGCCTCCATGGCCCATGACCTTCTCTGCTTTGACCTTCTGGCCTCCCTCTTGTAAGGACCCAAGTGATCACACTTAGGCTCCACCCAGAAATCCAGGTGAGCTTCCCCATCTCAAGATCTTTCGTCCAATCCCATGTGCAAAGGCCCTTGTGCCATATAAGGTGCCATTCACAGTTTCCAGGGATTAGCCTGTGGGTGCTTTGGGGGCCGTTATTTAACCTGCCCCAGGGAGTTACAGGGCAGACCCGCTGGCAGCCTCCTGCAGCCCTGAGTAGCACCTAGGGGACACCTCCTGACAGGGGAGCAGTGAAACCTGCAGTGTGTTCTGGGCCACTCGGCATTCATTCTCACAGAAAGGCTAGGTCTGCATAACTCGGCTCTGGCGTCAAGGCGCTGGCTTCTGCAAATGAAGGGTCAGCCTGGGGTGCATTGGCGGGGGAGGGGGGTGATGGAGGATGGAGCTGGCTTCCCTGATTTCTGCCCCTGGGTATCTAGTGCACAGCAGGCTCTTGTGCTGTACAAGACGGTGTCACTGTTGTCAGAGCTGAAGGGGCTTGAGAAGATGGCTCCTGGACGGTTCGTCTTGTGCCCTGCCCCCTCTGGCCCTTCCTTCCTGAAACAGGTCATAAAGCCCTGAGGTGGGGGTGTCCTTCCTCCTTATCTCCACACACGGGAGAGGCCAAGGAGAAACCTAGCAGAGGCCTCACAAGCGTCTGCCTCTCTTGACCTAGCGTGCCGTGACTGCCCTCTTCATCAAACCCAGCTCTGTCCGTCTCTTTGGGTCATGTCCTTCTGAGGCCTCCTGAGCTTCCCGAAACTTATGTTAGATAAATCTGTGTGCTTTTCTCCTGTTCATCTGTCTTTGTCAGTTTAATTTTCAGACCCAGCCAAGGACCTTACAATGGTCAAGGGAAAGCTTTGCCTCTTGTACAGCTCTATGTTTGCTCAGGAAACCCCCGCCCGTACCTACGGCTGTGTGCAGGCCTGGAACATGCCAGAAGGGCACGGGGCTAGTAGGGCAGGCCGGAGTCTCACTGGACACAGGCAGGGTTTTGTTTTTGTCTCATTTCTGAGGCACCTCGACATGCAAAGCATGTTTGTGGAATGGACGAATGACAAATAGCTGGTGCCACCCAACCATTCTTCTTGCTGGTGGATGGTCATGTCCATCGAGAGCTGCAGACACGCTTCAGAGATGAGCCCCCACAACACAGCTGAAAAGAAGCAAACGTTGCCCTTTTCTTTTCCCTTTGGTGTTAGGTTTTACCCCTCAGGACTCACACAGACCAGAAACAAAACCCAACCTCACACCCCCAAACTGGGCTCTTACTTGAAAATGAGAGGGCTCAGAATAGTGAAGTTAATGTGGTGCCATATAATTGTAATGCGCTTTGGAATCTACAGCTCTAAATAAAGTAACAGCAGCAAATCAAAGGCTAAAGATATTATCATCAGAATGGATAGCTATGCACACTTACAGATAGCTCATAAGTGTTAAAAAATGTCTTTTCTAGACCCTGGGTCCTCTTGGGAACTAGCCTGGTGTCGCTGGACTTGCAGTACCAAGAGGAGCCGAGATAGACAGAGTGTAGCTGAAATCCCAGGAGGCCTGGGTGGGCCTGGGCCTGGGTGGGCCTGAGCCCGGAAGGCACAAAGCCAGGGGGACGGGCTTAGCAGGCAGAGAGCCCGGAAGGCATGAGTGTCAGGAAGCCTTTCCCACCGGAGCTCCAGGACAGGGGCCCACTGCCCTGCGGGGAGGGAGGGCCTCTGACCTACAACTTCTGACTTCCAGGCAGGGTGACCAACACAGTTTCTATGGAACTAAGACATGTCCTGAGGCGGGGGACTCGCAGTACTAAAGCTGGGACGGTCCCAGGCAAACTGGGATGGCTGGGCGCTCAAGTTCCGACCTGTCTCTAGAATTCTCTGGTGGTGAAAGAATCTCAGCCGTGGGCTTTGCTTGGAGGTGGGGGCTCTGGAGGATGGGGGAGGATCACCCTACCCTTCCATTCCCCAGTAAGCTTTTGTTGTAATGATCTGTTGTAATATTTGACAAGATGCAGACACGTTTCTCAGAGTCGGTACTGAGTCAGAGTGCAAGATACCCTTTGCCCAGAGGTGGAATTGAGTTTCGAGCAAGAGCAGTTTACCTTAAGCTAACATGGCTCAGTGAAGCCACTGTGGCGTGTTTCATTACAGGGGGTGCACATTGGTGCAAAGGAACCCTGAAATCTAGATTTGGGGTCCCTGAGGTCTCAGGCCACTGCCTCACTTTGTCTTCTCTCTTCTTAGCGGCCGCTTCCCTCATGTTCCATCTCTTATGTTTACATTCTCTAGAAATACAGGAATAGCTCAAATGCATGTCAGAAGGCCAAAAAATATAACTTTCATCCTTTAAAATAACGTCTAAGCTCATCTTGCATTTAAAGTCCTTTTCCTAGTGGAAGCAGCAAAATATTTCATTTTACTCACTGAAGGTTTATCAATTTCTACTGTTCTAAAGGTTAGAGCCAGTGAGGTCTAAGTTTCTGGTGCCACTCAAGATTTCCCCTCCCCTCTTCCTTTTCTAAGTGCCAGAAATGGATCAGTGTGCCCCGCGGCCTTCAGACAGGAGGGGCTACACTCACCAGGAAACGGAGTTCCTCTGCCTCGTCTTCAGGGCTTAGCCTTCTCATGTCCCCCCACCTTGGCGTCTATGCCTGGGTTGCTCTCTACCTGTTCTCACGTGGGCTCAGACTAAGTTCTGCTGCGGCTTGGATCTATCCTTGAATTGGCTGAGAAGTAATTAGTTGTATGATGATACCACGGTTTGTTTGTTCATCCACCCGCTGATGATGGCCATTGGGCTCTTTCCAGTTTGGGAGTGTTATGAATAAAGCTGTGAAGAACACGTGTGAGTCATTTTGTGGACAAATGTGTTTTTCTCTTGGGAAGATACCTAGGAAAAATAATTGCTAGGTCATACACTGTTAAGTGTATGTTTAATTTGTAAGTAACTGCCAAGCAGTTTTCCAAAGTGACTGTGTGTTCCCCCCAGCAAAAATGAGTTCTGGGTGCTTCTGTCTCTGTCAATATTTGGTGTGATCAGTCTTACAAAATTCTGAACATTCTAGTGCATGAGAAATGGTGTCTCATTGTGGGCTTACTTTGCTTTCCCCTAATTTCTGTTGAACACTCTGCATGTGCTTATTAGCCCTTTGTAAAGGGTCCATTCTCACCCTCTGCCTATTTTTGATAATCGGTTGTATGTCTTTTATTATGGATTTATAGTAAATCTTTATATATTCTAGATCCAAGTCCTGTGCCAGCTAAATATATTGTGAATATATTTTTCCCAGTCTGTGGCTTGTTTCTTCTTCATTTTCATTTTCTTTCTTTCGAAGAGAAGAATTTGGTGAAGACCAATTTAGCATTTAAACAATTTTATAATTAGTGTTTTTCATGTTCTAAGAGATCTTACCTACCCCCAATGTCTCCTATGTTTTCTTCCACAGTTTCATAGTTTTTGGATTTTACTTTTAAGTTTATAATTGATAAGCCTAAATATATGTTGATTCATTTTATTTTAAGATTTTCTAGATTTTTTTTGTTGATTTCTAATATCTTTGTGGTCAGAGATACACTCCATATGATATCATATAGACAGTAAGCAAAACCAACTGGCAGTTATCTTTTAAAGAAATTGCTAAAGGATATATGATAAAGGAGCATGAATATACAATGGGAAAAAGACACGCTTTTCAATACATGTTGTTGGGAAAACTGGACGGTTACATGCAAGTGAATGAAACTGGATTACTTCCCAACACCATATACAAAAGCAAACTCGAAATGGATTAAAGACCTAAATATAAGACATGAAACCATAAAACTCTTAGAAGAAAACATAGGCAAAAATCTCTTGAATATAAGCATGAGCAATGTTTTTCTGAACACATCTCCCCAGGCAAGGGAAACAATATGAAAAATGAGCAAGTGGGGCTACATCAAACTAAAAAGCTTCTGCACAGGAAAGGACACCATCAGCAGAACAAAAAACACCCTACAATAAGGGAGAAAATATTCATGTATGATATCTCCAATAAGGGGTTAACATCCAAAATATATAAAGAACTCATATGACTCAACACCAAAAAACCAAATAACCCAATTAAAAAATGGGCAGGGTACCTGAACAGACATTTTTCCAAGGACAACATACAGATGGCCAACAGGCACATGAAAAGATGCTCCACATCGCTAACCATCAGGGAAACACAAGTCAAAACCACAATGAGGTATCACCTCACACCAGTCAGAATGGCCACTATCCAAAAGACAAGAAATAACAAGTATTGGCAAGGATATGGAGAAAAGGGAACTTTTTTACACTGTTCGTGGGAATGTAAATTGGTACAGCGTCTGTGGAAAGCAGTATGGAGGTTCCTCAAAAAACTGAAAGCAGAATTATTTATTTATTTATTTATTTGATATTATTAATGTATAGTTACATGAGCAACATATGGTTACTAGACTCCCCCTATTGTCAAGTCTCCACCACATACCCATTACAGTCACTGTCCATCAGCATAGTAAGATGCTACAGAATCACTACTTGTCTCCTCTGTGTTCTACTGCCTTCCCTGTATCCTCCCCACCACTACATTATGTGTGCTAATCGTAATGCCCCTTTTTCTCCTTATCCTTCCCTTCCTACTCATCCTCCCCAGTCCCTTACCCTTTGGTAACTGTTAGTCTGTTCTTGGGTTCTGTGAGTCTGCTGCTGTTTTGTTCCTTCAGTTTTTTCTTTGTTCTTATACTCCACAGATGAGTGAAATCATTTGATACTTGTCTTTCTCCGCCTGGTTTATTTCACTGAGCATAATACCCTCTAGCTCTATCCATGTTGTTGCAAATGGTAGGATTTGTTTTTTTCTTATGGCTGAATAATATTCCATTGTGTATATGTACCACCTCTTCTTTGTCCATTCATCTACTGATGGACACTTAGGTTGCTTCCATTTCTTGGCTATTGTAAATAGTGCTGTGATAAACATAGGGGTGCATATGTCTTTTTTAAAACTGGGCTGCTGCATTCTTAGGGTAAATTCCTAGGAGTGGGATTCCTGGGTCAAATGGTATTTGTATTTTGAGTTTTTTGAGGAACTTCCATACTGCTTTCCACAATGGTTGAACTAGTTTACATTCCCACCAGCAGTGTAGGAAGGTTCCCCTTTCTCCACATCCTCACCAACATTTCTTGTTGTTTGTCTTTTGGACAGTGGCCATCCTAACTGATGTGAGGTGATATCTCATTGTGTTTTTAATCTGCATTTCTCTGATGATTAGTGATGTGGAGCATCTTTTCATGTGCCTGTTGGCCATCTGAATTTCTTCTTTGGAGAAGTGTCTGTTCAGCTCCTCTGTCCATTTTTTAATTGGCTTATTTGCTTTTTGTTTGTTGAGGTGCATGAGCTCTTTATATAATTTGGATGTCAACCCCTTATTGGATATGTTATTTATGAATATATTTTCCCATACTGTAGGATGTCTTTTTGTTCTACTGATGGTGTCCTTTCCTGTGCAGAAGCTTTTTAGTTTGATATATTCCCACTTGTTCATTTTTGCTTTTGTTTCCCTTGCCCAGGGAGATATGTTTATGAAGAAGTTGCTCATGATTATGTCCAAGAGATTTTTTCCTATATTTTTTTCTAAGAGTTTTATGGTTTCATGACTTACATTCAGGTCTTTGATCCATTTTGAGTTTACTTTTGTGTATGGAGTTAGACAATAATCCATTTTCATTCTCTTACATGTAGCTGTCCAGTTTTGCCAACACCAGCTGTTGAAGAGGCTGTAATTTCCCCATTGTATATACATGGCTCCTTTATCATATATTAATTGACCATATATACTTGGGTTTATATCTGGGCTCTCTAGTCTGTTCCATTGGTCTATGGGTCAGTTCTTGTGCCAGTACCAAATTGTCTTGATTACTGTGGCTTTGTAGTAGAGCTTGAAGTCAGGGAGCATAATTCCCCCTGCTTTATTCTTCCTTCTCAGGATTGCTTTGGCTATTCAGGGTCTTTTGTGGTTCCATATGAATTTTAGAACTATTTGCTCTAGTTCATTGAAGAATGCTGTAGGTATTTTGATAGGGATTGCATTGAATCTATAGATTGCTTTAGGCAGGAGGGCCATTTTGCCATATTAATTCTTCCTATCCATGAGCACTTGATGTGTTTCCATTTATTGGTATCTTCTTTAATTTCTCTCATGAGTGTCTTGGGGTTTTCAGAGTGTAAGTCTTTCACTTCCTTGGTTCAGTTTATTCCTAGGTATTTTATTCTTTTGGATGCAATAGTGAATGGAATTGTTTTCCTGATTTCTCTTTCTGCTAGTTCATCTTTAGTGTATAGGAATGCAACAGATTTCTGTGTATTGATTTTGTATTGTGCAACTTTGCTGAATTCAGATATTAGATCTAGTAGTTTTGGAGTGGATTCTTTAGGGTTTTTATGTACGATATCATGTCATCTGCAAACAGGGACAGTTTGACTTCTTTCTTACCAATCTTGATGTCTTTTATTTCTTTGTGTTGTCTGATTGCTGTGGCTAGGACCTCTAGAACTATGTTGAATAAAAGTGGGGAGAGTGGGCATCCTTGTCTTGTTCCTGATCTTAAAGGAAGAGCTTTTAGCTTCTCACTGTGAAGTATAATGTTGGCTGTAGGTTTGTCATATATGGCCTTTATTATATTGAGGTACTTGCCCTCTATACCCATTTTGTTGAGAGTTTTTATCATGAATGGATGTTGAATTTTGTCAAATGCTTTTTCAGCATCTATGGAGATGATCATGTGGTTTTTGTTCTACTTTTTGTTGATGTAGTGGATGATGTTGATGGATTTTCGAATGTTATAACATCCTTGCATCCCTGGGATGAATCCCACTTGATCATGATGGATGATCTTTTTGATCCATTTTTGAATTCGGTTTGCTAATATTTTGTTGAGTATTTTTGCATCTATGTTCATCAGATATATTGGTCTGTAATTTTCTCTTTTTGTGGTGTCTTTGCTTGGTTTGGTATTAGAGTGATGTTGGCCTCGTAGAATGAGTTTGGGAGTATTCCCTCCTCTTCTACTTTTTGGAAAACTTTAAGGAGGGTGCGTATTAGGTCTTCACTAAATGTTTGATAAAATTCAGCAGTGAAACCATCTGGTAGAGGATTTTGTTCTTAGGTAGGTTTTTGATTACCAATTGAATTTCTTTGCTGGTAATTGGTCTATTGAGATTTTCTGTTTCTTGCTGGGTCAGCCTTGGAAGGTTGTATTTTTCTAGAAAGTTGTGCATTTCTTTTAGGTTATCCAGTTTGTTAGCATATAATTTTTCATAGTATTCTCTAATAATTCTTTGTATTTCTGTGGTGTCCATTGTGATTTTTCCTTTATCATTTCTGATTCTGTTTATGTGTGTAGACTCTCTTTTTTTCTTGATAAGTCTGGCTAGGGGTTTATCTATTTTGTTTATTTTGTCAAGGAACCAGCTCCTGCTTTCATTGATTCTTTCTATTGTTTTATTCTTCTCAATTTTATTTATTTCTACTTTGATCTTTATTATGTCCTGCCTTCTACTGCTTTGGGCCTCATTTGTTCTTCCTTTTCTGTTTTCAGTAATTGTGAGTTTAGACTGTTCATTTGGGATTGTTCTTCTTTCCTGAGGTAGGCCTGTATTGCAATATATTTCCCTCTTAGCATGGCCTTCACTGTATCCCACAGATTTTGCAGTGTTGAATTATTGTTGTCATTTGTCTCCATATATTGCTTGATCTCTGTTTTTATTTGGTCATTGATCCATTGGTTATTTAGGAGCATTTTGTGAAGCCTCCATGTGTTTGTGGGGTTTTTCATTTTCTTTGCATACTATATTTCTAGTTTCATACCTTTGTGATCTGAGAAGCTGGTTGGTACAATTTCAATCTTTTTCAATTTACTCAGGTTCTTTTTGTGGCCTAGTATATAATCTATTCTTGAAAATGTTCGATGTGCACTTGAGAAGAATGTGTATCCATCCTGCTAAAAGTAGAATTACCATAAGACCCAGTAATTTCACTTTAGGAATTTACCTAAATGAAACAAAATCTCTGAGCCAAAAGACATATGCACCCCTATGTTTATTGCCTCATTATTTACAATAGCCAAGATATGGAAGCAACCAAAGTGTCTGTCAGTAGATGAATAAAGAAGTGGTACATATATATGATGGGATATTATTCAGCTGTAAAAAAAAGAAAGAAATCCTGCTATTGGAAACAACATGGATGGACTTAGGGTATTATGCCAAGTGAAATAAGCCAGGTGGAAAAAGACAAATACCGTATGATTTCACTTATATGTGGAATATAAAAACAAAACAGAGCAAAATAAACAAAACAGCAATAGACACACAGACACTAACAAGTGACTGGTGATTACCATGGGGGAGGGGTTGTGGTGAGTGGGTGAAAATAGCTGAAGGGGATAAAGAGGTATAAAATCTTAATCATAGTATAAATTATTTACAGGGATGAAAATACAGCATAAAAAATAAAGTCAGTAATCCTGTAACATGTTTCTATGTTGACAAATAGTGAATTGGGGTGAGGATTTAATGGGGTATAACTGTTGAATCATTATGCTGTATACTTGAAACCAATATAATACTGTCTATCAACTATACTTAAATAAAAAATGTTTATCAAAAAATTACCAGATGACACAAACTGTAGTCTTCATTTTATCCAAATATTTACTATTTTTAATGTTTTTTCCATGTTGCAGACCCAAGTTTCCATCTTGGTGTCTTTTTCTCTTCAACCTGAATAACTTCCTTTCACATCCTGACAAAAAATTCTCTCAGCTTCATTTAACTGAAAACATCTATATTACCTTTGTTTTTTGAAGGATATATTTTACTGGATGTAGAATTTTGGCATTTATCATTTCATTATCTTACCATCCCATGATCTGTAGCCTCATTGCTTCTGATATAAAGTCTGGTATGATTCATATCATTGGTCCTCTGTATCTATATATTCTCCAGCTGCTTGCAGTTTTTCTCTTAATTTTTCAGCACTTCAACAATGGTATGTGTATATATTTATCCTCCTTGGAATTTATTGAAATTTTTTGGGTTATAAGTTAATGGTTTTCATCAAATTTAGGACATTTTCAGCTATAGTCTTTCAAATATTTTTTCTGCCCATTCTCTCTCTCCTCCCCTTCTGAGTTTCCAATTGCACACATATTAGAATGTGTGCTATAGTACCAAATGTCACTGAAGCTCTTTCAAGTTAAAATCTTTTAAAAATCTTTGAATTTCATTTTAAAATCTTGTTTTGCTCTGTGTCCTTAACCTCGGATCATTTATATTGGCGTGTCTTCTAGTTCACTGACCCTTTCTTCTGTTGCCTCCAACCTGATGTTAGTTCTAGCCAGTGAAATTTTCATTTCTGAGTATTGTCAAATCTAGAACTTCATTTGGTTCTTTTTAAAAATTGTTTCCATTGCTCTGCTGAGATTGACCACCTGTTTGCTCATTGTGGCAATGTTTTCCTTTAAGTCTCTAAACATATTTATAATAGCACTATAAAATTCTTGTCTGCTAATTCCAGAAGCTGGGTTACCTCAGAGTCCGTTCCTATTGAATGACTTTTTTTTTTTCCCCTTGCATATGGGTCACATTTTTCTGTTTCTTTGCATGTCTTGAAATTTTTTATATACTTTTTTTGTGGACAATAGGTTTAGATACTCTGTATTCTGTTGTCTTCCTTTGACAATAGCAGACAGTTAATTATGGCATATCACCTTGAAGTCACAGAAGTTTGGTTTTATCCTTTTAAGGTGGGTCTGTTTTGATTTTTCCTTCATCTGAGGGAAAATATTTAATCCTGGAACATAGTCTTTGCTCATAGGTATGATTCCTCCACCTAGATTTCAATGGAATGCCCAAGGTGTTTGTGAAATCTCTCTTGGGAAAATGAGTAGGAATCAGATTCCAAACTCTTGTCTCTCCTTAAATGAGCAGCAGTTGAAATCTTTGCTCAGCTTTTTAAACTTTTAGCCCTCAATTCCCAGCCAGTCTGGCAGTCCTGAACTCTGCCCTCTGACACCCT
>JAQQAC010002629.1:12084281-12322464 GCA_029783875.1 Phataginus tricuspis
CGGGACTTTTGCTTGATAGTTAAGCATGTTTTTGGCCAACCAAACCTGGAAAAATGCATTATTATTGATATGTGTATGGCTTTTAGGACATAGGAACCTTGGTGATAAAGTTCATCAGAGGAACTGGTGGCCCTGGGTGCTTTGAGCAGAGCTGGGTGTTTCTTGCAGGTAAATTTAGACTTCATCATTGTGTCTATCCTGATTTGATGGCTTTGTCGGCTGTGGCTTTATCCCCTTATTCCCTCGAGCCCAGTGAGATGAAGAAGCTTGCCTGGAGTCCCACAGACTTCCCCCCTGGTGGGCACAGAGATCAGAGCCCGAGCTCAGGCTTTGTTCTGAACGCAGCAGCACATGGAAAGGAGTCACTCTGATATCTACTGTGGTTCAGAGAGAAAAATATACAAGGGTAAACTTAGAGAAGAGCATTTTAGAGAGCCCTCCTGGGGGCATATTAACGACTGGGTGGACAGGCATGTTCTTTGAAGTGCCTGTGATTTCTGTGTCATTACTCTCCGACAAGAAGGAACCAATCGGAATCTAGGTGAATGGCTTTTAATCGGGCAGAGACCCATTGTCTCCCGCCAGGTTGTCCTTTATTTGCCTAAGTGTTCATGTTTCTACTTCGATGCACACTTTGGATTCCCGGGTGTGTATTCGTACCAATCCCGTCTCCTCAATTTCCAGAGGCAAACGCTTTCCGCTTTTTCATGCTCACACAGAAATGACTGGAGTCAGGTATACACACAGACTGCTTTCCTTGTTTAACTTCTGGCATATGTTTTAACACCCTGGAAAGTGCTATGTATACCTTAGTATATGTATTCTGTAGCAAAATTTAGGTTTATTTCACATTTTTCCAGAAAAGTCCAGGTGGCCATTTGAGGCAGCAATCATGAAACCATGGAGACTTTTATCAAAACCTTATTGCTTCAGAAGGACTTAGACTAACCTTTAGTTACCTCTACCTGCAGACCCTTGGGGCCTTTCGCTGCATGTGTGTGAGGTCTCCTCGTGAGATGGTGAGGCTGTGTGCGCGAGAGTGAGGGTATGAACCAGCCATGCGTCTCCTCCGCCTCCTCTCAGCCTAACTGCTCTCGGAAGGCTGACGGGATAAGCAGGGCCAGGCAAGCCCCGTGTGCTCAGCTCAGACTTGCTCAGACCATCTCAGAGGCCTGGGGTTGGGGTGACCAGGCCCTCTAGGAGGCAAGGAAGGAGGAGCCAGTCAGCCCCTGGGGAGCGGAGAGGCCCTCACCTGCCTGATGGCCATAAGCTTTTAGTCCATCTCCTCAGGGGCAAACCCGTTCCCACTTGTCTTTCCATCAGCCAGACCAGCACTGTAACAAAGAAGAAAGACCCAAGAGCCCCACATTCTGGAGGCGCAACCAGGACTAATGTTCAGGAAGGTACCAGAACAGCACTGTGATAGGATGAAGCAGAGCGGACACAGCCCTGCAGAGACTGGACGCAGCAGAGGCCGCCGGGGCGGGGGAGGGGCGGGAAGGGGGAGCGGCCATCGCTGATTAAAGGCCCAGTGCAGGGAGCAGGCGCGGCCAGGGTCCCTCCAGCTGTGCACTGCTGATCCTGAGGGCAGGGCCAGGCCAAGGGAGACGCAGGCTCTGTTCTTGCACACAGGACGTGGACGGGGTCTGCTCCCGTTCCAGGCGCGGCAGCGTTCTTCACAACGGTGGGCGTCTCCAGGTGGGACGTGAGAGCCCATCATGCCATCCAATTCCCCTTCCTGCCCCTTCACCAGCCCCCAAAACATGAACAGAGAGAACCTTGCTTTCGCCTCTGTTTTGTCCTTGTCACTTTTTTGGACACGACTGAAGGAGGTCCATATGGGGTGAGAACAGGATGGTGGGACCCCGCAGACTTCACACCTGTGGATTGGATTTTCTCTACTTCCGTTGGAGTGCCTCGAATGAAAGGCGCCGAGAAGCTGAATGCTTGGGACCCGAATGGCAGAGGTATAGAAATGGGCGTGGACTCTGAAGCCAGACTGCCTGGCTTACTCCCAGAATCAACACATACTGTGTGGCTTGGGGCAGGTTGCTGGACCTCTCCAGACTTCTTTGTCCTCATCTGCCGAATAAGACAATAATGGGACCCATGTCATAGCGTTCTTATTAGGATTTTATTGGCTAGCATGTGTGAAATTCTCCAACAGTTCCTGGCATGTAGAAAGTGCTACAGAAGTGTGAGTCATCATTGTTTTATAACTACTATTTTTGCTTCGTTTCTTTTTGTTCACTACACATTTCCCAATCTCTTTATTATTAAGGTGAGAAGAAAATATAAGTACCGTCCTTCTCCCTAGTCCGGCCTGCACACACCCCTTACACTTGCTTTTCTTGTTTGGGCCAAAGACACACAGTTCTTGTCCCTGTACCTGGTAGGAGTGCAGAGCAGACGAATTTGCTAGATTGCGGTTTGGGTCCCTGTACTATCTTTCAGCTTAGAAAGTGTCTCTGTAATCTTATCATCATTAACAGTAATGGTATTCTTCTGTCATAATTTTGTTTTGAAAATTAATATATGCACATTATAAAAAACTTCAAGCACAAAAATCCCCCAACTCTTGTTCAAAGACCAATTTCCTTCCCGTGAAGGAATCACTGTTGCCAGTTCCCTGCGCACCCTTCCAGGGCGGTTCTAGAACAGCACTCATTTTTTACTGCCTCCTCTGACTTTCCAGCTGACATCATTGGTGTAGCTGTGTAATAGTGTGGGTGCACAGGCCTGGGTGACAATGACCTCTGGGCTAACATGCCCAGAGCCCCACAGCCAAGGCCATCTGCCCAGAACTGCAGGTCACCAAGGCTACAGCCCTGGGTCTGGGTCTTTCTTAGCCCAGAGGAGTTCAAAAGCCAGGACACATTCATGTCTCAACATGAAGGTCATTTTCTCACAGGACCCAGGCTGACCTTGGAGCCTGGCTCTAAAACCCACCCTCAGCCTTTGGTCTGATACCCCAGGCCTGGTGTCTGAACCCTTCCCAGCCTCTTCCCTGGAGCCTGGCTGTTTGACCTGAGAGTTCTCCCAGGAGCTTACCCTGTCCCCTCCAGCCCTGCCTAGGATAGGGCTCCCCAGGAACCCCCACGAGACCGGGTTCCCCTCTTTCTCTAGGAGACTGGGTTCTCTCGGCCGGGGCCCTTCCTGGAGCCCGCTAGCCCTGCCCCCTGTCCTGCATGGCCTCTGATCTGTGGGCTGCACGCTGGGCCTGGGAAGGCATCCTTTCCCTGGCCCCGCCTGTTCTGTCCCCAGCGCCTCTCGTGAATCAAGTCCTAGCCATGCGACCCTAGGAGGTTCACTCGGCCTGTTTGGGCCTCAGTTTCCTTCCCTATAAAAGGGGCATGAGATTCCCTACGTACCTCACAGGGTTGTAAGGCTGGAAGAGCCTAGTATTCGGGCGCCGCTCCGGAGATTCCTTTGGCTTCCTTCCAGCCGCCTCATGGAGATACCAAATTTCCAGCCCTATCAGCTCCCTCTCCAATTAGGCCTCTGCTGCTTGCCAAGTTTTGAACTCCCATTTGGATAATAGGCTTGAAACCGGTGAGTTTCAAATGACTTAGTTAGCTTTCATTCCTCCTCGACTGCTGGCCATCCAGAACAGTTCTAGAAGATCATCTCTAAGTGTCTTGGAGGGTGGGTAGCAGTCACATAATAACAACACCACTGGTGGTCAATAGTCATGGAGCAGCAACTGTGTGCCAGGCACCCTGCCAAGAGCTACCCATGAATGACATCATGCATCCTGTGCCAAGCTGTGGGCGCAGCCACTGCTGTCGACCTGGGGTTGAGATGCCCAGAGGGAGGCTCAGAGTCTGCGAGTGACCCGATGAGGCTGAACGACTAATACACAGGAGACTGGCATGTTATTAACCCGCAGAAGTGGAGCAAACAGCAGCCAATACATTCAGGCTTTTTATTTGGAGCTTGCTATGGGCAGGTCAGCCGCCATCCCTCAGACCCGGCAGAGACTCACAGGCAGGCAGAGGAGAGGGGCAGCTTTCCAGCAGGAGAGGGGGCGGGCATCAGGTGTGCCCTGATTGGAGGCTGGTGGCTTGGGGGACTGGCGACAGGTGTACAGGACAGGGCATCCTCTGTGATTGGTGACGGCTCCCAGTTGCCTTTCTCTTGTTGATCCTAAGTGGGAAATGGGGACAAAAATTTGGGCAGCTGTCCATGATTCACCAAGTCCTGGCCATTTTGGCTGACTGTTGCAGGAGGCACTCTTTAGCTTCCTGGATTGTCACTAGAGATAGCAATCTGGCTTCCTGCACGTCTGGCTTCTGGCAGGCTGGCTTCCTGGGCCGAGGACTGTGGATAAGGGGTTGGTTTCCTGGTCAGGCTGCTGCAGCTCATGGGTCAGAGTTCTATTTTTATAGAGGGTCCGGCCACCGTCCATCTGTATATTTGGTCTCTGAAACCCGAGGAAGTCTAATTCCAGAGTCCATACGTTTAGAACCTGAAAATTCCATGAGGGCCAATTCAGAACAGATACACTTCCCAGAAATTTCCTTTCCTACAAATCTGGTGAAGATTCTTTCCTTCTTCCCTGCAAATTCTTGTCTTTATCTAGAGAGAGCGAATACTCAGAGTTCCTTCACCCTGTGCTGGTGCTTTAGGTGGGCTGAGAGGCAGCGTGACCCCGCGTGTCTGTGGCCCCAGCAGGTGGCTTTGGGCTTCCCTACCAGCCCTGGCCTTTGTCTCATTTGAAAAGGGAGGAAGGACCCTGCATCTTCTTCAGGGTTCTTTCTGTTGCTTGGAGTCCATTTGCTAAACATATTTTAAATAACTTTTATAGGTATAAATATGCAATGATGATCTCATGGCCCTGGCACATGTAGGGGTGTGGGGAGACTCTAGCCCCATGGAGCTCATGTTCAGCAGAAGAAGAACCCACAGCAGGCCTGTCCCTGGCCTGCTTCACACCTGGTAGGACGTCCCTTGCCTCCAGCGGCAGGTGCCCTGTGCGCGGCGATGCTGTGCCGAGCCTGATTGCCAGAGCCACGCAGCTTCTCAGCCTCGAGGCAACAGCCATGCTTGAAAAGCTGGCCCACATTCACAATAGATGGTCCTCTATCCACAGACTACGAGCTGGGACTATAGCTATTTTCACTCTGACTGAAAAAAAAAAAAGCCACTCAAGAGCACTTTGTTTTCTAAACAGTCCCTTCTGTAAAATGAGGGGCCTCGGCCCTCTTTGAAGACAGTGCTTCTTTCTTCTGTTTGCCAGCTTCAGCACTGCATTGATGATGATGATATAACAGAAATAGTAGCAGTGATAAGAGTTACCTCCTTGCATTTTGAAATTAAGTTTGCAGTTCTCTGAGGCTCACTGCTTCCCGAGGGTAGCCCCTGGGTACCCCCGGCTCCCAGCCCACTGCAGGGGAAGTAATGACAAGGATGTCACCCATTAGTGCCTGTGTCTCCAGAAATGCAGGTCCAGCCACCGCAGTCACGGATCAGAGCAGGGGTAGAGGGCACTGACTCCAGAACCAGACACGACCGCAGTTTCCTGCAACTTGGAAATGGGGATGGAAAGGCTCACGCATTCATGGTCTCTGCAGAGGGACTGTCTTTTTATAGGACAGGTGATCAAATCATACCGCTGCTGGTTTGAGAGTAAAATCCTGAGGGTTCCCCTCCCTTCTTCCCTCCTCCCACCTGACCCATCTAGTAAGGGTCTGGCTTGGCCTTTGAGCTACCCAGGGTTCTGATGGACAGGGCTGCTCTCTACCTGCTCAGCTCTGTCCCCAAGGAACCTGGTCATTGTGTGCCCTAGAGCTGCTTTGGGTGGCGGTCCTCCCCACCCCATTTCCAATAGCCATTTCTTTTCTATTATTTTCTTCTTTACAAACTGTATTTTTCCAAAGATTGGGAAGTAAAACCATTAGACGAGAGAGGCCTCTAGTTAGGTGGAAGGGTGATGGTCAGTTTCATCTTCTTTTTGTTTTCCTGCATTTCCAAAATCTGTACAATGAACATCTATTATGTTTGTAATCAGTAAAAACAATGCAATAAAAAGGAAGCTGGGACCTTGAAGATGAATATTCCAATCAAATGTTTCGCTTAAGGATCTGGCTTCCCAGAGCCTGTTGGAAGCCCTTTCTCCCTCGCTATGAAGCTGGGGTAACAACTCAGCTCTGCAGGTCGTGAAACAGCAGAGGATTATCCTGACCCAAGGCCCAGATCTCTGGGGGTCTCCTGCTTTGCAGACTTGATATTCCACTGGCCTCCAGCAGTTGTGGCTGCAACATTCCTTGGGGGTCTGCGCCCCTGTCTGGCTAGCACGGGTGCCCACAGCCACCTGCTGAGCAGGACAGAGACTGTGGCCTGCAGGGGCCCTGCGTGCCTACCCCCCGGTCTTCCTGGACCCGTGTCCCAGACTGGACACCTCGCCTCCCCTAAGTCAGCCAGGACACTTTCTACTGGCGCATTTTCTGTGCGGTGTGTTTTTCTTTCTTTGGTAGCTCATAAAGTTCCCCTGCCTGAACTGGGCCTCTTGGTCTTTAATCTTCAACCTCTCCTGGAGCTGTCCCTATTTCTTTTTAATTATGCCTTCGTTTTTTATGGAAGTTCCCTATTGAATTTTTATGACAATCTAGAGACATGGATAGACTCCAACAAAAATGAAATCTTTATGGAATAGTCATTTCTCTCCTGGAGCCTCCTGACAACATTCCTCTGTGGATGTATGTGCACATGTGTATATTGGTGGGGAGCAGAGGGAGTCCCTCTCAGCTTGGCTGGGGCTCAGCAGACTGAGTGGCAGGCAGCTGAGCTGGTTATACTGCAGCCTTACGTCCTCTGGGGGAGTGGTGCACAGCTCAGCCAGGGGGACGACTCAAGATGTGGAAGAGGAGAAGTAAATCTTCCTCCGGGAACATGCCTTTGCCTGGGTGTCAGTGGAATTAGCACAGCTTCCTGATCCCCAGCAAGCCGGCTACACGGCTGCACACGCACCTCGCTCTGTTACCCCCCTCAGGTCCTCCTGTCCTGGCCCCCAGCCTGGCCTGGGAGGCCTTTGTCCTCGGGCCTAACGCTCTATAGGACCAGCCGGGGTCACGGGAGTATTTCCCGTGGGAGAGTCTCCCAAAGTGCACTCTGGGGATGACTTGGGGGGCACAGATGCCTCTCCAGGGACCACGGCCTGGGGTTCCCTTGGCAGGGTGTGAGTGCCTGTGCCAGGACGGGAAGGAACCCTTATTCCTTTACAAGTAAGTATTGGGAACGCACTCACCATCTGCCCAGCCCTGGTCTGCGCACAGAGGATTTCAAAGTCACAGTCCCTCGTCCTGTGGAGCTGATGTTCTCCAAGGAGGAAATAGGCAAACATAACAAGCAGGCAAAAATCAAAGAAACATGTGAATGCACGTGATGATTTCCGAGTGTGGCGAGTGCCTGGGACAAATGGAGGAAAGAGGGCTGCTGAGGGGGGAGGAGGGCCTTTGCTGTAGACGACGGTCGGGGAAGGCTGTCTGCTAAGGCAAGAGCAGCAGGTCAAATGATAGATGGGAGTCGCGTGCTCAGGTCGGGAACAGCATGCCAGGTAGAGGGACCAGCAGGCACGGAGGCCCTGAGGCGGATGCACTTGTGGATTTGGGGAACAGAAGGGGAGTGGCTGGGGGGCACAGAAGGACAAAGCTGGATTGGTCTGAGGGCTTGTAAGGCTTCCTAAATAACAGCGCTTACTTTAAGGGCCATGTAAGCCACTGAGTGCATTTAGGGTGTGGAAACCCGACACGGGCTGATTCTCATTTTAAAGATACCATCTCCAGCGCTGGGTAGAGAATGCACTGTAGGATTATGCGAAAACGAAGATGCCAAGTTTTTGGAGCCTCGAGAAGGTGGCACCACGCTCGGACTCTGAGAGGATTTGGAAGAAGTGGTGGGTGGGATTGTGGTTGTTTTTTCAGGCTGTTTGGATCTGGAGTTGTTTCCTTAAGCTGTAAGGCTTCCTGCAAAACTTGTCCCCAGCCTAATTTTTGAGCACAATTGAGGAGTGACAGTTATGTTTGCCTCCCTGAAGAAAAATAAACGTTCAGATGAGGATAAGGTACAGATCTTCTATGGGAATTTTGTCAAAGTCTCCCATGTGAATGTGCCATCTGTCTATTCAGTAAAAGGAGCCATCAGAAGTCATCCTAATAAAGAAGGAATTGAATGTTTTTTAGTATCTATTATGTAGTCTCTACCCCATGTGCCACTATTGTCCTGAAAAGTACTGTTAAATATGAAGCCTGGCACGAGAGAGGTTAAGTGACTTGCTCACGGTCACACAGCTACTAAGAGGCCGAGCTGGGGCTTGATCTCAAGTCTGCCTGCTTCCTGGGCCCTGCTTCCATCACTCACTACCATAGCCTTGGACACATCCATGCGCTCAGGGGCCAATGCTCCGCTCCTGCTCCCATACAAGCTGTCATGGTTCCTTAGAGAGAATGGGACCATGGCTTAGTGAGGCTGGGGCACCCTGGGGAGCACCTTGTGCCCTTGGGTTTCCTCCCAGGCCTTTCCAGCAATCAGCCCCTGAGCACAGAGCCTACCTGAGGCCTGCAAGCTTTCAAAAAAACATGCTTGACAATTGAACAGAAATTAGCTCCTAAATGTAAGAAAAAACTTGCAAAACGACTACTAGTAATTTAGATCAATTATCAATAAGAAAAATGCAAAAGCTTAATGTTACCATCATTTCTTCTTTCTCGAACACCCATCTCTGCCTTAAGCAGACCCAAGTTTCTGACCTGCACCACCTTCCTTCTGCCTGAAAAACTTTTAACATTTACTGCAGTGTAGATCTCATGCAATAAGTGTCCTCTGTTTTTGTCTGTCTGAGAAAATCTTTATTTCTCCTTCATTTTTTTCAATGAAGCTTTTTATTTGGAGATCATTATAAATTGGTATGCATTGTAAGAAATAAATCAGAGAAATCCTGTGTGCTCTTTTTAAGTTTCCCCCAAAGTAACATCATGCAGAACTATAGTATAATATCACAACCGGAATATTGGCATTGACACTTTTATGAATACTCCTTGGGGTGTGGGGGTGTGTGCGTGTTAGTTCCAGGCAATTTTTTCCCATGTGTGGGTTCATGTATCCGCCATCACCACAGTCAAGATACGTTTTATTTCCGTCACCGCAAGGATCTCTCCTCTTGCCCTTTATAATCACACATCCTCTCTTCCACTCTCTCCCCTTGCTTAATCCCTGCCAATCAACAGTTTGTTCCCTGTTTTTACCATTTTGTCATTTCAAGAATATTAGGTGAGTGGAATGGTGGTAGGTATGCCTTTTTTTGCTCAGCATTACTCTCTGGAGATCATCTGTGTTATTGGGTATACCAATGCTCACGTCTCTCTTGATTGCTTAGTGGTATTCCATGGTATAGACGTCCTGTGGTTTGTTTTTTAACCATTCATCATTGAAGGACATCTGGGCGGTTCCTAATTTTTGACAGGGAGATCAGGGGGGAAAGTGGCCCAAGGGAAGATGGCGAAGGAGCCCCCACCAAAAAAAACAAAAAAACAAAAAACAAACAAACAAAACCAAAACCAAAACAGTGGGGCGTGGGGTAGAATGAGCCCCTAAGAAGAGGGAGTGTGGAGAGAACAAGAACAGAGTGAGGTGGAAGTGGCTGCCTGCAGGGGAGAACAGCGGGGATGAAGAGAGAACTGCAAAGAGTGGGAGGTTGTAGGGTATAATCACGCTCTGTGCAGGTTCCTTATTTGCCGTGAAGCTTGTATTCCCAGACAAAACCTTTTTGGGGGCACTCTTCTTCTTTGGGGAAGAAGCGGCACAACTGGGTGGGGTCCCCTGCAGCACACCTGTGCGTGCATGCCACGTGCTCTCTTGTTCGCTTGTGCATGCACACCTTGCATGCAACTTGCAGGCACACAGAGATGAGCCCCTGCAGAGGCCAGCCCCAGTGAGGCAGCGTTGTGAGGGGCTCTGTCCCCTCCTTTACCAATGCAGATGTTTTTGTAAATTTCAGGGAATGGCCTTTTCCTGTGTAGATGTAATGTTAGTAGCTCCCAGTCATCACATCTCTTGCCTACTGATGGCTCTTTGGGGCTGGGGGTCGAGGGGCAAAGGCCCATCTTTCTTGGCATCCTGAATTAGAACCTAGAATTTACTGCCTATTAGAAATAACTCCTGGGGCAGGGACTTTAGGATTAAGTCTTTCGTGGCATGTCATAGGACTCCAGACACCCAAAACGTTGTGTCTGTGGGAAAATGCACCTTGAGTTCCATCTTGCAAATAAATTTTTATAGGTTTGGGTTTTATGTGAACTCTTCATAGTATCCTAATAACATGCGTTTATTATAAAAAAACAAAAAAGCTCGAGGATAAAGATGAAAGCAAACACTACCCATAATTTTTTACTGCACATAGCTTTTCTTACAAAAATGGTATGTCGCATATGCTAGTTTGTATTATACCTGGTTTTATTTGGTAATTGTGTAACGCAGAATCCTAAATACGTCCCCCAAGATTGTATGCCTAATCCCCAGGGCCTATAAATATGATGAAGTATCATATGCATAATGTGGCAAAAAAAACTTAGTAGATTTAATTAAAGTTATTCATTGGTTGATCTTAATATAGGGGGATTGTCCTGGATTATCTGAGTGGCCCCAAGAGACTCCCATGAGCCCTTAAGGAGAGATGTGAAGCTTAAGAGGGATTTGATGTACCTCTGCTGTGTTTGAAGATGGAGCTGCCAGCCAAGGAAACACGGGAGGCCTCTGGAAGCTGAGCATGACCCCCAGCTGACAGCTAACCAGGTAAAGGGTTCTCAGCCCTACAGTCGCAGGAGCTGAATCCTGCCAGCAACTTTAACGAACCTGAAAGCAGATCCTCCCCCAGCACCTCCAGAGAAGAGCGTAGGCTAGCTGACACCCTGATTTCGGCCTGTGTGACACCCAAGCAGACACGGAGGTGAGCCCCCCAGACTTCTGACTCACAAAACTGCATTTTAACTGCTGAAGGTTGTGTGATACCCTGTGCTGCAGCAGTAGGAAATGAGTGCCGTCATAAACCACCACATTTTCCATACCAGTGAACTTATTTGACATCTGTTTCAGCTGCTGCAGAGAATCCTACCCTGTAGATGTCCCATATGCCAGGGAGTGTCCTTTAGTGATGGACACTAAATCATTGCTGACTTAGCCGTTCATCTGCAGATGGGACTCCCTTGCCAGGTCCTCACACATCTCGCTGTCATTTACTGGGGCAGAGTGTTCTGAGAACTGCCTCCCCTCCTGGGGGCCACCACCAGAGCAGATGAGACTCATTATTTCCAAGGTGTGTTGGGTCTCGTTGACACCAAGCCCTGACTCCAAACAGTGATTCCACCCAAGCCCTCACTCACCTCAGTAGATAAGCTTTTCGGAAGCAGACCCTCCAAACTGTCACTTCTGGTCAAATGGGGCGGCAGGGGCTCGAGTAAACCTCTCACCAAAAACAAAAAAAAAATGGCCAAAAACATGAATCTACAAAAAGCTACTAAAAATAATCAGTGAGTTTAGAAAGGGTGCAGGATATCGGATCAATATAAGAAAACGACTTGCATTTCTAGATACTAGCAATAGACCATCAGGAATTGAAATTAAAAATACCATTTATAGTAACCTAAAAATAAGAACTAGCTAGGGATAAATCTGAAAGGCCTGCATACTGGAAACTATTAAGTATTGCTGAGAGGAATTAAATAAAACCTAAATACATAGAAGGACATATCATGTTCTATGTCAGAAGACTCTATATTGTTAAGATGGTATTTTTTTTTCCAAACTAATATACAGATTCAGCACAGTCCCAGTCACAATTCCCTGATAGCTTTTGTTTTTGTAGGAATTGATAAACTGATCCTAAAATTTGAAAGAAAACCCAATAGACCTGGGATAGTCAAAAGATCTTTGATAAAGGACAATTTTGAGGACTAACACCACCTGCCTTTAGATCTTTTTATAAAGTGACAGGAATAAAATAGTTTGTTCTTAGCAGACAGATGGGCAAATAGATCAACAGAACAAAATATATGTATGTTTCAGAAAGAGACCTACATACATATGGACAACTGATTTTCAACAAAGATGCAAAGATGGTTCAGTAGAAAAAGGATACCCTTTCAGTAAAGGCTGTTGTAAGAATTGAATAGCTACCTGCATAAAAAATTGAATTTTGATGAATACCTCACATCATATACAAAAATGAGCTCAAAACTGATCACAGGCCTATTTTTAAAATCTCTAAGTTGTATACAAAAATATCGGAGAAAATCCTAGGCAGAATGGGAGGTCCCAGAGACTCTGAAACTGAGCCTGAAACTCTTGGGTAGGCAAAGAAAGGGTTTTCAGATATGACAACAAATATAAAACATTTGATAGATTAGATGTCATAAAATTTAAGAACTTCTGCTCTGGGAGAGACACTGTTAAGAAGATGAAAAGATAAGTCACAGGCTAAAAGAACATGTTTGCAGGTCATGTATTTGGTAACAGACTTGAATCCAGAATAGTAAAAAGAAAAGAAGCTCTTAGTAAGAACACACGCAAGTATATAAATGGGGAAAAGAATTGAACATGTACTTCACCAAAGTAGATGTATGGATTGCAACTAAGGACATATATCATTAGTAATTAGGGAAATGCAAATGTAAACAACAATGAAATGCCATCGCACACCTATTAGAATAGCTAAAATAAAAAATAATGGTCCTACTGAAATGTGGAGTGACTGGAAGGTCATATGCTGTGACAGGAATGTAACATGCTACATCCACTTTGGAAAACAGATGGGCAGTTTCTTAAAAGTTAAACATACACTTGCCATATGACCCAGTCATTCCACTCCTAGGTATTTACCCAACAGAAATGAAAGCATATGTCCACACACAGACTCTCACACGAATGCTAATAGCAACCTTATTTTTAAAGTCTCCCAACTGGAAATAATCCAAAAGCATAGGAACAAGTACATAGAAAAATAGACAGTGGCTTATCCATAGAACGGACCAGTACCAAGCAATAAGACAAACTACTGATATATGCAAGAACATGAATGAATCTAAAAATAATTATGCTAAATGAAAGAAGTCAGAGAAAAAAGATATAAACTGTGTGATTCTATTCACATACAATTTTAGAAAACTAGCAAAGTAATACATGGTGACAAAATGCAGAGTAGCAAAATTTAGTGTTACATGCATACACTATAAAAGAAGAAAGATCTGAAATCAATTATCCAAGTTCTCATCTTGGGGAAATTTTGAAATGTAAGCAAATTAAAAAAAAATCATTTAAGAGGCTGGAGGATTCTGGGATGGAACGTTGAATATGAGAAGAGAATCCAACTGTATTACAAGTATATGGCATCACCTCACTGAGGGGGTGGGTCCGAGAGGGGCTGACCTAAATAACACTGAAAATCGCAGAGACCGTAAGACCAAAAGCAGAAGGAATTGCACGTAACACTGTATTCTAGCTGATAAAGTAGTTTCCTATGGGAGTATGAGTTGATAATGCTGAAGCCACTAGTCATGAACTTGGAACTGAAAAGTAAAGTGAAAGGATGGCAGATGGTGGGTGCCAACTTCTCACTTTTGGAATGAGAGGTTACAAACAGGCAAAGGGGGAAGGCTGGAATGATTGACGTGGTAATGGATTAGCACTGGAGATACCAATAAGGAGCGGGTTTAGCTAAACATGGATACAGATGGATGCCTATGAAATCTTTAGAGTATGGGTTGGTATAAGCACATATATTTCCTTGCTCTGTCAGCTAAGAGAGCCTAAAAGAAATGACACCCCTGTAGCAGTGAGCACACCTAATGCCCAGATCTTAGATTCTCATGCCATTTTCCAAAGGAACTAGGACTTTTGGAGACATGGTGGATTCCAGAATGGTGGGGTATATACAAGATGAGGCTGGACCTTTCCTTATAATGCCAGAACATAAGGAAGTGTTCAGAAAAACAGATGATGGACGTGTGTCAAAGGAACACAGCAGCCATTTGAAAGAGCTCTTGATGGCCACAACTCGGGTGATTTGAACAACAAAATAAATGAGTATTGGATTATAAATAATATAAGCATAAAATAAGTATGCATGATTCCACACCCATGTATATGTGAATATGACAGTATTCCACAATATGAAGACATGAGCAGAGAAGGACAGACAAACCTCCCGCGTAGTAGCATTTCAAATAATCGATGTAGCTACCCTGCTGCCGGGGAGGCGCAGCATGATTCTCCACTCCTCCGGTGTGGGCAGGGCGTGGTGACTTCCTTTCAAAGAGAGCAGTATGGAAAGGGAGCAAAAGAAACTTTAGTGTGGAAAACGCAACAGACGCGACCTCAGCCAAACGACCAAGGTCGCCACCAAGAGTGGTAAGTCATGTACCCCTGACACAACCTGTTGCGAATGGCATTCTGCTCTCCAGTCTTCCTCCCAGAAATCTATAATCCCAACCTAATCATCAGTCAACATCAGACAAAAAACAATTTAGGAACAGTCTACAGAATACCTGACCAGCACTGTCAAGGTCATCAAAAGCAAGGCCAGTCTGAGAAATTGTCACAGCCAAGAGGAGGCTGAGGGAACATGAAGCTAAACGTCATGTGGGGTCCTGGCTGGGGTCTCCCATCCCCTTCCTTTCAGAACGACAGTAACGTCACCCGTGTTCCAGCACCTCCTCATTTCCAGCTGTCCCCCCGCCTGGTTCTGCAGGAGGTTCTGTGCTGTGTGCAGTCTGCCCCAGTCTACAGACAGGCAAACAGGACCATGGAGGCAAAGTGACTGTCCAAGGTAGCAGAGTGCAAGCAGTGGCCGCAGCCCTCAAGTTGGGCTCTCCTGGCCCCACCCATCACCTGGCCACACAGCTTTCCATGCATCCTTCTGGCCACAAAGCCTTTCGGGTGCAGTGTCAGTGGTACACTTATGCTTCAAGTTGACCCACAGGTTGGAGACACCATCTTGCAGCTCCTTCCCTTGGAAGCGATCATCTCCAAAAGAAGACAGCCAGAGGCTGGCACTGGTGCTACAATTCCTTGCTGTCCTCAGAACTGCCCTTCATCTTGCTGTGCCAGCACTCTCATGGGTAAGGGTCTCATGTGGTCAAACCCAAAAATATCATGGAAGGAAGTTATATTGTCCCCAGTTTGCAGATGAGAACACTGAGGCTAGAAAGTGATTACAATTGGGTGCAAAGCCTTTCCCTTTTCCCAGTCACCTGTCCTCCCTGACTCTGGCTCTGACCAGTGCCCACCTGTCCGGGGTCCTGCACAGAAGTTTCCCGTTCCCTCAAATGTGAGCTCAAGACACCATCACCACCTATGACTTGAAGTGGCCTCCCTAACCACAGATACCACCTGCTCTGAGCGTGTGAGTGTGCCTTAGGGAGCTTGTCAAATCCCAAAGGAGGAATTACATCCTCTGGGGAAAATATCTGCAGTGAGGTGACCACCCTATTTCCTTTGTGTGAACTTCTGGACCGTAGCTGGGTCCCCACGCATGCACGTGGCACCTGAGAGTGTGGGCTGGGTGCTTCTGCTGAGTGGGATGAAACGGCCTGACTGCTCTGAGGGTTGAAACTTTGAAGAGGTTGAGATCTTTGAGAACTGAAGAACGTTTGAATCTCCCTTCAGCTCTCCCTACCTGACCACAAGCCCTTCTCTTGATGTAAAACATGTGCTCCGATTGAAAACAACAAGGCACGTGTCTATGCCTACGAGACTGTTTTTTTGTTTTATGCGTCCTCAGTGGGTGGAAACAGACCTGCCTCTGAGATCTGTGTGACCCTTTAAATGGGAGACACTCCCTGTCAGTCATGTCCATGGATTTGTGGGATAGAGCTGGACATCTCTATGGCTCAGAACAGTGTCTGTGTGACCCACTCATGTTGGGGGGGGCTCCCTCCTCCAGCTGCCCATGTGCAAGCCCTATAGACAAGATGGGACATTGGCATCTGGACTTAAGTGAAACTATGTTTAAGGTTAAACTGAAATGTCCAGTGGCCAATAGAAGGAAACTTCCAGAAAGCCACACTGCAGCCATGCAGATGGTATCTTCAGACCAGAACATCTGCCTTCCAGGCTCTTTTCTGCCACTTAATCAGCTGGGTGACCCTGCGGGAGTCACATGGCCTCTTATTACCTAAATGGGCCGAAGACTTTCTAAAGAATCTTCCAGCTCTAAGAGTCTATGCGTGCTTTCTTCTCTGAATTAATGAGAAATCAGCTACATTTAACACTCTTCTATATTCAGTCTAAGTTAGGATATATCAGCATCCATAAATGAGCTGGCCGAATTCCAAAGTAGGAAGGGTTTGGGACCATAACAGGTGATGTAGGGTAAATGCAGGGAAGAAATCCAGGTTGAATCAAACTCCAACAAATCTTTATGAGTAACTTTCATGTGCAAGTCACTAAACTGTGGGGGGGGGGCGGGCAGGGAGCTGATAAAAGCATGATTCTGTAATGCCTTAGGCCATGCTTGGTGGAGGCAAAATAACCCAGAACTTGTATACAAAACAGGACACTGGGGGGATCAGAAGGATAAAAGAGAGGTATTTGGGAGGCAAATGTAGAGCAAGTGCTTGATTTCAGGTAGAGAGCAACAAAAGAAAGGGAGAGAGGTGGTATTTGGGCCTCAAGTCTATGATATGGCTTATCTGATGGTCCACCATAGTACCCCCAAACCCCACCCTCGGTACCACCAGGCCCAAAGTTCCATCACCAGGAGGGGCGGCCAGGATTCTGGGGGTGGTGGCATGTTCCATGGGCACTTCCCTCGTCTGAGAGGATGTTGGCGTCACTGGGAGACCCTGGGAGGAGAGGAGTGGCATGCCAGGACCCCAGGGGCAGGGAGGCCCAGGCCTGACGCAGAGGCACAGGGGATGGGGGTGGGGAGGGAAAGTGTCGAGGCACTAGAAGGATTCCCATCAAGTGGAGGACATTTCACGTGAAAGGCTATGCATCTGGTCAGGGTACAGGGCAGTGGTAGCCCAGTCCCCACATGCACCTATTCTCTGATGTTCTGTGTGACCTCATTCACCATCGGGGCCAGCTAATACTTAAAGCTCCTGACCATAGTTCATGATTTTAGCCATGGGAATGAATGAGTTCTCAGGTGTCCTGAAAACTAGCAGGAATAACTGGAAAGGCAGCAAGGGGCTGGGTCCCTAACAATTTGGTTGGAAAAGTGGGATTTCTTTCTCCCACATTGTGATTTGCAGAGGGCCCCCCATGCCTAGGAGAGGAGATAGGTGCTTGTCTTGCGTTGGTTGCAATGGAGAATTAGACAGAATATACTCTCTGTTGAGAACAAAGTAGGATTAAGGCTTTGAGAAGAAAGAGGGACCTTTCCTTCTTTTGTCTAAAGACCCTGGTGGTTGGAGTGCAGAGCTCATGGACTAGGCTTGCAATTGCACAGTTTTACTCTTTGCTTGGAAAACAAAACAGAATAAACATCTATAGAGCAGAACTGAAGGGGCTTTCTAGGTGGTTTTAATGGTAAAATAACCACAGACATGGGTGACCCTCTTCTTGGCCCTTTCAGCATTGGGATCAGTTTGCCAAGGCTGCTATGACAACGGATCCAAAATGGTGGCTTAGAACCGAAATGGACCATCTCAGTTCTAGAAGCTTGAAGTGTGAGATCAAGGTGTGGGCAGGGCTGTGAGGGACATGCTCCTGGCTGTCCCCTGCTCCTGGTGGCTGGTGGCCATCTGTGGTATCCTTGGCCTGTCGCTGCATCCCTCCAACTTCTGCCTCTGTCTTCATGCAGTATTCACTTTGTGTGTGTGTCTCTGGGTCAGAATCTCCCCTTTTTAATTTTTATAAGGACACCAGGCACATGCAATGATCCTGTTTCCAACTAAGGCCACGTTCTGAGGTACTGGGGGTTAGGAATTCAGCATATGAATTTTGGGGAACACGGTTCAACACATAACAGCATCCTTCCGCACAGGGAGTCAAGCATGCGTGCCCATCAGGTCACAGGGTGGGAACGGGTCCCTTGCTGTTTGATGCTGCTCTGCACACGCTCACCACCCCAGCCGCTGTCTTGCGGATGGATAACTGAGCTCTGGTTACGACAGATCCCAGTGCAAACTGAGATCACTGGATGCCCTTCACTGCTGGGGACCAGGGCTAGGGAAGGGCTTCAGGCCCACCCTGAAGACAGCCGAGGATGACCCTGTGACCCGGGCACAGCCCAGGAAGTGAGAGCCACTGCCCTGTGCGGTTGGGACCAGCCCCTGCGGTGCACCTGTCCAGAGGGCCAGGGTGACGGCTGCTCTCTAAACCAGCTGCACCCACCCGGGGAACATGTGGCCTTGCTGTGCCTCAGCTTCCTTCACTGCAAAATGAGGATGGTGCCCCGCCCAGTTCCAGTCACCTAGGGCCAGGGGAAGCCCAAATAGGATAACAGCATGGAATGGCTTTGAAAAGACCCACACTGGGCAACACAGAGAGTGTCATCATGCTGGTTGGCCTTCTGTGCAGTCCTGGCCGGCAAGTGCTAGCTCGCGGCTGTCTCTTCTGCTCAGGGTGTCTTAAGTGCCCGCTGGCAGGGACAGTGATGACTAAGACATAGCTGGCCTTCCCCACGGTCCTCTTCGCCTGCAGCAGAGGCCCAACCAGTCTTCGCTGGCAGCCTGCCTTCTGCCTGCTGGCTTGTCCAGCTGCCCCAAGCCAAGGCTGAAACCCACCTGGGTTGCATTTCAGAAGCCCCAGCCTTCTCTCTCCACTCAAAGAACTTTGAGGGGAGCAGCCTTTCAGGTTGGGTTCTGGCCAGGTGAGCTGGCCTGCGGAAGGAGGGGGCAACCTGGCATGCACCTGTGGCTTAGGTTTCTGCCTTGGGGCCCCCCTCTCTCTCCACCGACTTTTCCCAGAGTGCCCCCATCCTGCTAGGTTGACAGCTTCTTCTTGGTTGGGAACAGAGTCTAGGAAGTGGTCTTTTCAAACTTCTCTTGCAGCTCCGCCTGCCAAGAACCCTGCCTCTGTGTTGCCTTGTTTACCCTGGCCGCCAGGCCTCTCCCTGCTGCCCTAAGAAAACAGATTACTGTCCAGAGCAAAGTCCTTGTGTTTCCTCTCTGGAGGTGGATCAAGTTTCGAAGAAAGGTTTCCTGCAGCCCCTTACACCGGTTAGGTTTGTTTTATTGTCTCCACCTGCAGGGCAGGGAATTAACCTGCTGCCCAGACCCCCGCCAGCAAGTGACTGTAAGGGAGGCAAAGCTGAAAGGTGTGCGTTTTGACAACACACTGCGCCTTGTTCTCTCTGCCGGGCGTTGTGCACCGGAGGCCCAGGCCCAGATCTGAACAGGACTCTGCGTAACTTGATATGTTTTCTTTCTTTGCTATAGTCTCTGCATGCCAAATTTAACTATGCCCCATCTGTGGTCTGTATATATAGTGTTGTAGAGGGAGGGCGGGGGGTCAGCAGGAGGGGGAGGGAAGGGTAGCCCTGTGGTTTTTTCTCTATCTCCTTTTTTTCCTCTTGCCTGCTTCAGGCACTGCTTGCTCTATATAACTTCACAGGACTGTCCCTGAGTCTTTGGTCATTAACCCTTTGAGATAACCGCTCTGCTGTGTGTTATAATGTGTCTCCACACACGCCTTCAAGCGCCCTGCCTGGGAAGTGCTGGTGCTGTTGGAGTTAATGCCAGGCCTCTGGAAACTTGAACTTCCCCAGACGTGCTTGTGCAACTCTAAGCAGAGCCCCACTCAGATATGGAAAACTGTCCCTTGCTTGCAAACCAGCAGTGAAGGTCCTCGGAGCCAAGAGTGGCCACGGTGCCCGAGGCCTGCAGTGGTGCCCCCTCTGCAGAAGACTTGCACCCTGTGATATAGAAACATGACAGAACGATAAGCTTGATATTGCAGCAAGGTCCTGAGGGGAGGCGGAATCTGCTGTCCAGTGAAAACCCACCAGGCTGGGCTTTGCTCCTGAGATGCCAGAGGTGAACCAACGCAAGGCTGGTAGGTGGGGTGGGCGATGGGCACCCCTTCCTGCGTGAGCAGAAGCCTTGCCTCACTTTGCTGGAGGGAGAAGGCAGCCTGGCAAAATATTGGGGATTTACTCCCTGGAGGCAGGTGGCCGTCACCCCTTAGGACCCAAGGTCTGCAGGGTCAGGGAATAAGACTGAAAAGCCTCAGGTATCACTGTTCATGTCTTTCAACAGTCACAGAAACGCTGAAAAATACAGAACCTCGGGTCTCCTTGCAAGGTGTAGATGTCTTGGGTCATCTTGGGCTCTGTTTAGAGTGGCAAATGTACCAGCTCAGAGAAAACTGGTCATGTGTCCTTCACTGAACTGCACGCAGAGCTGGTGCCCTGCCCCACTGGCCCTCCTCCCCAGCCTCCACCAGGCACCCTGACACCTCTCCCCCCCCCAGGGAGCCTTCCTAGGCCCCGAGGAAGGAGAACCCCACAGGATAGGGCTCGGTTTCTCCTGTTAACAAATTTCCCGAGCGTCCTCCGTTTGTTAGGACCTCGAGGACCTGTGTGCAAGGCCGGCGTGCGCCCAGATGGGCAAGTCTGAGCCAGAAGTGGAAATTCTGCTGCCTTTACTCACTCCGTGTCCCCGGTCTCCACGTGTGTGCGCTGGGGACAGCACTGCAGGGAGTAGACTCTGGGCTCCTGGCCTGAAGGACAGGCGCTGGGTCCGGCTCACCTGTTGTATCCCGGTGTAACCTGACTGCAGGCAGAGCAGGCTTGGTGATGGCGATAAGCGGGCTGGTCTGCAGCAGCATTCTCTTCACTTTCTTTGCATAACCACCAAAATATATGTAAGAACCTGGAGGTCTATCGCGTCCCTGCTCTGCTTGTGGGTATGCACATGACTTCTCAGAAAGCGCCATCCAGACTCGCCGTGTGGCCCAGCCCAGCCCGGGCCCCACTGCCCACTTTGCAGGGGGTGGGGTCAGAAGCAGCCTGCGAAACAGTCGTCTGTGCTCATGGGCACAAAGGAAGCAGTGGAATGCAGCCAGACTGTCACTCTTTGGAGGCCTTCGAGGGCCAGGTCCGGCAGGCACCGTTTCTAACCCTCACAACCGCTCCAGGAAGTGGGAATTACTGAGTCCCTTTTCCCAGTGTGGGAGCTGGGGGCCCGACGCCTTGTCCTTGGACGCTCCGTCACCCACCTCATCCAGTTCCCCACCATACCTTGCTGGTCTACCTGTAAAATTCAACCCCTTGGTCTCCCATCCCATCCCCTCCTACTTGACCCACAGCCTTGATTGACCCTTATCCCTCCAGGCTTGTACTCTAGACAGAAGCAGCCTGATCTTTGGGAAATGCAAAGCTGAGCCGTGTCCTTCTGCCGCTTGGAACACAACGGTGGCTTCCTAGTGCTCTTAGGACAGAACTCAGCCTCCTTTCTGCTCAGCCAGCATCTTCTTGATGTCTTAGCTGTGTCTGGCCCACTCTGCACTGGCCCCATCCTGACTCAGGGCCTTTGCAAACCCTGCTTCCTGCCTCTGGTTTGGATCCTGGACTCTGAATGCTTTCTGGTCTCCTCCTCAGGGAAGGCCAAGGCACCGCTCTGGCTTGTGGTTAGTGCTACAGTTCTCTCGTGAACACCTGTTCTCTCGGGAGGAAGCAGGTGCTCCTACACTGTGAGGCTGGCACCATGAGCCCCAAGACCCAGGCCTCACAGCACCTGCAGCCCTCTCCCCTGCCCCACGTGGGAGGTGGGCTCCCAAGACACAGGGCAGCTGCTTCCTTCTTGCAGACTCTGGTGGCTGCGACTCTTCTGCCATGTGCCCCTTCCCATCATGGGCTTTGTGATCGGGGCCAATGGCTGTTCTTTCCTGGGGCTTTGGGACAGGAACTGTACATCATGTCCTAGAGCCCTGTTCTGAGAAGCTGACCACTTTCGCCTGTTCAGATAGCCTTTCTTAAACTCAATGCATGTTTCAGCACCTGGATTTTCTATTCAATTATTGCATCATCTCAGAAGAAGACTCATATCATAATTAGTAAAACTTGGGCTGGGTTGAACATCCTGGGCTGGTCTGTACACCATTTAATCTATTCTTTCAAAATAATTTGTTTCCAGTCATCAGGCCTGCTCAGAGGACCTTAAACCAATCACATGGAAGCAGCCCCAAGTTTGTTGCTAAGAAAAACTTGAGCTTTCAAAGGGAAAGCTGGGACAGGGCCACTTGGGACAGGGCCACGTCGGGGGTCGTTGCCCTTTAAGGCAAGGACCGATCCTTTGCACAAGATGGTCATGGAGGCCCCCAGAGGGCAAATAGGGCTCCCCCTCCTCTTACCCCCTCTAATTTCCCCGGCCTCCCCATCTGAAGTCTACATGGCTTGGAGCACGTCCCTATTAGTTCAAAATGGAAATTTTCAAATGAACAATAAGAGAGGACAAATACGAAGGAACACTGAACAGATCATGGAGGCAGCCTGTCAACGTTATTTTGTCGCCCCGATTTCTTTTATGGCTCTGGTATCACACCTTCCTTGTCATTGACTTAACACATTAACATTTTTAAATTAAAATTCAGTATCATTGACCAGGTCACAGAGAGTGAGCAATATTCTCTTTGTTCTAAAAATCCACACGGAATGAAGCTGCCATTCACAATTATTTTTCACCGGGCTGCTTATTAAAAAGAAACATGATTTTCAATGAACAAAAATAGGTGCATTTCCACAGCGTGAGGTCCATCAGGAATGAAAACTCTACCAATCACAGCCCAGCCCCTGGGGGTGCGGTGGGGGGATGTTATCAGATGTCAATTTTGGCTGATTATTTCTGAGGCCATGTGACCACTATTCTCAGGTCCTGTGGTGCATTTTATAAACTGATGTCACTTTATAGAGATAAATTACTAAATAAATGTCTATAGATGAATGTGTATTCCCAGTGTGCTAAAGTCGAGGGAGGAGTCTAGGGAGGATGCTGCAGAGGGCTTTGGAAGGGAGCACGGGTAAGGGTGCTGGCCTGTGACAAAGTCCTAAGAATCCTGATGTTCCCACCCCCAGGTTCCCATCTGGAGAGGGAGCACAGCCAGCAGAACCCGTGTCCCCCACCTCCGAAGGAGCCCAAGTCCCCACAGAGGGGATCTCAAACCACAGCCGGGTCTGTCTGGGTTTTTGTTTGATTTCAATACCTGAGCCAATATGTACAAATCTAGTGATTTCTGGGTGTCTTTACAAAAACCAGAAGATCTGGGCCCACGGTGTCTGAGTCCCTCACCTTTCCTAAAGCCACTAAGGAGCTGTCCATGGCCCCTCACTCCTATTTTTGCTGGGCCCTGTGGGTATGTGAGCTGTAACCTTGTGCCAGGGGACATTTAGACAGGAAGAAAATCTCTCTTACTTCAGAGCACTTCATTCCTTCCTAGGGTCCTGGGCAAATCTACTTTTCTCTTGTCTTCGAGGGAGACAATGTGGCCTCAAAGGGTGGCTGCCCGCAGGGCTCACGAAAGAGCGCAGAGCCTGCGTAAAGAGGCCCCCTGCCAGACCTCCTTCTCTGCTGCCTGCCGTCCTTAGGGGCCACGGTGTCCTTCTACATGGACGACACCTGGGCACTCTGTGTGAGCAGCCCGCATGCCATCTTCCTCCTCAACTGCTCATTGAGGGAGTAAGACAGACTCACTCAGAGACAATTAGAGCTCGGTCTTGTCTCTGGTAACAAAAGACTTGACCCAGACTGGTGGCCCGGCACTAATTATCTGCTGCAGAAAGGCTGTTGGGACATCTTGAGTTTGTAACTCATCTCAAATAATTTAGAACCTTTTAATTTGCAGCAAATCGAATTCCCTCAACAACATCTGTGGTAAAGTGTTAAGAGCGTGTATGGAGAATAAGTGTGGAGAGGGGTTTTTTTCCCCACCACTAAATCCAAGTTACAGACTTACCATGTGTAACTGGTTCCACACAGCAGATCTATGTACATTTTCAGTAGTTTCAGCTGAAACCTGTTAAGAACAGTTGTGCAAATGGTTTCCTGGCACTGATCCATTTAAATGTATTTTTCCACGAGCAGCTTTTTCTCTCTGCCCCTCCTTGGAGGAGGGAAGAACAAGGAAGTAGAACCATCACTAAAGTGGGTATTACACGCTCCTGAGTTCTCTGCAGGCAGTGTGACAGCAGTTTGGCATAGGAGTTTCAAATAGCAGTTGGTTTTCAAACAGCAGTTGGAACATAGTGTGTCCAGCTGGAGGACTGCATTTGCTCTGAGACCGCGGCTGGGAGGATGTGCTCGCAGCTCTCTCCGGCTGCCCTCTACATGCGGGCCAGCCCCTCCCTGATGCTCGGGACCTACGCAGCCTCTGCGGGAAGGCTTGAGCATGCAAGCTATCCACCTTTTGACCCTTTATGTTTTTTTTAGCTGAAAAAAAAAAATACTAGAAACTCCTATAACTTGGCAACAACAAAAAACAAATAATCTGATTTAAAAATTAAGTGAGCAAAGGACTTGAAGGGGCATTTCTTCAGAGATGATAGGCAAGTGGCTCAGAAGCACGTGAAGCTATAGTGAGTATCCCTGAAGAAATGCAAACTGCAACGACATGGAGATACCCCCTCACACCCATTAGGAGGGCTAATTAAAAAAAAAGTGAAATATAAAATATTGGTGAGGCTATGGAGAAATGAGAACCCTCACACTGTGCTGGTGAGAATGTAAAAGAGTACAGACAGCTGCTGTGGAAAACAGTATGGGGGTTCCTCAAAAAAAAAAAATAGAATTACCATATAATCCAGCAATTCCTCTTCTGGAGATAGAGCGAAAAGAATTGAAAGTGAGGTCTCATAGAGATATCTGCACTCTCACGTTCCTGGCAGCGTTATTCACAATAGCCCAAAGGTGGAAGCCATCCAGGTGTCCATCAACAGAGCAACAGAGAAAAAAATGTGGTCTGTGCATACAATGGAATATTATTCAGCCTTTAAAAGGAAGGAAATTCTGACTCATGGTACAATACGGATGAACCTTGAGGACATTATGCTAAGAGAGATAAGCCAGTCACAAAGAGGCAAATCCCATATGATTCCACTTACATGAACCACCTGGAGTAAGTCAGATGTATTGAAACAGAAAGCAGAACGGTGGCTGCTAGGGGCTGGAGGAGGGGAGAATGGGAAGGTAGTGTTTAATAGGCACTGAGTTTCAGTTTTGTAAAATGAAAATAATCTGGAGATCTGTTGCATAACAATATGCATGTATTTAATGCTACCAACCCTTGGACTGAGATGGTGAAAATAAAAATAGGGGCAGAGGGCCTCGACGTGACATCGTCCTGAGACAGATGGTGAGGGACTTCAATGTGGAGACACACATCTAGCAGGCCTTCCGGCCTGTTGGTTGTGGAGATTACGACTAAGATGGGGGGAGAGAAGATGGGTCCAGTTTTCTCAGTCTGGCTGTTTGACGGCGTGCTCTCAAGAACACCCTTCTCTCCACCTTCCCATTTCCCACCTGAGGGAATTCAGCAGCAGCCCAGGTCTCCATCCACTTTAGGGGGTCGCCCTGGTCATCTCGGCCTTCCTCTCAGTCCGGGCCTCCAGAGCACAGAGTTCCCTCCACGGCCTCTGCCTCCTGGGTGGCTGGCACTGGGTGTGAGGGGCGCCTGCTCTACCCTCTGTGATCTCTGTGTAACCACAGCACTCTAGCCGCCTCCAGTCTGCAGTGCCCGGCCCACTGACGTTGCTCGGGCGTCGGGAGGAGGGGAAGGAGCTACGGCTGGGGTTATGATGGCAGATGAGCCCCAGAGGTTCCATGCCAGCTGGGAGAAGCAACACCATTTTCAGTGCCAGTTCAGCCACACCCGTGAGGCCCAGGCTGCCCCAGTGTGCCACGGCTGGCAACATGGTGAGGGCACAGCTGGGCGTCGCAGTCTCAAAAGATTCCAGGTCTTCTGGGGGCTCTGTCTTCTTGAGTTCTCTCTAGCCTGGTCACTCGCACAGGGTACATTGTCTGGGAGCCGTAATATACCCACGTTGCTAAGGACTAGCAGGACCTTCTGGGCCGAGAATTACCACAGGCACCTCTGGGTTTGCCTGCGAGCTGGGGCTCCGTGGGGATGTGTCTTGAGCTCTGAGCAGTGCAAGGTGAGGAGACCCCAGACAGAGCCCTGGCAGAGTGGCCTTTGGCAAGGTGGGCATTCCTGCCACTGGGGGAGGCAGGTGACAAGCCACCTTCCCAGGGTTTGGGTTCATCTAAGCCAGAAGATGAGCAGCTGGTTTGGGAGGTGAGATTAAATTCCCAAGGCAAAGTGGAGCCACATTTGTTTTAATGAGGGGAAAAGAACAGAATCAAAGCATTCATTAACACTTCAAAAGAGATTAAAGGAGCACATTTGGTTCCCCATTACTGCGCTTCCTGGCCAGGCGGGAGGGTCTGGGGGAGAATCCCATTATCCTAATCCAGGGGAAGATGCCATGGGCTCCTCTTGCTGACTGACAGCTGGGGGTGGCTCCCTTCTCTGGGAGGGCTGCTTCCAGGATCCCCAGGCCCAGGGAGACAGACCTCTGACCTGTTCAGGAGGCTGTTCTATGATTCATACTTGTTTGTGAAAACCTGGATCTTCTCCGGCTTCACAATATCCCTTCTCTATTTCTTTTGCCTGATAATTTTCTCACCCACTATTTTTGTTGTATTTTCTTTCCCCTCAGAAGGTAACAGTCAAAGGCCTTGATTTCTATAACCAATTCTGGGCTTTGCAGAAGCAAAAATCAGCAGGCTCAAAACTTGGGTCCTTTATTCATTTGACTCAAACGGGTTTGGGGCAACACCTCTAAGCCCAAGCCAGAAACCTCCAAATAGGGAACTATTGCCTGCAATCTTGTCGCTCCTCCGGAGGCCTGCGAGCACTCCACAGGTGGCCAAGGTGCCTCTGCCCAGGCCAGGGAAACTCCAGTCTAGTACCGCCCCTGCTGGCTAGAGACCACGGAGAGCCAGGTCAGCCTTCCACTCTCCATCTCCTGCAGGCTGCTTCTAGATTCCCTGCAGCCGCTCAGGGGCACCTCCCAATTCACCAGCTTTCTCAGACTCTACATTCCTATCCATCCCCTACTCTGATTTCCAAATATTATCGTCATCAATACAGTGGTATTTCCCGAAAATGACTGACAGCTCCATGATCTTTCTTTTCAGCCTCAAACAAAGGTGGACTTAAAAGATATGTGTGCGGGCACATGTGTATGCACATGCGCCTGAACGCACACCTGCCTAATGTCCACCCTCCTGAGGAACAAACAGGATCGATTACAGAGAATGGCCGCGTAATGATTGCAGAGAGGTGTATGAAGCATTACCCACTAGTGAGCTACATTTTGTTCAAAACTGAGGTACTCAGGCAGAATAACACGCCTTTGTACCGGAACGCATTCGGCTGTGGCAATGACTAATAATATAGCCGAGGATCTGTTCACATTTTTCCCCTTTTGTGCCTATTTTCATAAGTTAATAACTCAAGCATGAAATTGTTTCAGGCTGAAAACTAGTGGTACGAGCAGGGCAAGTGTGTGGGAAACAACTTTGTGCTGTCGTTACTTAATTTAGGTTGGCTGTTTTGAAGTTAAAGAAGTAGAAATGTCTACGTGAGTTTTCTCTAGCAAAGTGTTTTCATTCAGCCCAAGAAAGTTGGGACTTTATCGTGCAAAGCACATTTTAACCACTACAGATAGAGGTTTCTCTTCGTGCAGGTGTGCGCTTCTGTTTGGTGTAGGTTAGGATTGTTGCCGGGCGGGGGTGGGTGTTGGATGAAATTGAATCAGATTATAAATGACATCATCCCGGACTCACGTGCCTTCAACCAGAAAATTCCTATCCCACCAAGTCAAACAGCTTGGTGAGCAAACAGCTGCCTTAGACATAGCGGGTGGAGGTGGGGTGAAGCTTACTGCTGGGCCTTAGTAAATTCTTAGAGTGATGGAAGGAAACAGAAACAAGGTGAATAACAGCGGTGCCTCTCATGACAGTCTCAGGACTCCTGGATTTACTGAGCATTTCCCTGTACACAGAACCAGAAAAAGCCCACTGGAGGAGACCAGATTTCATACAAGTTTTTTTTTTAATTTTCTTTCCTCTTCTTTTCTTTTAGTGGGGCAGGAGACTTTGAAAGATAGAAAAACACAGAATAACATAACGAACCCCCTAAGTGCCCCACACTCCAGAATTAACAGATGTTAATATTTTGTAATGAAGACTCCAACTTTTTTTTTAAGTAAAATAGTTGCAACATCACCGATAAAGTTATACCCTCTCTTTTATTTCACAGATGGGCAAAGTGAGGAACAGGAGGGTCCGAGGCTTGACTGAGGTGTGCAGCCGCTGTCAACTCTCCTGCCCCCACGTGAACTGGATTCTTCCAAGGAGACTCTCGGGAGGGTAAGAGGAGCATTGTTGTCCCCACTTTAGAGATGAAGAGCTGGGGGGCCCCAGCGGGTGTTTGTGAGCCCCTCTGTTCTGGGCCCTGTGCTGGGCTCAGGGGACAGGAGAGATGACAAAGCTCAAAGCACCTCAAAGCAGCCTCGATCCCAGGAGACGCCCCATGGAAATGTATGCACTTCATAGGGGTATGTTTTAATCAGTCGTGCATCATTGCCAAAGAAAAACAATATTCTGCCACCCCACAAGAAGATATAGTGATTTTTTTTTTTTACCAGTAGATTGCTCTACTTATAAATCTTTGATAAATTCCCTCCCATACAAATGTCTGAACCTGTTGACAGTTTTCCAAAAAAAGGTGAAATCTGACAAGGGACAAGAGCTGGCTTGCTGCGTGTCTCAGAGCTCCTCGGGCGGCTGCCCGGGCGCTGCGGGGGTTAAAAGCCCGCGCTGGGGGGGTGTTGCATTAGGTAGAGCCGCGTGTGCTCAAGCCCAACCTGAGCAGCTCCGTGGGGTCCACCAGCTGCGACCTCCGTGCAGACTCCAAAAATACCCAGCTCTGCAGACTCGTGCCCGGCCCTGGGGAGGTGGGGCAGGGGGGGCTTCTGAATTGACAGCTCCGTTTACGCACCATCTATGGGTTAAAAACAAACAAAACAAAACAAAACAAAACAACAGATGGGCTTTTCCGCGTGGATTGATTTCAGCCCCAGAGAGTGTTTGCTGGTCATTTCAGGGTGCCTGGAACTCCTTGGAATTGTTCCAGGAAAGTAAAGGGCAGCAAAGCGGAGCCTGCAGCCCAGCTCTGGCAGGGGTGGGGCGCGGGCGGACAGCCAGCTTGGCTGCGGCCACAGTCACTTCGCCCCCGCGCCCCCCGAGGGCAGATCATAGGGCGGAACTCCACAGTTCAAACTTTTGAGAGAGAAAATGTGTCTGGTTCGCCTGAAACAGAACTTGGGGCCCACACCGGGACGTGTGCACTGCTCCGCAGGGCAATATGCAGGCGATGCCCTGGGAGAAGTACCTCCCTCAAGAGTGCCCTCTCCCAGGCCCACGGGAGGGAGGACTTTCAAAGACGTCTCTGGCAGCTGAAGACAGAGAAACCACAGGGCTGTTGGTTTATCAGCTGAAAGCAGCCCCTTCCTGGCCTCAGCCCGACCCCCGGCCTGCAGAGGGACACAGAAGCAGCACGCTCTGGAGCTGACTCTCACCCAGGGCTGTTCTCCACCCTCAAAGCTGCCTGGAAGAGATTGCCGGGAGTCGTGGTGCCTTCTGCCTTCCCCTCTTTTGTTTGATTGGGTACCGAGTCACTTTTCAAGACACTTCAGATCAACAGACAAGCAGACCTAAAGAGGGGTAGGCAGTGTTGAACACACCATACTGACTTCATAATCGGGTGCTTCCAGGAAAACACCAGCAAGACTGTTTTTAAACTAGATCAACTCCAGAATGCTTGGATGAAAAAGCTCACAAGTGCTGGAGGTGGCCTTGTGTGACACTGGAAAGCTACCTTTACAATGGCCCTGAAGAGGAAATTAAGCCGGGGGGGGGGGATTAAAACAGTGATTCCTTGGGTGGGGTTTGGAAAGGTTTGATTAATTGCAACCCCCTCATTTCTGAAAACCCACCAGCGGGGTGTGAGAGTTACACCACTCCGAGGCACCATCCGTTGCTATTAGTATTGGTCTGCTTTACTGTGATCCTTCCAATAGGTGCATAGTGATATCTCACTGTGATATTAATTTGCATCTCTCTAATGACTAATAATGTCAAGCATCTTTTCATACTCTTACTTGTCACTCATAATCTTCTTTGGTGACATGCCAAAATGCTGAAGTCTTTTGCCCATTTTTTAATCGGGTTGTTTGATTTCTTAGTTTGGGGAGCTCTTTATTATAGGATAAAAGCACCTTGTTAAATATATGACTTGCAAATGTTTTCTCCCAGTTTATAGCTTGTCTTTTCGTTTTCTTAACAATGGCTTTCATTTTTAATTTTGAAGGAGTTCAATATGCTAGTTTTTTCCTCTTATGGGTTGTGTTTTTGGTGTTGTATCTAAGAAATCTTTGCCTAGCCCAAGGTCACAAAGATTTTCCTCTTTTCTCTTGTAGAAGCTGTAGATATTTCAATCTATGATGAACCATTTTGAATTAATTTTATATATAATGGGAGGTGTGGACTGAAGTTCTCTCTTTTTTTTTTTTTTTGCCTACAGATATCCCGGTGCACCTTCAGCATTTGTTGAGAAGTGTTTCTCTTTACTCCACTGTCCTGATTATTGTAGCTTTATAAGTCTTGAAATCAAGCCGTGTTAAGTCTCCAAATTTGTTCTTTTGCAAAGTGGTTTTGACTCTTCCAAGTCCACTGCCTTTCAAGTTTTAGAATCAGTTTATCAATTTCTACAAAAAAACCCTGCTGAGATATTGATCAGAATTGCATTGACTCTTAAAAATATTGAGCTTTCTAACCTACGAACATGATATCTATCTATTTAGGTTCTCTTGAATTTCTTTCAGCAATATTTTCTAACTCTCAATGGATAAGTCTTGCCATCTTTTGTCAGATTCATCCTTTTTTATACTTTGTGATACTATTATAAATATTTCTGAAATTTCAATTTCCAACTGTTTATTGTAAGTACACAGAAAAACAATTGATTTTTGTACATTATTTTTGTGTCCTTTTTTTTACTAATGTCACTTTTTTAGTTCTAGTAGCTTTTTAGGTCTATAGGATTTTCTACAAAGACTCTCATGTCTTCTGTGTCATCTGTAAATAAGGACAGCTTTAATGCTGTATTTCCAATATGGATCTCTTTTATTCCTATTTCTTGCCATACTGCACTGGCTGGAATCTTCCATACAATATAGAGAAGAACATGTGAGAATTTCTGATCTCAAAAGGAAAATATTCAGTCTTTCAAGAATGATGTTAACTATAAGTTAGATGCCCCTTACAGGTTGAGGAATTTCCCATCTATTGTTATTTTGCTGAGAGTTAATCAGCCGTATTTGTTGGATTTTATCAAATGATTTTTCTGCATCTATTGAGACTTAACCACAGTTTACTACTGTCATCATTTATAAGTTTGAGTGAAGTGTGGGACTCTTATCTCTACTCACATCCCTTTACCCTCCCCATTTATAATTGTCTTAAAAATTTCTTATACATCCATTTAGAATCACATTAGACAGTGTTACGTTTTTGCCTCAACTGTCAATTGAGAAAATTCAAGAGAGGAAAAGGAAAGTTCATTGTATTTTGCCATATTACTGATATTTTTGCTTGTTGTATTCTTTCTTCCTTACTGATGTTCCAATGGGCTTTCTTTTATTATTTCCTTTCTGTTAAGAAAACTGTTAGCCATTATTATTAGTGTGCTGGTGACAAATATTCTTAGTTATTTTCTTCTGAGATCGCCTTGATTACCCTTTCATTCCTGAAGGATCCTTTCACTAGAAAGGGCTTTTCAGCTGAAATAGGATTCTGGGTTGGACGTTCTTTTCTTTCAGCACGCGAAAGTACTCTGGCCTCCATGTTTTCTAATGAAAATTTGCTGTCATTCAAGTTTTCCCCCCATAAACAATGTGTCATTTCTTTCTGTTTTGCATATATATTTGTTTTCACTTTGTTTTTCAGAAGTTTGACTGTGATGTAGCTTGGTATGGATTTCTTTGGGTTTATCCTGTTTGAGGTTTGCTTAGTTTCTTAAATCTGTGGGTTTAGGGTTCTTTTCACCATGTTTGGAAGTTTTAAGCTATTATTTAATTGAGTACTGTTTGAGTTCTGCCCACTTTTCCTCTCCTTCCAGAACTCTAATGTCACAGAAGTGAGATCCTTTGTTAGAGCGCCCCAGGTCCCTGACACTCTGTTCCTTTTTTTTTTCCAGCCCATTTTCTTCTCTCTGTGGTTCAGATTGGATATCATATATTGTGCTATCTTCCACTTCCCTGTGTCGCCTCTATTCTACTGTTGAGTGCCTGCATTGAGGTAGGTTTCTGCTGTTGTTTCAATAACTGTATTTTTAAGTTCTAAGATTTCTATTTGGTTCTTCTTTGTATTTTATCTTTCTTGCCTGGGACTTCCTATTTTCTAATTTGTTTCAAGAGTATTTGTCATTGCTCTTTGAATCACTTTTATGGTGGCTGCTTTGCAATGCCTGTCAGGTAATTCCAACATCTCTACCCTCTTCGTGTTCGCTTTATTAATTGGGTGTTTTCAGACCATCCTTGTTCTTGGTATGTTCAGGGATTTTCTATTGAAATCTTGACATTTTGGATATTGTGTTGTGGAATACCGGCTATTATTTTAATCTTCTGTTTGAACTGGCTTCTTCTGACGCTGGCCCAGTAAGGGAAGGTGAGGGCCGCTGGTGAGCTGCCCCATTGCTACCAGGTTGGGGAAGAAGTCCAGGTGCCCCACTCTGCCTTTGCTGACACAGAAGGAGGTCTCCATCTTATTGCTGGGTGAGGGTGGAGGTTCCGGCTCCCCACACAGCCCCCACTGGTAGTTCCCTCCAGTGGAGGGGTCGCGCTGCCTTGTTGCTACCAGTTGTTACCACTGAGAGGAGGAGAGGATCCTGACTCACCCTTGGCCTCCTCTGATACCTCTCTAGTGGGTGTAGGGAGGACAGCCTCCTTATTGCTGGGTGGGGGTAGAAGTCCAGGCTCCTCAAATGGTCTCTGCAGACTCTGTGGAGGAGCTTGCTTACACTGGGCACAGATGAAAGTCTCAGCTCCTTGTCAGCCTTCCCACACACCACCCTGGGGTGGGAGAAGTCAGAGGATGGGGAAGGAGAGAGACTTGGTGAAGGGACATCCACGCACATGCCCTCCTCACCTCACCACATCTGTCACGAGAGCTGTGGCTTAGTGCAAATCCTGGCCAGGTTGCTGTTTATGTTTTTCTCACTTACGTCTCCACCCACCTTGTGGGGTAGGCAGTAGTACCGGGCTCGGTGTTCTTACAGACGGGGAAGTGGAGACAGGGAGGTTGAGTAATTTGCCCAACATTAGCACGAGACTAAAGCAGAATCCTAAGCCAGTTCTGTCTCGTGCTAACACCCTTGCTTTTTAGCCACTGTGTTTTATTGTTCAGTCAATTCTTAATAGAGGGAACGAGTGCCTCTTGGGGCTATGAGTTCACAGAGGCCAGAGGAGGGACCTAGAAAAAAGCTAGAAAATGTTTCCAGGAGAGGAGTGGGGTGCACTGGACCTGCTCAGTTCTCAGCAAAACTTTCTGTGGATGTCCATGTGGCAGGGAGAGAATGGCAGAGTTTTCTGGGAAGGAGCTGGGATTCCAGGATTGGGAAAACCTGGATTCAAACCCAGGCTCCACACTAATCCCACAAATGACAGGAGTCTGGGCACGTTTTTTAAGTCTTCCAGGCTTCCACTTCCACATCAGCAAAATGGGGTAATGATGGTAGCTCCCTAAAGGTTGCTGGGGAGCACAGTGAGGTCATGCATGGGAAGTGTTTAGGCTCAAAGTAAATGCCCCATAAATGGTGACTGCTGTTTTTATTTGTTATTGCTCTGAAAATTGGCAGGCACTAGACCCTGAAGCTTCAGGTGAGAGGAAGGACAGCAACTGTTACACCGCAGGGGCAGCCCAGAGCTTGTCCAGGAGTGCGAAGACCTGGCAGAGCCCAGGACCTTGTAGGAAAATGTTTGCAGGGACCTGGGCTTCCCACATCAGTGGGACTGAGTGACCTCGGGGGGGCCTTCCAACCTGAAGAGGTCATTTCAAGTCTTTGCTACGGTGGCAGCAGGAGTGGTGTCCACAGGGAGGGAGCAGCAGCTTCCACGGGCTCTGACACCCCAGCTGTCGCCTTTGGGAATGTGGTTCTTCACCCCAGAGGGAAGTGGATGATTGAGGAAGGAGGTGAGTGGGAGGACTGGGCTCCACCGACACTGGCTTGTTCACCCTGGCGGGCTTGCCAGGGACGCCAGGCCCAGGCAGGAGGTGGTGCTCTGCACACGCACCACACCAGTGAGATGTATTTTGCAAACTTATTATAAACAGATTACATTTCTTATCCTAATGTGGCTGTTGGCTACTTGCCCATGAGTTTAGCCTCCAGGAGAAAAACAATCACTTAAGCTGAGTGTTGAGTGCTTTTACTTTCCATACACTCCTCAGGGCTCCGTCTGGGTCCCTTCACCCCCAAGACACACAGACACACATGCACACATGCACACACACAACCGCCCACTTGCCCTGGTGTGGATGTGCCAGTCATGGGCCTGTTGCCCCCTTTCTGCTGGTGCAGATGCTCTTTCTATTCACACGTGTGTTCTGGGAGGGCAGAACCTGCTCTTTGGAGTGTGGCAACATTAGGGCTTTGCAGGGCAGTCCTCTGCAGGCCACCCTGAGTGTGCCTAACAGACTCGCTCTAGCTTCTACTCCCAAACTCTCCTTGCTGCTCAGATGGGTGTATTAATCGTCCCCTTTGCTGGCATGGGTCTGGGTCCAATATGCCTTTCACATGAGAGGAGAGGAGAAGGGACGTCATTTCTCCACAGTACCCAGCAGGTTGGTGGCCGAGGTGCTCAGGACCCCCCACAAGCCCTGAGACCATAGTGAGGAGACCGTTTCAGCCCCCTGGGCCGTCTCCTCCAGGCCGGCAGCCCAAAGCCCAGAGCTGACAGGAAGTGATGAGCAGGGATTCTGAGATCCAGCCAAGCCAGACACCCAGGAGCCTTAGACATCACACCCTGGACTCATTTCCATCAACCTCTGAGCACACGCTTGCATGAGACACACTCAGGTGTGGTTTGCACCCCAGTTCACTCCTCGCCTCTCCACATTCCCCACAGGACCCGCCCATGCAGGGCCTGTTTATGGTTCTCCCTCGCCCCCCCTCTTCCCTCCAGCTCTATGTTTGTCTCGTTCCTTCTTCCTTTCAGAAAGTTCTCTCTCAGGTCCTTAGCCAGAAATGCCGGCAGCTGCACCTAAGCCCAGCGTGGGCCTGCAGAATCCTTTCCTCCTGAGCCAGGGAAGTGGGCACAAACTCAGGGGCCCAACATCAAAGGTGCAGGAAACGACTCATTTCCCTGCCCACTGACAGGCCAGCTGCACGTCTCGCCGGGCAGCATCTCTGCCTAAGGAAGCAGCCCTGTTTGCCACGCCAGGCACCCAGATGTTTTGATCGTGCATGGCAGGTGGCCAGTTTCCCTAGGCCTTGTGTCAAAAGTCCAATAACTGGGCCAGTTTGGGGAGGCCACAGAGCAGATGTGTGCACCTGCAGGGGGATGCCTGCCTCTGCCTGGTGTCCGTGTGTCCATGGTGCAACATGTGTACCCCCACATGTGTGCTCACACAGCACACCGTCACAGCACATGTGCACACATTCTCTCTCTCTCTCACACACACACATGCACAGACATGGGTAAGTGTGCCCACAGAGGCTCCAGGCCTCTAACTCAGCACTTCATTAGCTCATCTAAAAGTAGTCTCTGAGGGGAGAATGGTGGTTGCCGTGGGGGAAGGGGCTCAGGTGGGTGGGTGAAGTAGGTGAAGGGGATAAAGAAGCATAAAATCTCAATCATATTGTAAATTAGTCACGGGACCTAAGGACAGCATAGCCAATATAGTCAATTCTGTAACACCTCTCCGGGTTGACAGACAGTAACTGCACTAGTTGGGATGAGCATTTAATAATGTAGATGACTGTCAGATCGCTCTAGCACATACTTGAAAGCAATATAATACTGTATATCAACTACACTTCAATAAAAATAATAACATGTTAAATAACTGACCACGTAAATGTGACAATAAATAAATAAAGACAGTCCATGACTGGCCATGTGTGATGGTCACCAGCTGCTGCTCAGGTTTACACAGGTCCAGCACAGCCCTCTGCTTGGACCCGGCTGACAGCCAGCCCCTTGTCAGCCCTGTAAAGGGCCCAGAGGGGATGCGAACGCTTCCCAGGGTCTGAGACAGCCTGCGGTGCTGCACCAGAGAATTCACTCCTGACATCCACAGACGGTTAGCAGGTCTGTCAGTGTCAAGTGACGCTTGTCCTTCATGGGGTGATAGTGGGGAGCTCGTGCCTGCCAGGCCCTCTGTGAAATGACAGCTGAGTCTATTCTCCAGTCCAGACCCCTGTTCCAGGAGTCAACGCCAAGCTGAGCCCTCCGGGGCTTGGTGAGAGGTTGTCACCCACAGCTGCTGTGATTCTGGGGCCAGAACTTGAAGGTGGTGGCGCTGTGACAGAGCGCAAAGCCACGGTGCCCGCCGCGTCACAGGCAGGGACAGTGGGTTCCCCCAGTGGGCTCACCCCCCAGGGGCCAGTGTCTGTGAGTGTCTCACATTGGGGTGGGGAAAGAAGGGCAAATTGTGGGAGGAGGTAACCTGGGGAGGCGACCTGGAGCTGCGAAAGGGGTCCTGGTTGTAAACTCACTCACCATCCGGGAACACCTCCGAATACCCACGGGGCGCAAGCAACGGTAACATTCATTTATTTAGAACTTAAAATGTGTTCTCCTCTGACTGCCTCCAAAAGGGGTTTGTGGGCTCCATGACTGATCATGAACGTGTGCTCATTAATATGCAAGTAGAGGAAAAGTCAGGGCAGAGGAGTGGGCGAGGAGAGGCCCCAGACGCAAGGTGAGGGCTGCAGGGGAGCATGGAATGCAGGTCCGCATCTGGACCGGGAGGCGGCGGGGCCTCCCACACCCCTCGGACACCAGGCCAAGCGGTGGTGACCCGGCCAGGAGATGAGCAGTGGGAGGCGTCCACCCGGGCATCGGCTATGCGCCTGCTGCATCTGGCTGTCCCTGAGACCCAAGAGCACAGGCATTTTGCTTTTTCAATTTTAAAGACTATTGTTAGTAGGTACCCCTTATACACGGTACAAAATGTAAACTCTCCAAACCAGCATGTGAAGAACAGCTGCTCCCCAACCTCCTGCCCCCCGGGATCACCAGATTCCCTCCCCAGAAGCAACCACCATTATCAGATTCCTAGCGGTCCTTTCGGGGCTATTCTTTGCCTACACAAGCTACACTTACATTTGGCTGCATGACGGACAGCGTCTGCATCACGCTTTGTTTCACCAGCTGCAGCCTGGTAGACGTTTACGTTGTGTCCCGTCTTGGGCAAGTACAAGCGATGCTACCTAAATACCCTCAGATGTGCACACAGCTCACGCATGCGCGAGAACACGGGTAGCCGAATGCTCAGAGGCAGCGCTCCCAGGTAAATTCAGTACATATTGCCAAGTTGCCCTCCTTCAGAATTGTGCTATTTTGTAAACAGTGGGATGCAGTGGGGCACCTGCTTCCAAACACTTTTTTGAACGTGGCCAGTGATTAAAATGTGATAGTCTGAGAGGTGAAAGATGGTATCTCGGTATAAAGTAAATGGCATTTCTCTTTTCCTGAATGATGTTGAGAGTTTCAAGTGCTTAAGGGCTGTTTGTATCCCCATTCCTACATATTGTCGGTTCCCATCTTTTGCCCATTTTTCTCTTTGCTTGTTGGTCTTTTTGGAATATTTAAGTATGGGGGATATTTGCACTTGGTCCATGATATTAATTTAAATGGTTTTTCCCAGTTTCACATTTGCCTTTTGGGGTTGTTTATGGTAGGTTTGGCCATGCAGAGAAAATTGGTTTTCATATAATCATTTTCATCTGTTTTTTTTTTCCCTTTTGGGTTTTGCATTTGGTGTTTATGCCAATAAGTCATTCCTCCCTTTGAAGTGAGAAAGTAATCATTATTTTTGTCTTTTAATACTTTTGTGGGTTTTTTTACACTTAAACAGTTGGTCTGTGTAGATTTCGTTTGGATATATACTTCAGTATGGATTCACCTTTTTTTTCAGATGGCTGCCTGCCTTGTCTGCCCTGTACCATTTCTTGAGTGACCCCGCTTTCCCCACTGATCTGAAACGCCCCCCTTAGCCTCTCACGGGGGCCTTGCTTGAATCTGCCTGTCCTCTGGGCTTCCCGCTCTGAGGAGCAGAGCCGCTGAAACGGGCAGCGCACGATAATGCACAAACTCAGGAACAGGAAACGTCCCAGAAGGCCCCCTTTTATAATCTGTGGGATAAAATACGGAGAAAACGCTCTCCACGTCCGAAAACATCACCCTTTCTGTTTGCTTCCCGTTCCATCACATCTGAGCCCTCTTCCATCACCCCTTCCCTTGCAGGCGGGCCCCCCAAGGTTTGCTGTTTGTCCTGTGGACAAAGTCCAGACATTTGGGCCGTGGGGGAAATAACCTAACTCAGAGTGGCTAAGAGAGAAATTGGTTGGTCAGCACTTGGAAGTCCAGGACTGGCTTGACTCTGCCGGCAACAGGACAGGGCCTCTGTCACTCCGTCTCTCTGCTCCACCTCCCTCAGCGTTGATGTCCTCTTGGGGTGACCTACCCTAAAGGTGGCTGTGAGTTGCGTGTTCCCTCAGCAGCCCCAGTGACAGATGTCCTAGGAATAGCATGACGGGAGCAGGAGCCCATCCTTGTCACTGGGACTGGGACACGGGACTGTTTGCGCTGGTTAGTGGGTCTGGAGCATTTGTGCATATCTGGGTCTGCAGCCCACTTAAATAGTGTGGGCGAGGCATGGAAGGATTCCGGTGCCAGAGAAAGGGGAGAGGATCCTGGATGGTGGGTGCAGCAGGTGCCCCCACGCTCTGCTCTCCTGCCCTTGGTTGGCTATCCCAGGCAGTGCAAGGCGCAGCCCTCACTCACTCTTGCTGAACTGGCCACCCTACCCAAGTGACTTAACTTCTCTGAGCCTCAAACACAAGGATCTTGAAAGACCCATCAGTGTGGGGTTGTGAAGAATCACTAAAATAATATGCCTCAGGTACCTGGCACTGGTGCCCAGCGACTGACTGCTCATTTGCTCAGCTAGCTTCAGAGGTTCTGATCACAGTGTCCCAGGACAGACAGACCCTCCCTCTGCAGCTCCAGTGTGACTCAGCGCAGTAAATAAATGGCGGATAAAAGGCAGACAGGGCGACCCCTGCAGCTGCCTGCCCCCCAACTCTCAGGCATGTATCTTGTCTTCTTCTGAACTTGATTCTCCAAAGACACTCTTAATGCTCAACACCAAAAATAAGGAAGAAAGGAAGAAATAGAGAGAGAGAGAGGAGAAAGAGAGAAAGAGAGAAAGAGGGAAGAGAGGAAGGAAAAGAAAGAGAGAGAGAAGGAAAGACAGGACGAGTAAGTAAGAAGCCAAGTCACATCTCTGTGAGACAGCCTTATGCCCTGGGGAACAGCCCGCCACAGGTGGCGGCCGCTCTGGGGAAAAAACTGGAATCTCCGCTGCCCTGGCTGCAGGAGCTGCAAACTGAACGGCAAAGCTGCAGACCCTTGAACATTAATTCCTCTCGCATGGCCCAACCGCGTGACAGTTCTCACTGAAAACAATCCGGAAATGACAAGTTTTGATTGTATGTGTCTCTAAATGCAGATGCAGCCAGGTTGGCAGTTTTTTTTTTTCTGAATATTTGACAAATGAATCTCTCTTATGCCATTACCCTATGTCTGTTCTACCATTTACTTAGCAACTGAACCCTAATGTTATCCAGAGTGGTGACGTGCCCAGTGAAAAGACTACATTTTCTAGGCTCCTTTGAACTTCACTGTGACCATATCACTAATTCCCGGCCAATGAGATACGAGGGGAAGTTCGGGATTTCTGGGAAGGTAAATTACAAGGAGGTGACTCAGCTGTGGAGGTATTCACTTCCTCCTTCTTTGGGAAATGGATGTGAGCACAGGAGCTCCGGCAGCTGCCTTGTGACCTTGAGGGTGGAAGGCACTGCTGGAATGCTGGAGCAGAAAGACAAGAAGAAACAAGCTCTGTATGACTTTTCTATGGGCATATAAACACTTGTGTTTTTTATTCTTTTGGTGTTTTCTGCTAAATGCAGCTAAGTGCAAACCTACCCTGAAACATAGGGTTCATCTCTTAGCAGCCGTTGGTGATCTGCACACTCTAAAGAAGAGTAGAAACGCGTGTGTGCCAATGTCCTAACAATCTCGGCCTCCTCGGGGCCTGAGAAGAGTTCCTGTGATTTTTGGACCTCCTGGGGGCCTTAGGGAGATGTGCCCTGGTCCCCACTAAACTACTTTCCCCCAATGAAGCAAAGGTATTTTGTTTTTGCTCTAGTGAAGGATTTAAGACTCACTGAGCTATATTATCAAAATCTTGCCAATCATGTGGTTTATTTCTCAGTGCTGGACCATTGGGTAAAACTGAACCAGCAACATTTTACTAGATCCTTAAGCTTTTGTCAAACAGTAACTTAGACCAAATGTCTAATTCTGTTTGTAATCGTTGGTGAATCACTTTCTGTGCATTATCACCACACACACACACACACACACACACACAGAACTCACCAAGACTCGGGGAGCAGTGGAACTCACCAGAGTCCCAGAAGGGGAAGGAATGGCTGGACCAGGGCCTGGCCTCGGTCATTCCACAATCACCAGCCTGTCTCTACCCGGGGTCAGGCCAGGTGCTAGGGACAAAATTTTATAGAAATCTTTCCTAGAGTGATCCATCTTTTTAGAATAAAGTATTGAAAATACTATCCTGACAGTAAGTTCCAAGCAGATGAGATGCTCATCAGAGGCCACCAGAGGCCCAGATGCAACAATCAAATCTTCTAGGTCAGCATGTGAACCTTCTGTTCAGTGTTGTGCCGGCTAGCGGTGCATGGTGCCAATGACAGCAAACCCAACTCCAACTGGCTTCAGCAAGAGGAACGTATTTGCCCAGGAAACTGAAAACTTCAGCAGGATCTCTGCCCCTGGACAAGGCATGACCCATCACCAAGGCCCCAATTTTGTACCTTCTTCCCACACTGCAGGATGACAAAGGGTGGCCCCCGTTCCTCTCCCTGCTTGGCTTCTCAGTCCTCGCCCGCACCATCTTGGGAGGGCCTCTCCTGCAGGATCCTGCAGAAGAGAGAGGGTTCCTATCTTCCAGGAAGCTCAGCAGATGGTCCCTCAGGTGACAGGGGCCCAACCTCGGGTCAAGCTGATTATCTGGACCCAGTGAGGGTTCACCCTGCAAATACGGGGCAGGGACTCCCCCAGCCGGCATACCTGATGCTGCTACAGGGGGCTTCCCAGAGAAAACTGAGGGACCTAAGCTTTGGGGTGGGAAGTGGATGCTGGGAGCCATATCTTCTGCCTCCGGCATTCACCGCACCCATCACGATGACTCTCCTGGCCAGTGATGTGTGCTCCTCATTAATGATTAGTCGGCTCCCACTTGGACACCTACCGCACAGCCTCCACTCCTGGGGTAGGTCTGATCTGTGATCATTGGGTTACCTTCCTCTTTTTAACCCAGTTTTTACAGAGCTGGTCCACTGAGCAATCACTTAAATTTTACCCAACTGTGGTGAAGCTACTCTGGGCTAATTTTGTCTCTGCTACAAAGTATCACAGAGCGGCAGGATGGGAGGTCTCAGAGACAAATCCGATGTTAGTTTTTCTTTGTAAGGTAGTATCCATGAGGATAATGGGAACCGCCCCCTCCATACCCTTTGTCCGACGATGATGATTACATTGGTTCCCCCTCTTTGTCCCACAGTGGATCATTTTACAGGTTTCCATCAACAAGAGAAGAAAAGAAAGAGAGAAGTCATCAAATCCAGAGCCATGCAGAGCAGGACAGCTCTCCATGGAACCTGCAGCAGAGGCGGGTCAGTGCCTGCTCTCCTGAGCCAAGACGCCCACCAGCAACTGGGAGAGTCTCCCGAGGCCCTGAGGGTGGCCCCCCCTTCCTTAGGGCCTGGAGTCCTGTTCTCCCTTGACGGTCCAGTCGCTGCGATGCAGGTGACGTGCTGTTCCAGAGAGCAAAATGGGGACCCATCCTGATAGGACATCCATCAAATATGTGCAGACAGATGTCATGGCCCCACGAACCCTTATCTCTTCCAGACCGCACATAATCATCACCTCCCACTGCTTCATGTAACTCGAGGCTTCCAGCGATCGGAACGTGCCAGTCGGGTTGCCCAGAACGTAACAGACGATATTTTACTTTGTTCTGACTCGGCTCGGGCTCAATACCATGTTCACGTGGTTTTGTCCTATAGTGTTTGTTTTCTCTAAAAAAAAAAAAAAAAAAAAAAAATCGCCTGTGAGCCCATCACCTAGAGATAACCCCTAGAAAGAAAGAACACAATTTTAACTATTTTCTTCTGAATATAAAAAAGTGTGTTTTCCTTTCTGGTACTGGATCAAAATATCTACTTTGACTAAGAAACAGTCTTTTACAATATGCTTAAATCCTATGTAATATTTCATCTTGTAAGTGTATCATGCATGTAGCCATGCCCTGCTTTTTCCCTCTGATTGGAAGACAATTCCTTGAGGTGTCAACACGGGGGTGGAGCCAACCCTCCTGGAAGACCCGTCAGGCAGGAATGATGATGATTTTCAGTTTACCGTCGGGAAGGTTAAATAAACTGCTCAAAGGCACGCAGCTAGCGAGGTCCAGCAGGGAGACACTGATTGGCACTCCCACTACACTGCGCCCTCGTCCCTGGACCCTTGCATAGATTGCCATCATTTTTGCCATCTCAGAAGAGAAATGTTAGCTTATTGTTTTTTTTATTTGCATTTATTCGGGCATTTGAGAGTTTCAGCATCTTTGCATTTCTTACAGAGCACCAGCATTTATTTTTCTTCAAATTGTCTTTGGACGACTCTGGCCCATTTCTCTGTTAGTCTTATGCTAGGTAAACATGCAGACAGAGTGCCTGTCATTAACCCATTATCTGCCATATATGCTCTCCACTTATTTTCTTGCTTTATCATTCTACATGGTGGTTTAGGACTGAGGAGTTATACTTTTTTATGTCTATCAATATTTTCTGTTGAAACTATTCCCACTAATTTTATCCTTAGAAAATTTTCATCTCTCCCAATGCAAGTAAATGTTTTTTCCTATTTTCCTTCAGGGGTGAGGTGAATTCCTTTCCCACATTTAATTCCTTCATCTGTCTGGAAGTTATTGCTAATTTTCTTCTCAAAAGGTCAGTCCAGAAGTACCTGAATAAGCTGAATAACCCATGACCTGTTCCATCATACCTGTTACCTGGACAACCTCCTATGGAACTGTCACACCTGATACCTGGCCCGGCCCCTGTGGGCAGCACACCCCCTAGAGACATTATCCTTCCACTGATAGAACTAAAGCCACACCGACTTTCCGTCTGCAGGTAACACTTCTACATAACTGTGTCCATCAGGGAGATGCTGGGGTTCTTGGCCTTTTGTCTTCTGGCATCATTTCCATTTATCCCCCCAGGTGTCACCTAATGCTCAGCCTTGAATGCTGTGTCCTACCCCCGGGGCTGCTTGGTGCCCGTGCCCCTTTCACGTACTATTATTGGACATTTGGGTCATCCCTCAGGTCTTATTTTCACATAAGCAGCTGACAGAATAGTCCCGCCCCTGCCCAGCATGTCCTTCTGTGTTGCATTCTTAATCCTCCGTGTTTCTCTTGACATACAATCTGACTCGATTTTTACTGATGTTGGTTTGGCCTCCTGGCCCATCCAGTTGAAATGAGCTTGTGTCCTTCATATTTGGTTATTTGTTGCGTTTATTGTCCTGCTCGGCTTCTGGCTACACACTCACTGGACACCAGTGCCTTTGGCATCTTGGTTCGAGTCTTCGGAAACCATGTTTACAGAGGAGGAAACTGCAGCTCAGAGGGGTGGAGTGAATTGACCAAAACCATATGACTACACGACCGGGACCATGGTGGGGACCCAGGTTGTGTGGTCAGAGCACTGGGGCCGCACGGGGATGGCTAGCACTGGGACAACAGCCTGGCGGTGACAACAGCACTGGCCACAGCCAGAGCGGCTCTGTGTGCTTCACAAAATCCAGCTCAACCCCAGCAGTGACGCCACAGGGAGGGCCCTGCGCTCTTCCCCATTGTACTGCCTGGTAGGATGGAAGTAGCATAGGCCGGACAGGGGGGAGTTAGCGGGTCAGACTTTGCATCAGTTCCCAGCCTTGACGCTCTTGGCTTTGGTGCTACTCTGATTCCTGCCCGTCAGTGGCATCAAAGGACACTCCGAGGACATATCAGTGCGGGGCGGGTGGAAGGACATGGAGGCTGACATGGAGCGAGGCACCGCCGCCCCCTTAACAGGACTTCAAAATGCTCATCGTCCTGCTTGGGCACTGCTTTTCAATCCATCTTGCCTTTCGCCTGGCCCACATTCCTCTATCTCAAACACAGGAATATCCTGAAAGACTTCGTCAACTGCTTGGCTGACGTTATTTTAGGTGTACAATGCTTGCCGGATGCACCTGTTTGATCACAAAAGCGTCCTGGTTGTTTTAGGGGACTTGAACCTGTACTCCTTTTGGAATGTTTTCAGTGCACATGGTCAACAATTCCAGAATATTCCCCCCCAGGCACCGCCATGAAGCAATCTCTCCTTCTACAGGTTTTGAAAATGGACAGTTTGCCCAGGGGCCAGTTTCCCAGTGTTCAATCACCGCACTTGTTTGACGTCCTCCGAATGCGCCCATCTTTGCCTGAGCGAAAAAATTACTTGCTAGTGTACCCCTTACCTTCTCACCTGTCTGGAATTTTGCCTCTTTGAAGAACAGTCTGGAGAAGTAGAAAAGAGGGCGTCTAAACTGAAATTGTTGGCTCTGACTCATCTTTACATTTTTGTCATCTTTTACATTTTAGCATCTTCTCCGAGCAGAGCCCTTGCGCTTGCTGGTTGTACCCCTCAAGTTGCTTTAAAAACCCTTGTGAAATCGCAGTCCGGCTGTAACCTCTGCTTGTGCTGGCTGTTAGCCTCCCCAGTGCTGTTCTTGAAGGTGCAGCCCCCCAGGCGTAGTTTATCCATCTTACAGTGTCCCCCTCTCACATTTTTGGCACGCTCACCGTGACCACTCTTTGTGGCCACACTGGGTTTTTTTTCTAGGCATTTCCTCTTTTTGTGTCCCTCGTCAGGATTAGTCACCATTATAGAAGCAGAATTTGGTAGTTCCCCCACCCCCCAGGTATTTTTCTTACTTGGATTGGTGTGTATTTGAGCCCCCAGCCCTTCAGGTTAAGATTGTGTGGCCCTAGGAAAGGTTGCTCTATCTTTCTATGGCTTGGTTTCTTCGTGTCCAACTGAGCATGATAAAAACATGCTCCTGGAGTTGTTACGGAGGAAATAGTGCATAGCTGTGATCAGTGTTAGTATTATAATCTACCTAGTATTGAAACCCTCTGTGGTTACAAGTGATGGAAATTCAACTCAGACTGGCTTAAACACAAAAAGAGAATCTGTCCCTCTGAGAATTATGCCCAAGGGCTTGCCATCAAAGGCCAAAAGTCCACCTGGCTTGGGCACTGCTGGGCTCCAAGCTGTTAGTGTCACCAGGACTCAGTGTCCCTGTCTGGCCCTGCTGCTTCTCACGTAGGCTGGAGACCATTGAGGCGCAGGACCACAGAGCTTGGGGTTGGTGCCCACCCCTGGGAACCGGCACCACTCCCGGAAAAGGGGGGGCCAAAGTCTGAATCTGGAAGTCTTGCCTTCCCAAAGAGGGGAGCTCAGGAGCCTTCCTGTGCGTGATTTCTCTGGCCCTCCTGGACACCTTTTCTGCTCTGCGCTAAAGGCAGCAGAACCTCTCACCACAGCTCTTTTCCAGCAGGATGGACACCACCAGAGTGGAGGAAGATGACCCTGAGCCCCAGACACAGGCTCTGCTTCTTACTCCCCCCTCACCTCTCCCAGATGTTCCCGGCCTTGACTCTTGTCTCCGACATCTGCTAAACCCCTTCCTGTGCTCCGCGCAGCTTGGGCCTGACGGCTGGTACTTAATTGACTTTGTCTTTACCCTCTGACCCCACCCGAACTTCCCAGATGGGTTTGCACACCTGGTAACTGACCTTGGAGTCACCCTGAATTCTGCCTGGCGGGTCTGCTGGACTGCATTTTATGTTTGCTCGTCACTTCTCTGAGATGAGCTCTTGGCCTGTCCTAACACAGCTGTGGTCACTCACTGTGGTTACGGCGTGACACTTCTGTCACATATGGTGCTGGGCACCACTTAGTTTTTTTTAGTAGACTAGAATCCATGTCCCCTTCCTTTGCACAACTCCACATCCCTCTGTGGCATGGCCACCCCCAATTGCTGTGCACCCTTGATGGGACAGGGAACCATGCACCTTGTCCCTGCATGGAAGTAGAGCAGCGTCATGGTGTCCTCCGCAGCACCCCTCCTCTGCCTGGAGCAGCCCGACCCCGAGCCGAGCCGAGCAGCCTCGGAAGGGGTACCAGCAGCCCATTCATCCCTCAGAGGCCCCTGATGGTCAAAGGGGTCCTGTCCCAGTTGACCCCGGTACTCCGGCTCAGAGTCCAGCTTTCCTGTTGACTCCGTGACCTTCTCCATAACTTCCAACACTTCCCCTTCGGCACGAGTCAGCAGGGGTAGTTTCGTTTGCGCTCATGAGCTCTAGCTGATATTCGTGTGCAGTGTATCATCTTTTCCGGTTTTATAGAATTATATGGACTTTTTCTTCTTCCTTCCCTCTGAAGTTTCCCTTTGAGCTCTTTCTGGTCACATTGGCAAGGCTCCTGCAGCCTGTTCTCAGATTTTGGTTAGCACACCCTGCTTCCTGCCAGGACCCCACCATTCTGGGGTGGATCTGGGCCCCGGTCCAGGGGACACAATTCTCCACTCGGACACCATCTACACGCCCAGATGTTCCCTCCATATACTTCCTCCCTCTTTTCTCTAACAAAGTCACGAACTTCAAGTGAAAGAAGGAATGAAAACACCACCTGTAACCCTGATTCCTTCAATTTCCTCCCCAGAACTTCAAAGCACATAGAAATATATTGGATCTCGACTTACAGATTCAGAGACTATCACACTTGGAAGAAAACTTAGAAACCATCACAGGTCGCCACTCAAGTGCTGCCTCTGGTTGCTGGCTGACCGGGTCTCCCGCCTGGGCATGGTGGTGAAGGTGCTGTGAGGGGTTCGCAAATGCCAGCGTGGATGTAGCAAAGTAACAGCATGCGAACTGATCATTTGCACTCTCCCAGCAACCTGCTCGGCATTTTACAAATGAGGAAACTGAGGCACATACGTACCAAGCACATATATACAGGAAGCTAGGGCAGATTCAGGGATAGACTCCAGGTGGCCTGGCCTTTCATGTCAGTGACAATGACTTCTCTTTCCCGCAGGAGTTGTCTCATCCGAGGTCCTCAAAGTCCACTGCTGACTGCATGGAGAGGATTCTTTACTCAGCCTCTTGGGTGCATTCTAGCAGGGTCCTGCTGGTGCCGGTGCGCCTAGGGGGAGCGCCGGGAGAACTTTCAGAATCCCAATTCTGACGCCTTAGGGCAAGAGGGTGGCTTGGGACCCACACCAGGCAGTCCTGGGCGGTGCTAGCCCTGGGGCCCCGAGTTCGGAGGACACCCTGGAGCTCACCCATTAGCTGGGACATTCTTTCAGACTGCAGTTGGAAGATTTCAGAAACGGCTGTCCCAGGTGGAACATTCTCCGTTTCATTCCAAGTGGGGAAAAAAACAAGTAGCCCAGGAGAACCTCTTCAAAATGCTCAAGCCATCACCCTTGACTTGGGAAGTCGGACTGAGATCCAGACCTGGCATGACTCATTGGAGCTCACTGTGGGAAGGTGGGGACCAAACGTCTTCATCCCTCCTGGGGGAGCTGGCTCCTTGGTTTGAAATCCATCCTGTGTGGCTGTCAAGGTGGGAGCCTTCATAAAGGCCTGCCTGCTGGTTAGTAATTAGCAGGATGGTGAGAACCTTGCAGAAGCACACACTCCAGGGCCAGAAGCAAACATTCCCTCAGCAGGCCCCTGGGAGAGGGACCTTTTTTCGGGGTCCAGGGCTCCAGAGTGGGGCTTTCCAGTCAGGAATAGAGAGCGGCTGCTTTCTGGGGAAGGGAGTGCACGTGGCCTGGGACCCATCCTCAGGACAGTCCTCAGCGGCTTAGTAATGGGACAGCATCCTGTTTTATGAAAAGCCTGTTGCTGGCGGGAAGCTGTCTGCCTGCCGTGTGGGCAGGGGCCCAATATCGCCGCAGGCGATTCCAAGCCAGTACTTGGAGCTGAAATCAAACCAGGAAAGAACACGACTGTTTTTTAGCTGACGAAGCAGGTCCTTTTTCTTCTTTCTTCTCTCTCTCTTTTTTTTTTTTAACAGTTCTCGTGCGTGCTTCCACTGTGTACATGTTGAGTGTACGGGCACGCATGCGACATTCTCTACCGGAGGCAGCTTGGTCCCCCAGGGTGAGCACGGCTCCCTCCCCCGCCGCTCCCCTCCCCCGGCCCCCCTCCCCGGCCTCCCCAGCCCCCAGCCCCCAGCCCCCTGGTAGACACCAGAGCCCAGGGAGGCCCAGACTGTGGCCTGAGGTTATTTATAGGGTCGGGGTTGGAGGGAGGAGAAATAGGCTGCTTTGTTTATCTTCTGAGTCTGGAAACTCTGCAAAATTCATCCATTTCCAAAGAAGCCTTCGTTTGTAGGCTCCCAAAAATAAAAAATAAAGGGAGACTCACTTCAAAAGAAGCTAGGGGAGAGGCTGTTTTCTTTGTGAGCTGATTTGTTTATTATTATTATTTTATTTTTTAACGTTAGGTTTCTTGGAATTAGGCAAACGCGGTTACTTTTTATCACATTTTTATTACATTCTTACTTTCATCTTCGGTTCCCTTATCAGTGAAGAAGGCAAATCATATTTTAAGAGACTGGTACATGTTCTCAGCTCTGCTCATTTAACAGGTGCCCATGGGAAAGTGAGGTTTTGTGTAAACGTTTCTAATCCTGTGTTCTGCTGAAGTTTATAAATGACTCTGGGAGTCCTCCATTGACCTTGTAAATTAAAATCATGCAACCTGTCCCAATTTTACAAATTACAAAAAAAAAAAAAAAAACTTAAATGGGGTACAGCACAGATTTTTAAAAATAATTTTTAAAAATGATAAAAGCAGTTTTAATATACTTGTTGGTTTTCTGTCCATGATTTCTCTGGGTCTCTTGAAATTTTGGGGTGAAGAGGACCCATGCCCAACATAGCATGTTTGTTCATTTATTGGCCTCTTTTTACCCCTGCCCCCAAACAATACATTTTTCATGTACTACCAAAAAAGATGTGCTTTGGAAAAATATTTTTTTTGAAGAAAGAGTCAGTGGAGAAAAGGGAATTTCGGGAAAAAAATTTTTTAATGTACTTGAAATTATTATTTCACAGGTGGACATTCAATTTCATCTTAAAGATACAGATCTTTAATTTTTGAAGTCTCTATTATTTATCATGCTGTGTCACTGTACTGATATAAGCCTAAAATGATGTGCACTCACAAGTGTTGCTGTATATTTTAATATTTTATGCATTCGTTTTATAGTTTTCAAAATCTTGGGAACAATCTATGGCACAAAAATATGAGTGACATAAATCATGTTAAACCCAGTCTACTTTTTCCTAAACTGTGTCTTTAAGGTACAAGATATTCAACAAATTGGATGTTTTTTTCCCCTCCAATCTCTGGTTACTTAAGAGAAACCGGAGGATTATCCCTCTGGTGAGGGAAAGGATATAGAAGGCAGTATTATTTTTTTTTTAAGGAGAGGCAGGGCTCTATCAGCTGGAGCACTGCTGGGCCTGCCGCTTCTTTGCGGGTAAATTTAAAACATTAACTCCAATTTTTAATGCTGTCTTTTCCTGTGAGTCCTCGGGCTGAAAGCCCACCTTATATTATCAGGCAAGGGCCCAAGATGAGCAGTAAGGAAAACACAGATATAAGCAGTCTTTACTAGTGCGGCCATATATTTGTAATTAAGAAAGCTCCAGTGCATCCTGGGTAGTCTGTTTCTAGATGAATGTGGTCATAGCCTCTGGGCCCCAAGGAAAAACCTCTTCACTCAAGACCCCGAGTGAGGAACGGGAAAGGAAAACCATTTGCTGTGTCACACACAACTATTTACATTACTAATCAACTTCTGGTCCAGGAAAGAAGCGATAACCTAGTTAGGCTTTCAAAAGGAATTCAATATCCCACTGGCTAAATATAAAAGAGGCTGAGAAATGTGACTATTGGATAAAGCAACTGATTCCTTCCAAGGAGCAGAGGTTGTAGTTTTGATTATTAGTAACACCATTGATAGTATTTTTTCTGCTTTTTGGGAAAATCAACCGGGAAAGAAAATACATCTGAAACATTTTTAAAAACAGGCTGTCATGGCTTCTGGTTCTGGAAGAAGATGACATACACTCACTTGCCTGCTCCATTTCTCTAAATACAATTAAATACCCTGGAAACTATTCAACAAATGATGATAAAAGAACTCTGAAAGCTGGAAGAAAAAACGGTGGACTGGTCACAAACATCAAGAGTTGAAAAATAATCTTTTGAGTTCCCTTGGTTTTCCCTTTATCTCCCAAACTGGGCACAGGAGAGGCTTGCAACCTGGAATCGCCAACAGGAACAGAACCCCGTGACCCACCCTCAAAAAGAAGAAAGCAGAACCAAACCCAAGAATATCCTGCTCTTTTTGAACAAAGTCCAGGGAAGGGGAAACCCAACAGAGACCCCATAGGAAGTTTTGGCCCCACTTTACAGCCTAGGGTCCTTGCAGGCCATCCAATCCACTGGCGGCTGCAGTACCAACAAAGCCCTGGGCAGGAACTGTGTGACTCCTGGGGGAAAATCCCAGGGCAAAATACCTTTGAAACCGAAATCAGTCAAAGAGAAATAAAGTGGGAGGAAACTATTTCTTACAAGTAGTCATCCACTTCAGCTCTCCCATGTCTGCAGAAGAAGGGACCCCACCCAACCTCTCCAGTCCAGCTATGCCCTCTCTTGCCCTTGTAATTACCTACTGATACAGAGATGGACTATTTCTCTCCACCCCTTGGAAACACCTATTGATATGGAGATGCACTAAGGCCAGACGAGAGATTCTGGAAATATTGCAATTTTACCCACAAACTGAGACACAAAGGGTGGCCTGACCACTCCCAGCAGGCGCAGCAGCGATGCGATGCCCTGTGTCTCCCTGGCCTCTACTTAGGAAGACCCACCCCAGCAGTTTCCTTCCATGTCCAAAGGTTGCCCAGCAACAGAGTTTTCTAACAAGAATACAAAGAAACCAATAAAAGAATGACATACTAAAAAATATAATAATTAAATCAAAATGGAACTCTAAAAAGTATTCAATTGACCCACAGGAAGATAGGAAAAAAGAAACAGAAGAATGAGAAACAGAAAACAAATAATAAAATGCTAGTCTTGGACCTAATCAATAAACACCTTAAGCATCAATGTCTAAGTATACCGATTGAAAGCTAGAAATCGACAGAGTGGATTGGAAAACATGACCCATAATGATACCAAAATAAATTATAAAAAAAAAAAAAAAGAAAACATGACCTAACAATATGTTGTTTACAAGAAACTCATTTCAAATCCAGTGACATAGGTAGACTGAAAGCAAAATAAAGGAAAAATATATACCATACAAGCATTAATCTAAAGGAAGCCTGAGTGGCTATGTTAATATCAAAGTAGACTTCAGAGCAAAGAAAGTTGTTACTATGGGCAAAGAGGGAAACTATACAACAGAAAGAACTAACCCACTAAGATACAGCTTTCCTGTGAACCAAATATCAGAGTTTCACAATATATGAAGCAAAAACTAAGACAGCTAAAAAAAAGAATTAAGACAAATCCATTATTGTAGTTGGGAGCTTAAATGCCCCCACCCCTACTCTAGGACTCCTAGAGAGAAAATCAGCAAAAATACAGAAGAACTCGACAACACCATCAACTGAAAGGATCTGATCAACACTTACAGAATGCTCTGTCCAAAAGCAGCAGAATATACATTCTTTTAAAGGGACCATGCAACATTCACCAAGGTAGACTGTATCCTAGGTCACAGAACAAACCGTAACAAATTAGAATGAATTGAAATCATTCAGAGTGTGTTGTCCAACCACACCGGAAGCAAACTAGAAATCAAAACAGCAAGTCAACAAGATAATCGCCAAACACTTGAAAACTAAACTATAAACTTCTAAATAATTCATGGGTCAAAGAGGTGATTGCAAAGGAAATTTTAAAAATTCATAGAACTGAATGAGAATATAAATAAACACATTAAAGTTTGTGATATACAGCTGAAGCAATGCTGAAAGGGAAATTTGTGGCACTAAATGCTTACGTTAGAAAAGAGAAAATATCTCAAGTCACTAATCTAAGTACCTACATCAAGAAATTTTAAAAAAGAAGAGCAAAATAAACTCAAAGCAAACAGAAGGGAGGAAATAATAAAGAGGAAGAAATCAGTAAAATTTAAAGATGGAAACAATAGAAAAAAATAATTGAAACAGAAAAATGGTCTTCAAAAAAAAATCAAATTAATAACCATGAACAAGATTGGCAAAGATAAAAAGAAGACAAATCACCAATAACAGGAATGAAACAGGAGCTACCACAATAAATTCTGTAGCCATTAAAAAGATAACAAAATATCTGCAAACAACTTTATGCTGATAAATTCAACAACTTGGAAGAAATGGGCCAATTCCTTAAAAACTACTAACTAATGAAATTCAGCCTAGATAAATTGGATGGTCTATTCAGTTTTATAACTATTAAAGAAACTGAATTTGTAATTAAAATGCTCCCCTAAAAGATATTTTCAGGTCCAGATGGTTTCACTGGAAAATTTTACCATTCAAAGAATAATTAATGCTATTTCTATGCAATCTCTTCCAGAAAATGGGAATACTTCCCAATTCTATATTTGAGGCCATCATTACGCTGATACCAAAGACAGTACCAAAAATAAAAAGAGATACAGACCAATATCTCTCATGAACTTAGAAATTTAACCAATCAGATCCAACAATGTATAAGAAGAATGAGACACCACAACCAAGAAAGATTTAAGCCAGGTATGCTAGACTGATTCAGTGTTTGATAATCAATCAATATAATCTAGTATATCAACAGGCTAAAGAAGAAAAGTCACACGACTATATCAGTTGATGCAGAAAAATCATTTGACAAAATTCAACACCCACTAATGACTGAAAAAAAAAAACTTATCAGTACACCACGAATAGAGGGCAGCTCCTTCAGCCTCATAAAGAACACCCGGTAAACCCTGCAACAAACACTGTATTTAATGGTGAAAAACTGAATGCATTCTCTCAAGATCTGGAGCAAAGATGTCACCTTCATCAGAGTACTAGAAGTTCTGGCCTCTGTAACAAGGCAGTGAAAAGAAATAAAAGTCATACACATTGGAAAAGAAGAAAGAAAACTTTTTCTTGTTATGGGCAACATGATTATCTACAGAGAGAACCCCAAGGAATCTATGAAAAAGAGGTTGTTCTCCTTTCCCTGGCCACACTGATAAGGCATGTGGTTCTGGTGGTTCTTGGGCGTTTGCAGCAGTAAACAGCAGCACGGGACTGAGGGCACAGTTTGTAGCATGGTAGACCAGACAGCCAGCCCAGCATTGCCTTTCCCAGCTGTGTGCCCCTTGGCACCTTCTGTGATCTCTCTGAACTTTGGTCCCCTCATCTGAAAAGAGGTCTACGGTGGAACCCAGAGCCTATAGTTGTTATGCATATTGAAAGAAAGGCATGTAGACAGCTGGTTGCTGCACTTGCTGCAGGCTGTTGCTGCTGTATGTGATGTGCACTATCTACTCAGCTGCTCCCAGACGTTGGTGCTGGAGGAGCCAAGAGACCTGGCTTCCTCTGTTGAATGGTTTGACCTGTCAACTCACCCAACTCTCCTGAGCCTCACTGCTTTCATTATAAAGTGGGGACAATAACGCCTCTCTCATAGGATATTTGTCAAGACCAGATGAAACAACACATGAGAGGGCTTTGAGCACTCTCAGAATAGTTAATGATAATAATGTGGCGGCTGGGACTTACCGGGCACCCCCTACTGCCAGCGCCTACAGCCTTTTGCTCAATCCTTCTGAGCCTGAGTCAGTCTTCTCTGTGGAGGTTGGGAAACTAATGCCCCAAGAAGTGATTTGACCAAAGACACACCTTAGAATCCAAATTCAGACTCCCGGGACCTGGCTGTATTCTCTGCTTTCCGGAGCAAATAAGTCAGCGAGAGCAGGGACAGCTTGGCACGGGGGCTCACTGCCCCTGGCAAGGTGGGTGTATTCTGGTGAGGGAGGTTCAGCGAATAGCCTGTGAAGGCAGTCAAGACGCATCATTGGCAGTGGCAGCTGGCTCCAAATTAACATGCTGTCTGAGAAATAAGGTTCCCTTTGGTAGGACACCAGGTGGGCTGTTAGTCAGCATCATCCCCCTGTTTCCTTAAAGGATCCAGCAGTTAGGCTGAGGCAGACTACGTGCCCAGGTCTAAATATAACTGCATTATTTCTAATAAGGATTCGGTCTGGACTGAAGTCACTCTTTCAGGTGCAGAAAAGGAAAGCTTGACTGCGTCACTGACTTAAAATAGGAGTGGGGTCAGAGGGCCAGCTGGGGCTCACTGGTGCCAAGTGGGCAGTTTCTCAGCTGGTGTTTCCTAGTATTTCCTGCTTTGGACAGCAGGTTTCTGCTTCCTGTTTTAGTTCAGATGGGGTGAAATGCATGTTTAAAAAGCTCACTTGCTTTGCTTTCTTGCTTCTCTACTTGTGTTCTTTTCATCCATAATCTGTCTTCATCTTTACTGGCTGTTCACACATTGTTCTGAAATATACTAGTTACAGAAATTAAAATCGGCAATTCTACTTCTTTCTTTCTAGCTCTACATGATGGATGCATGAAGTTCTCCTGGACTATCCAGGAAACAAGGGCAACAAGGAAGCCACTAGTTGGATGATTCTCATGACCTCAAGGTATGGTGGGAGTGGGCTGCCCACATGTTGGGGTCCTCTGTAGAAAGGTATCTCCTTTGTGAAGGAGGGTAAACTAGAGTCTAAGATCCTACCCATTCGAAGAGTCTGTGATCTATTTCCTTTTTATAGCCTGGCTATCTTTAGGTCAATAACTTATATTCAAGATGGACTTGTCACTCATTCATTCAAAGAATTCTTTTATTCAAAATCTATTGAAAGGACTTCTGGTCCAGACGAGATAGCATAAACTCGTTTCCCTCCCTTCTCTCCTCCTGGCTATGTACAGTGGTTTACTCTGGAACTAATCTAAGAGGCAGCCAAAGGAAAATTCTGGAAGGGAGCAAGAGAGAGGGGGACTAGTTAGGGGTCCCGGGACTAGACGAACAACAGTGTCTTACTACCCCCACATCCAGCAGGAGATCTAAGCTTGATGTTTCCTGCTGTCCGAACGACATAGATTCCTCCTTCCCCCTCCTAATGGGCCCAAGATTCTTCTCTCATGCTGACAGACACCTGCAGTGGCCGGACGGTACAAGCCAAGGGGATTACACCGTAGCAAGCAGCCTAGCCTGGAAAGAAGCATTCTCGGTATCCACGGACCTGAGATTCCTTCCCCGATTCTAGAGGCAGGAGGAGGACCGGGGGAACACCCCGAGAGCCTGTAGTATGACTAAGGCTCTGAAATTAAATTGTCATTGGACCCACAGCCCACTATACTAGGCCAGGACCTGCTTGCAAAGCCTAAATAGGGGGATAGCCTGCTAAAAAAAATGGGGGTGGGTGGGTGGGGTGTCTGGAAAATCTCCATACCTTCCTCTCAATTGTGCTGTGAACCTAAAACTGCTTGGAAAAAATTCTTTAAAAAATATAGAGAAACAAATCTAATGCAGTTTAATTGAAGACTGTAAGCTTGTTACTAAAAGAAATTAAAAGAATCCTAAAGAGATATTTCTGGAATAAAAGACTTAATACTTTTAAAGTCAATCATCTCCAAACTGATCTACAGAGCCTGTACAATTTCAATACAAATGCCAGTAGAGTTTTCTTTATTTTTGTAACAAACTTTATTCTGTAATTTATCTGGGAAATTAAAGGACCGAAGTAAAGTTGAATAAGAATATTTGTCAGGACTTATGCCGAAGCTTTAGTAAATAAGAGTGTGAGATATATGTAAGCAGAGACTAATAGGCCAATGAGACAGAAAAGAGAGGCCTTAGAAAACAGACCACACATAGACAGTTACTTGGTTTGTGATAAAAAGACACGGCCGTGCAGTAAAGACAGAATGGATGACCTTTCATAACGTCTGCTGAGTCAACTGGATATCCACCTTTTAAAAAATGAGTCTCGACTCTACCTCATGCCAGACACAACAATCAGATCAGGTGGACTGTAGATCTAAATGTGAAACGTAAAATAACAAAGCTTTGAAAAGATAACATAAAAGAGTCATTTCACGGTCCTGGACATGAAAAAAATGTTCTCAAATATAGTACAAAGAGCCCTAAGCACAAGGGAAAAGAACAATACATTAGACTCTGTTAGAACTAAGAACTTCTGTTCATCAAAAGACCCCACTAAGAGAATGAAAATGCAGTGAAGGAGCAGGAAAAGGTATTTGCGAATCATCAAATCATCAATACCCCTGCGGCAGAGCGGCTGCTCGCCTGCCAGCCCACGTGCTTCAGGGGCCCCCGCGAGTGTGGGTATCCTGACTCCGGGCCTCCCAGCCCTCATATGGGCCTCCCGGCTGCTCACCCAGTGCCACCATCGAGGGCAGGTCAGCCCCCCCCTGGGCAGAGTAGAGCTCACGGTGACCCACTGTTTTCATCCCATGCCTGTGACCCCTGACTTAATGGAATTGGGGGCAGAATTCTTTGGGAATTCCTCTCTCTGAAAACATCGGAAGAGGTTTGCTGAGATACTCGGCTAAAATAGTCCTGGTTTTCTAAAGAACACCTAATGAGAAAACAGGCTCTAATTTGGAAGGCATAGCTGCTGAGAGAAAGGGCCCTTAAGGATAAAAGGGCTGGCTTATTTCATGAAATACTTAGGGCTTCCAGTCCCTTAATTCTTATCAGCCAACCGGGGAGTGTTGGTATGACCAGCTGGATGTTTTTCACAAACCCATCATGTCCCCTCCCCAGCAGGTTACTGAAGTCGTGTTAGAGCAGGTGGGGCCTTTGAGAACACCCAGCATAGTCCCCTGGCTTGCCAAGGGGGACACCGAGGCTGGGGAGGGAAAAGGACTTGCAAGGTGAGCGGGAAGAACACAAGTGTCACCGGACACTGGGCAGTGACCCCACACCAGGGATTTGAGGACAAAGCAAGGTCTTGTTGACCCAAAATGAGCTGTCACCCCCTCCCCTGGCTCCGTTTTTGCTTCCTACCATCAAAGTCAGTTCCAAAAGCCTCCTACGAGGACCAGGAGCTCTCTGTGCCTCCTTCTCAGAGTGGATGGGCTCCAGGCAGTCCTCGCTGGGAAGGGCTGGAGGGGACAGGCCGCTGTCGGGAAGGGCCAGCCTGGGAAAGGCCCTTGAGCAGCACCTGCACCCTGTAGTGCGAGGCCAGGCGGCCCCCCGGAAGGCGAGGGGATGGGCTTGCCGTTTCTTAGGTGAGAGAAAGAGGCAGAGATGGCTTTTGGTACCTGCCATGCAGGTAGAGCCTGTCTATTGCCCAAGCCAGCCCTTGTACCCCTGCCCCCAGTGCGCCTGGCCTCTCAGTAGGCCATTGGGTGGGCCAGTGACCATATAATGTGGCACCAGAAACAGGACGGGGAGGATCCGGTGAATGGGGCTCTAGTTGGGCCTGGGAGGGGTGCCACAGGCAAATCAGTTTGCCTCCTTGACTGGCTGGCCTCTGGGTGATGATTCCACCCAGCACCCGGTTCGGGGGAGGGCAGGCAGTCGGCCTCTCTGCTCAGTCGGCAAGGGCAGCCTGAGGTGCGCTGGAGGCCAGGGAAGACTTCCCCCTGGAAAGATGCCCTCCCGGGACCTGTCAGTTGGTGGCTGGAATGTCCACTCTTAGAGAGCCGTTTCTTTGGCTTAATATTTAGTTCTCTGTGAAAAGGCAGAGGCCTCACTGGCAGAAAAGAAGATTAATTAGCAACTCTGTGAGTCGCACGCAAGCATGTTTTGAAGGAGGCAGGGGAGAAGCCTTCAAGGCTGCACTGTCGCTGGGAGGAAGCAGCGATGACATCAGTTTACAGACACCACCCAGTCTTCTGGGCTGCCCCAGTTTCAGGCAGGCTGCGCTGGGGTGGTTCCCCACATTTTATACCAAGTCTCCTCTTCCGAGTCTTCTGTGAGCCTCTAGGAGACAGAAGACTTTCTACCCCTGGTGTCAGAAGACTGAGCAGCCCGCACTGGGAGGTGAGGGCTCCCGGGCCAGGTGTGTCCCTTCTCTCCTGCACCTTGCGTCACCACAGGTGGTGACGGCCAGGCCTGCAGGGAAGGGAAGCAGCCACTGGAGGAGGCAAGTTCCCACGGATGTGGCAAGGGTCTGCCCACCAAGAGGGCTGGGATGGGGTGCGTTGCGTGCAGACTGGCAATAGTAAATTTGGTTAGTTAACTGCTGAGACCCATGCTGACTACTGAGGGGCTCCTGCCCCAGGGCCTTGTTGCCTGTCTCCCTTCTCGAGGGCTGAATCAGTCATCATGCCCTCCGACCCCTTAGGTCCCCGACAGGCCTCCCACACCACACCGTCATCCCCTGCCTTGCACCCACCTGATTTCCATCAGTGCTTCTGATGGCTTCTTGTCTGTAGTCTGTCCCTCATCGCTAGCTTACCAGTTCTTTCCTTGTGTTGATGTTGCAGTGTCCTGAAACTGTGCCTGGCACGGGGAAGATGTTTAGTAGATCCCATGAGTGAGTGAATGAATGAATGATGGAGCAAGCAGGTAGGTGATGCATGAACTGGGCAGGTGCCGGCACACCCGCACCCACGCCGAGAGAGGAGCTGGAGGACGCACAGTGCCCACACCGACAATTAACCCCTAGAAAGCAGAGTAGGCGCTTTCCTTATAAGAGGACTTGGGCCTTTGTGCAGTGGCTCCGGTGGGACCCATGAAGTATTTAAAAAGCAAAGATGTAGCAAACAAACTCATTCATGTGGACGAGAAGCTGTTCTGGGGATGACATTATGCTGCATTTTAATGAAAGTGACATTTCAGGTTTAGGATTGGATTTCTCCCACTACATTTCTGTTTTTGCTTCTAGGGTTTAGTGTGGTTTTTTTTTTCACAAAGAGACCCGAGGTAGGGAAAGCAGTTTCTAGCCCCTCATGATAAAATTAGCACCAATGGCAGTGGCTAACGTCCACGGGGCACTTGGGACTCGCTGAGCGCCAATCCCAAGGACCTGATCCAGGTTCCCTCATTGAACCCTTACAGCAGCCCCCAAGTGCAAGTGAGAGGCTAAGGCCTCTGCCACCTGGCCTCTGCCCTCGGTCTCCCTTCCTTCCCAGTTGTTGCAGAAGCTCAGAGAGGGCGGTCACATCCACCTGGGACACCCCTGGGTGTCCCTTTCACAATGTACCAAGACACCTCATTTTGCTCTTTCCTAAGATGTGAGGGTCAGCCTGCAAAATGGGGATGATAGGGCCTCCCGCTCCATTATCCCAGCCTGCTCTGGTCCCTTTGTCTTAGTGTCCCTGCAAACCAGGTGCCAAAGAGGCCCGGACTTCCAGCCCCACCTCCCACTTTGTCACATCCCCCTGCCCGGTGGACCCTTCTAGGCTCATTTCCACATCTGTCAATGGACTACTTGCCAGAGGGGCCAAGAGATATCCCGGGACCATATGCCGGGGCTCAGGGCCCGCCAGGGTGGACATCAGTAAGCTGCAGGGGCCCTGAAATATTTTTGTTACTGATGGGCTTTCTAGCCTGGCTTATGCGTGTCCGTGGATGCCACACTCCAAACTTGCTGTGCCACCATCTCCGTCTAAGGGGACAAGCCCCCTCCTGGGAGTCCAGACACAATGAGAGAGGAAGCCTGCATCACACACAGGTGTGATGGCCCCGGCAGCTCCATAGCCAGCAGCCCGAAGGCCTCCTCCTAGGGCCCCCGGCAGGATAAGGACATTCCAGGCTCATTCCAGCAGTGTGAGGACAGAGACCGCTGGAGACGCAGGCCGAGACTGACTCTGCCCCTGCCCAGCCCTGAGGTTTATGGCACGGCTGACCGTCAGGGGAAATTCTCCCTGTGGGAGCTGACAGGGAGAGATTGGCCCACTAATTCTGACCTTGAATGCGTGGAGACTTATTTTCTCTCCTCTTGAGAATGGTCCTTGGGAGATGGGGGTTCTCACCCTTTGTCTGCTCGTGTTGTGTGACCTTAGGCAAGTCACTTCGCCTCTCTGAGATGCAGTTTCCTCTCCTGCAGAAGGTGGGTGATGTCTGCACTGGACTTGAGGTCAGGGAGAATCAAGTTTGCCTTTCAGGACCACCTGGGGACATTTTTGGCAACCAGACTCCCTTCCATGTCAGTCACATGGGAATCCGGGGGAGGGCTGGGAACCTGGAGGGGACGCCCCTCCCTTCTGGCGCTGACATCTGGGGAAGGTCCTTATCCGGCCTGGGGCCCATGGGAAGATGCCATGGGAGGCCCCTCCTCACCATACGCCCACCCTTGTCCTGCTCGCCACAGATCCTCCCCCTAACCTGAGGTCAGACGTGGTTAAGCCTCAAGCCCCTGAGAGTCAAAATGTCCACTCACTTTCTCACCCTGCCTCTGTGGGTGTCCAGACATCGGCTCCTCCAGGGCAGGCCCTGCGGACAGGCCCTGTGGGCCCGGACTGCTACAGGGGCTCACTCAGGGTCTGTGGCCTCCGGGTCAGTGTGCGCGGGCCCCGAGGACATCCGAAGGCCTCCAAGAGATGGTAACAACAAACTCCGCATTAAAGAGTTTTTAAGAGGGCGAATTCCTGCCAGTCATAAATTATCCTTGTCTGACACTGACAACTCCTCGGTTGTTGTAAGAGATGATTATTTGCACATGGGGATGAAAAATGCCCCCTCTGTTCTCTCTGCTGGCGGAGAAGCGGGCCCCCTGCTAGCTCGGGTCAGGTGCGTCCGCTGGAGGAAGCATCACCCTTCTCCCTGCTTCCGGCCCCTGGCTGCTCTTCTGCTCCTTCCATTCCTGTCGTTTCTTTGGCGTTTTCATCTTCATTCCCACTCTCCTCTTCCGTCTTCACACAATGCTGTGCATTGAATTTTGCACGCTCTCTTCTGGTCAAAAGTTGACTTGGTCTAGACCAAGGGGAAATAAACATGATTCTATCTGTTCTATGCCGAGAGGGAGGAAGACCAAGGCAGATGCCAGATATTGTTGTCTTGGTGAAATTAGGGGCAGAAAGCACCACAAAGGGACAGACCGTGGTCACAGGGGACGTGCCATTCACTGTCCTTGGGACGCAGGGCACAGAGTAAGGCAGAGATGTGACATTCCAACGCTGCCCAGTGCAGCCCTTCGCAGGGTGGGTGTGGGACCGGTAGTGTTGGCATTTCTAACCTGAGAACTGGTTAGAAATGTAGGATCTCAGGTTACATCCCAGACCTGCTGATTCAGAAGCTCCGGAGGCAGGACCAGGGCGTCTGCTTTAACAAGCCGTAGCTGATCCTGACGTTTGACAACCATTGCTTCTGCTGCATCAGGATCGCCCTTCTTATCTTAAAGGAGATGGACATGGGGGACCCCCTGTGTGAGGAAGGCTGAGTGGAAGGCAAGGAGAACGGACAGGAAAGGTGTTCACCAGAGGGAGACTGCAGGATTGCCCGCAGGACTTGTACTGGAGAGGGGGGCTGCCTGATGCAAAGGAGGCTGAACTGGGGGGTTAGGAACCTGGGAGAACTTAATCTAAAAAAGAATCCTTGCTCCCAAGTATGATTTTACACCATCTAGATAAAATAACTCTAAATAAGTCTGCTAGCAAATGCTAAGTGAAGTAACTGCTTGGTTCCTAAATTGTTTCTGATAAATGGAGAAAGGTAATATACAGAAGGTAAAACTACAGAAGGTAATATAACAAATACACTTAATAGTGACATTTAATCCTCAGTAAATGATACCATTTCATTATATTGGCTTCTTGTTAAAGAAAATGCAGCTTGGTTCCCATATCCGCTTTGTTTACGGGGTTTCACACATCAGTGTAAGTGGGGTCATTGCGCTACTTGCTGCCTGCCCTCTGCGTCTTCCCGCTCTGTCCGTGTTGCTGCTTGTGGAAGTGGGTTCTCCTCACTGCTGCGTGAGTTGCTCTGTCATACGGACCATTCCCATCCTGATGGGCATTGAAGTGAAGATCTTGTTTAATGTTTCCGGGCACTCCTGGGGGAGAGGAAATGTTGGAAATGGGAAATTACCTTTACATATACTAAAAGAGAGGGTTTGTTTGTTTCCAATTTAAGTGCAAAGGTCTCCAGAAAACTACATTATCAGTTTTCCAAGACAGGATTTCTCTGTCTGTGAACTCGTAATTTTTCCCTTCATGCATGCACCCAACAATGGTGGGGCGACTGCACGGGTGCTGGGAACAGTGTGAGCCAGATCCTGTGGGTCTGTAGAGACTGCAGGGTCAGGATGCCTGGGTGTTCTGTCTTGGCAGAGAGCAGGGGCCGGGGGACAGATGTTCTTGCCTTGTGGAGACTGCAGATGGGGGCCTCTCGGGTGTTTTGATCTAAGCAACTCCAACATGCAAAAATGAATGAGTCCATCCCATTCTGTCCACCTGTTTATGGTTCACCTAAAATCTGAGCTGCCTCACTGCAACAGCCACCACCCCAACCTCCAAAAGTGTCCCAAGCCTTAGAACTGGCCAGCTCCCTGGATTTGGAGGACACACAGTCCACACCCCTGTTCTGCAGGACATTCCTACCGAAATGAACTATGGTTTCTGTCCAGTTGGAGGCTTGTCTTTAGTCAACCCTGGAGTTTTCATGCGTTGAGTAGTTCGGGACTCGGTGAGAGGCGCTAGGGGCATATCAGTGACTCAGACTAACTCAGCCTTTGCCCGGGGAGCACCCACCAGGGTGCCGTGATGCAGTGAGGGGCTGGGGAGCAATGAGGGGGCCTGAACCTGGCCTTGGATGGACAGAGGAGCTCCCGGGCTGGCATGGGAAGTCGACAGGGGGAGATGGTTAATTTCGTGGGGTGCCCAGAGGGGCTGGGAGCACATTACCTGTGGATGTGTCTGTCAGGGTGCTCCTGGGAGAGATCAGTGTTTGACTTGGTAGACTGAGCAGAAGAGACATCCCTCCCCAAAATGGACAGGCTTCATCCAGCTGACATCCCCCTGCCAACATACACACTGGGCCCCAAATGGAACAAAAGCGCAGAGGAAGAGTGAATTCACTCCCTGTCTGCTTGAGCTGAGACACCCACCCCCTCCTGCCCTCACAAAGGCCACTCCTGATTGGTGGCCTTTCGAACTCAGACTGGGACTTACACCATCGGGCAATTTTCAGGCCAGGAACGGGCCCGAATTATAGCAGTGCCTTTCCTCGTTCTCCAGCTTGCACACAACAGACAGTGGGACTTTGGGGCCTCTGCCACTATGCGAGCCAATTCCTATAACAAATCTCCTCTTCTATCAGTCTATACATGAGCTGTTGGTGCTGTTTCTCTGGAGAACTCTGACCAATACACAGGCAAAGGCGGAGGCAATGGATGCCAACTCGAGCTCAGAATCGGAGCAAGAGATCCTGGGCTCTGCAAGGATCTGAAAGAAATTCAGGGGCCGGGGCTGAAGGAATAAAGGCAGAAGCTGTCCTGGAAGAGGCAGACCTCGTTCTAAACTCTGGTCCCAATTTGGGGCAGAAGGGTCCCTGGAAAGGCAGACAAGCCAAGAGGGAGCATGGGCCAATCCTTAGCCCATACCCGGGCCTGGAGTTCTCTCCTGGGTGGGGTGATGGCACGGCGGGCACCCACGCTGGGACTCCTCTTGCACCTTTCCAACCTCCCCGGCTGCAGACGGGCTCTGGGGGATAGGCAGTGGGGGTGCCCCGCTGGCGCCCGGGCGGAGAGAGCCAGTGCTCGGCAAATGTGTGTGCACAAACATCAACAGCCATGTTTATTTATCAGGCCGTTGCAGACGCTGGCCCATTTGGCGACCAGACGCGGAGCCTGTCCCGCGTCGCTAACAGTGGGCCGGCAGGCAGGTCCGGGGCTGCAGACAATGGGGGCTTTAATCCCATGAGCAGGTTTGATGCCAAGTCTGGAATTAAAGGATGACACTTCCCTCAACTCGCACTCTTACCCGACAAACTGGGAGATGGTGTGATGTCTGGAGGCCTCAAATGTCTGGTGTCTGTCCGCTCTTGTATTTAACTGAGCTAGTGGAGGCCACAGACTCAAGCCGTAAACTTTACATGTTTTCTGAAGCAGCTCCAACACCGTACTCACCCTTACTTTAAAATGATTTTTTTTTTTTTTACTTTAAAATGTTTTTTTTACATCTCTATTTTCCCTGGGGTGTGCATCTGAATAAGGACAGAGGGTGGCTTTACTATCCAGACACAGGTCGTCATTTCAGGGGCAGCACCCACTGTAACCGTATAAGGTCCTGTTGAATAGAATGACCGGAGCTTACAGGAAGCAGCCCTTCTCACCACGGGAAAAAGAGCCCGTGGCCGGCAGTGGGGCTCGGTGAAGGCTGAGCCGTCACACTCAAAGACGGCTTCTCTTGTGGGTATAAGTCCGGGAGAGGAAATCCCGGGCCAAAATACCTCTAAAAACCAAAATCAGTCAAAGGGAGAAATAAAGTTTAAAACCCGTTTATTGCCTACAAACTGCAGTCCGGCCCATCTCTCTTTCCTGCTCCAGCAGCAGCAAAACCGGCCCTCCCCTCACCTCTCGAGTACAGGTAAGCCCTCCTGGCCCAGGTAATTACCCACTGATATGGGGATGAACTCCTCTCCACCCCTGAGGAATGATGCAAATGCCCTAAAGCCAGACTTCTCTCCATCCTTGAGCGCCTGTTGATGTGCAGATGTACTAAAGCCAGGCGAGATATTCTGGAAATAGTACCATATTATCCACAGTGGGTTTCCTTCTTGTTTATTGTTCTAAGCCTGAGAAGACAGAAGAAAGTTGTAGATACACCTCCAAACTGTTGGCTGTAGGGCCTGGTGAGGGGTATCTGTTAGTGTCATTGCAAATCCTGCCGCAGCTATTGAGCTGAGGGCCCATCCAAGGATGGTGTTGGAACCGCCCCAGGGCTGGCTGTGTCATCGAAAGTGATTTGACACTCGCCGATCTCTCTCATAGCCAGGAACCCCGGTCCGTGAGACCAAAGGTCCCTGCCCCTTACCTCCTCCCTGGTGCTGCCCTGGACCTGCTGCAAAATGAGGGCTGACAGAGGCCGTGAGAGCTTGGTTCCCGGGCCAGGAGACTGCTGGCTCCAAGGTGTTATGAGCCAGGCAAAATGCCCTCTCTGGACGCTCCCATTTCATGGGCTAGAGGGGCCAGGGATCACTCTGGATGGCACCATGACCCCAAGGCCAGAGCCCGGCAAAGGCAGGACCCCAAATCCAATGCACAGAGGGCACTCCATGGCGGGTGTGACTGCTGGCAAGGTGGAGAGCCAGGCCAGTTCATCAAGACCACAGGGCAGCTGGGACAGCCTTCCCACACTGTTCCCTGGGCTTACACTCATCTTGAGGTGGCCTGTGGGTAAAATTGTAATATTTCCAGAATATTTTGCCTGGCTTTAGTGCATCTGCACCTGCATATCAGCAGGCATTCCTCAGGGGTGGAGTGAAGATGCATATCAACAGGTGTTCCTCAGGGGTGGAGAGTAGTTCGTCTCCGTGTCAATGGGTAATTACTTGGGCAACTGAGGGCTTATCTGAATCTGAGAGGTTAGGGGGAAGGTTGGTTTGCTTCTGCCAGAGCAGGAAAGAGAAACGGCCCCGGGCCGCAGTTTGTAAGCAATAAATGGGTTTTAAACTTTATTTCTCCCTTTGACTGATTTCAGTTTTAGAGGTATTTTGCTCTGGGATTTCCTTTCCCCAGAGTTACATGGCCACACAGGGCCACATGTGCAAGAATAAACTAGATAAATAGCAGCAAGAGGTGAAAGGAAAGGGGGCTGATGATCACCTTGTAATCCAACTCGTGTAGCTCTAAACTTCCTGGTAAGGAAGGGGAAAAGAAGAAAATAAAAAGGAAAACGTGGTATGCAGCTCTTATTGTTTAATAAAAAAATGTATTCTTCAGGGAATTTTCTTTTTCCTGGCAACAAATTCTTGGAAGAATTTATTGGCAGAACACCCCAGGGGCACATCCTCACGTTGGGAAGGAGGCCATCTAGCCTGGAGGGCTCCGGAGGGAGGCGGGTCAGGCCACCGTGGTGGTCCAGTGGGCTCTGGGCTGGAAGGTAGGTTAGAGGATGTCACTCAGAGTGAGGGAGGGGGCTGGGCAGAGGCCCCCAGGGATTGGGGGTGGAGGCCAGGAGGTCACGTGCCCTGTCCCTTCACTGTCTATATCTCCTGCCTCAATGAGAGGGCCTGAGCCCCTTAGGGACACTAAGGAGGGGAAGCCCAGAAGGGGGGGCTTGCTCCAGGCCTGGGCCAGCTGGAGGTGGAGAATCACAGGGTCAGAATAAGTGGTCGGTGGTTTGTCAAAGCCAAGAAAGCAGCAGGGACCTCTGGGAGAAAGGAAGGGCCAGTGAGGTTTAAGACTGTTCTGTGGGGTCCGAGTCGACAGGGTGGTGCATGAAGGAGGGGGGGAAGAGAGGAGGGAGGGGTGGGAAGTGGGGAGGGGAGGCAGAAAGAAATGGAAAGCTGGGATAGAGAGCAGGACAGAAGGCAAATGAGACGTGGGCCAGGGCAGGAGGCCAGGCCAAGCCTGTGAATCAGAGTTCTGCTCTCCCTTCTGCCAGGCTCCGAGCCATCGTGCAGGGCCTCATGAAATAGAAACGGACCACCAAGGGGGACATGGGGAGTTGCCCCTAAGGGAAGCCTCAGGAGCTGGCTTCCAGTGCACCCCTGCCTGGGGAATGTCCAGGGCACCATGATGGCAGAGCGGGTAGGGAAGAGCCCCTCAGGGGTACTCCAGAAAGGTGCCTGCAAAGGCTTGTCCTGGGGACATAGGCCTGGGCAGAGGAGAGACTTATAGAAGCTGTGGGTGATTCTGCCCCACATACTCCCCTCATCCCTCAAACAAACCCACCATATATGTGATAAAGTCAGACAAGTCTATGGGAGGAGAGGAGAGAAATATCAGCAGCACCAGGGGTGAGATAAGGGTCTGGGAGACAGAAGGTGTGAGGACTATCTGTCCTATGAACCGCAGAGGCGTGGGCCATATCTCAGGGCTGCACCCTGAAGACAGCAGTGGGGCTCCCGCACAGCTCCAAGGCTCTTGGTCTCCAGGTGGGGCCCTCCTGCCTGGGCATAACGGGTGTGGGGGCTCAGCCTGCACAACCTGAAGTGGGCCCGCCTTCCAGCCCGAGCTAGCATCTGCAGAGCGGTGAGCCGAACGCCACACCAGCTGCCCCCCAGAGCCTTCACTCCACCGTGTCCGCACAGTCCAAGCCGCCCAGGGCTGAGAGGGCGTGGCACGGCGGAGGAGGCCCACCTCCTAAGAAGCAAAGATGCTTCAGGGAACAGAAACGCCTCTTAAAAGTTGCCTAATTGGACTCCTTCCAGACTTCAGGAAGATGCTCCACCCGAAACCCAAGCAAACCACAAGTGTCGATGTCCTCGCCGTCTTCAAACAAGCACATGCCTCAGCCACGTTCTGAGCGGGCTGCGGACTCTCTTGCCCTGGGTCTGACCCTGTCCTGTGCCCTCCTTCCTTCTGTACTGAATGCAGAGCAAACGGTGATTTTGGAAGTTGATTTTAACATATGAACCATTGTTTGTTACTTCGGCAAAAGGAATTAATTTTTCTACGTTTTGATGTTTAAAGTTTTATAGAAAATTGCAAGTTTGCATCAGAAAAAGAAAAAAGGACCTAGTTCTACTCAAAATAGCATTTTCTAGAAACTTCTGAATCAGCACCAGAGAGAGGGCCCCAGGTTTGGGGTTCGCCGTTGGGGCCTGCAGCTCGCATTGTCCTCCAAGCCGTGACTCGGGGTGTTCAAGGTGGACTCACACCTGCGTTCTCCTCTTCAGAGATTCAAGCCTCATCCTTGGTGCACGCCCTGCGCCCGCTGCGTCACCTCCGTCCTCTGGTCAGTGATGTTCCAATTCTACCGACTCACGGGGGATCCACAGGCTGCAAACGGCCAAAGAGCTCACACATGGGGGCTGGGCTGCACGTCATCTTCAGTGTGGCTCAGTGGCCAGCAGATGCCATCACGGAAGGATGGAAAAGAGAAGCAAGCAGCCTGTTCATGAGAAAACGTGATGACGTTTACTTTACTCTGCTGGCCAGGTGTGAATACTCACGTCTTCAACCAAAAGTTGGTCAAAATGAAAATGGTTGTTTTTCTGCCCTGGGGAAGAGGTCTAAGCTGGTCTGCAAAAGGCAGAAGTGGCTGCATGCTCTGAGCCCTTGGCCAGGGCCGGGGCGCTGTCCCCCATGCAGGTGCTGGGTGGCCCCTGGGCTCGGGGGGTGTTCTGGCTCCGCAGTTCCTCCTGCCACGAGCACTGGGGTCACTTGAGACTGTGCAAAAAGGGAAGTCATCCGGGAAGCTGAATGTTTTGTGTCCATTCTCCGGTCTTCCCATGACCCTGCTCTGTCAGCAGTCCCACTACCTGCTTTAGAAACAACACATGAGCTGTTATCCCAGGTCCATGGTAAAGCAGAGCTGGGAGCAGAGGAATTAGAGCCTCGGTGGGTCTGGGAGGCCAGGATGACTCAGGTTCCTGGGACCTGGTGCACGTGCCATCATGACCGCCATCAGAGGAGGAGGGACATTTGTCACAGCTTATTTTCTGAACACACAGCGGGTGTGACAGCATGAACGCCGTGCCCGCATGATGTGGAGGGTCACCTGAGAAAGAGAGATCCTCGGCCTCTGGGGAGTGGGAAGGAGCCAGGTTCAGCCACTCAGGACACATTTTGTGCTGAGCCCTTGGGTCTCTCTGCCCCTGAGGCTGCGCTGGGGAGTAACTGGTCTGGAGGGAGAGCCCAGGAAGGTAAGGCTGGGGCTGTCAGTGAGCCCCTGCAAGAGGTTATTGCCGTCGAGGCTGGAGAATCGGGTAAAGCCCTCCAGGAAAGCAGGCCTCCCTGCTTGTGCAGTGAGCTTTGGAAGTTGACTCTGAAGCTCCCCGATTTGAAATATGTTTCTTCTGTTCTCTCAATCTCTGGGTTTCTCCTTCAGCAGCCCAGGGACGCAGCACTGTTCTCTGACAGGTAAAGGCTCTTGTCTCTGCCCCACCTGGCCTCCCTCCTTTGCACTGTCTCCCCCCTTGCTCTGCAGTTGCATCTCGGGTCTCCTGACTAGGAGGTCTTGCCTTCAAGAGCTTCCAGGGCTTAGTTATTGGGGTCGCAACCTCTGAGAATTGAACAAAAGTGACCACTTCCAAAAAGTGCACTGAAATAAAAGCGTACAATGCACAATCTGAGGACAAGGAAAGCATCTCGTATCTAGACTGAGAGCCCCTCCATCATTAGCCTGCGGCCCATGTACATACACTGATTCCCCACATGGAGCAGCAAGTATGAGACAAGCCCCCTGATCCGTCCCTCATTAGAAGGATCTTTCTTGAGACTGACGTACTTTTTTGAAATCTAACAAAAGCCATGGATTTTTTCCCCCCATAAAATGCACATATCCTAATACATCTAAAATTTAGCATTCGTTTGCAGAAGCTTCGGGCTCCTCCTGGAGCCCAGTCACAAACATGCAACTCTGCTTTCTGGTGACATTCAATTAATTATGCATCTAAGCACCCCACCCCCTGATCCCCCTTTCAGATAGTTCTTCCTCCATAGGGTCTCCCCTAGACCCTCAGCTGGAAATCCTCTCTCCTTCCCTGGATTCCCCCACTCACTCTGGGGGTTCCCACCATCTGACTACGGGTCAAGGCCGGTTTCCCAGTAGCGCTTGCTATGGCACGTGGAGAAACGGCCAACGTTCCACTTTTGAATGGGGCTCATGGAAGGAGGGATCATGGCCGTCTCTTTCAATACACTGGACGTTTGGTCTCTTCTACTCAAATGTTAAAGCAGGTTGAGCAGTACAATTGGGTTGAATCGAAGTTTGCTTGTTGAATCAGACTCCTAACAGAACCAGGGGACAGGCAACTGATAAAACTATGTGAGGAGACACCCAAGAAGAGTGAGAATTTTTAATCCGTGAAGGTGCTGGATGAGAGGGCGTGTACATACATATATAATACCAAAGAAATCATGAAAGCTGTCAATAGCACGCACTGCCTCCCAGAATTTAAAAGACTGCAGTTAAGGGGGCCTACAAAAATTGAAAAAGACACGTGTTCTATTGGCTTTAACATGAATCTATGTAGTGAGGAAGGGACACATATGGCCCTCGTTATCCTGAGAGCTTATGAAAGTCATAGACACAAATAAGTTCAAGAAACGTTTAGAGATTGCTGAAAGAAATTACAGAAGACCTAAAATAAATGGAAGGACATCCTGTGCTCATGGGTCAGAAGACTTAATATTGTTAAGATGCTCATGCAACCCCAGACCATCTACAGAGCCAATGCATTCCCATTAGAGTTTTAATAGCCTCTTTTTCTTTTTTTTTTACAGAAGCAGAAAAACCTATTTTTAAATTCACATGGAATCTTAAGGGGCCCCCAATATCCAAACCAATCTTGAGAAAGAAAAACAAAGTCAGAGAGTTTGCACTTCCCAATTTCAAAACCTCGTACAAAGCTACAGTAATCCAAATAACTTGGTGCTCCATGAGGATAGACAGTAGGTCGATGGAACAGAACTGAGGGTCCCGAAACAAGCCTATACATCCATGGCTGACCAATTGTTTACAAGACCACAAAGTCCATTTAGCGAGGAAAGAACAGTCTCTTCAACAAATGGTGCCAGGACAGCTGGATTTCCACATGCCAAAGATAGAAGTCAGACCTCTCTCTTACACCATATAAATTTGAGTTAAAATTCAACCCAAATGGATCAATGATCTTAATATAAAAGCTAAAACCGTAAAACTTTTCGTGATATCGCATATGGCACCGTGTTTCTAGATCTGACAACAAACGCATAAGCAACAAAAGGAAAAAAATAGCTTGGACTTCCTCGAAATTTAGAACATTTGTGCCTCAAAGAACATTATCAAGTAAGTAAAAAAGGCAAACTAGAATGGGAGAAAATATTTGCAAATCATCTATCTCCTAAGGATTTACTCTCCAGGCTACATAAACTACTCCCTACAGTGCAACAGCAAAAAGAAAATTCAGTGAAAAAACGCGCAAAGGAATTGAATAGAGGGTTCTCCAAAGAAGACGTACAGCTGCCTAATATGCACAAGAGAAGATGTTCAATGTCATTAGTTATTAGGGAAATGCAAATCAAAATCACAATGAGCTACCACTTCACACCCACCAGGATGGTAATAATAATAGTACAAATAGTAACAAAATAGAAACAACAAGTGTTGGAGAAGATGTGGTGAAATTAGTGCACCGCTGATAGGAATGAAAAATGGGGCAGCTGCTGTGGAGAATAGTTTGGTGGTTCCTCAAAAGGCTAAACATAGAATTGCCACCTGACTCAGCAATCCCACTCCTAGGTCTGTACACAAAAAAACTGAAAACAGGGACTCAAACAGTTACTGTATGCCAATGTGCATTGCAGCATTAGTAATAGCTAAAAAGTGGAAACAATCCAAATGTCCACCAACAGATAACTAGATAAAATGTGGTCTGTCCATATAATGGAATATTATTCAGCCTTAAAAAGGAAGGAAGCACTGATACGTGCTACACCATGAGTGAATTTGAAAACACTGTGCTGGCTGAAATAAGCTGGACACAGAGGACAGATATGAAATGATCCCACTCAGATGAGGTACCTAGAATAGGAAAGTTCCTGGAGACAGAAAGTAAGAAAGTAGATTGGTGGTTACAGGGCTGAGGGAGAGGGTAGACCTGGAAGTTATGGTTCATAGGCTCAGAGTTTCTGTTTGTGGTGATGAAAAAGTTTAGGAAATAGTGGTGATAGTTGCACAGTAATATGAATGCACTAAATGCTGCGTAGTTATATACACTGTGTTTTAAGACAGCTTTAGAGAAATGTGTGGGCTATACTCCCATCATAGGTCATCAAAAACAGGATGGGATGAACCGCTGGCCTTTGCAGGCCCCGACTGTCCCAGGGCTTCGCTCCTCACCAGTGTGAGTGACAGAACCCCACACTGGGAGGCCCTTGCCTCAGCCATGAAGGCGTTTCTGGGATCCATGTGACTGGGGTCAGGTAGCCTGGGCTCTGCAAGGACCTGTCCCGGGATGCCAACAGCCACGGTGACTGTAGCTATTCCTCAGGCAAAAAGGAATGGCCATGCGCCCTTCTGGCGAGTCCTCAGCTGCTAGCCACTGGTGTGCTTTGGAGCACGGGATGTCTCCATGCATAACGTAATCACTCTTTTAGAGGAGTAGCCACAAAGGAAACTATATTAAACTTACTGGTGGTAAAAATAAAGTCTCTTACACACACGTGTGCATGTGTATGTGCACACACACAGACACACACACAGGCACTCTCTGTGAGTGACATCAGTGGCAGGTAGTAGCAATGACACCAGCCCTAGGAACACACCGCTTGCATGCCTGCAGGCCCGAGCTCCTCTTGGCTCCTTGATGGCATGAAAGCCCAGGCTCCCGTCACGGACCCCTGCAGCTTTAAGGCAGCTCGCTGTAGGCTAGGCCGTGCCCCCTGGCAGCATCCGTTAGGAGTCCATCCCTGTGAGAGAGGCTCCAGCCAGCTCAGACGAAAGAAAGCCGTACACGGTGATGAGAGACTCCAGGGCCTTGGCTGGGGGGGACCCGGGCTGCTCCCGGGAGCGGGAAGCACCGCCCTTGCCTCCTGGAGGAGGCCGTCTCTCCCGGGTCCCAGAGGAATCATTGGACCCTCCCTCTGTCTTACTCATTGCGGATGCCACAGCCTGAGTGAGGGCCTGCGAGCCAGTGTCAGGGCACAGACCCCGGGCTAAGTGACCCAGGGCAAGTGGAGAAAGGACTCTGCTTCCTAGACTCCCACCGTGGAGGGCGGCATCTACCGTTCTTCTCCCACCTGCGCTAAACACTGTGAGGGAGAAGCCATCTGCAGAGGAAGCTGGGGGTCAGTAGGTAGCAGGGCGGGATGAAGGACAGCCAGAATCCTAGTCCATATATTAAACCCAGGTCCTCCCTGTTAAAATCCAAATGCCACAGACTGAGAATCAAGGGTCAGGACCAGTGGAGGCTTTAAAAATATTTCCTCTCTAGGAATCTTAGGCTATGTTGTGCATCTGGAGAGGCTGGTGGAAAATTTGTGGGCTAAGGAGTTCAGGCTTCCTCCGCTTTCCACAACGAGCAGACAGCCCTGCTGCCTTCCTCTCAAAGCCTCAGCAGCTACGGCTGTGATCCCTCCCCGCTGAGGCCGAGTGGGGCCTGCTCCCCCATGTCAGCCCGCATGGGCCATGACATCCACCCCCTTGCAGAGACTGCGGTGTCTGGTGATGTCATCCCTTCTCCTGCCGCGGATCACAGGGACATAGGAATGACTCTCCTAGAATGAGTGGCAGGTGCAACCTGTTCCTGGTCGCAGCATCCTGCACGTTTGAGCTGGTGCCAGGTCAAAGGCAGGCGGGAAGCCAAGAGACGGGTCATGGCCCAGCTGGCAGAGAAGGGCACTCGGGCCGGGGTGGGGGCACATGGGGAGTGGGCCAGGGTTGGGCACAGTTCCCCGTGGTAGGGCTGCAACAGTGGGCCTGAGGTCAGTCACACAGGGAATTGTTCCAGCAGAGGGGTCAGGCCAGGCCCGCGGTCCGGACTGGGAGGGGAAGTGGGCTGAGTCCAGGGCAGGCCTATCATGCCTGCAAACAGACATCTCCTCTTAGCATATGGGGAAGTGGGCGCCACACTCCCCTTGCCCAGGGCACAGCAGAGCCAGGTTTGAGCCCCAGTCCCTCTCGGTCAGGTGGAACCAGTAGTGAGGATGTGAATGGCGAAGGGGCGGGGGGGGGGGGGGGGGGCGCGGCGATGTGGGGACCCAGAGGGACATTGGCTTGGTCAGGGAGATGCCTTCCTGGGAATTAGGAACTGCAGGCTGGGAATTGGTGCCCCAGGGGAGAATGGCCTCCACTGTCTGGGTTTTTCTCTCCCCCTGCTTGTCTTATCCTGTAGTAACTGACAGAATTCAGTTCAAAGTGACATTTGAACTTTGACCCCATGACACAGCCAGGTTCACCTCCGTGAACTTTGCAGAGGTGACTGGAATTTAAGGCCAGCTCACATCATCAGACATCCAGCAGGAGAGTGGCTCTCACGTGGCTGTCCACGCAGAGGGGGTGTGGATCTCAGGAATGAGTTTCTTAAAAGGCCCCGAGTCCCTGCGCCAAATGCCTCCCCTCCCTTTTCGGTTCCTGGACCCAATTCCAACGGGTGGTGGGGGGCAAGAAGGGGCTCCCACACAACACCAAGCTGGGTGCTTACAATTCAAGTCAGTTCTGACACTAGCCCCCTGCAGAGGCACCAGGTTCTGCAGGCTGAGGGCTCGGTCCGAGCAGGCTGCCCTCCATACCCCCGCTGCAGACGCTGGTTTCAAGTCCCAGTTGTCATCTGTGCTTCTGACCGACTGGCTGTAAACCAGAGGTTCCCATGACGTCCTCCTCGGGTTGAATTAATTTGCTAGAGCAGCTCAGAGGACTCAGAGAAACGTTTTACCTACTAGATTACTGGTTTGTTTTAAGAAGATGTGACAGAGGAGCAGTTGAGGAAGGGATGCACATGGCAAGGTATGGGGACAGGGCGCGGTGCCCAAGTCCTCTCCAGGCGTGCCGCTCTGCCCCAAATTTCCTTGTGCTCACCTCCCAGGAAGCTCTCTGAACTCCTTCTGGATTTTTATGGAGGCTTCATTACAAACGCATAATTGACGAAATCCTTGACCACCTCGAGCCCCTCACCCTCCCTGGAGGAGGTTGGGGGACTGAAACTGCCAACCCTCTAATCACAGGATTGGCTCCCCTGGAAACCAGCCCCATCCTTAGGTTATCTAAGGCTTTCCGAAAGTCTCCTCATTAACATAACAAAAGACACCTTTCTCGCTCTTCTCCCTAGAAATTCCAAGGGCTTTAGAAAAAGTGGAAGGGGTGGGAAGCCAAATATATAGTTCTTACTATAAGTCACAGTATCGCCCCACCCCCACACCCCAGGCACACTGCATTGTCCTGGAGGCTGGCAGGGGAGGTCAGGCGGGGGTCTGAGGAACATGCCCCCCATCAGTCCTGCTACTCCCTGGTCACCTGCAGGGGGGTTAGGACAATCCTGAATTTGCCCTCTGGAGAAGCACTTGCTGCAGTTTGCAGAGAACATGTTACTGTGGTCCCCAGCCTGTCCTGATTCATATTCTGTCTTGCACTGATGTTCCCCTTTCCCTGATCATTGAAATCATGCGAAGATGGAGGTGATTCTGAGTGATGTATATTTGTATACATGGACCGCAGGCCAGATCAGAGCCCACCAACTCCTATTAAAGTTCAGTTCACACTTCCTCCCTTGCCTTCCCCGCCCTCTGTCTAAAACAAGAAGGGCATTAGAACAAAAATGTTGATACAGAAGCTATTCATAAGAGTCACGCATATATCCTGTTCTGGGAACCACACTGAGCTCCTCCCAGGGCTGTCCCAGGGGTCTCATCACAACCTATCAAAGAAAGGTCAGTTACTGGTCCCATTTGACAGACGAGGAAACTGAGACTTGAAAAGGGAGGTACACAGCCTGGGGTCACACAGCTGAAAACAGATGCACAGGGAAAGGAACCTGGAGTGCTGGGCCCCAAGCACATGCTCTATACCACCTGGGTGCAGCACTACCGTCTCCCTCCATGCCTTACTCCCAGCCCTGGCGGTCCCTAGGGAAGATGTTTCAGGTGAGAATAATCAGTGTTATTGGGGATATGCTGACCAGTCAGATTCCACCCCTGCCCAGAATACCCTTATTACATCATCTTTCCAAGAAGAGGTTTAGGATTAGTTTACCTGGTTCTCAGTTGGCTAATTGGTTAAAAACCATGAACGCCAAATATTTATTTGCTGTGTCTTTGTTGAGCAATCTTATTTGGATACGGAAGGAAGGAGAAACATTCAGAAAATTAAAGTGCCATTTCAAGATGAGGAATAAATACTAAGCGGAGGAAAATCACTGCTGCTATTGGTTGATGTTAGGGACGGAGCATTGTCCACGTTAACGTGGGCGAAGTGTTGGGCTGTCCTCAGGGTTTCGGACGCTCCCTAAGAACTGCAGCTGCCTGTTGTGGCCAATGTTTGGTTTTAACCACTAGCTTGTTGGGGACAGACTGCCTTATTGATCAAGGCACTCCCGTAAAGCGGCCCCTCACTGTGTATCCGGGGCCCCGTCATCACTGCATCGAGCGGGCAGCCACACTTGCTTTAAATGCTCAGCTCCTTCCAGCAAGTCCAGTCTGTCCCCCTAGCCAGGTCAGACCTAGGGGTTAAAATTTACACATTTTAATGCTATTAGCAAGGTTAAATAACAGATAAAAATGAATATACAACAACCACCAAACATCACAGGCATAAGGAGGGAACAGGTGAGGAGCCTGCCCTGAGCCCCAGGTCTCAGGGGGCAGCCCTGGTCCTCCCTGAGCCTACCGTGGTTTGGGACCTGGCGGTGACCTCAGGAGCTCCCCCGCATGTGGCGCCAAGGACCCAGGCTCAGAGCCCCCTTGTGCACTTCCGGGTGGCCCCAGGCTTCCCAGGGGGGGACTGGGCCGATTCCAACATGGTTGCTCTGTGGGGAGGGCACCCCAAATATACCCTCTGGCTGGGCTGGCAATGGCAGGCCCTCTGCTTGCTTGCAGGAGGCGAGGCCAGACAGGGTCCCCACAGCCACCCCACACTGGCTCAGATGGAGAATGGACACGTCCTCCAGAGTTCCCTGCCTGTCCCAAGTCACTTCTGTTCAAACCCACAGGCCGGAATCGGAACCCGCTACATCCCCCAGGGACTTCAAGAAGCTCTTGGCCCGCCATCCCTACCCGGAGTGGTGTCCTGCCCCCAATGGCCCAGTGAGGGAGCCATGCCCTCATCACACACTGCCTGCGGGCCTGCAGTACAAAGCTCATTTTTCCCCCTGTTTTGGGTACAGTTGAGATAATTTTTAATACATTCCTTTTTGCTCTTCATCAACTTCAAATGTACCAAGATGTCCTGAGGGCAAAAGAACGATTTAGCTCTGATTAGAAGCAATGCTCTTGGCCCAACGCCTCACTCATTTTGAAATACTGACATTAGCCGGGAAATCACTCAAGCTCTGGTTACTTCCTTTGCTTAATTAAGTGGCTCTGCAGGTGACTCAAGCCTTTTATTTTTCAGAATGACATCAGACTTATTTTCCATTTTAATAGCCTGGTTACTTCATCGATTTTTTAAAATCCAATTTCACTTTCTAGAGCAACTTTTTATCTTTTTTTTTTTTCTCCTCCGTCCCAGGGAATGTTAACTCCCAGAGTGTCTAAACACTAAGTTTTAGAAATGCTTGGATTTTTTTTTTTATAAGTCCAGGGTCCAAAATTAGAATTTGAAGGAGGAATTAGAGGTATAATCCCTATTTGCTAATTATGTAAAATGTTGGAGTTTTTAGTTTAATTAGCTATCTGGTGCTACTTCTGAGAGGGGTCTATGGATCTTGGTGACCGTATGTGGGTCCCTGTAAGAAGCCCCATCTGGTCTCAGGTCCCTCCTGGCCCCAGAACTCTCTTCAGTCTCCCTCCTTTCCCTTGTCAATTTGAGGATGATTCCAACCTCATAACTAAAATGTTTTGAGCTCACTTAATATTTATCATGCATTTGCATAACATTTATTAATCAGAAGGTTCTCATTGCTATTTGATTGATTTGGTTGTTTGAGGGGAGACATGAGAATTTCTCATTTTAAAGTAACACAGTTTAGACTCACAGCCTTACGAAAAAGCAGAGAACTTCCCAGGGCTTGAGGGTACTTCAGAACTTCAGTGATATATGCTTATTGTTTTAATCCAGGAGGAGGCAAAGATATATATAATGCATGCAGTAGTCATTCATTACATGTTAATGTCTTCCTTCTTTAATACTGGCAGAATGATAATTAGAGGAAATTATTTGGCCACACATCCTAATAATTACTTTGCCATAGGAAAGATATCAACGATCTTGCTCTTAGAAAGCCCCGATTCCTCTCAAGAACTGAGTAGATTAATTCTCAGCAAATGTCCTATTTGAAGCAAAGCTGTATCATGATGAAATATGTCATGGGCTATCCTTCCAAAAAATTCTTCCTGACTCATAGCTGTGATAAAACATTGTACCAAGCATGAGTGGGAACAAAGAAACATGAGCTGGGTTTCTGTACTTGGGTTATTAATGACAGCTGGGAAAGACAGCTAGCACGGAGACACACAGGACAAGAACCAGTGGATGCTGGTGGGAGAGTGAGGGCGGAGACAGGCGTTAAGGAACAGGGTAGATGGTCCCTCCACCCTTAGTAAGAGCACCCCAAATCCTGGCAGTTCTCACAGGGCTCTACAGTCCGGCTCCCAGCCTCTGCTGCTGTTGGGTTAGCTGCACGCGTGGCTGGTCTCCCACGTTGCCTGGGGGCTCAAACCCAGAGACAAACCCCAGCCCCTCTCCGATGTCCCACAAAATCTCCTGTTCAAGAGACGTGTGTATGTGACAGGCTTTACTGCATGGTGAGTGTGGAATGCCTGGCTCATAGAAGGTGTTCAGTGAACCTTCATCAGAGGAATTAATTGGGGGACTCCAAATGCAACGCCAGAGTAGACATCTTTGTGCGTAGAAGTCTCCCGCTCCCCACCCCCGAGGTTCTTACTCTGGGGCCCTCATCCCGCATCACAGCCCTCCCTGTTGGTGCCACAGAGAGACCCGTCTGCTCCTCACGGTTCTCGCCTAGTCCCTGCGCTCCTCCAACTCCCTGCTGGGACTGAGGCCCTCAGTCGGCCCGTTCCTCCACCCCACGCGCTCCGGGTGTGCACCTGGGGGTGGGGTCCCCTCTGGCCCATACCCCCACCACCAGGAGGGGAGGAAGCGTCTGGTGGGAAGGAGGTGGTGGGTTCCTCCGGACAGGAGCTGCCTCGTACCAACCCCTGGGCCTCGTGGCCTGGGCTTCTCTGCTGGAGCTGATGTTCTGGCAGAACGGCTTCCTCTTGGCCCAGTTCCCAGGACACCAGGTAACTGGGTCGTTATCAGGGAAGCTGAAGCCAGCCTCCGATGAAGACACTCTGCCTCATCTGACCTTCTCCTGGGGCCTCTGTCTAATGGGACCATGTTGTCCTTTCTTTGCACAAACCCAAACTACTCACTTTCTCAAAACAGCAATAGTTTTAGGGATCATTACTTGTAGTAAACTTGTAAAGGGCAGCAGGAGAATGGCTAACATGAGAGTCCGGAGGTCCTCACCTCCGGCCAAGGGAAGGCAGAAAGCTCTGGGGGGCACGCCAGGACCTTCTGAGGGATGCTGTTATTTTTTTTAACTGGGACGTGGACACTCTAGGGTTCGTAATTATTCCTTAAACTGCTCAGATGCATTTTACGTGCTCTTCAGAATGTACACATTTCATGAAGTGAGTGGTGTATTCTACCATAAAAACCTCTGCCATGACTTCCTCCCTGGCCATTCCCCGAGGCCAGCACGCTGGGGTGCACGGGGAGCACCACCCACTCTGCCACGACCGCCTGCTACCCCGCCTTCCCCCGCCTCCCAGCTACAGCCTGTCCTGGTTTTGGTAGCCTGGGGCCACTGTCAGACAGCAACATTGTGGACACCCCTCTGTCTTCTGCACCTGCTACAAAATGGGAATTATAAGAAAGAAGGTGTTGCACTGAGTTCTGCTTCCCAGACTGGAACCCGCCTCCATCCTGAGTCTCTCCATGCTGGGGAGTCTGTTTAGGATGCACGGACACTTTCTGATGTAGGACATTGACTTCTTTTACTCACTGGGGGCTGAGTGATGGCATTGTGAGAGCCTGGGCTGGCCTCCTCAGCTCCATCCCTAACCGTCCCTGGCTCTGCGTTCCTCTCCCCCAGGACCTAGACCTCACCTCTCAGGTCACCCCTCCACCACCCGTCAACTGCGGCTTCCTCAGATTGCACGCCACTGTGTTACCTGCTCAGAGCCCACCCTGGCCTCACCTTTTGCCTGCATGTTAACTTGGTGACCTGTCCTTGACCGTCTGTGGAAGCTTCTCTGTGAGAAGGTCACTGCCAAGCCGCAGTCTTGGTGAATGCCCATCAACCTCTGACTTTGCCCAGCTGGCCACAGGGCCGGTACAAGAGCACCTCATGGCCCTCTGGACTCTGAAGCTGCCACAGATGCCACTGAGCAGACTCATGCTTTCCCTTTGAAGTGTTTGTCCACAAGGCAGACACATTGCACCAAAGCAAACATGTGGGCCATTGGGAGGGGTGCACGTGAGTAGCTGTTGGTGTGTTGGTTGCAGCAAATGCTTATTTGGCAAACATTCGAGGACTTCCAGCTGGACTAGCTTGCCTGTGTGTCTGCAGCACTGTAACAAGGATCCCAGCTCAGTGGGCAGGGCTGGCTATTGGTGTAAACTTGCTGGCCCAGCCCCTCCTCATCCTTCCAGGTGGCACCGTGTGGGTGCATCACCTGGGCCTGGATGCACTTTCTCCTCCTGCCACTGCCTGGGCCTAACCCAAAGTGATTTGGGGCACATTGCTTAGCCTGTCTGAGCCTTAGTTTCCTCGAGCATCTGATGGGGGTAATAATCTAACAGGGGCTTAAATGAGATAAACGAGGTAACCCTGTGAGCATTTGGTTCCCGTAGCTTTTTGTGGCCACAGTGATGCTCTGGTGAACATGGTGCCGTGATCCTTCCCCAGATTTCCACGTGCCAATGCAGTATAGGCTGCCCTCCCCACTCGGCTTTCTTCTCCTATCCTGGCATTTCTGGAGGCGCCAACCTGCAGGACGTTTACTCTGTTAACATTTTCAGACTTGCACTGCAGGGGGCGCTGCAAGGCACCCCAGCTTGGCAGGTCAGTGACCCCGCTGGTGGCAAAGTGTCTCTCTGGAAGTGAGTGGCTGGCGATAAAAAGAGACATAGACACAAACAAAAGCCCAGGCTTCAGTTTCACACTGATTGTGATACAGAACTGAGGACAGAAGACTCTGGTCAGGCCTGATTGTTGGGACCCACCCAGCCCAGTGATAGCAGCGTGTGGGAGGAGCCCGTGAGCCCCAGGGGGAGGGAGGGCCTGATGGAGAGGAGCCGAGGCTCACGGGGGGTTGGGGGGGTGAGGGGTGTGAGGAGACTTAGCCCAAGCGCATTCAAGGGAAGGGGTGTGCATATGATGGTGATTTGGGGGCAGGGAGGGTGGTGTCTTGGGGGACATAGGGGTGGGAAGAGAGCCTTCTATCCACTGGGTCCAAGTCCTGAAAAGCAGAAACTGGCTGGTCTCTCTGTTCCAGTGGAAAATTCCTCTGGAGAGGGAGTCTGATGGGCTTGAAGTCTGTGATGGTTAATTTTTTGTCAACTGGACTGGGCCTCAGGGGGCACAAATGTTTAGTCAACCATTATTCTTCATAGGGTGTTTCTGCAAGGGTGCTTTGGTTTGACCTTAACATTTAAATGGATAGATGGAGGAAAACAGATTGTTCTCCCCAGTGTGGGTGGGCCTCATCCAATCAGTTGAAGACCTGCCTAGACCCAAAAGGCTGGCCTCCTCTTCAAAACAGTGACAGCCTCCTCTGGACTGCCTTTGAGCTGGGACGTTGGCCTGCTCCTGCTTTCAGACTCTGGCTGAAATATCGGCTCTTCCTGGGTCTTGAGCTTGCTGGCTTTCACCCAGAGCTGAGACACAGTCCTTCCTAATCGCAGGCTCTGAGACTCAGGCCGGAGCAGCACCTTTGGCTCTCCCGGGTGTCCAGCTCGCCAACTGCCGTTTTGGGGGCTTCTTGGCCTCCTTACAGTAAATCATGTTTGGTGGGTCCTATTGGTTCTGTTTCTCTGGAGAATCTGACAAATGCAAGGTCCCGTGGACCCGTGGCTCCCTGAGGCACACCTCTGTGATCGGGGAGGCAGTTCCCAGACAGGGAGACATTGTGTTGTGAGCTGGGCAGACCCCCAGAGAGCTCTGCAGGGGCCCCTCCACACCAAGAGCAGCAGCCTTCCCTGTGTTCCTGGAGTATGTTGCCTGTATATCTGTGGAACAGCGTGTGTGTGTGTGTGTGTGTGTCTGATCTCTACACTCCACGTGGCCAATGGTTCAGCCCTGGGACGGTACTTAAGCCTTTGTATGTCAAGGCCTAACCCAAAGCTGGAATGTGGGTGCTGCTCAAGTGTGGCTTCTGAGTTAACTGGAGGAGGGTGGCGGGCAGCCCACAGAGCTGGAGGAGCCCAAGCCCGCCTGACTGTGGTGACAGAAGGGCCTGCCCGCCAGACGGCCCCCCAGCCCACACAGGCTGCAGTACCTGCCCTTTCTCTCAGCTGGCATTGCAGTGTCCCCGGCACTTCCTGGAAGGTTCTGCAGGGTGGGCAAGGGGCTGCCCAAATGGACAGTGCAAGACTCCAGGGCCAGCTTCCTGTGAGCCTGGCATCTGGACGTGTTGGTGTATTTTTCAAGTGGTTTTGAAACTTGTAGACACCAAGGGGCCACACCAGGCCTGTGATGTTCTCTTTCATGCAAGACTGACCTGTGAATGAGGAACACCGGCCAAGCCCTGGGCAGCACCCAGCAGCTGTGGGCGTGCATCCCTGCTGCTCCCTTATTTCAGAGCCCAGAACCATGCAAACCACACTAGGTGTCAGCAGGAAACAAGTGCAGGACCCTCAGGGCCCCCGCCCTGCCTGCCCCTTTAGAGTCCGTGACAGGGGGCCCTGCCCAGGCCCTGTGGGTCCCTTGCCCAGTGCCCTCCCTGTCTGGGGACCCCCCTCATTCTGTTTCCCATAAATGGAAGTCTGTCTCCTTCACCCATTAGTGTGTGTAACCTACAGGGAATTGTGTGGTGACCTCAGCTTAGTGTGGACCCAGCGGGACCAGGATCCTGCATCTGCTGTGTCTGGTCAAGTGGTTAGGATGTCCTCAGACTCCACCCACTGCAGTCATGCAGCCATAGTATTTTAATACCAGAAGATCCTCTGGTGATGTCTGAGCATCTCCCTTGATGAAGGCAGAAAGTTCTATACACACAAGACCAGCAGTGGGAGGACCAGAGGCACTTGACGAATCCCTGCACCTCCTTGCCAGGGTAGAGCTGCCCTGCACTACCAGGGACCACCCATCCTCGTGGCCCTTCCCGACACTATAGGGTCTTGGCAGATATCATATAGTAAGACGAGCTCTCACTGGAGTAAAGTGGGGCCTAATTCAGTGATTGGTGGCCTTCTGAGAAGAGAAAACGGAGACCCAGGGACACGCGGAAGGCCATGTGAAGACAGGCAGAGATGGGGGGTGATGTAGCCACAAGCCAAGGGCTGCTGGACGAGGGGAAGCAGGGTCCTTCCTCGGGGCCTTCAGAGAAAGCTCAGCGAGGCTGCCACCTTATACCGGGAGTCTGGCCTCCAGAACCATGAGAGAATAAATGTCTATTGTTATCAGTCACTCGGTTTTGGGTTATTTGTATGGTAGCCCTAGGAAACAAACATGTCCTCACGCACCGCCAGCTGACATTATAGTGGTGCTTTTCTCCTTTTCGTCTGCCTATTTCGTCCCCCAGCTGCCCTGGGAGGGCGTCACTGGCCAGGGTACTCTCAGAATCACCCCTAGTGACCAGCCCAAACTCCACTCACTCATCACTGAAGACCAGGGTCAGATCCGCTTGTGTTTACGCGTGAAATTCTTCTTTTACTCATATCGCAACTGTGGTGCTTCCCAAAGCGTGGGGGGTGTGGTGATTGGTAAGCTGGTGCCAGGTGGTGTGTGCATGATTTTAACAGTCATATAAAAATGTTAATGAGACTTGGGAAAAGTGTAACTTGTACAGCAAACCCATTTTCATGGTCATTATTGCCTGAGAAAAACGAGTTAATTTAAAGTTGATGTAAAGAGAAATAATAAATAGATGTGGCCCATGGTGGCACATGATTTGCTGGAATTTGAGCACTATTGCAGTGGAAGAAACAGTGTTGTTTTTTTGTGGGGTGGCTGATAACTGGGGGTTCAAATTTGGCTTTTCCTGCTGGTGCTAGGACACTGGGCAATTGTTGAATCTCTGAACCTCAGATTTCACTTCTGCACAATGGGTTCATGAGGCCCAAACTGGAGACTTTGTCAGCCGGATTAAGGCAAAGGGCAGATGGGAATGTGCCTGGTGCTTGGCATAGGCAGATGGTCAGCAGATGAGGCTTTGCTCCAGGGCTCTGCCGGGAGGCTGGGAGGGCCCTTCTGCAGTGCCCACTGGGCACCCGTGGCCACGCCATTCCTGTCCTCTGCCTAGAAGGCTGCCTGGCTCATGGGAAGCAGCAGGCTTGTCCTGGTGGGAAGGCAGAGGCCCTGCCAGGTTGCCTGGGCCATGTGAGGACCTTGTGATGAGTGACAGCTCTCCTTAGCTCCTAAGTCTTGGGTCACCTCGGACCTACAGGCATCATGCTAAAACAATCCTTTCGCTCTTGGAGCTTTCTGATAAGCACACCTTGAATCACCCTGGCGGTGCCTGGTGAGCTCAGCACAAGAGTGCCTGTTGCATTATAAGACTGTCCTGGACCACGCTTTCTGCAAAGTTCTGGCAAGAAGGCAGGTGGGCCCCTTGCTTACACAACCATGAGAATACCCTCCTCCAGACGGCTGCCCAAGAGGAAGGTCTTGTCCAGAGGCCTGAGTGTAGCACCCTCAGGGCCACAGCTCGCCTTTGGCACACCACACACAGCTGCTCCCTCCCACCACCACAGGGACCCTGGCACTACTGCATCTTGTCCGGACGTTTCCCAGATTCCCAGGCCGCCATGATCCCACTTCCAAGGTTTCTCCCAAATGTAGATGCCAGACTCTAGACTCACGGTTGTGAGGGCCTCTGCAAAGTCCTGCCAGCCCATATTCTGGCACCTCCTGCACGATCAGCTACTCAAGAAATTTTTTAGAACTGACTTGAACTCACTTTTTATCCCATAACTTTGCCTTATGCAAGTAATGTCATCATTAGAAGTATGGGCTTCGTTTGCTGTATTTATGATACTTGTATATTATAAATATACAACACACATAAATATCTGATATTAATTTAGGTGATCGATATTTTTATTGTGGTAGAATATACATAACATAAATTTTACCATTTCAATCATTTTTAAGCGCACAGGTTAAGGCCCACAATTTCTCATTGATTTGAAAATACTGATTTTAGTAAGGCTTGGATAGGTTGGGGAAATTCACCTGTGCTCAGGGTATCTCAACGGGCGGGACAGAGACTTAAACGCAGGCTGCCTGATTCCAAACCCGTATTTGTCATGATAACAATAATGACAAAAATGATGGCTAACATTTATGGAGGCTTTACCGTGTGCCAGGCATTGTTCCAAGCACTTAAACATGTATGGATTTATAATCTCATATGAACTTATGCCTAAAATCTCACTTGTATTTATGTACCTATACATTCATATTTATTATATATAAATAACAAATTAGAGAATTTGCACATCACTTTTCACTTCCCAAAAACTTAAACTACTAACAGCCTACTGACTGGAAACCTTACTGATAACATAACCAGTCGATTAACACATATATTGTATTCTATTATGTATTATATACTTTATTTTTACAATAAAGTAAGCCAGAGTCTCTCAAACTGCCAAAATATTTCCAATATATTTACCGAAAAAAACTGATACAGAACTGGACCTGTGCAATTCAAACCTGGTATTCAAGCCTCAACTGTAATTTCCATAATGCACGTGAGTGTATGCTTATACACATAAAACCTCGTTTAACCCTTAGGTCACGCCTGTGAGGAGGGAACCATTTTCACCCTCATTTTACAGATGAGGACAGAGGCCCAGGTTGCTGAGGTGTGCACTGCAGCCCAGACTGTCTGGCCCGGGGCTGTGTGGCAGCCCCACTCAGAGGAGGGTGGATTGGTGGAGGCCTCTCCTGACGCCTGCCATGGCACCCTCCCCACACTGGGCCAGGGGTGTGACTTCAGTCCCTCTCACCCAACAGGAAGCAGGAAGCAACCCTATCTTGGCCTGGGCCAGGGCTGAGAGGGAGAAGCCCCAGGCCTCCGGAGGTCCTGTCTGCCCACTCAGTGCAGGCAGTATGCATCTGTGCATCCAGAGGGTCCCGAAGGGCAGCGGTGGCCTTGAGGCTTGGGGAGGGAGCAGCTCCCTGGGGACTGGCCTGGTGACCCTCAGCTCGTCACTAAGACACCTCCACAAAGATGGGCCCTCATGGAAATGGAGAGCCAGCCAAGTCCTTGGAGAGAACAGGTCTGGGTAGCCTGGGAGGGGCGGGTGATGGTCTCCATGTTCCCAAAGGCCCTGGAGTGCGGGAGGCGGCAGCGAGCGGGGCCTGGCGGGTGTGGGCACACTCTGCCTGCATCGCCAGCCGGCTCTGCAGGAGCGCACGCCCTCTGTGAGCTGGAGTGCGTCTGGCGGGGGGCTGGGGAGGGTGGGTCTGGCTGAGAGAGAGCCTGCTTCTTCATAAGGCCCATATCTGTTACCTTTCAGCTGCAGCAGCACATGAGGTTTCTGGTTTTATGTATTTATTTTCTGGTTCTGGCTCCTGGCCTGCATCTCTTTTCACAAAAGCAGCTAGAGCGCTGGGCTTCTAGAGATGTGTGCCTGGCAGCACTCAGGAAAATCAAATTACAGCGTAGGAGCCGGGCGCTGTGCTTGCAGCTTGTTCCTGTGGCATGAACAGCTGACACTCGGGGGACGTCCCATGGCATTGCCTTTCCCCGAATACACTGTCGTAATCATTTGGGGGCTTTTGTGCTGCTTTTACAAAAACCTCCTATTTTAATTGGACCTTCTAAGGGTATTGTACTTAGAAGACATTTTCCTTTCTTCCCTATGATGTAAAAGAGGCAGTGATTTTGCCTTTTCTTCTCTGGTGTTCCAGCCACCCCTCCTTTATACCCAGCAAAGCCCTTGGCCTTGAAGGTACCGGTGTGCTACGCAGCTGAGAGGGAAGGTGATGGGGAGAAGACAGAGCTGGGAGGGGCCCTCTCTGTCTCCCCAGTGCCGGGCCTGCTCACAGAGCCAAGGGGCCGGAAGAACCACCCCCCTTCCTCCGTCAGCTGCAGAGGGGCTGGCTGTTTTCTATGGCCATAAGGAACAGAGGGGGCTACAGGGATGAGGGACCCCTGGCCCGAAACTGGACGTCTTTCCCGAGTGGCCATGTGCCCATTGCGTGCTGGGGGGCTGATGTGGGCAGGCATGGAGGAGGCGCAGGCCCTGCTGGCCCCCAGCCCAGCTCAGACCCCTGCTGGGTTGCACACCTATATGGGACCTAGCTTCATGCCTCTGGGTTCCCATTTCCATACCTATAAAATGGGCTAATGTTGCCAATCTACAGGGCAGTTGGGAGATTGAGAAGTAATGCATCTGTGACAGGCTCAGCACCGACAGAGGGGACCTGGGGAAACTCTCGGCTTCTTCCCAACCCAGTGAGCCCAGGGGCTGCTGACAGCCACATTCTTAAATGTCTGCTCACCTGGGCAAGGGCTGAGTTTCAGGTCTTCCTCTACCAATTTAACAGCCCCTGATAGCCCAGAGCGGCCCAGGATCCTGTGATTTCAGCTGAGAGAGGCAGGCTGGGCCCCAGCTAAGGACATGGGGTGTGAACACTCCGGCCAGCAACAAGCCTAAGGCTTCCAGAACCAACCCAGAGAGCAGGGCCCAGCCCCACTCCCCTCTCACCACTACCATGCTCCTACATGTACACACACGCTGACATGCACTTCACACATATACACACATGTTCATACATGTGTACACACGATACACAGACATACCCATCTGTGTGTGCACATGCCACAAAGACATGTGTGCGCACACTCACACATGTGTGCACACAGATATACATGTACACACATGCATAGACAGTCAGGCATATCTCTGCATGTACAGGCACACTAACACTCACGGGTCCACCTACACTCACACACCATCAGCAGGGTCTGGCCATCATGCAGGGGTGGCCTTACGAAGAGGAACAGTCTTCTGATCACCATCCCCTCGTGGGCCTCCTGGTCACCAAGGGCACAGCCAAGGGCATCCTTAGAATGCAGAGTCCCAGGCAGGGAGGGGGACTGCCCAACTATACCTGGTGGCCTCAGGGCCCTTGTGGAGCACATGTGGCAGCCCCTGGCGATGCACATCCCTGCAAGCTCAAGCCACTTGTCCCCGCTTATCCCCTGTAACTCACCGGCCACCTCTGGCCTCAGGAGGACCCGGTTCAGGCCGGCACTGCTGGGGCCTCGCAGTCTGACTGCAGGACCCTGCATGAAGACTGTCACTGAGGGCTGGGGCCGTGAGAAGGGTGGACCCTGCGGCCCACATACTGAATCCAGGCCACCCACTGGCCAGACGGAGCACAGGACTTGTCACGGACAGTCATCTCCTGAGCCACCCGCCTCGGGTCCCGACTGTGGGAGCTGCAGCAGGTGAGGCGACCAGTGCCCACCCTGCTGTCCATGGGCGGCTGCACAAGGCAGATGCCCAGTGGGGAAGGCTCGCCAGACCCTCCCAGGCCCAGGGAGTTTGGTTCCCTGTGCCCTTCCCAGGCCGGGTCCTACAGCCGGGAGGAGGAGGAGCAGGACAATCCAGCCTCAACTGGGGTCCTTCCTTGTGGCCAGAGGTGCTGGGTGAGTTACTGCAAAAGGTGCAAGAAGAAACTGTCCCTGTTCCCCCCCACACTGTCCCTGGTCATCCTGCCTAGGCGCCAGCCTCCACCTCCCTGCCTCCCTCCTTCTCTCCCCCAGCTCCCAGCTTCCATGACTCAGTTCTGATCCTTTTCCACGCAGAGCAGATTGTCTATAGACATGGGTCTCTCTGAGCTCCGGGCCTTCCTGCGCATATCCCCAGATGTGCTCTGCCGAGCACAGGAGTCTCCCGCCTTAGCTATTAAAAAGGAAGGAAAAGGTAGGTGCCTGTAGTTGTATGGTTTTTTGTTTTGTTTCTTTAACATTTCCCAGATCAAAGTCTTAAGCAAGACTCCTCTATCCTTGACCAGAGAAAATCCCAACAGTGATTTTTTAACCTACTGTGGGGGAAGTAGAGGTTTCCAGCGTCAATCTGAGGCTGAGAATGAAAAAGAGCTCACACGAGTCAGATCAGCCGGGCGCAGATGAAGCGAGTCTATCTCGGGGGTTACAGAGTCAAATCGAGGTTCTTGAAGCCCCTGCTCACGCTTTGGGAGGAACCGCTTCTGGTTTGCTCTTCAGGGCTCTTGCAGCTGGATTGTCCAGGGCAGAATGTCTGTACCTGTTGGGTCCTTTCCTGCTGCTGCTGAAATTACTAAGGGGCTCTATTGGCCCCTATAGTTAATAGGGGAGGAGGACAGGATTGGATCTAGACACACCCTCGCCACGCACACTGAAGTCTTCCTCTGGCTTCATCCCCAGAATTCACCTTCCCAGTTCAGGCCTGGGCTTATTTGGCGGTTTAAGAAGGCTTTTAAGTGAGGAGGCATTTATCTGGGATCGAGGCCTTAGCAGGTGTTGCCCAGGTCTAAGAGCTGCACCCACACACCAAGTGGCAGTGCTCAAACTTGGGGGTCCTTTTAGGTAAGGTCATCCAGTATAGATGGGAGACTGGCCAAGCGTTCCTGTAACCTTAGGCCCCAGATAGGAGCTGAATCTAACATCTTCGGGGAAACAAGGATGTTTAGGTCGAGGAGAGAGACTCATGCGGTGCAAAGGAGCCTCCTTTCCCACCCTCCCCTCAAAGCCAGCTGATGCCTTCCTAGGGCCAGATAGGCAACCTGCCTCTCCCTTCTCCGTCTGGCTCCATGGTCGACTTGAGGGGGTGGCCCTTATTAAATGGACGTTCCACTTTTAATCTAATAAAGCCAGTCCATTAAAGTCCTTCCCTGCTGAGGGACAAAGGGAAGCAGTGCACATACACATGCACATGGGTGCACACGCATGACCATCAGAATGTGCTGGGAGGGCAGCAGTCATGCCAGTGAAGGAATGAAATATACCTGTTTCAGAGAAAGCCCAGTCATTGGCAGGCCATTCCCTTCCCAGAAGAGGCACGTCTGTGGTTGGCGCCCTATGTTTAGGTCTATAGTTGAACTGCAGGATGTTTTGTTTTATCCAGAAATTACCGTGGAGTGCCACTGGTGCCAGCTACGTAGATTTCTTGTGGACGCTATAGAACACAAGAGAAAATAAAACGATCTTTCTTCAGCTCAGAACCACAATGTGGAAAAAGTCTACCCAGCTGGAAAGGGAAAGATAACATCATCAGAGGCCAAGGAAAAAATAGTAACCCTCTTTACTTTTCCCTCAAACTGACAAATTTGACTTGTCACATGCAAGTTCAACTTGTGGACAGTCCACTCATGACCGATCATCTCCATGGTAACTGCTGTGTCACGTGATGGGACAGAAGCTGTAGAGACGGGGGCAGAGCAGCTTTCCAGGCTGCTTTTCTTCTGGCAGATTCCACGAGGTCAGCCTCATTAGCAGGAGCGGAACTGAGACCTCGTTTAAGTCACTGGCAGATCCTTAAAGAAGAATGAAGATATTTTAACACCTTCTCTTCCCATTCTTGGGACCCCAGCCAGGATCGGGGAAGCCAGGAATACATTCCAGAGCCATCCCAAGTCCTCTTTTTAATTACTATTACACATTTCTACCTCTTTAATTTACAACTGCTTCTCCCTTCTCTGTCCACGGCATTTGTTTTTATACGAGAAAACGCTATTTTTTCTAGTACATGCTGTATATACTATATCTATAGAAATGCTATAGAGTTTATTCGTGTTCATAGATTCAAAGCGTGAGATGCATCTCGCCTGCTAAAAGCATCTGTGACTCTCTCCGGCAAGGAGGTGTCCGGCTGCCTGTCCACGTGGGCCACGCCCTGCCGCCCTCTCCAGGGCCGGCCTGCAGAGGGCTGTGCCCAGGCTACTAAGGCAGATCTGCTGGCCCACGTCTCACGCACTTGCTGTGTCTGCCACAGGACAAAGGCCCTGGTATCTCCAGGCTAATGAAGCCTTTGGTCAAAGCACAATGATTGCAAACATCTCTTGGGCGTCCTTGCACTTCACCTGGGGCAGGTGAGTCCACCAGTCCCTTCAGGGCAGCCTCCTCCCCCGAGTCTGTTCTGCAGTGTTGGTGTGAGCATGCGGGTGCATTTTAATCAATCATGTTGGCCTTTGCTGTCTGCCTGGGGCAACCCCAGCTCACAAGCAAATGGCGTGTGTGTGTGAGAGCTGCCGAAATGAACAAAAATCACCCACAGGAGAGCAAAGCCTATTTATTTGGTGCCTGTTCTAGAAAGGGAACCAGACACTACCATTTGCATTTGGCAGAAACTGAGGCAGGCCAGGGCATGGGAAAGCTTCATGGTGGAAAAGGGGGAAGCCCTAGGTGTGCCCTGCTTGGGGGCTGTCAGTGAGGGAAGCTGGAGGCCTGCTCACTACTGTAGGCCAGGCATCCTATGTGATCGGTGAGGGGTGTGCACTTGGCTTTCTATGGTCAGTCCAAAGGTGGCCTCCAACCACAGAAATTAGGGAAGCTCTCAGTTACTAGTCAAGTCCCGGCAGTGTGGAAGGTGGGATAGGTGTTTTCATTTGGCTTCCTGGACTGATGGCTGCAGGTTGTGGGCCCGAGCTCTGTCTTCTATCTGGTCTGGCCGTTACCCATTGGTGTATTCAGCCTCCCAGAGTGCGTGCAAGACCATATTCTCCCACAGCCAGTTTGAATTTAATAAGACGTTGAACAGGTGGGGCTGGGGGGAGGGAAAGTCATCTTTATGGACAGCAGCCACAGATGGAAATGCCATAGGCTTTGGAGAGGACTGGGTTCTAGGAGCTCTACATCCGCTGCCCCTTTGGCCCAGCTGAAGTCTCCCTCAAGGCTCGCTGAGCCGTCTCTGGCATCGCAGGGAATTGGGGATCATGCTGGAGGCCAAATTTGGGTACCAGGTGGGCCAGAATGGAAACCACAGAGTGGGCCAAGTTGGCCTCCAGATACACCCACCCCGGCTTGTGTTCCTGCACCCCCCGTCCCACCCCAGCAAGCCACCCCCCCACCATGCCCACCCACACTGAAGACCCATACTTCAGTGTCTTCAGACTTGCTATCACCAAGGGAGGACTTACTGAGCAGACAGTCAAGACCAATCTAGTTTTAACCAGGAGACAAAGCCTGACGCCAGGACTGAGTCCCTAGCTACGGAACATCAGACACCGTGCAGTAGGTGGTGGCTCTGAAGGGCCATGGTCCAGATGGCAGCTGGGTCCACCCACGTCAGGCGGGAGATGGTATTTCCAGATGTACTCTTTGTTTAGCCAAGGAGTTTCTGCCCCCTGGAACATGCCTTCCAGCAGCAAAATGATTTTAGGTCTTCCCAGAGGTCACAGACTGGAGGCTTGGGGGACACATGCAGTCTGGAGATGTGTTTTGCTTGGCACACATGCATTTTAAGTTTTCTAATTGCTTGTCAAGATTAAAAACAAGAACTTGGCCTTTCACATAAGATAATCTACATTTTCCAACTTCCCTTTGGAAGACGGATGATCTGGCCACAGTGGCTCACCGTCCCACTTGAGCCATCCTATTGAAAAGGGGGCACACGTTCTCTTCTTCACCACAAGCCCTATTTGGCATGCAGTTTTCTTCTTCACGTCATTGTTATGGACTAAATGTCTGGGTCCCCCAAATTCATATGTTGAAATCCTAACTCCCATTGTGATGGTATTGGGAGGTGGGGCCCCGAGGACATAAATAGGTCATGCAGGTAGAGGCCCCATAAGAGACCCCAGAGAGGCTTTCATCCTCTCTCTGCCATGTGAGGACACAGCGAGAGATGACAGTCTGCAACCCCAGAGAGGGTCTTCCCCAGAAGCTGCCCTGCTGGCACCCTGATCTTGGACTTCCAGCCCCCAGAACCGTGAGAAGGCAACGTCTGTTGCTTCTAAGCCACCCGGTCTGCAGGGTGGTGGGTGGTTAGGGAGCAGTCTCAGCGTCGGCTATGTGGCTTTCCCTCTCAGTGCAGGTTTTCTTGTCGGTCAGATGGGAGAGGGCTCCTGGCTCCCAAGTTTATGAAGCCTCACTGAGCATGTGTAACCGTGGCTGTTAGGGAATACAGTGAGCTGTCCACGGGGCCCATCAGGGTGGGCCGGTTATGCTGTGGTCATAAGCAAACCCAGTGCAGGGGCACCTGTTCGTTGCCTGCCCCTGTCTCGGATCAGCAAGGCTCCACTGGGCATCGCCGCCACTCAGGGCTGCGGAGTGATGGAGGCTTCCCTCCCACTCAGAGAGCCTCTGTGACAGCGAGCAGGGGACGTGGTGTATAAAGCCTGGGCTTACAGGCCTCTTCCCGGAAAAGATGCCTGTTACCTCAACTCTATTTCATTGGTCACACACAGTAAGTCACAGTCAAAGAATGGCCCCAATGCTTATGACTCCCAGGGCCACGCAGTTCCCTCGCAGCACAGCTACGCCATGCTGTCCACTCTTCACTCCCAAGGTGACCTTCTGGAGACGTTTGCCCTAAGAGCTAGAAGAATATCTCTTACTCAGACGTTAGGCCTAAAAATGAAGGAACAATGACACATCTCAGTAAAAAGACCCTAAAGATAAGACCCTCCTTTGCATCAGCCTGTGAGCTATCTTCACACCCGACCAAGACTTCCCGGGGGCTTTTCAGCTGGATGAGCGTCTGGGCAGTTCGTCGGCTCTGGGCCCACATGTTGTTTGGCCCTGACCCCCCCGGCAGCATGCTCTTAAGTGTGTGGGGCAGGTTTCTGTTCAACTCAGGGCTCCCTCATTTTACAGATAAGTCTTGCATTGACTTGAGTCCATTAAATGTACAGAGAATGCTACTGGACACTTCTCCCAAGGTCTCACAAGAGGTCTCTTCTCATGGTAAAGGCCTTTTTGGAGGGTGACATACAGATTCTCAGGGTGTGTGAGAGAACTGTGGGAAAGTGGGACCTCCACCCACAGTCCCCCCAACAGGGAGCAGAGAGTACTGCCTCTCCATTTCTGTGAAAGCCCAGAAGGTGTCCACGGACGTGGAAGGCCTCTGAGCCCCATCCCTCGGAGGCTACAGAGCATCCTTGAGGTCACTCTAGAGAAGGGAACAGCCAGTTAAGATTGGACCCTAAAAAACAGAACAAAAAGACCCTTGCCCACATTGGACCTGGGCTATTGGGACATCCTTTGATTAAAAAAAAAGGGGGGGAAATAATTTGAAAGTGATTTTGGAAATGCTCTTCCAGGCGGCAAAGAGACCCTGTACCACTTTTATTAAGTGCGCACCCTGTCCTGGGCCCTGTTCTCAGCACTTTATGTGTGTAACTATTTCTCCACAATAACCTTATTAAATAAGTACTATTATTATTATTTCTGTTTTATAGACAAGGATTATTCTTAGCTCGGAGTGGTCTGAATCTTACAAAACACGCCTAAGAATGCATCAGTTCCAAAATCACCCCACATTGGGCTATATATGCGATAAAACAAAGGCACCATCTCTCCTCAGCCCCCTGCTCTCCAGAGCCCAAGGTGCCCTTTCTCTTCTCCTGGGAGGGCTGGTGCCCTCACTGCCTGCCCCCTAATCTGGGGCGGGCCCCAATGTGAGGGCTAGACAGGATTCAGCAGAGAGGCTCACCTCTGCCTCTCCTCCATTCCTGGCATAAAATCGTTTCAAGAGGTCAAACCCCACCGAGCTGGTAATGGCAAAGTTGAGATTCAAGCCAAGCAGCCCAGGCTGTGAGCTGCTAAAATGTGCTGCCTCCCAATATAAGACGATTATATTATAACCCAAATTCGAAGACCACCCACTGCTTTCTTTATTGGATCCTTCCAATAAACCGGTCATGCTGGTAGCACAATTCCCTAAGGAAATAGAAAATGACTCTTCTAAACTAAATCTGGAGGACACACCCAGCCACAAAGTGGGAGGTGTTTTATACAAATACAACCAGGGCCTTCTGTCCAGCCCCTCGGGGTTGAGAATCTAGGACTCAGCCGCAGGGGCTAGAAGCAGGGACAGAGGCAAGAGATGCCAGCTGGCAGCAAGAGGCAAACAGGGCAAAGAAAGAAAAGGGATTTAAAATGCAGATGGGAGAATTCTGACGGCGCAAAATGAGCCCCAGTGTTGGGCCTTGGCGAAGGGCCAGTGCCAGTGGGCGGGGCTCAAGGCTACAGAAGGTGGGTGGTGCTAATTGGCATAACACTTAAACTTAGCAGGTAGAGGTGCACCAGCAGCTCAGATTCCTAACTGGACCTGGGTCCTGAAGAAAACATTTACCTCCAATCTTTGCCCACTCTTTCCAAAGGCCAGATATGTGTGGTTTTAGAACTACAGTCACCAAAAATGCTAGAAGAAAAATATGCGCCACTTAAGTAACTTCAAGGTTCACCTTGATGCTTGCATGACCAGGAAACAACACCTTGTTGACTCGCTCCCAGGCACAAATGAAGCATGATCTCACACAGGGAAGGGAAGGGAAGGGAGAGAGATTACTTTAACATTTTATTCACAATCCCTTGGATTTATTTTTGGAGGGCCTTAGGAAATACATGTAACATGACCCTTCTTACCTAGGGTGACCATCCCGGTCCACAAGGCTGACATTATTGAAGTCCTTTGCAGGGGAGGTGACCAGAGAGACGCACTTCCCACCCTGGCAGAGGGGGATTCGGCACCACGGTGTCCCCCAGTCTATCTGCAGACCCACTGCAGGTTTACACCACATTCCGGATGAGTCTTCTTTGATCAGTGTTGCTGGGGGCTGGGAAGAGAGGCAAGCAAAACCTTACACGGAAAGGGGGAAAGGGAAGCCGAAGAGGAGAAACGAAGGGAGAGACGTTGGGATGGAAGCTGGAGAGAAGCCCTTGTGGAGGCACTAAAGTCGGGGGGAGCTGGGTGGAGACAGGAGAGGGGAGGCCTGGTGCAGGGCTAGCCAGGAATGAAACCCTTGTTAATAGAAGCTCAGCAGAGAAACCCACACAGTCCCAGAGGACTTCCAGAAGCTTCCTCCCCGCCAGCCGGGCACAGAGCCCTGTCTCCCCTCCAGTCACCCTCTGTCTCTGCTTGGCAAGATGCTCCTGTCATCAGCTGCTCTGTACCCCGGGTCCCTCTTGGCACTGGAAACTGTAAGTGAACCGAGCAGTCACACAGGATTCTAGGAATTACTCCTTTCCAGTTTCCTGGACTGGTTTTCAAAATCACCTCAGAAGTGCCTTTAAAAATCAGGCTCCACACAGTCCAGTGGGGAGATTTGCCTAACAAGAGCTCCACCACAAATGGTTCGGGGCAGGAACCGTTTTGACAATATGAATAGACTACATGTCAGGTTAGGACTTCTGGGGTGAGTAAGGCTGTCTTCAGACAGAGCATCTGGGCAGGCAGGGCCCCCGCGGGAGGAGCGGGCACGGACCCAGAGGCGATGCTCTGCAGGCCTCAGTGTTCCTCCCTCGGCCCTGGCTGTGGGGCCTCTGGGCCCAAACGCTAGCTCTGAGGTACAGTGTTCCCCAGACTCAGTTTTAGAAAACCAGGACCCCCAAGAGACATTTCTACCAATAATCTAAATGTTGGGTTTAATCCTATACATTTCATAAAACTTTTTAAAGAGGATAATAACTTTAGTGCCTCGGACATTTATTTTAGAAAGTAAAAGGGGTAAACTTGGCCGGTATTCTACCATATGAGGAAGATCATGAACCAGAAAGCTGAGAGGGTGCCCGTGTGTTAAGCGAGGGGGCAGAGTCCCTGAGGAGACCCTCCAACAATTCCATATCTTTTCATTGGTGGGGTTTTGTGTGTGTGTCACCTTGTATAATTTTCTAAGCATGGGGATGGAGACGGATCCTCTCCGTTTTGCAGACAAGAAAACAAGCCCAGAGAGGACAGGTGACTGGCCCAAGATGCCACAGAGTAAGAGGCAGAGTGAGGTCCTATCCTTGTCCTCTGACCCCAGCTACTGTCCTTCGTTTTCTAACACGGTGCCCTCAGGGGACAGCAGTCCTCCTCCAAGAATGTTTCCAACAGCAAGAAGACAATGCCATAAGGTAGTTTCAGTGGAGACTTACCTTTACGTTCCGGGGTGCAATGACCCCAGAGGAAGAGGCCGTTTTTCTGTCGCTCCCATGGCAGGACCTGCCCAGCATCCTGAAGTCCCCACTTGCTGTTTCTAGATCTGTAGGTCACTCATAATCAGTGAGTGGATTTTCCATCTTATGTATTTTTCTGAAGTAACCGGGGCTCTTTGCTTTTAATAGCAAGACAGGTTTTTAAAATCATCAGTGGGAGAAGGGGGTTGGCCAGAAAAGGCATAAGAGTGGGATGCACTGGAGGGCTGTCCGAGCACGGGAGGGTGTCCCCCTAACCGAGAGGGTTCGAGGAGCTGTCCTCACACCCCTCCACAAGAACCTAGCACTGCACATATAGACACTTAAAAGTAGTTGTGCAGGAGTAACATGGCCTGTGAATACTGTGTGGGATTTGAAGTTACAATCTCAAGCTGTGACAGGGGCAGAAAGGGATGGCAAGCTCTTGTGGTCTAAAAGCCATGTTTTTAAAGCTATGGCTGAGACCAGGTTTGTTTTCTGCCATGTATTTCCACTGCAGAAAGGGATGTAGCTTTTTCTACTGGTGGATGTTTCCCTTTGAGGAGCCTGGCCAATGGAAGGTCGTGCAGAAAGCGGTCACTCTCAGAAATGCCAGACAAGCAGGGCAGACACATGCCCTAGTTTCCCAAGGAGCAGACGGTGTAAACCATAGACGGTGTTTCTGATACTGATCTGTGGCAAAATTCTCAAATGAGTTAGCAAACAGGGACCGGAGATAAAGTAAAACTTTGTTCAAAGATCAACCCCGGACAGACTCAGATTACCCCCGACGCCCCACCTGAGCAGGGAAGGGGAGACCCAAAAGCAAGAAGCAAACAGTAAACTTTTCCAGGAATTAGCAAATCACAAAGGCAAACAGAAAGAGTGACATCAGCCTTCGTCAAAATGTGAAACTTCTGATTTAAAATCGGAAATCACTGGAAGCGAAATAAAAGGCAAGCAACAGAGTGGGAGAAGGTATTTGGAACATAGATGTGTGTGTGTGTGTGTATTTATGTACATGAGTATGTATACACATACCCACATGCACCTATATAGATACAGAAATGTATACACGCATGCATATGTTCTGGATTACTATCCAAGCTCTATCAAGAATTCCTATCAATCTATAAGAAAGAAGACGAACAATCCAAGAGCGTCAGGGATAAAGGAGATGCCTGGCCAGCGCTGAGACAACACAAATGGAAAGTGGGAGGGCCCAGGGGGACTCCTGCCTTATCCCTGTGGTGCAAATTATTGCCAGTGAGAGCTTATTCTTACACAAATTTTATAAAGAAAATTTTAAAAGTACCTGAAGATGAAACCTAAGCAGTGTGATTTATGAGTTTGCCAACAACAAGGGAGCTCTTAGTCTATAAAATATGAGCCCTTCTGTGTGAACCTGAGCAACTGCAGAGCCGTGAGAGTAGAGGACCATGCGGACAGGCCCGGAAGGCTGCAGGAAGGAGGGCAGAGGAGGCCCAGCTCCCGGCCGTTCTGTGCCTGGAAGCCTGCGCGGAGCTCTGCTGCACGGAGGGTCCTGGGAAGAGTGGACTCCAACTGTAAGACCCTGCTGACCTCCGTTCTACCATATATGCTACATTATATGTCTATGCAATATACCCACATAAGAAGACTGAAAAGAAATGTATTCCCCCTTCCGATGTACGACTTTAAAACTGCATTTGAATTGTCAGTGTTGAAGCTCTGCTTAGAGAGGCTAGAACGAGCTGAATGACCAGTTTTCAGACAGAAAGCAAGGCACCAGCCATAATCTTTGTCTTGCCCCTTTCTTGCCATTCACCATTTATTGGTTCTGTAGTAAAGAATTATGTGCTCACCTTCCAGGCCTCAAGGGCTGTGCTGGCTTCCAGGAGCACAGCCCCCCTGCCCCTGACTTCAGGGCTGGGCAGAGAGGAGGGTCCCTCAGCCTGGGGTGTGAGGGACACTGGAGAGATAGCCTTGGTGGACACTAGGGTCTTCCTGGAGGGGCGCAGAGCTGCCCTAGCGGCCCCAGAAGAGCTGCCAGAGTCCACACCATATAGGCCTGGGCATCCTAGCAAAGCCACATCGGATCCCTGACTGACTGAGGTAGCTTCAAAGGCTTCCGGGCACCTAGGAAGGCATGAGCGTTCTCTGAGCCCCTGCAGCGTGCTGGACCACACTAGGACATTTCAGGGACGCCATGTCACTTAAACTGGATGTACCTCCTCAAACAAGTGATGTTCCATTATCGATGCCAAATAGCCATTTCACTCCCGTTGGGGCCACACGAGGCTTGCTCTCCTCGCCAGCCTCGCCGGTGGGTCAGGGCAGTGGCCAGGCTGGCACTGTTGTTCTTTTTTCTTTTGAAATGAATGGGTCTGCAATTTGCTGTGTTTCTCACAAGAGTCCTCCATCCTGTGCTCATGACAAGAGTGATTATTATTCTTTTTACAAAACCTTTAGAACACAGTAAGCCTTCGGTGTATATTGTGGGCTAAATGTTGCTAGGCCAGCAGACCATGGCCCTAAGGGAGGAGCCCCCGGCTCCCATCTGGCTCCGGGTCTCACCTCTCATCTCATCCACCTCCTTCACACATGTGTCCCCCTGTCTCTCGTGGGCTGTATTGGAGAGATACATTTTCTGTTTTATAATAAAGTGCCTACTGTTGGAGATATTTTATGAAGAAGCCCCCAGGAGAAAACTCCCCAGGCTTAGAAACAGGGGCTCGGCAGCCACGCGCAGGCCATGCCGCCAACCCCACGGGTGCCACTCCCGCGTGGAGGCCGCCTGTGCCGCGGGGTCCAACAGATAGTAAGAGAAACTCAGCCATCACTCCAGAAATAACAGAATTCATTGTCACATTCAAAAGCCCACTTGGGCCTGGTCACATCTCTACAATGTCAGAATGTGTGGATCCTAGACTCCTCTTCCTTTTTCCACTTACAGGAGCTTGGCTCCTGGACACCGACGTGCCAGTAACGCCCAGGATCCGGGCACAGGTGCCTCCCCTGTTCTCTGGAGCGTGGGGACCTGGGATGGAAACGGAACAGAGCACTTTTGACTGGTCCTCTTGTCAGCATTTCTGCCCCTCCGCTCCTGACACCGTTCCACACCCAGCGCCCTCCTGGTCCGCCCAGAGTGCTGGATCCGGGCCCCCGCTCCCCTCCAACCCGTTATCCTCCCTGACAGCAATGTGTGCCACTTCCACTGCTTTGCGCCAAACGAGGGGTCCCACGGTGAGTGTGCCAGGCCCGGAGGGGCTGGGGGAGAGGGTCCCCGGAGAGAAGGCCCATAAGAGCGCACGCCTGACAAGGGCTTCTTGGACGAGCTGGGTTATGTCGGGGCCAGAGGGCAGCAGAAATCTACACAGGTGCAGAGGCTGCGAGGGGCAGAGGGCCAGCCTGCCGGACCAGCAGGGTGGTAAGAGAAGGCCTGGAAAGAACAAGGGGCGGAGTCGCAGGCAGGGGTCAGGGTGAGTGGGAGGGTGCGCTAAAGCTAAGGGGGGGGGGGGGCCTGGAGCCTCCTGCACGGGCCGCAGGTGTCTCCAGGGGCTTTGAGCAGGAATCCTTTTCACTGTCATTTGTGGGTTATTTCCCGAACTTGGGAATAAAAATTGCACAGTCAGTTACTCCTGTAAAAAAGCTTCGTCATGCTCTTTAAGCATATGTACACCCTCGTTTCCCCAGCCTTGAACATCCTCTGCCTTACAATGAAAGCTTACTTTCTCAGTCCGCCCGGCCTCCCTTGGCTTCTAGGCCATCAATCCCGTTTTAACCCAAGCTGGGGGTGGGGTGGGGGTGGGGATGGCGGTGGGGGCGGGGAACGTCTGCCGGCCTCAGCGACATCGCGGCTGTGTGCTTTGCACCCAGCTGAGCTCAGGACTTTAATGCGAGACCAAGATCTTCAAGCCCAGGAGGGCAGGCCTGGTGCCAGAGCCTGGGAGGCCTGGAGGGGGCCAGCCCATGCTTTCCCCTCTGCCGGTTCCCCGCGAGCCACTACAGTATTTGCTTAACACTTCAGAACAAACAATAATAACTTGTTAAATTTTTATTTCAAACACAGCTTGAAATTTATCCCATTTTCCTGTTACCCGAGGCAGATTAATTCCCCTAATCCTAAACCTGGATGGTCAGAACTGAGAAATCCCCCTGCCTCTGAACACAGGCACTTTTATTTTGTAACTGCCGTCTCTGCTCCTCACCGTCTGGCTTTCTGTTTGGGAGGCTCCCGGGGAGATGCGGCCGCAAGATAAAAGTTGTAATGAGAGAGGGAGGGATGGAGGGAGGAAAGGAGGGGTCTGGGGGTGGGGGAAGGCTGCATGGAGTGTAAACAGACCTCCTCCAATCCAATGTCTAGACCTCAGGCACGCAGTAGGTCTGCAGAATGATTCCAACCACCCGTGAATGGTCTCTATTCAGGCGTCCAGGCTTTTGTTTAAGCCCGGGCTACATTCTGAGTTGCAGAAAACCGGCTGGACTTGTCTGGCAACTAAGCAGTGGTGAACGCTTCCCCAGGGGGCCAGACTCAGATGGATGAAGTCATCGATATTTCAGGGCAGTCCTAATCTGTGATTAACTTTTATCGCTGCTGTAAAATTACAGCCTCCTTTTCAGCTTGGTAACAGTAAGTAAAACTGGCTGCCTAGAGGGGGCTGTTTCAGGCTGGGCCCCAACCATGGGGGCAACTCTAAACAGGAGAAGCCTTGAGCCCCTGGGGAGAGCCTGGCCGGAGGGAGGGGACAGGGAGGGAAGGAGGGGGGAGGGCCCTGCGTGAGGTTTGCGGTGGGGGGGCCCCCAGACCTCGCCCTTGTCATTCCAGCACACCAAGCTGCCCTGTCTTCACACTCGGCTTACCCAACGCATACGGCCACGTTCTCCTGTTCTCTCTCGTTGTTTAAGGTCTCATCACTGACCGAGAAGCCTTGGTAGAACCATTCAGTGACTCTTAAGTCCTGCCCCATTCAGCCCTGTATTGAATCTCAGTCCCACAGCTACACTTCAGAAGGTCTTCCGTCCACCCTCTTCTCTCTGCGCCCTCGACTTCATGGGGCCTCTTCTTTTCTCAGACCATGGAAGCCAGAGGTATTTTTCTCAAAGACGTATTGGTTCCCATCAGTCTTCTGACTAAAGTCCATACCACGGAGACTCAGCCCTTGGCAGTCTGGCTGAGAACCTTGGGTCCTAAAATTCAAGACGGTGGGTAATGTGATAGGCGGGGGGGGGAAAGCCAGGGCTCTTTGCTTTACTTTGTTTGTTTGTTTGCTCAGTCGTGAGACATACCAGACAGACGTACCAGAAACACTGTATATCCTCTTCACTCTAGTGGTAGCACAACAACCATTAACACTTTCACTGCTGGGGAGACAATAGGCAGTGGTGGGGACCAGAGCCAGGACTAGGGCAAGATGCCGGTGTGCACATTTCAAGGAGGCGCGCGCTCTCAGGGCCCTGCAAGTACAGGGCTGGTGCCTGGGAGTGAATGACTCAGGTTTTACTCCTAGGACCTCCCTTGCCCAGGGGAAGACAGTGATGAAATGGAGTGTGGACCCTCCCAAAGGGCTGGCTGCTAATCAGCTGTTAGCCAGTTGTTGCCAAAAGGCAACACTGTAGTCCTGCTGCCAAGGACAAAATAGACTTTAGAAATAGATTTATGGAATGTAATTGTAGATTAACGATACCAAAATAAATTATAAAAAAAAAAGAAATAGATTTATGGAGTCTTGAATTAGCATCATTTATTTAAGGAACAATTATTAAGAGCCAGTGGCTCAGCGGCTCTCAGCCCAGGGAGTGCAGGGAGGGTGGGGAGCCTTCAAGAGACAGTAAGTTGCACCCATGTGCCAGGTGTCAGTCCCTCATGACGACAGGACTCCAGACAGACTCTTCTTGGAGCTTTGCTCTATTATGCTTTAGATAACAGAGGAATAGAAAGGCAGGAAAGGAGAAAAAAAGAACTTTTTAAAAAACACACAAAACACATAACAGAAAATAATATGTTGAAATATACCAGCTATAAATAGGCTTAGACTCATCTACTCCAAGAAAGAAATTATCAGATTGGATTTCTAAAAACAGTCAGCTATGTCCTGCTTCCAAGAGACCATCTAGGACACAACCTTTTAGAAGGCCTAAAAATAAAGGGACAGGAAAATATATGCTACATAAATTCTAGCAATCACAGACAAACTATAAGGAGAGAAAATACATAATAATCAAGACACCAGTCTACTCAGAAGCCTGCATGTATACATCTTAATGCATGCACACCTGAGAAACGTAGTAAGCAGACTGACAGAATTATAAGTCAAGGATTTTGGCTCATTTAACTTTATCAGAAATTGTTGAAACAAGCAACCTAAAAAACATTAGGATATAAAGGATTTGGAAAATAAAAGTAACAGGCATTATCTAATAGCTGTGTGAGTGTGCGTGTATGTGTTTAAAATTCTGCACCTGAAGACAGTCATTATTTTATTTCAAGATACATAGATCATCTAAAAATTTAACCACATACTAGGTCACAAAGAAAGAGTCAGCAAATGTTTAGGATTCACCAAAATCAGTCATATTCTCTTAGAACAACCCAATTAAATGACAAACCAAGAGTAAGATAGTCTCAAACCCATATGTTTGGGAACTCAATTCAGAGGCTAAAGAGGAAATTACAAATGAAATTTCTTCGGGACAGAGTTTTAATAAAGGCGTTCTGTATCAGAATTGCAGATGGCCAACTAAAAGAATATTTGGGGGAAAATAAATTAATTTATTCTAAAAGTATAAATGACTTAAAATAAGTGAGCTGAGTGTTCAAAATAGGAATTGTAGGGAAATTCCTTATTGTGATCAAAGATATATACCAAAAATGTACAGTAAATGTTATAATCAGTGGGGAAACTTTGGAAGCATGCCTGTCGACATGAGGAGCAAGACAAGGATGTCTGTTACCAGTGTGTGAGTATCCTGGAAACCGCCCTGGAGGCAACCACAAGCAAAAGAAACAAGAATAGGAATTGACCCAAAAAGTCAAACATGTCTTTGTCGGCAGGAAACACGACAGTCTACATAGGGCATCCAGGAGGGTTTTCAGACGAACTATTCAGGTGGGAGGGGAGCCCAGCAAACATACTAGATGTAATATCCCCACACAGAAGTGAGTACCATTTTATGTATCAGTTAAGCCAATGAACAAATATAACAGGAAACAAGATCGCATTTGTACTAACAACTAAAGCTTTACAATGTCTCTGCATACATTTAAGAAAAAATGGCAAGTTTTGGTCTTGATGTTATTTTGAGGGGGGGTGCTTTTTGGAGAAAACTTGGAAGTGCTGCTGAAGGATATGACAGAAAATGGAATACGTTGTTTACCATGTTTTTTAATGGAAAACTAGACTTTAACAAAAATATCAGTCATTCCTCTAGTTATTTTCTAAATTTAGTACAATTTCATCCAAAATCTGAAAGTGTATTTGTGTGTGTGTGTGTGTGTGTGTGTGTGTGTGAAATTCAACAGGCAGATAACTTTCAGGATGACTTATAACGTTATAATAATTAAAATAATGAAATATCAGTACAGAGATAATAAGTAGATCAAGAAAGCAATAGAGAACCCAGAAACTGGCCTGTGCATATGGAAATTTGATCTTCAACAAAGGTCATTACTAATCATTTTTTTTTAAAAAGGAAGGAATGGGCTTATTCAATAAATAAAATGAGTAATAGGTTATCCATACAAGAATAAGTTAGAGGATTACAACACACACAAAAATAAACCCTATGTTTATTAAATATCTAAGTGAAAAGCAACTACTTTAAATAGTTCAGAAGAAAATATAGACGTTTATTTTTACAAATTCCAAGTAAGAAATTATTTTCCCAAACTAGATACAAGAAGACAAACCTTAAAGCAAAAAGTAAGAAACTATTCAGTATAACAAATAGGACTACACTAAAAATTTTTTTTAATTGTTCATTAAAAAAGGTGACATGCCAGACCAGACACAGATATTTGCAGTGCAGTCACCTAACTGACAAAGGACGAGAATCCAGAATATGAACCCCTACAAATCGAGGGGACGAAAACAAATGATCCAGTGAAAAGAAATGGGCAAAGACATGGACAAGGCCTGGATGAGGTGATCCAAGTGTCAAACGAACATTTGATTAGATGCTCAACTTCATTAGGAACCAGAGAAATGCAAACTGAGACAACAAAGAGATACTATCTCTGTATTAGTCAGGGTTCTCCAGAGAAACACAGCCAATAGGATGTCTATATATATTGAAAGAGATTTATTTTAAGGGATTGGCTCACTGGCTTATGGACGCTGGCAGGTGCACAGTCTGTGGGGTTGGCTGGCATACTGCAGACCCAGGCGGGAGCGGATGCTGCAGAGGAAGTCTGAAGGGCAGATGGCTGGAAAACTCCTCGCCTGGGGACGTCAGTCTTTTGTTCTATGGGGGCCTTCAGCTGACTGGATGAGGCCCACCCATGTGGAGAAAATCTGCTTTTGTAAAAATCCACCATTTTAAATGTAAGCCTCATTGAGAAACATCCTCCCAGAGACTTCCAGTCTAGGCCCAGCCAAGCTGACACATAAAATTCACCATCACAGCCTCTGATGCGTCAGACTGGCCAAAGTGTTCGTCTGCCAGCACCATGTGTTGGCACAAACGGGAGCACTGGGGACTCACATTGCACTAACGGTGCAGCCTGGGCTGTCCCTTCGCGAGCAGGGACCCATGCTGAGAAACGCTCACAAGTGCACATAAACAAACGTTCACTGTGCCATGTCTGTAGCAGTGAAAAGTTTAAAAGGATCTGGGAAACCATCAATAGGAAATAAGTTAATTGTGATGACTTTTATACAAAACAATATTCAAAGCAGCTAAAACAAATGAGGTGGGGCAACGTGCATCTGCATGGATAAGTCTGAAACAATGGTAAGCGACAAGACCTAGTTTCAGGATATATACGGTAGATTTCCATAAACCTTAAAAACATACAGAACAATATTATGTATTATTTATGGATGAACACTGTAGGACAAATCTAAAAAGTTATTAATGCATTAAATTTAAGCTCGCGGTGTCTCTGAGAGAGGACAGGGAATGAGATCAAGGAGGCCATCGGCGCTGTCTGTAATGTTTTATGCACTATTATTTTTAAGGCCTGAAACAAATATGGCAAAATATCAAGATTTCATGAAGCCACGGAGGGGTGTGTGTGGATGGGTTTTTGCTATATTCTTTTCTACATTTGTTCCAAGTGTTTAGAATATGTACAGCGAGCTCTGTGTGCCAGGTGGGATGTTCCAATAATGGCGTGTGCCAGAGCAGAGGGTACTGGAGGACTGTCCCACTGCACGCTGGCAACCATCCTCACAGAGCAGCAGCATTGCAGGGGCCCCAGATGAGCAAGGATGAGCGAAAGACAGGCTGCAGGGAACCCCTGGGCACATGGAGTCTGGGCACAATGTCCTGTGGGAACCCAGAGGCAGCCGAGAGTGCAGAGGAGGGAACCTGTCCAGCTCAACACAGTTGGTGCAGGGGACCGGCTATGGGGACTTGGGGGCTGCGGTAATCAATTGCTATACAGCATGGTGGCACGTTTCTCCTGAGAGGGGTTGGCCCACATCCATTCAAGCAGTTCATGTTCCCCTCCCAAGAGACCTCTTGACAGGAAGAGATCTGAGTCACTTGTGTGGGTTGACCCTTATGACCTCGGCACTGAAAACCCTAACGTGTATCACAGTATCTTCTGCCAAGAATTGGTGAGCATCACTTTTCCATGTTCGGTTGTTAGCAACTTGTCTTTGACCTTGTCTGGCGTTCTCTGTGGCTCTCAGACGCAGAGGTGCTGACGGCGGAGGGGCAGAAGAAAGGAGACACGGGGCGAATGAGGGTTACCCAAAGAGAGGCCTCCCGTCCCTTGCCTTGAGTTTAGTTTGTTTTTGCAAAAAGTACTCTTTTACAAAAAGTATTTGGTGGAACAAAATATTTTCAACGTTTCTTAAATGGGGTTGAGAACTGAGAAAAGGACCACAGTGGTAGCAGGAAATAAGACTGAGACTTTCCACTGGGTAGCGGGTCCCTGGGACTATTCTTAGGGTCCAGAGGCTCTGGCAGATGGCACCGCAGTGGTTTCACGCAGGTGAGTCCCTTGGAAGGACAAAGTCAGTACCATCGATGTGGTCTCTGACCCCTGCATACGTGGGAGGCAGGCCACAGTAGGATGTGTTTTCTTTATAAGCTTCTAGGAGCGTTTTGCAGCTATGCCGCGGAGGAGTCAGAGCCAGCTGTCTCTGCCCACCCTGTGATCCCCGGGGATCCTCCTTTTGGCTGGGATGGCCTGCCGTCCATCCGCGCTGGGGTGGGCCAAGGAAACGGCGGCCGACGCAAAGTGAGTGGAAGGTGGCAAGCACCAATCTCTAAACAGTTTCAGTGGGAGGCACACAGAGCAGTGGATTCTGTCTGTTTTGTGTGCAGTGAGTCTCCGGGATAAAAGCAGTGCCCTCACTGCATTCAGATCAGCCCTGGGGAGGAGGTGCAGCACAGGGACCGGGGACCTTCAGACGAGCCCAGAGGCTTGGCCTGAGCTGACCTCGGTCATGGCCTTGTCACTACTGATTAAAAGGTAGGCATCATGTAAGTCCGAGGGACAGCCCAGCCAGTGTCCGTACATGGAGCCCACATTCTGCCCTCTCCACGATCAGGGCCCAATCTGAAAACTGCTCCAACACCATAAACCCAGAGCTGTGACGTGTTAGAAATCACAGGACTGTGGGAGGATAAACTGGCCAATATTAATAAATTGCTTTGAGTATGGAAACAAAGGAGCTGGCTGGCAATGAAGGAGAACAGCGCCTCAGGCCCTGCCCGCCGGATGGTGGGATCTAGAGAAGACAAAGACAGTTAATGAGACACATGGAATGTGTGAAAGGGCCAGGGGGTGCTGGGCTGAAACAGGTGGAAGTGTGCAAAGCACCAAGGACACATGACAGAGAGCGGCTCACGTGTAGGGAAGCCGCCCGACGGCCCCCAGGAACGCACCAGCAGAAACCCAGAGGAGAGCTCCGGAGAGTGCACCCCGAGCCTGGGGTCCTGGGGCCTTCAGCGGACATGTGAGTGGGCAGAGACAGCTCCTCTCTGCCCACCATCACGCCCCCTTCTGCCTAGTCCTGGCCTCGGAGGCTGCCAACCCCTGGGGGAAGCTGGCACTTCCAATATTAGTACAGTGTTAGTGTTGTGTGTCATTTCAGTTCAATCTGTAGGTTGAAATTTATTTTACAGATGAGATTTCAAGTATGTTTTGACCATGCTTGAAGACCGCGGTAACAACCACGCCTGCCCTGTATCAGACGTCTCCGTGGACCAGGCCCTAGGCTGGGGCTCCTGCATGTTATCTCATGGGAGGGCCTCTTGTCTAGGTATTATGATCTCCATTTTTACAGATAAGGGAACCAAGGCTCAGAGAGGTCGTGTTTTCTAATACAAATTACATAGCAAAAAAGTGCGAACAGAAAGTGCAAAGTGCAAGCCATCCTTTTCACACCCTTGCATAGCAGTAGAATGAACCCTGAATTTGAGAATACCAAGATTAAACATTAAATCTTCTCGAGAATTACAATTTGCATAAAAATAGAAATTTTGTTGTAGAGATGGCCATTTGTGTGTCTTGAAAGTGCCTTGTTAGAAAATGAGCAAAACCAGAAACCAGCATAGGGGCTGAGAGGGTGGGGTCTAGGCTCAGATGAGAGTTTTAAGGACCAGGCCGCCCCCCCCCGGCCCCCCCCCCCCCCCGCCCCCCGCCGCTATCCCCCCACTGCTTGGCACAGCTGCTAAGACTGAGTCAGGAAGCCCGAGTCTCCCTGTATATTTTTTCTGACACCAAATACATTGTTTCAGCACCAGTCAATTCTCCAACCCTCCAGCGCCAGCTGGGTGTCTTGTGATTCACTTCAGTTCTAACAACTACCCAGAGAGAGCGCAGACTCTGCAGATGACGGGCTTGGCGCCCCAGCCCTGCCCCCACGTCAGGTGCCCACGGCAAACGAGTTGTCCAGGCTCATCACACTTCTGCCTGGTTCCCAGACCCCCTCTTCAGGTTCAGTATTGCCTGGAATGATCACAGAACTCAGGGAAGGGTTCCACTTAAGATGACCATTTTATTATAAAGATACAACTCAGGAAGAGCTGAATGGACGCGCCTGGAGGAGGAGCCTGCAGGAAGGGGCGGAGCGTCAGCCATGCCCTCTCTGCGCGCCACCCCCTCGGCATCTTCAGGGGTTCACCAACCCGGAAGCTCCCTGAAGCTCACTGCGGAGGGGTGTCCTAGAGGTCCATTACACAGGTGACTGATGAATCCATTGGTGACGGCGTGATTGATTGGCCATTGGCGACGGACTCGATCTCCGTGCTTCTCTCCTCCCAGGAGGCTGGGGGTGGGACTGAGAGTTCTAGCTCCCTAATCCCATGCTTTATTTTTCTAGCTGACCAGCCCCCGAACTGAAGGAATCTAGGGCCGCCCCAAGGGTCATTTCATGGGTGTACAAAAGACAGGCAATTCTAAGGAGCTGGTACCAGGAACTAGGGACAAGGACCAAATATTACTTTGTCTCATGTCCCCTTCTCAATCGTGCTGCTGTTCACCAAGGCACAGGTAATCCAGGCCCGGCAACTCCCAGATTCGGGCGGTAACTTTCAGCGTAACTGTCCTGGGGAGCCCCGACAGCTTTGCAAGGATTTTTCGTATCACCAGGAACAATAGCACATTTGACCCTGTTTAGCTTGGCTAGCCTTTCGGTACTGGGTCCAAGCTCTATTCCACTGTGTTCAGAGAATCCACAACCTGCTTTCTATTTGGGGAACTCATGTATGATCTTCTTTGTATTCTAGTATGGCCATGTGATCTCTGATTTAAAACAATAAGATAAAAAGTGCACCCCCTTCTTTGTTCACTCATTCATTCATTCATCTATCCATTCATTTATAGTGCTCTTTGAAACCTCTGGATTTCCATACGACCTAGAGTCACTGGTTCTCACGTTGTCTAAGGGTTAACTCCACTCACTGCTGTTCAACATCTTGGGATGTGAAAAGCTGCTCACCTCCAGCCCTGGCCTCAGGTACTTATTTTCTCTGGCCTAGACTGTGGCTGTGATGGCAGGAACACTACCAAGCCCTTGCCTGTTACTCATGAGGACAGTAATGGACTGTGGTCTCATCTGCCTTTCTCTGGTGTGGGGTGAGAGTACTGGAAGACTGCAGAAAGGTGTGGGGGAAATGCACAAAATTACAATTGTAAGGTTATTTTAAACTAAGAATGATGAGAAAAACTATTCATTTCAGAGCCAGAAAGAATTGATTTGAATCATAGTCTCATACCTTTGTACTTAGAAACGTTGAGGTTGTTACCTAGCCTCTCTGAGCCTCTATTTCCTTGTCTGTAAAAGGGCCATAATAATGCCTGTGTCACGGGGTCCCTGGGACCCTGTAGCAACAGGAGGACCACCTCCACATATTACAAGAATGGGTTAGCTGAGGCGGTGGGATGCCCCGCCGGGCCAGCCGGTGGCCATGCTCCATCGGTGTCCACCGTCAGCTGTCCTCATCCCCCTTCCTTGCTGGGCCCCATGAGACTCTCCTGGTGTCAGAAGACTGGTGGGCACTGGCCAGCCTACAGCACCATGAAGCTGCTCCGGGCAAGCATGGCATCAAAGGCACATTTCTGGTCATATAAAAAAGGAAATGATGTAAAGCTTACCAACAGCAACAGTTGAAACACTGAGTGGTCTCCATGCGCCAGGCACGCTTCTCAGCCCTTCCCATGTATTACCTCCTTTAATCCTCCAAATGACCCCGTGAGATGGGTGCTCTGATAAGCTCCTTATGGACAAGGCAGCGGAGGCACTGGAAGTCACCAGCTCATTCCAGATCACTCACCAGCAAGCAGGTCCTCCTTCTGTGAGATCCCTGGTGTATGAGGTTTAAAATCAGGCAACGCGAATCTATCTATCAAGAGAGAGAGAGATCAGAATAGTGATTACCTGGGCTGGGGGTGGAAGTGTGGGATGTACAGATACACATGGGCACACACACACATACACACACGCACAGATCTTTTGGTGAGCTGTACACACTTTTAAAAAGAAAGAAATAAGAAAACAAGACAGTATTTGAACAGTGAAAAATAAAACCCACAAATGAGCAAACGCCAGTGCTCGAGGCTCTGACCTAACTGGGGTAGGGCAGTAGTCTGATCTAGAAGTTTCCGCAGTGATGTCACGTGGTTGCAGGGTTGGAAATGTGGCTAGCCATAGTCTCAAGGGAAGCCCAGGAGGAAGCAGACTGGCTCTGCATTGGGATTACACCATCTGCTTGGGGCAACCATGTGGCCCCATTTGGCCTCCTCTTTCTCTGCTCAAACCCTGAATTGCTCTGGAAATCCTCTCCTGAATTCTCAGATGTTAGATGTTCACCCATGCCATCTGCACCTTCTTTCCCAGAATCATCATCTCTTAACTCCTCACCCCTTCTTATTTCTTGCCAGGCTAAGGAGCTGTATCAGTTATCTTTTGTTGTATAACAAATTACCCCAAAACTTGGCAGCTTGAAACAACAAATATTTACTGTCTCACACTTTCTGTGGGTCAGGGACATGGACATGACTTCGCTCAAGATCGCTCATGAGGTCGCGGTCAAGCTGTCCCCTGGGGCCGTTGTCTGACCAATGTGATCCCAGAAGGTGACAGAGAGCCCTGGATGGAAACCACTGTCTCTTCATAAGCTAATATCCGAAGTGGCATCCCATCTCTTCTGCTCATTCTATTCACTAGAACCGAGTCACTTAGCTGACCCCACATTCAAGGGTGGGGTCATTGGGGTCGTCTTAGAGGCTGCCTACCACAGAACCCCTATGCGTTTCTCTGAGAACAAAAGGGGGAGAAAGAGAAAGACCCGATATTGTACATTTCTGCTTCCCTCTGAGTCCCGGTCCTGGGGCTGGTGCTCATTGTCGTGGCTTAGAAGCACACTCCCATTTCCCCGAGTAGCCCCCGAATGGGCATGAGAAGGGAGGAATTCTTTCCAGGCACTTCTCAGTTGATATCTCATTTGCTTGGGCCTCTCCATCTAGCCATTCTGCGGTGGAAGGAACGTGCAGGGGTCTCCCAGGGGCCTCAGTCCAAACCCATGGGCTTAAAAATAGACAGTGGAAGGGCTTCCTGAAAAACACTGCTTGAAAAAAGAAATAGACCCATAAATACTGGCAACAGACTGGGGGTTACCAAGGGGGGCAGGGAATGTGTGAAATAGGTGAAGGGGATAAAGAGGTACAAACTTCCACTTAGAAGATAAATTAGTCATAGGAATGGAAGTACAGCATAAAGAATATAACCAATAATATCAAAATATCTTGGGATGGTAGCAGGTGGTGACCACACTTACTGTGGTGAGCATTTAGTAATGTATATAATTGCCAAGCAGTGTGTCGTACATCTGAAACCAATGTAGTGTTATATATCAACTATATTCCAATTAAAAAAAAATCCCCTACTGTATACAAGCCCCTCACTTGCCTGAGTTTGGGAGTGCTGGGATACCAATAAACTGTCGTGGGCTCTGTGGAGAAGCCAGGGTGACCGATGACGGAAGAGTAGAGGGTCAATTCATCAGGACCCTCCCCAATGCTATTACTGGGTAAGTGATTTGGGGGGAGTTTCTTGACCTTCAGGAGCCCAATTTCCAAAGGTTTTTAGCGGAGAGAGGGTGTCTGGGGCGCCCTCAGGGCCACGCTGGCGTCCTTGTGCTGCATCTCGGTGCTCCATCCGCAGGAGGCACTCCCAACGCTGTGGCAGGGACTGCCCTCGAAAACCACGTCTGAGCCAGGCCAGCCCCAGAACTGGGCTCGGAGGGTCATGGTGGGGGTCACAGCACACATTACTGCAGCTCCACAGGCGCTTCTCAGGAGCCCCAGCACCCGGGAGGCACAGTCTAGAGAGGAGCTGCATCTGGGGGCAAGGGAGGGGAGGCCTTGGGTACAGATGCAGGTGCAGGTGGGCCCGGGGCTGCACAGGCCATGTCTGGGCACAGGGCCTGGTCACTCTGTTGGCCAGCTCTCCCAAGATCTAGGAGGAGAGAGTAGCCCAGAGAGAGGGACTGACTTTCTATCCTGGTCACATCCAGGACATGCTCTCTTGCTCTGTCCCTGCCTCCTATGACCCTTTCAGGAACGGGTCACCTGACCACTACCTCCTGGCTGGAGAAACCTTTGGAGAAGTTGCTAATTTTGGGCGGATCCAGAGTGAGCTTCTGTCTTGGAAAGTCTCTTTGGCTTTCTACTCCCCACCCCCATCCCAAATCCTGCCCTCAGACTTCACATCTGGGTCCTTTTCATCAAGTGCTGAACCTATCATGCCAACCACAGTCACATCGCAGGGCAGTTGGCCTGCCTGTCTAGAACAGGAGGCTGCTAAGTCCCGAGATGCAGGGCTCCCGGGCGAGGCTGGGGGCACAGCCAATGCCTAGCAGGCAATGGGGGCGTGTTGGACTAAAGGCTAATGCCGCGGTGGGAGTTCTGTGCCCACCCCCTCCTAGCCCCGCTTCCATCTTGAGTAATTCCTTTAGCCCCTTTGAGATGTTTTTCCCATCCACAAATTAGAAAAATATTCAGAGTCTGACATAATAATAAATGTGGAAAAACTTGGAAAATGGTGTAATTCAACAACAATAAACACTGAGCATCTGCTAAGTGTCAGGCTGTGTTCTGAGCACGAAGCCAACGCAGCTCACGTTCTAGTGGCGAGAGAGAAAAAACAAACAAACACGCTGAGCCCTCTGGATGAACAGAGCACAGCAGCACGGTTCGTGCTCAGAGGCTCAGGAAGCCGGCTCCGACCTGGAGGAGATGAGCTGTGAGCCACGCATCTACCTGGGGAAAGAAGGTTGCAGCAGAAGGAACAGACAGATCCTGAGACGGAGGTGTGTGCTGGGCCTGGCCAGGATCATCTGCGGGAGCGCTGCCCTGGGGGCCATGACGCAATGACCAATATTTGCAGCACCCCATGGCAGCATTTAAAGTGTCTTTGGCTGAATTGCTGAAAATCAGATTTGGAAATGACTCAGCAAGGAGGTGATGCAGATCAACAGGACAAAGACAAAGAGTCCAGGCTCCCATCACATCCCAGCCCAGCCCCAACCCGCCCCATCTCCCAGCCTGCACCACCGGCTGCAAACGTCTCCCTGCTCCCGACGGCTGTCACCGCGCCGTTGCACCCGTTTTCTGAGAACCGCCTCGAACCATCTCCGTGAAGACTCCCACCCTCCCAGAGGTCGCCCAGGCCTCCTCCTGCCCTTGGCCTCTTCCTCACTGCCATCCCTACTGCCCGGGCCACGGGAGCTGCTCCAGTACCTGCGTCCCACGTGTCGGGTGACTGCGGGTGGGAAGCAGGCGAAGGGGCGGGGACTGGAGTCCCAGGGTGAGCAGAGGCCGGTCACCATGGGATGTGGAACCACCCCTGTCAGTTCAGAGTCACTCCAAACTACTCGTAGTAAATTTCCATTTTTATTTTTTCTTTATGATTAGTAGTGATTTTTATGTCGTTGCAAAAAGAAAGAGCGTTTCTCTGTTTCACACTTTGGCCGGCCCTGCTATGCTGCCGAGAGTGACAACAGGCAGACACACAACAAGAAGTTGTGGGAGACTCACGGCCTCCGAACAGGATTCAGTGACCAAAGGCCAAAGGCCAACGACAGGGCATGTCTTACCCGGCTGTCCTCTCCGCTCAGAGCCTGTCAGCATGGGGGTTCAGGGACTGTGGAGGTCATAGGCGCTCCAGAACCCCCATCTCCCACAGCCTTCTCCTACAGCCTGCGTCTCAGCTGCCTGAGGGGTGTTGAAAGAGGAAGCCGACACCGATCTGTAGAAATAGTCTATTTCCTCAATTCCAAGGCACACAATTGCTCCAACTTTAATTATTCTGGAATCAGGATATGTCTTACAATTAGTATACAACACGTGGTGTTTTTTTCTTTCTCCCTCCCGCCAAAAAAAAAAAGCTATTCTTAAAACAATGGTATGTGTTACAATTGATGACATCTTAGAATCAAAGAGAACAGTGGTTAAAATCATGGGGTGGCAGCTTAAGGTCCACCCACGGCAGACTCCTAGGAGCCATTGTGAAAATCATGTTTTGTTCTGTTTTAAGTGTCTGTTGGGGTGAACCTGGAGCAACCCGATTCCTAGAACCCCGAGGCCCCCCTGTCACGCCAGGAGCATGGGATGGACAAGGAACATAGCATGGTCCCTGCCCATATGTGGTCAGCCGTGCCAGTCTGGCCACTGGCTTTTGTACTTTTCATTCCGGAATTTGTAGAGATGGCTGCCAGCGACAAGAGGTGATCTCAGGACACACAGGCCTCTGTTAGGCCTTAGAACTCCGGAAGTCGGTGGCCAGAGTTGTATCAAGCCAGACACAAGGGACACACATGGGAATACAATTACAGGGAAGCCAGCATGGCCAGAAGAGGGGTGAGTGCCGGGCTGCATAAGGAGCCAGCATTGTGAGCAGGCCCAGGTCCGGGTGCTGGCTGCATGCCCTTCAGAGCCATATTTCCCAGAGTACAGTCTTTGCCGTGCAACGCCTCGAGATTTTCCTTGAGCGAGTGCATTCCACAGTCTGAAAAGACTTAGAGGTGCTGTGTGAACTGTCACCCTCTTGGAAAGCCACAACATGTTAAAGGGACTGAGAAGTCCGGTGGCAAAGAAATATGCTGAACGTTTGTTTAATGTTCTCCCAACTTATTTGATCACAAAAACCTTCTTGTTCAAGTGACATCTTATAAAAATCTTAAGATAATGCATTTTCTGTAGGACAGCTACTGGACAACAGTTCTGTCTGGTCAGAACCATTGGGGACTGAGAGCCATGTTCACCACTCTCCAGCTGATCCTGGAGAGAAGACAACGGAAGTGAGGGGCATGGCCGGGGAAGAGGTTATTTCTAGGGTACCAACCGTGGCCCCAGGCATGGACATGCATAGGGGGCTCTGCTTGCCTGCTGGCCTCCTCCAGGACTTTGGCTGTCACAGGTGTCCCCAGGACAGTGGGCTACCAGCCCTGCTCTGACAAGTGTGGGAGCCAGGTGGGCGTGCCCAGCACAGTCTTGGCACTTGGGCCCCGTTATTTTTGGAAGGGTGTTTTCTTGAACAGGAACTTGCACACACAAAAACAACAGCAAAACACAAGGCCACGCTCACCCACAAGGGTAGTTCTGGGGTTCCTCCTGCACACCCAGGACAGATCTCATGGAAACAAAGCACTACAGGGCATGGGATATGGAGCCGGACCAGAGAGCCGGTGCTCTCTGAATTAGGGAAACTCAGAGATTTGAAAGGAAAAATGGTGGAAAACAGTAGTCGATAAGTAAAACCAAAGCTTCCTGGGTTCTCTTCAAGTCCTTGCTGGCTACCTACTGTGTGCAGTACAAATGGCACTAAAAGCTTTTGGGCTGCAAATGTGTTTCTGGGACCCAGCAGCCTCCCGTGGGGAGAAGGCTGCAGATGTGGAGGGGAAAGGGCCTTGAGGTCAAGGAAGCCCAGGTGTCACCCTGCCCTCGAGACAGCAGGGATTCAGGCAAAGAGCAGCGCGGTCTGCCCAGAAGACTCGGGAAGAATTGAGACTCGTGTAAGTTTTGGAGGGTTGGTCAACGAGGGGAGAAGGAGCCACGGGCAGCGAGCACCTCAAAAGGCCGGAGCAGGACTGTCAGCTTTAGTTCTTTGTGCGCTGGGCTAGTGCAGCGGGTCCTGGGGTCCCAGTGGGAGGCAGGTTGCAGACAGCAGGGCTGGGAGCCTGGATGTGTGCATAGAGGAATCTCTTTGGTACCAGACACCATGCCAGGCTGGGTCTCTCGGCTTCAGGAAGCCGGCAGTCAGGAGGGAGCCCCTGGGTGTTGGGGGCGGGTGGGGGAAGCAGGTGAGGGGTCTTGTGTGGCAGCCATTCCCAGTGGGTGGGCATGCCTGGCTGGGGAGCCGGGAGGAGGGAGGTCTCGGGTAGGGGAAGACCAGCGCAGGGCCACAGGGCCTGGGCCGGAAGCAGCAGGCCAGGAGAGGCGCTGGGAGGAGGTGGGCCGGTGCGCGGCTGTGACTGTGGTCTGCATGGCCGGCTGTGACCCACACGCAGTATTCCACTGCTAACGTGCTTCTCAGGCCTGCACAGTGATTATGAAAAGTCAGGAAAGTTCATATAGGTGTCTAGGTGTCTGGCTTCTCATGAACTGTTGAAAGCCCTGGCCTCCTTGGACCTCACCTGGCAGTGCTCACCAGAGCCGGTCCGGGAGGCTCCAGGGATCTGGGGACTGGGCTCTCAGGTCTCCATCACCCCCACTCTTCTGACTGCCTCACACCTGTGTCCCTTGACCTCCCTGCCTGGCATCACAGACGTTTGGGTTTGCAGCCTGGAAATGATGGTGTGCGCACAGGGCTGCCATTCACAGGGACATCCGGGGTGTGAAGTCCAGCTGGGGCCTCGGGCATGCTCCCTGGTGCATCTATCCCAGCGAGGGGGCTCTTTTTCCTAGTCACACAAAGACATGTAGATTAGAGGTGGCCCTACCTACAGATTCTCCTTGACGTGGTTTTTCTGAGCTCTCCATCGGCCACAGTGGACTCTGTAGCCCATGAAAAGGAAGGACCACAACCCAGGGGGCTGGGAGCAAGAGTGGACTGCGTTCTCCGACACGATTGTCTGGACACTTGTAAAACTACGCCAAGGTGGGGATGCCGATGCACTCTGACACTCAGCTTTGGGAGATAGCCAGGCGCGGCTCACAGAGGCATTTAAAGCTGGAGAGGATTTGAATCGGTTGCTGCAGCAGGCATAATCACTTCCAGCATACAAGGACTGTCCTTCTGAAGCCCACAGCAATCTTGTGTAGCAACTATTTTTATTGCCCTATTTTGCAGATGAGGAAATGGGAGCTCACAGAGGTTAAGTGATTGGCACCAGCCACTGTCATTACAATGAATATTAATAGTGGCAGCACCATCCCATCCTGGGCTGGCCTGAGTGTTGCACACACATTTGCTCACCTAGTCCCCGCCCCGCTGGAGAGCTGCTCCTCAGAGGAGGAGACTGAGGCCTCGAAGGGACATGAGCATGACCCCATAGCATAGGCTGTGGGGCCAGGCAAGGGAGCACACGGGCAGGGCTCAGAGATGGCATTTGGCAGTAGGCTGAGGCAGGCCCCCTTCTTAGCATGGGCAGAGGGGCAGCGTGGTCCATGAGCAAGGCAGGTGAGAGGTTTGAGCCATTTCAGAGCAAGGATGGTGATGGACACACAATCACAGCCAGGCTCCAGGGACAGGACGGGGAGCACTTCCTTCATCTCATCTCCAGACCGGCTGCACACCACAACAGAGTGGGGGGGCAAGGGGTTCCTGGCTGCTCCCCACAGAGGAGCATTACCCCTGATAAAGTTCCAGCCAGCTGCAAAAAGGCCTGCCCGGGGATCTCTACCCTCCCACCCAGCCCTGTTACTTAGGAATCTGGCCCTTGACCCCCTCCGCCCTCAGCTGTCATGTCTCAGGATGGACCCAGGCAGCAGGTGGCGCTTGGCCTGGACTCCCCAGGGCCTCCTAAGAATGCCATGCTTTGAACCATTCTGCCCTTTCAGAAGTTTCTGTGTCCCAGGTCAGGTGGTTGTTCAGTCATTTTTGCTCTGTCCCTAGGATCACCCCTGGGCTCATTACAGAATCCCAGGAGCCCTCCCGCTCAGGTCTTGTGGAGGATAGGAGCCCAGTGCCCGCCTCCCACTTACAGCCACTGCCCTGCAGGTTTGGGGCCTTAGCCGCCCCCCAGGGGGAGCCCCGCCTGAAAGGGAGCATTGCTTCCCCTGCTGTAAATCTTGCGCCAGCATCCTTGAAGATACTGGAAATCTGTGTAAAAGAAGGGAAAGAAAGAACACCACTTTGTTGTGCGGAAGCAGCTCTGACAGGCGCCAGGTCGGTGGGGCTGGCGTGGGGGCCAAGCGCCAGCAGCCAGGAGGCCTTTGCAGTCTTGAGCTGTTTGTCCAAGTACACCCTGTGCATGTGTGCAGCCCTCTGGCCCCCGCCCAGGGCCCTGCTCCCCTCCGTCGTGCATTCAGACACTGGGAGCACTTACAGTAGTTGGAGTTTGGCCTGGGCTGCTTTTCCTAAGGAGTGTGCAGGCACCATCTCCCCCGCAGAGCGGGACCTGCCACCGTGAGAGCCAGGTCAGAGCACTCGAGGGAGGAGCCTGGGGAGGAGGGCCAGGATGGGGCCAGGACTCCAGGAAGGCCCTGCTGTGCCAGGTAGAAACAGAAGCACATTCCCTCCTCTGGGAGCTGGGGACAGGAGGGCAGCCACTGTGGAAAAGGCAAGGAAGGACAGGACAGAGGTGTGGGGACCATAAGGGACAAGGGAGGGGAGGGAGACCCTCTCCAGGTCTGGGTGGGCAGGAGTCTCTGGAAGGAAAGTGTGCAGGATGTGGTAGGAAGGGGAGGACGGAACGATCTGCAAAGTTCTTCTCAAATTTTTGGTGCAAATGCTCTCTCATTAACACAACCACAACCAGAGAGCCTGCCGCCAACTTATCCGTCTGGGAAAGGGTCAAGAAGGTGTCAGGCGGGGAGAGGGTTCCATGGAGCCTGAGAGCCGGCTCAGGGTCGTGGAGTTTTCAGAACCAGAAAACACCTCTCATGAATGAGAAAGCTCAGGCCTGGGGACATTAAAGTGACATTAAAGTGATTTGCCCAAAATAATGCAACCTGAATTCAAACCCTGAGTTCAAACCCCTGGGCTATCAGGCAGTTCAGAAATATGAAGATATATTGAATTATTATCTTACATACCTGAAACTAATATAATGTGTTATGTAGCAATACAAAATATGATAAAGATAGACAGTGGGCTGGCAACCAAAGCTCTCCACGATGGGATGTCCACACCATCATCCTATATATGCTGGAACCCACGTAGGACAATAGTCTCTTGTCTCTAACAGTTGTTAATCCGACAACATAGAGTGCTTTAGATGGCATCTGAATAAAACAGAGTTTGCACGTGCAAACAACAACCTCAGGTAACTTGGGAAGCTGCACATCTGTATGTAGCAATTAAATTCACATTTGGTAATTGCTTTCAGAGTAATCGATCCATGATTCATCCATTCTTAAGGGCCTCTGTTAGCCAGACTCTGGTACTGGCACTTACAGGGACAGAGCTCCCACTGTGTAACGCTAACCACAAGGACAGTTATAATCAAGGTATTGAAGGATAGTCAGGGTTACCCAGGAAGGCAAGACGCAACTGTCTGCTTAGCTGGGAGGGTTTTACAAGACTGTTCACCATGTGCTGCCGGAAGAAGACATCACCCATCAATCACAGCATTCTTTCCCCAGGAATCTGGGTCAAGCTCAGCATCTCTCTCAGCCTAGTTGAGAAGCTCATATACCATCCCTGGGATTCTAGCCAAATCTGCCCATTTTCCAAAGGAAAGTGAGGGCCAGATTGTTTAGCACCTTGGTGTAATCTAGAAACCAGGTCAGCTGACATGGAAGCCTGAGCAGCTGGCAGAAACCTTCCCAACAGGTGGTCAAAAATCACCCCCCACAACCTCCATCTCACCCTCCTACCCACCCCCCCAGCCTTGGACCCACATATAAAATCACATTCAAAAGAGCAGTGCTTAGATTTTATGGGCTACTATACAAAAGAATTTGTCTTCCCTTGTTATTTTTTGTTATATAATACATATTCTCTTCAGAAAAATTAGAAACACAATTAAGTAAAAAGAAAAAATAGTCACCTATAATCTAACCACTGCTGTTTACATTTACATTTAGTTCAGTATCTTTCTAGTATCTTTCCAGGCATTTTTCTTTGCTTATGCATCTGAGAGGTACAAAATCACAGAGTAATTCATTCATCCTATATGGATGGAGGTGATATATATATATATATGCTATGTATATTGCATACACATATACACGCATATGCAGACACATACATGCATATACACACACACACGTGTAGATGATCCATTACACTTGTAAACTTCCTTTTTCACTTACCAACATATTGTGAAATGCTTCCCTCTGAATGCCTGCTATATATCACTCCCAACATAACCTCTCCTGTCCCCCACCATTCCCCTCACCAAGAGTATTATGGGTATTGAACCCCTCCACTCAGGTAGGCTTTCCAGGCAACGAGGGGCTGGGCTGCAAACACAGCCCATAAAGAGGGCCAGAGACAGGGTAAGCCAAAGGAATGGAGAGTTCCAGATAACAGAGTACAGAGCAATGCCATGGCCTGTGTCCAGCTAGCAGGAGAAACAGAACCGGGGAGCAGGAAGTGGGCCAAGGCTGTGTCTGCTAGCCAGGAGCAAGGGCGCCCGGGCAGCCTGCTGTCTGACCTCTGCCGCCCCATGCCTTCGACAGGACATGGTCCAGCAAAGCAAGCCTCCCAGACCCCGGGTCACGGGCAGGGCAGAAGACAGTGTTTCATGGAAAAGCTGATTCTCAGAACATCTCCACCCTCCATGACAGTCAGCAGAATGGAAAGCCCTGGATAAACTATCGCCCAGGATGTGATTCCCCAGTTGACTTGCTAGAAGATCCTAATTTAAAACAAGGAAATGCAGAGCAAATGAGCATCTAGTTAAATTTTTATATATGTAAAAAGTGGAGAAAAGAAAGAACATGATTACAGCATTGAAGTCCTTCTCCTAGAAATCCAAGTGGGTCCAGCCCATCAACTTGGCTAAGGGATGCACACCTGGGCTTTGAGGGGCCCCTGGGAGCACTGGTGCGTGGTGGCCATGGGCCATTACTCTCTCTTCCCCTTCCCCTGCCCTGTGCCCCTAAAGGGCATTAAACTGAACGCTCCTTGAAGAACAGAGACCTCATTTCTCTGCTACCTGCAATAAGCCCCTGTACACAGCAGGTCCACCATAAACATGTTGAGTTGGGGTCCTTGTGGGAAAACAGAAGGAAGCATGATATCAGGAAAGACCCTTGCCATGTGACTGAGTACCATGTCTGAGGCTTCAGACGACCTCAGGGCAAGGACATCCTGGAATACAGCCACAGTCCCTGGCGGAGCCTCTGCGCATGCCACTGAGCCCGAGTGGGCCGCTCTAGACGACGAGAGGCAGAGACCACCCAAGACACTGCAAAAGTGAAAGTGTGGGGGATGGGGAAAATCTTACCTCTAAAGCAGCCTCAAAGTTCACACATCTAAGGGCTTTCCAGAAGGACTTTAGGACAGAAAGGGCTGAGGAAGTAGTGGTCTAGGATAATAAACCTTTCAAAAGAAACCGCCTCTGTGGTCTCCTATCGCCACGGGCAGTGGTTATGACTCAAAGGTTTCTCTTCACTGCCCCTTGCACACCTTGGAAGACACAGAGGTACTGTCACCCACGCCGAGGGACAGCCTGGTACAGCTGGCCGTGCGGCAGTGGAGGAGCCGAAGGAAGGAGGAGAAGGGGAAGAGGTGGTCCAGGGCGTCGGCGCGGCCTGTTTGGAGCATTTTGTTCATCATTCCCACTTGCACGTGGTTGAAGGAGCTGGCGCGTGTGTCTGGGTGAAGAACTGAGAGGGGGCAGCAGGCTACCTCACCACCCAGGAAACGTCCCCCAGAAGGAGTGGGAAATGGGCTGGGACGTTTGCCTTTGGACCAAAGGAAAGGAAGCAGGAGATCAGTTTCTTCCCAAAAATCTTCAAACAAAAAACCAAGGGTCAACTTAATTGACTTGCCCAATTAAAAGGGCTAACAAAGCAAAATCCCCCAGAAGTCACCAAGGTCCTGGGGAAAGATGGTGAGAAAAATTTACACATTAGAAAAATTTTCACCGGAAAGCCAGACTGAGGGGCGCCCGGCCAGGCTTCTTTTGGTCACATTACTCACCACAGTGGGTTGGTTCCGGCTGCTTGTGTGGGTGCCCCGTGGACTACAGCAACCAGCCAGGCTGTTTTACTGCAAGTGGGATCCTAGCTCCTAGCACACTGCCATCCGTCCGTCTGTCCTGCCATGAACAGTGAGGGATCTCTACCCACCATCTGTCCCTCCCGCATCCTCAAGGGCCACCCCCTTCTTGCCCAGCAAAGCCAGGTCTCCTTCCCCTGTCACTCCATGGATTGTCTTCCCCTCTCCTGGGACACTCAGCCCTTTCAACATGACCTAGGACTCTGTGCAGGTCTCTTCTGCTAATACAGTAGGAGTGACTTGAGGGATCTGTGTCTGATGAATGACCCATCACCCATAAAAGACCTAGCAGAGTCTGCCACAATGTGCGTATTCCATAAATGTTTGCTGACTGTCCAGGGGAGGCACCAATTATTTAATTAAAGGAAAAAATGCGAACTTATGGTGGTCTATGAAGCTTCAGCCAGTTTTCTTTCTGGATAGCAATATTCTTTCTTTTCTTATACTCTCAAGTTATCAGCAAGTTATTAATTGAATATCTACTATGTGCACTGGAGATACAACAGTTAGTAGGAACCCACGGGCCATGCCTTTTAAGGAGCTGGCCCTCGAGGTCTCAGGGTCAAGGCACCCACAGACACACATGATGGGGGAAGCTGGGCTCCACGAGAAGCAGACCCTGAGATGGAGACTGTATGAGTTTGCTGGGGCTGCTGTAACAAAGGACCACAGAGGAGCTTAAGCAGCAGAAATGCACGGTCTGGCAGCTCTGCGGGTGGGAAGTGTGAGGAGGGGGTGTCAGCAGGTTGGCTCCTTCCGGGGGCTGTGAGGGAGGATGTGCTCCAGGCTGTCCCTGGCTGGTGGGTGGCTGTCCCCATGCCCGCATGGTGTTCCCTCTGCACGTGTCTCTGGGTCCAAATTGCCCCTTTTTATTAAGGGCCTGTCGTGTTGGATCAGAGCTTACCCTAATGACCTCATTTGAATTTGATTTCCTCACCAAAGACCCTATCTCCAAATAAGCTCACATTCTGAGGTTCTGGGAGTTGGAACTTCAGTAGACGAATGAAAGGGACATGGTTTGAACCAGAACAGACTGGCAGGCAGTGTGTTTGGTAAGGGAGTCCCCTCTGGATGGACACCTGTGGGCGGAGGGGAGGAGCGGGAGCAGCCGGGAGGGCACAGAACAGGGACCTGGGGCTGGGAGCCTCGGCCGTCCCCAGAGGGAACACCGTGCCAGGATGCCCTTCAGCACCGTCCCAGCTGGTCCGACAGGGCTTGCTTTACACCCCCGCCGTGGTGAGTGGCACCCAGCAGGGTCTAACCTCGGCTCTGCCGCAGAGGCAGTCCTGGAAGAGCGCAGCAGGAAGCGGCCACCAGCAGAGCCTGCCCCGTGGACAAGCCCATCCTCCAGGGTGGGGCCCGCAGCCTCAGGCGTGGGTTACCTTCAGGGACCAATCAGCCGAGGGGCTGTGACATGAAGCATCACAGTTCCCTCCCCGGAAGAGGTCGGGAGAGACATCTGCCCCTGGATGCGGGATGGGAAGGACTGGTCATGAGAAGTGGGCAGGGGCTTTGGGGACCTTGGGGACTTCTTGAGTGGAGAAACAGAGAGGGAAGGAACGCAGCACAGCTGAGCAGGGCCCTTATAGGCAACTTGGACCTTTTGTGATGGGCTGGAGCCAAGTCTGTGGAGGGATGAAGGGCTGGAGAGTGAGGCCGGGGCCTCCGCTGCCCGGCTCAGAGGCTGGATCTTGGGTTGGCAGGTGTTGGGAGCCACCACCACCTCTGGATAGGACAGTGACCCAGTCGGAGCCACACTGGAAGGGATCACCAGGGTGGTGTGGCAGGACATGTTTCTGGGGAGAGTAGCAGGGGCTGGAGCACTGGGAGTCCCAGACTGTCGGGGGGAGGGTGGAGGCCCCTCTGCGGGGCCGGCGGGGAGGGGCGGAGAGGGACTGTTGAGGAAGACACCGAGCATGGACCCCCCCGTAGCAAGGAGAGGGGAGGGAAGACCTGTCTCAAGGCCTGGGAGTTTTCCAAGCAGAAAACTGGGGAGAAGAACAAATTTGGAGTTTCCATGGAGGTACTCAACAGGCAGGGGAAATATGGGGTGAGAGTCTGGGACCCAGGCAGCACTGAGATGATGGGACAGGAGACCGGCCACCACCGGAGTCCAGAGAGAGCCGAGACATGACCAGTCTCCTAAGGGACTTCCACTGGGAAGCCAAGCCCCACGTGTAAAGCCGTCAGCCGCCAGGGTGCAGTGCCCCCCCTCCCCCCCAGGAGCTGAACAGTGGTGTGGCTGCTGGGGGCAGCTCAGCAGGGTGGGGAGGGGGCACTAGAATGGCCTCCTGAGGGAGGGACAGGCTCTGCTGAGGATGGGTGCCTGGGCTCCGTGCGCATGGAGGACGGCGGCGGATGAGCTGGACAGGGTGCCTGGGCTGCACCACTGATGAAAGGATGTCTGAAGGCAAACTGTGTCTCTACTCACTAGATTTCTGATACCAGATGTGTGGGTTTTCTACACCAAGCGATTCTCCACTTCTCTTTGGACCCCAGCTGGGTGTCCCATGGTTTAATTCCATTATGCCACTTAACTAAGCTGAGCCAGCACAGACCCACAGGTTAAGGATCTGCCCACTTCAGCTGCCCATCACAAGCGGTGGGTCCACAGGTGATCCACGTTTCTGTGCGATTTGGCTGCACATGGGCCCGTGACCTCCCCTCTAGAGCCAACAGAACCCAGGGCTGTAGTTCACTTACGTTACTGGTTTATCACAAAGGACCCGAACGAACAGCCTCATGAAGGCGTACACGGGGTGAGGTCTGGAAGGCTCCTGAGCATAGGAGCTTCTGTCCCCGTGCAGTTTGGGGTGTGTGACCCTCCTGGTGCACGGATGCATTCACCAACCCAGAAGCTCTCCAAACCTCTTGCTTAGGGTTTTTATGGAGGCAGTGTGATGTGGGCACGGTTGATTAAATCATTGGTCACTGGGGATTACTTGGGTCCCCAGAACCCTGGAGGCTGGGGTTGGGGGCTGGAAGCCCTCTAATCACGTGGTCGCTCCTCTGGCAACCAATCCCCACCCTGGACCAATCTAGGGCCCCGGAAGAGTCCCGTCGCCTTAGCTGGTAGCATAAATTCAGGTAATGATGGAAAGGTGCTTATTATGAATAACAAAAGCTGCTCCTCTCATCCTACCACTCAGGAAATTCCAAGGAGCTCTTGCGCCAGGGACAGGGGGTGAGGACCAAATGCTTATTTCTGGGTGCACCACAGCATCCCGGTGCTGGAGGAGGTCTGTGGTAGCAGCTGCAGGTCCGCAGAGCAGGTGAAGAAAGCCCCGTCGGCCCCCAGCCCGACCCCCTGCGCCTTCCCAGGTCGCACCCGCAGCTGCACCCACATCGGGGGTCTGGTTCTCGCTGGTAGCCCTCACTCTGCCGCCAGGCGCTCTGCTGGCTGCGGGGCGGCACCTGACGCCAAAGATCATTTGCTCTTCATTTGGCTGCTGGAGGCCAAAAGCTTCCCCTCTGACCAGACTAGGGTGTCTGGGCTGTCCTACTGGGCGCACCTGGGCAGTTCCACTGACGTCAGCCCTGCCCAGATGGCCACAACAGAGGCGCCCACCCCCCACCAAACTCCCCCCTCTTCTTCCATTCATGCCAAAACGCTCTGTCCAGGAAGGACCTGGAACTACTCCACACTCAGGAACAGCCACGATGACAGCTGACAAGATCTCATGTGGGGCAGGCATCAAAGTTGGGGGTCAGAGGGCTGCAGCGCACGGCTGGCAGTCCTTACGAAGCATGCCTGTCGTTTGAAGCCCTTCCTCAGACTCCCCGGAAGCCCTTGTGCCATCGCCCTCCCCGACCCGTCTCTGCCAGCACCACTTCCCGGCTCCTCGGCTCCCTGAACTGCCACAGCTGCGACCTCCCTGCCTCCCACCTTGACCTGAGTTCGGCTGAGCCCCTGCCTCTGCCGGGATCTCTCAGGCCCAGCCGGTCAGCCGCGAACAAGGCATCCCTCCCGGGGTGTGCCACACACAGATGGCGAAAGTGAACTTGCCCCTGGTCAGAGGCGCAGGCAGGCGTGCTGAGCAGTGAGGCGGAGGGTCTCCCATGCCCCTGGGAGGAGAGGAAAAAACCAGTCTTCCCTCTTCCCTTCTGTGTTCCTAGCTGAGACCCCACTGCAGTAACAGAATAATCGGAGAAAAACAAACAAAAGGTTAGTAACATGCCTACCCCCTGCACACACGGGAAATAACTGGGAGAAACGGAGTGATGAGCAGAATGGTCCCCCCAGCTAAAAACAAACTAGGGCGTTGGGTAGAGGACAGTCGGAGTTTTCAGGCAAAGCCCGGTAACCAAGGGTGTGGTTGTCATGCAGATTTCAGTCTGGCCGTTCTGCTCGGATAAGAGTCCTAGAGAGTCGGTCATCCTTCTCTTTCTGATACAGGGAGGGAGAGACCCTTACAGATGGAGATTTCCCTTATAAATGCAAATGTCTCTTACAAAAGGGTAACTTCTGGGTTTTGAGAGATTCTTCGGCCTCTGCTGTGTTTGGGTTTTTGTTTTTAAATCACCAGCACAAAATAATCCTTATGCCAAAGGGGCATATTTGGGGGTGGCAAATTCTGCTCCCCTTCACCTCTTTGCCATCAACTCAGTGTCCTGGCTGCCAGCCACCAGGCAGAACCTCCTGGCATAATCTATGACAGATACTGGCATCCCTTTCCTCAAACATCATTAAGGCCGAAACTTCCAGGGCTTCCCTTCAAGGGCAGGCGGTCCTGGGGTTGTTTGTCCAGGAGTGCCTCCTATCTGCAGGGCACTCTGAAGGAGGGCCAGTGGGCAGGCCTGCTTTTAGGATTTCCACTGAGCCTTCTCTTCTTGCAGGTTAGGAAGGACATAGCCAGCCGGTCCCTGGTAATAAACGCCTCTGCCTATTTGAGAAAGGTAAGGTCATTCTTGAACCTCACCTCCAAACTAAACAATCTCGGCTCCTGTAACCTTTCTTACCAAATGTTAAAGCCCCTATGCAGAGCAAAAGCAAAACAAAACCATCTGATGGAGAAGCTTCCCACCTCCAGCCTAGACTGTGTTTTGAAATTGGCTGCACCCAGGGCTTAATGATGTGCAATTCAGTGGCTTCCAGTGTCCGAGCAGGTTCGGAGGCCAGGTGCAACCGCCAGCCCCTTGCACCTGCTTGCCCTGCACGGCTCCCCGTATGACGGTGCCTGGCTGCACCTTGCATTTCTTGTGCTCAGATTCATTCTAGGGGCTGAAAAGGAACAGCAGGGAGTGACCCCAGAGGCCAGCCTGCTGAGACTTCCTGCCCCAGTGCCCTGGGGGTGGGGTAGGCCTCAAGAGCCTCTGGAGAGCCAGGCAGCCTGCTGGGAAGGCTGCCCTCTGACCCCACAGAATCCGGCCGGACCGGTTTCCCAGGTACTCTCCGCAGAGGCTGGTAACCTTACTCTGCAACCAACCCTCCCAGGGGGGAGACTTCATGCTGCTTCCAAACCCAAGAGAGGCCGCCACTGCTGAGCGCCCTCATTCAGATTCCGTCAGGTGCTGGTTTTCTCCCGGAATCTTTCCCACGTTTTCACTGGGGTGTCTTGGGAGACCCAAGGACAGTGCAGACTCTGCCCTCCAGTTTTGCCGGCCATGGGCAGCCTTCCCATGAGCCTCTTGGAGGGAGGACCTATTTCTTCCTTCAGAGCCCAGTGCTTGTAGCTCAGGCCCAGCTTCCAGGATAGGGGAGCCGCATTACCAGCTCACACCACCTCTTAAGCAAATTCAAGACATTTTTTCAATTAAGAAAAAGTTGTTTGGACAGTGCCAATTCCGTGGGCCGTCCCAGTTAAACCAGGAAATGGATCCAGAGTGGAAAGTAAACTAGTCTGACCCTGGGGTCAGCTGCCGTGTCCTTCCTGCTGGGCCGCTCGGGCAGGGAGCCCCTGGCTTTGCAACAGTGAACTGGTCTTTGTGAAGACAGTTTTGGCCAATATAACTCCTAAGTAGAAATCTTCAACTGACGCTCAACCGAAGAAAAAACACCTTTTTCAACTCTGAAAAAAAAAAAAAGGACTGTGTGGACTAGACAAGGAAGTTGGTCTCAGCAGTGTGTGTCCCTTAAGATTGTCAGAAGTTTTGACTTCATGAAAAATGTGCCTTGAGGATGACTTTACAACATACTCCCCCAGGTAGGGGTGCTCGACATCTGTCTTCCTCATTCTTGTATCCCCAACTCCCAGGACTGCCTGGCTTCTAAGGGACCTTAGTAAGTATTTTTTGACTTAGTTGAAATAACTTATTAGAGATACAAAGTCCACTTAGATATTTATGGAGTGATTGCTGTGTATGCTACACCGTGGGTGGCAGGGAGCTAGGATGCAAAAAGACAAAAGTCACACTTTCCTTGCCCCAAATGTTTATAAAGCGACAAGACAAGACATAGAAATGTCAAATGTAAATAAAATATTAAATGATGTACCTCCACTGTGCCATAGAAGCCAAGTTGCTTTTGCCAGACTCCTCTGTTTTCGAAAGCAGTTTTTCCTAAAGCATATTCTTCAGGAGGCCGGTTTCTCCAGGTGGTAATGTGAGAAAAAAAACTTCGGTGGCCAAATAAAGTCAGGACCAAGTTAGGCAGATTTCTTTAGGATAGAATTTCTAGAAAACTTTTTTTTTTAGCTTTTTTGGGAAGGAATTTATATATCATAAAGGCTACTCATTTTAAGTGTCCTATTCAGTAGCTTTTAGTATATTCAGAGTTGTGCCGCCATCATCATGACATAAACGCAGAACATCTTCATCACGGAGAAAAGAAACCTTGTGACCACCTGCAGCCACTCCCCAGCCCCTTCCCTCCCACCCTAGGCAGCCACTAACCTACTTTCTGTCTCTATAGATTTGCCTCTTCTGGACATTTCATATAGATGGGGGTCACACAATATGCAGCCTTCTGGTGCATAAGGTTTTCAGTGTTCATGTTGTAGCATGCGGCAGTACTCCATGCCACTTGAGGAGCCCCACATGGACGAACGGTATCCCACTGTGTGGGCATGTTCCATTTTGTGTATCCACCCATCAGCTGGTAGCTATTTGGGTTGTTTCCACTCTTTGGCTACTATGAATAATGCTGCTATAAACATTCACGAGCACGTTTTGTGAGACCATGTTTTCAGTTCCCTTGGGTATCTACCTAGGAGTGGAATTGCTGCATCATTTGGTAACTCTGTGTTGAACTCTGTGTTGAAGGACCCAAATACTGTTTTCCAGGTAGCTGCACCATTCTGCGTTCCCAGCAGCAACGTATGAGAGTTCCAATTTCTCCACACCCTCACCAATGCTTGCTATTGTCTATCTTTCTTATTTCATCCATCCTAGGAGGGGTGAAGGGGAATCTCATTGTGGTTTTGATCCGCACTTCCCTAAAGAGTAATGATGTTAAGCATCCTTTCCTGAGCTTTGGAATCTTTGATACATTGGTTGCTCTGTGAATCTTTACAGGGATACAGTGGGCAGCAGTCCCTAAAGCACTGGACCTTGGGGTCCCACCCCTTGCAGATGGCAGCTCCTGGAATGCAAGCCCACACCCCAAAGCTGGGAAGTAATGGCCCAAAGCCTGTCTGTGCCTCACAAATGTAAGTTTGGTGAAAGCCTTTAGGCCATCATGTTTCCATGTTTTGCCCAAAGGAAAGAAATCTGAACGCTCCACTGTTTTACCTGGAATTTTATCAAGGGTAATTTTGGCTAAAACAAAAAGAGAAAAGTAGACTACAATCTGTCTCCTTGAAAAATCATGAAAATTCTGTTGTTTGACAGGGAGATTTGAGGCAGTGGGGCCCCGTGTGTTCCATCTTGTGGCCAGCAGCAGCCAGGTCTATGGGATCACCCGCAAATGGCCCAGGCACAGCCCAAGACACGGTGCCGGGCATTTCGGTCACACTGTCTCAGCATGCCGGCCGAGCCTCCTGGTCACAGAGGCAGCTGCCCAGGGCTCTGTGCCCTCCAGTCCCAGCTGTTCCAGCATATTTGGTAATGAGGTCCTGTGTGTCCTGAGCTTTATGAACCAGGCCATAGGCCAGGGTTTCCCATGTGCTGGCCAAGCAGTGCCACCTGATAGCTCACTCACAGTTCTGGTGTTTTCTCAGGAACACCCCCCTCTGCATTCTTCTTCCAACAGGAGATTGGGTCTGGCCTCCGTGGAGCTAACCACAACCTCACCCAGACCCCCTTAGAATGACTCATTCCTCTGATCCCCTGGGGTGTCTCTGCTCACCCCATGACTATGGGCTCCAGATCTCCACCAAAGGCCTTTCTGAAGCCCGTCACTGTGGTTTCCAGACCCACCCCCTCCTTTCCCTACTATTTACCTGCCCACAAGCCAGTCATGGTCTCTCATCTGAGCCCTGTGAGAAGTCCTTTGCTGGAAACAAAGGTTTTTTCCTCAGCATAATTCAAAGGTGTCTCTTCCTCCAATACCCAACCATGGTAGGGAATTATTTTTCTTAGTAGGGAGACAGGAATGGGAAGGGGGGGATTTGGGTCTCCTGAATTTTATGGCCACAACCTTGACTGAACCTACAGGTGACCTGGTCTTCACAAACTGCTATTCTGCTGCCCTCCTAGTCTTTATGACTCCCGCCTCCTTGTGCTTTCCATTGGTCACTTTTTATCAACTCTGGCCTCTCCCTCTAAAGAATTAGCCTGGCTGATCCAGACCACACTCTGATCTTTCTCCTGAGCCCAAGTCCCTGCTCTCTCGTTATCTGTGTCAGGGTAGGAGGCTTCAAAGGGTCTCCTGATGCTGCTGCCCCACTGCCTGAAAGAGCACAAAGCCCTCTAGGGTGTGGAGACAGGCAGTTTGGGGCAGGCCAGAAACCTCTCAAGCCCTGCATTGTCCTTTTAAAGCTATTAGAAGGCTTTATAACTGACTTTATAATTGCTGCAGTTTTTTTAAAGCTACAGTAATCGGTGGGAATGGTGTCAAGATAGACACATAGGGAATACAAAAATAGACCCACACTTACATGGTCAAATTTTTTTTTCCACAAAGGCACCAAGGGAATTCAATATAGAAAGTATAATCTTCAACAGATGGTGTTGGGGAAATTTTTTGCAGCCATATGCAAAAAAAAAAAAAAAAAAGAAACAATCCACATCATATAAAAAAATTCATTCAAAACAGATCAGGCACATAAATATAAGAGTTAAAACCATAAAACTCCTAGAAGAAATTCTAAGTGACCTTTGTTTTGACATCAATTTGTTATGTTCAACAGATAAGGCACAAATCATAAAAGAAACAATCTATTGACTGAATCTCATCAGAATAAAAAATAAACTTTTTATCTTCAAAAGACACTTATGAGAATGAAAAGCAAAGCTACAGAGTGAGAGAAAATATTTGTAAAACATATATATGACAATGAATGTTTATCTAAAATATATAGAGTTATTTATATCAGAAGACGAACAACATAATTTTTTATTTATAGGGCTGGCACATAAGCACATGAAAAAAGGCTCAATTTAGTCATTCGGGAAATGCAAGTGACAACCACAAGGAGATACCACTGAGCACCCACTAGAGTGGATAAAAGAAAAAGCCTGACCATACCAAGTGTCTGCAAGGGCGTGAAGCAATTGGAACACTCATTCACTGCTGGTGGGAATGGAAAATAGTATGACATTTTGAAAGCATTTTATCAGTTTTTTTTAAGTTAAAAATATATCTACCATATGACTCAGCCATTCCACCTCTGATTATTTATACTCCACAAAAAATAAAAGCATATAATCACACAAAGACTTGTACCCAAATGCTGGTAATAACTTCATTTGAAATTGTCAAAAACAGAAAGCAATCCAAGGGGACCCCAGCAGATGAATGGATTAACAAATAGTGACATATCGATACAATGGAGAGCTACGCAGCAATCAAAAGGAAGGGACTATTGATCCCCATAGTAGCATGATGGGATCCCAGAATTATTATGCTGAATAAGAGAAGACAGGCAAAAAAGAGTACCTACTATGATTCTAGTTATATAAAATTCTAGAAAATGCAGCTAACCTACGGTAACAGAAAGCAGATTGATGGTTGCCTGTTGGGGGCAGGGAAGCTGGAGGGAGGAACTGTAAAGTGGCAGGAGGAAACTTTTGGGGTGATGTCTATGTTCATTGCTTAGTTGTGATGAAAGCTTCAGAGATATATAAAAGTATCAAAACTTCTCAAATACACGTTTTAATTATGTAAAGTTTATTATGTGACAATTATACTTTGATAAAGTTATCACAAAATAAAGAACCCTTATCTTCTAGTGATAATACACTGAGTGTTACACAAACAAAATTATCTAAAGACTGAAATTTGCTTTAAGATAATACAGGAATAACATGTACAGTGGGTAGTGACATCAATACAAGGGTGATGTAAGATGGGCCACCAGCCGACAAATGTTGAGGCTAGGCTCGTTTTCACATATGTTTGAAATACATTTAAAAAATGCCTACTACATTAGAGGAGGGGACTTTAATGCTAAGAATGTGGTACAACTTATTGCCACCTTTCTTTGGAGCCTCGTTATCTTGCCAGAAACATGAGGATGTTTTATTTAGTTCGACAAAAATACGTATCAGTGATACAGTCCACATGAATTCGTTAAAAGTGATGTGAAGCAGAATTAATTATAGTAAATCAATGCTGGTCTTTGGCAGGTTGATTTTCTCAAAGAAGGGATACATGGGAGGAGTTGGGAGGGGATTCCTAACAGGGAGGGCTTGAGATGAGGGCAAGGCTGCCCTAATATAATGCTTTACCGATTGATATAGTGCATGAGTATCAAAAGTACTGAAATAACAGAAATGTGGACTAGGAGTTGGGAAGTGGCTGCCGAAGGCACTCGGGAAATAACGTCATGGTTCCTCAGCCCCTCACTCCTGCAGCATCAACTTTGCAGCTCACAGGGGATGGGAAATGCCAAGCCTGCCAACAATTAGGGGTGTGCCCAGCTAACAAAAGGTCTTGTCTATGAAATTTTCTTGACTGTCTGGTGAACTCTTCCACATTAAAGCCTCAGAGGATTTTACCATCTGTGAGGGTTTGATAACTTGCAGCTGATGGAGGCATCCTGTAGGGCACGGTGCTGGTTGGTGGGCATCCAGGGAGGAGAGTGGGGACAGAGTCACACTACTGTGGAGGCACTAGAGTCCGTGAAAGCAGCCAAAGAATGTGGGTCAGAAAAAGGTATATAGGTCTCTTGATGCTACTTAAACCCACAGAAGTTTGTTTATATGGACCAGGCATCTTGTTAAGGTTGTTTGCCCTTATGATTCTCAAGTTCAATTTTCTTTATGCAGTATTTGGAAAGATAATGCAATCTGGTGACATCAGCAAAAATGATGTGATGCAGTACAGACCTTTAAAAATTCTGTCCTCTTTAAAAGCAATAATAACAGTGATTTAAAAAATCACCAGAATCACAATTTTCAGAACTCTGGAAATTAACCAAAGGCCTACAGCCACCCAGGGAATGTATGGATGCATACATTCATTGCATCCATACATTGCACTAAGTTGAATGGCACTAAGAACTGAACTTTGTGCTATTTTAACTTGCCCCAGGCCCATCACCCTTGCTCCAGCTCCATGGTAACAGCTTCCAATCATGGAGAAAGCCAATCTGGTGGTTCTCCGGAAGGACCCATGTGAAAGTATGTCTCCTTCGTAAATCTGACTTGAAGTCTGCTTAGTATGAAAAGCCATTTCCTCTAGTGCATTTGTTAGATTTTAACTTCACAGATGCTTGAGGCAGTGGGTGACAGTTGGGGCAAAAATAGGCTAACCAAAAAGCCTAAAGTAAAACCTGGGGAATGGGATGTCCCTAGAGGCTTTGGAAAGCTGTGACATTCTAGGGCATCTAGAAGTTCATGAATGTAAGTAACGCTTTGCGTATGCCCAGGGCCGTGTGTATCCTCAGAAAAAAACCTAGAAGACCCTGAGCTCTCGCCTCAGGCTACCTTGATATTCTTCATAAGCAGAGGCTTACGTAGAGTTGTCAGCTGCTTGGCTGAGTGTGGAAGGCGTGTCTCACCATGCTCGCAGAGCACCTCGGCAAGGACTGGCCGACTTACTGGCTCTAGACCTTTAAGGAAACCTTTGCCCAATTATTTGCTGGCCATTAAGCTAACCAAGCAGAGACTTTAATAGTTGCACAAGACAAAGACTACAGCAGACTTTACAGAATTACCTCAGAAAGTCACCAAACAAACAAAGCTGAACAGCAGCAAACCCTGGGGAGTGGAGAGGACATCTCATTTCCAGAACTGCTGCATTGTGCTATTTAAAATGTCCAGTTTTCAACAATAAGATTATGAGACATGTAAAGAAATAAGAAAGTATGGTCCATACAAAGGAAAAATATAAAGAATAGAAACTCTCCTTGAGGAAGACCAGACATAGGACTTACTAAGCAAAACCTTTCAATTTAGTCCAAACAGCTGAAGGAAGCCATGTCTAAGAAACTAAAGGAAAATATGAAAATGATATTTCACTTAACAGAGAATACCAATAAAGAATAAAAATTATTTAAAAAGAACCAAATAGAAATTCTGGAGTTGAAAAATACAATAGCCGAAATAGAAAATTCACTAGAAAGGCTCAATAGCAGATTTGATCAGATGGAAGAAAGAATCAATGAATGTAAAGAGAAGTAAATTGAGATTATCCAGACTGAGAAACAGAAAGAAAAAAGAATGAAGAGAAATGAACAGAGGCCAGTGGGACACCATCAAGCATACCAACATCCACATAATGTGGAGTCCCAGAGGGAGCAGAAAAAGAGAAAGGAACATACAAAATAGTTGAAGAAATAATGTTATAAAATTCTCAAATTTTATGAAAAACATTACACTACACATCCCAAAATCCCATCCATAGACTCCGAGTAAGATACACTAAAAAACTTCCATACCTAGATACATCATTATCAACATGTCAAAAGACAAAAACAGAGAGAGATTGATAACAGCAAGGAAAAGGGACTGATCACGTGCAAGAGATCCTTAATAAGATTAATAGCTGATTTCCCAACAGAAACCAGGAAACAAGAAGGTAGTGGAATGACACTGAGCTGCTGAAAGAAAAAGACTACCAGCCAAGAATTCTATGTCCAGGAACACATTCATTCAAAAGTGAAGGTGAAATTAAGGCAACCCCAGATAAACAAAACCTGATAGAATGTCACTCCCTGACAGACCTGTCTAACAAAAACTACTGAAGAGTCTTTCAGGCTGAAATAAAAGGACACTAGACAGCAATTTGCATCCACACAAAGTTATAGAGCACCAGTAAATTCAACTACATAGGTAGATGCCAAGGACAGTACTTTTTGTTTCAGCATATTTTCCATCTCCTACTTCACTTGAGGCAACTACACAAAACTATATGAATGTGTATTGATGGGTACGCAAAGTGTGAATATGTATTTTGTATGACAGTAACAGCACAAAGAAGGGTAAAGAGAAATGAGGCTATAAAACAGCAAAGTTTTTGATACTACTGAAGCGTTAAGTTAACTATTGTTGGTATTCGTCTAAGCTAGGTTGGCATAAATTATGGTGTTGACTTTAATGCCCAAGTGAATTGCTAATAAAATACCTCAAGAAATATAGTAAAAGGAATGAGAAGGAACCAAAATGTACAAGAATATCTAATGTAAAAGAAAGTAATAATGGAGGAACAGACGAACAAAAAAGACATGACATATAGAGAACAAATAGCAAAATAGTAGGTGTAAATCTTATCCTATCATTAATTATGTTAAATGAAAATAGATCAAACATTTCAAAAAGAGAATGGAAGTAAACATTTCAAAAAGAGAATGGAAGTATGTGTTTTTTTTTAATGATCCAACTGTACGCTGTCTGCAAGAGACCCACAAGTTCAAAGACACAAATAGTTGAAAGTAAAGAATAGAAAAAAGATATAACATGCAAAGATTAATCAAAAGAGAGCTGAATGGCTAATCTAATATCAGACAAAATAGACAAAATTGTCAATAGATACAAAAGGACAGTTTATAACGGTAAAAGGGTCAGTCTATCAAAAACATATTAATATGAACATATCTGCATCTAACAACAGAGCCCCAAAATCCTGAGGCAAAACTGGCAGAAATGGAGAAATAGACAATTCAACAATTAAAGTTGGAGTCTTCAAAATATCCATTTTCTATAGTGGATAGAACAAGTAGGCAGATGATTAGCAAGGAAACAGAAGACTTGAATAACACTATAAGCTAAATAGACTTAACATGTATCTATGGAAAACTCCATCCAACAACAGCTGAATACACACTCTTCCCTAGTACACATGAAACATTCTCCAGGAAGGACCATATGTTAGGCCATAAAATATATCTTAATAAATTTAAAAGGATTGAAATCATAAAATGTATCTTCGCTGATCACAATGGAATTAAATGAGAACTCAGTAACAGAAGGAAAACTGGAAAATTGACAAATATGGGAAAATCAAACAACACTCTAAAAAATAACCAATGTGTCAAAGAAGAAACGATGAGGGGAAAATGGAAAATATTTTGAGATTAATGAAAGTGAAAAACAAAACTTAATGAAATGCAGCAAAAGCAATACTTAGAGGGAAATTAATAGCTATGAACACCTACATTAAAAAAAGAACAAAGGTCAAATCAATAACCCAATCTTCCATCCTAAGAAGCTAGAAAAAGGGAGAAAAAACTAAGCAGAAAATAAGGAAATAATAAAGAGTAGAGTGAAACAAATGAAATAGAGGGTAGAAAATCAATGAAGAAAATCAAGACTGAAAATTGGTTCTTTGAAAAGATCATGAAAACTGACAAACCTTTGTTTAGCTGGATTGACCTGGAAAAACAGACAGAGTGCTTAAATTACTAATGGCAGGAACACAAGAGGGGACACCACCAGTCTTAAATAAAAGCAGTTATAAGGAAATACTATGAACAATTCTATGCCATCAAATTGGATAAACTAGATGACATGGACTAATTTCTAGAAAGACACAAACTGCCAAAACTGACTCTTGAATATAAAACTAAATTCTGTATCTCAAGTAAAGAGAATGAATTAGAAATCAAAAAAAGTTTCCATAGGGAAAATCTCAAGTCCAGATTGCTGCACTGGTAAATTCTACCAAAAGTTTAAAGAAGAATTAATACAAATCCTTCACAAACTTTCCAAAAAAATGGAAGAGGCAGTACACTTGCCAAATCATTCTGTCAGACCAGTATGACCCTGACACCAAAACCAGACATCTGTAAAAAAACAAAGACTAGTATCTTTCTGAATACAGATGCAAAAATTCCAGCAAAACAATAACAAACAGAATCCAGGGACAAATACAAAGGATTATAACTATGATCAAATGGGATTTATCCTAGAAATGGACAGTTGGTTAAATATATGTAAATCAATCCCTGTAATATACCATATTAATAGAATAAAAGATAAAAATCACAGGACCTTCTCAATATACACAGAAAAACATTTGATAATATCCAACTCTCTTTCATGACAAAAGTGCTCAACAAATTAGGAATAGTATTCTCTAACCTTGATAAAGGACATTGATGAACAGCCCACAACAACTAATATCATACTCAATGGCAAAAGACTGAAAGCTTTCTAAGATCAGGAATAAGACAAAAAGTATCCACCCTCACAATTTCTATTCGACTTTGTACTGATGGTTCCACCAAGGGCATTTAGGCAAGAAAAATAAATAAAAATCATCCAAATTATGAACAAAGTAAAACTATCTCTGATCCCGTATATACATAATCCCAAGGATTCAATAAAAAACTGTTTCTACACCCAAAAAGCAAACAACCCAATTAAAAAATGGGCAGAGGACATGAACAGACAATTCTCCAAAGAAGAAATTCAGATGGCCAACAGGCACATGAAAAGATGCTCCACATCGCGAATCATCAGGGAAATGCAAATAAAACAATGAGATATCACCTCACACCAGTGAGGATGGCCAACATCCAAAACACAAACAACAACAAATGCTGGTGAGGATGCCGAGAAAGGGGAACCCTCCTACATTGCTGGTGGGAATGTAAGCTAGTTCAACCATTGTGGAAAGCAATATGGAGGTTCCTCAAAAAACTCAAAATAGAAATCCCATTTGACCCGGGAATTCCACTCTTAGGAATTTACCCAAAGAATATAATTTTTCAGATTCAAAAAGACATATGTTTACTGCAGCACTATTTACAATAGCCAAGATATGAAAGCAACCTAAGAGTCCATCAGTAGATGAATAGATAAAGAAGAGGTGGTACATATACACAATGGAATATTATTCAGCCATAAGAAAGAAACAAATCCTACCATTTGCAGCAACATGGATGGAGCTGGGGGATATTATGCTCAGTGAAATAAGCCAGGCAGAGAAAGACAAGTGCCAAATGATTTCCTTCATTTGTGGAGTGTAACAACGAAGCAAAACAGCAACAGACTCACAGACTTCAAAAAGGGACTAGCGGTTGCCAAGGGGGAGGGGTGGGGGAGGGCGGGTGGGGAGGGAGCGAGAAGGGGATGGTGGGGTATTATGATTAGCACACATGGTGTGGGGGATCATGGGGAAGACAGTGTAGCACAGAGAAGGCAAACGGTGACTCTGTGGCATCTTACTACACTGATGGACAGTGACGCATTGGGGTATGGGGGGGACACGATAACGTGGGTGAATGTAGTAACCACATTGTTTTTTCATGTGAAACCTTCACAAGAGTGTATATCAATAATACCTTAATAAAAAAAAAGGGAAAAAAAATATTGTTGAATAAAGTAATCCCATTAGAGGATCCAGCAATTCCACTCCTTATGTATTTAAAAGAATTGAAAACATGTCCACACAAAAAGTTGTACACAAATGTTCATAGCAGCATTATTTATAATAGTCAAAAAGTCAAAACAATGCTAATGTCCATCAACTAACTGTTAAATGAACAAAACGTCATACATCCATTTAGTGGAATATTATTCTGTTAGAGAAAGGGATCAAGTATTGATGTATACTAAAATGTGGATGAACCTTGAAAACATCATGCAAAGTGAAAGAAGCTAGTCTCGAAAGGCCACATTTATATGGAATACCTAAATAGGCAGAATCATAGAGACAGGCAGTAGGTTAATGGCTGTCAGGAGCTGGAGGAGAGGAGAAAGGGGGATGGCTGCTGATGGTAATGCAAGTGTTCCAGAATTAGATAGTGGTGATGGTTGCACAATTTCATGAATATATCAAAACCCACTGAACTGTACACTTTAAAGGGGTGAATTTTATGGTATGTGAATTGCAGCTCAGTTTTCTCAAAAAGGTAATGAGGTCTAATGGTTCAAAATTTAACAGACACAGAAGAGTCTGCAATGAAAAGTCTTTCTTCTTTCTCTGCAGGCAGCTACTCCTGCAGCCCTTCGAATGCCTGCACATCAAGGAATCAGTTTTCTGTTGTTTTTCAAGTTGTAATTCCATGCACGTATTCTCCTTTTTCTATACACTACCAACTGCTTTGAATTTTGCTTTTTTCCTAGGCACTTACTCTTGACTACAATCCATGAGTCACTTTGCACTAGATTTCCTGGGACAATCCATTGCAGACTAGTTTATCCTGAAGATTAATATGAAATACCTGTGACAAATATATGATGGTGAAATTTGATTCTATCGCATCATGATCGTCAGTCTTTATCAAGCCCAGTCCAGATCAAGGAACCTGAATTAAATTTGGTCTTACCTGGGCTCAGGGGATCTGGGTCTTGGCCAGGACACCCTGGTATTTGCCTGGGATTTTGTTTTTAGCAGAGTTTATGGTTCTGTGATTCCTGGTGAAGATGTGCACAGTGAGCTGAGCCTTCACTCTTCTGAAAACGCTTGCTCCCATAGACGCATGAGGGAACCGCTGGGCTGAATTAGAGGGTGAAGAGATGGACTGACCTCTCTTGGGTCTTAGTAAACAAAGGCCAGACAGCAACCAAGGACCCCGTTTGGGAACCCCTTCCTGGGCTCTGCAGAACCTGGGTGGGGTGTGCTCACCTCTGCCCTACACAGAAGCCCCTCACCCTCTTGGGCTGGAGCAACAGGCACCAAGTCCCCTGCGGCTCTCACAGCGATCAAACAGCTAACTTGGTGCTGGATTCCCTAGACTTACAGAACTGAGGTCTCAGGGCCTGTTTTGGTTAATTTGCTCATTTGTTCATTGGAATGGTAGAAATTTCTTTCTATAAAACCCCGACAAGGGAGCTTCAGTGGGTCCATTTCTCCTCTCTGCCATCTTGCTGCTGTTGTTTCTGTCAGTGCTTCTCCATAAAGGGTCCCCAAGTGCCTCATTCTTTGGTTATGAGGTTAGTACGACATATACCCTGAGTGGCGCTCCCACTGGGCTTTCCAGTCATTTCCTGTGATGGTTCCTCGAAGCCCTGATACCAATGCTGCCATGGAAGGAGATGGAGTCAAATATGCGGTGGGGGGTTTAAATCTGAGAGGGGAGAGGCTCTGGATAGTAACAGAACCTACGCCCAGCTTTGTGGAGAGGATTAAATGAATTAACGCAGTTATGCACCAAACGTGCTAAGAACAGTTGCTGCTGGAGAAATGTTGGCCTTTGCAATGAGAGGGTGGAGCAGAACAGCTGTTTGCCAGCGAGAAGGCCCATCGAGGAAACTATTTTGCAGAAACCACAGAGGCCATCTGGCTTTGGATTAAGAGCTTGAGGAGGCCTAGGGCAGCTACTTTGGGGAATGCATCAAGGAATCCACAGGGAGTGAAACCAAGAGCTTGGCAGCTGCAAGGAGGGCCCACTTGAGGTTAGAGAATTGCCATGGAGTGAACTTGCCTACTGGCAAGCTAGTCTCAGCACTCTAGTGTTCTCACCCATTAAGTGGACATAATTAAACTACCCAGCTCAGAAGGTCATTGTAATAATATTTGTAAATGCTGAGTCCTTTGCCTGACCCAAGATGAGCATTCACTGAATGTAGGTGGCCAGGGAAGGTCTGTGACTCCTTGTAGGGCAGAATCAACTTTCATGGGCAGGTGTCTGAGGAGCTGCTTTGGCTGAGAGCCAGGGCTCGGGCCCCTCAGCTGCAGTGAGACTGACAAGCTACTATATATAAGAGAGTAGGGTGTCAATTTTCCTGGGTGAGGATGGGGATTCCAGAAGGAGGAAGGTCAGGGTTGAGGTCTCAAAAGATAAAGAGCTGTGAGAATGAATAGGGGAAATTTTTGGCTTTGAAATACCTGAGGCTAATCTCTTCCCTGGGCTTCTCAGCACCCTCTGTCAAGTCTGTGCTTCTCACTAACAGTTTTGGAAAAGCGGCTCTTTCTGGCTGTCTCCAAAAGAGTTTGCATTCTGTGCGGGTTAGGCATGTGACTACAACCAGACCGACCCCATGGATGCAGGATCTGGAAGGCAGGGGACTGCCCACACTTGGGTTATACCATCACTGCTGTGATCACGGGGAAGCCAGAAGAGGGGCAGTGGTGGGGACAAGAGACACAGATGAGGGCTAAGAGCATGGCTACGAGGTGAGCGAGTGGGACAACTCTGGGACTGTACATTCCCTGCACAGACTCCAAAGGGAATCACAGCAGGAAGAGATGGTGGGAGTGGATGATGTCAGACTTGGGTCAGGAGGCACCACACAGGGACAGGTTGCACTTTCTTCCTGTGGTGGTCTTGCAGAGGGCCACGTTTCTGAAGCTTCGTGCCTGATATTTCCCTGGGCTCTAATACATAGGCGAGCTGACTCTCTTGTCTGAAGCGTCGACCAGAGGAACGTGACCAGTTAGGGAAGAGGACAGACGTAGGAGGACCTGGCAAGGTATGTTTATTCAGGCTTGCAGTTCAGTGCAAGGAGTGTCTACTGAGTGCCTACCGTGCTTATCACCATGCCCTTGTTTCCAAATTGGAAATGCAGGACCCCTTTCATCAGATCAACAGACATACTGTAAGTGCACATGGCTTCAGGTTTCACACACTGAAAACTGTCCAAGATGTCTGGGATGTGACTTTTCTTTTTCCTTTACCTCCTTGATATTGAAGCCTGTTTATAATCCCTGAACATTAAATTTACTGAAGAGGCATTTGATCCAGCCAAAAAATAAAACCCATTACACTGCAGATCCTTTTGTCAGTCTGAGATTGGAAAATCAAAACATGACCTTTTGCTAGGATTTATTACGCCCCCGCACGCCCCCACCGTCCTGGCCCACTGGTCTGTGAAGAGGAGAATCTGGTGGCTGTTTTTTTTTCAATGGTACCCTGACTTCATAATCTGAACTATATCCAGTAAAGTCGATTGGATGGTTTTAAATTACATTGTTTTTTCAAGGAGGCTGTGAAATCCCTGACTCTAGTCAGGGATTTTGTTTGGGAAGTGAAGGCTGTGCACTTTGTAAAAGGCTTAGATTATCATGGGAGCCACGGATGGAATTTTCACATTTAAGTTTATTTAAATGGCAGGACCCCTCTACCTGCCCCTTACTGCACAGAGTCATCTTTCGCTTTTTAAGAGTTTAGTTGGGGATTAAAGCTACAAATGCCTTCACTACTTTGCTTTACGATTAAGGTTGTATTTATATGTGTTAATGTATTGCATTTAGCAGACCCTTTTCTCTGCTTTGTGTTGCCTGCTTCCAGGGCTAGAGAATGGCTTGAACAGGTAATTTTGTGTGCCAGTCTGACAGGGCTAAGGATGCCTGGAGAGCTGATGGCGCATTATTTCTGGATGCGTCCGTGAAGGTGTCTGTGGAAGAGATTAGCATCTGAACGGATACACTGAGTTAGGACCCCGCTCACCAGTGCTGGTGGGCTTCATACTATCCGCTGAGGGCTTGAATTGAACAAAAAGGCAGAGGAAGGGCAGATTCCTTTTCTCTGCTCGAGCTGGGACATCCACCTCCTCCTGCTTTGGACGTCGCTGCTCCTCATTCTGCGGCTTCAGACTCAGACCGGGACTTGTACCATCGCCCCACCCAGGCCGCGTTCTCACACCCTGGGGCTCAGCCAGCCTCCCCACCGGCTTCCCTGGCTCTCCTGCTTGCAGACTCAGACCGGAATTTCTCTGCCTCCACAACTGTGTGAGCCCATCCCATAATGACCGTATATATACTCATCCCATCGGTGCTGTTTCTCTGGAGCACCAGCTTTTACAGTGGCTCCCCGAGAAAGGGGCACCCTCAAAGCTCAGCTTCCTCACAGGGGTCTTTGCAGCTCCGGGGGGACCTAGTGGGATGGGAGGATAGGCCCTCATGGGACAGAGTGGAGAAAGGGCCTGGTGCTAAAAACAAGCACTTACACGATTACGTGGGGAGAGGGTGCCAGGCAATGTGCCTGACTCAGGCTGATTTTCTAAAACCAAGGAGTGGAGGTGTGGTGCCCAACCCCGTTCTGCCTGGGGCTCCAAATTCCTCCCTATTCCATGGCCACGGGCCCAATGTCAGAGAGGGGGCGCACCATGAGGTGCAGGGCAGGCCCTGTATACTGGCCACTGGGAGAAGGAGGGTCAGTCTGCCCTGTTTGTCCGCATTGCTTATCCAGAAAGGATCCGCCCGAGCCAACGACAGGCCTGGCAGCACAGTGCGGTTAGAGGGAGGATGGGGTCTGTGACTGAAAACAGAAGAAATTGCAGCTTCGGAGACTGCGTTTGCAGCTCCAAGGTCAGCACGACGCTCCGGACCAGCTGCTGCGGAAACGGGTGACTGGAGACTCAGTGGCCAACCGTGAGTCCCAGGTAAGGTGGCCTGTCCCAGGGACAGAGTGGTTTCTCACGATGCAGGACTCTGGGTTTTAAAGCCAGGAACAGCAAGCCAGGATGAGCTGGTCACCTTAAGAGGGACCTGCAAGGGCCAGACACAAAGGATGCAATTTATCTGAGGGCTCAAGACACGTTTCCAGCCATCGGGTGAAGCCCATGTTCTCACCAGGAGGGCCCCACTGGTGAGAACTGGCTCATTCTGAGTCTGCCTGTTTCTCTTCCAGGCCCCGGGTCAATACCTCCTGCCTCGTCATCCCTCCCAGGACCAGGCTCTGGTCCTCAGCCCCGCTCGGACCTCTGCTCCGTCCTCGGTGCTCCGTGGACAGGCCAGAGAGGAAACCTGGGAGAGGACCGCTTGGTGTCCTCTGCTCCCCTGTTGGGGACACCACCCCTGCCAGCACTGCATTTTCACTCAAGCTATCACATTTGCACCCAAAAAGAGAAGGCCTGGGAACTCAGCACTCCACCTGACTCTCAAAGAGAATCAATCCCAAGTGCGTTTTTAAAAAGTTACAATCCTGCAAGGGTTGAAGATCAGCAAACTGGAATGAAAAACACTGATGTGTTACCCAGAAAGCAACACACATTCTTTTCCTCCATTATGTTTCTTTATTAAAACACCCTGCCTCTTAGAGGTACAGCATGTTTACCAGGGGCAAATACTGAAGTGTGCTTCTTTAATACCGACCACATGCTGCGTGGGTCCGGCAGGATCACAGTTACCGTGGGAAAATAGCACCTAGGGCTGCCAAACCGAAAATGATGGGAAAGGCAGTTTCTTAATTTCAGCCCCAAACTATACCTGAGCCAAGGGGTGTGAAAATCCATTGGCCTGGGTTCAAATCCTGACTCACATGTTGCTTAACCTTCTGAGCCTCGGCATCCTTATCTGTAAAATAGCATCCCTATCTTACACTGGTGGTTAGCCAGGGCCTGTTCCACAGCAAGTTCTCAGCTACGGCTGCTATTCACCCTTTCTGCAAGACGCCTTCTTGAATCGCACAAATGGGTCCCATGTGATTGCAAAGGTAGCTTCATAAATCCAGGGAGTCGGGGCCCTCAAGGACTCCCCTGGTCGCCCTTTGGCAATGAAGAAAAGAAAGTCCCAAGAAAGGCTGTAATCTGCTCGGGGCCACACTGTGGGAAATTGGGGTGAGCTCCCTGGTCTCCCTGTCCAGTGCTCGTTCCACTACGACTGACTGTCAAGTCATCTGTAGGATGTGGAAACACAGCCAAAAGGGAAGCAGAGCAAACCAGCCTCCCTCCAAAGCCTGCAGACCAAGTCTAGAAAGCCACAGACCATGTCAAAGTGTGTAACCTTGCATGTGGACACAGGCCCAGAAAGTTCCTCAAAGGCCCTCACACGTTTCCAGAGTGAACCTTAGACCCATTCAAACATCCACCGAGGAGGCGCCCGTCCAGCCACACATGCTGCCCCTGACTTCCTTCTATCATGGGTGACAGGACTGGTGTGGAGAAAGTCTGGGTGGTAGTGGGAAGCTCGGTGGATGGGAAAAGGACGCAAAGGGGAGAGAGCAAGTGAGAGCCAGAGAGAAGGGTGTCTGGTTGTTCCTCTGTAATACATGCAGATAAACTCATAAAGCCCATTATTTAAAACCCCTTCTGTGGTTTCAGTTTGTTGCTCCTAGTTAAGGTCTTTGAGGGCGGGAAGAGCTGTGTGTACATGGAAACTTCCCTGTGCTTTATCCATCTTAGGTAATCAATACACAGGTAATCAATACATAGATAAGTCAAAGAATGCCTGCCTGATAGTCTAACAATGTCTTACTATTTTCAGGCAGGTGATTTGGGCATAGAGCATGCATTATATATGCATCTGGGAACCACAACATTTTAAATAAAAAATAAATCATTTTTAGAAGCCAATCAATGCCTGATTAAAAAAAGAATAAGCAGTTGAGAAGAGGGAAAATCAAAGTTCTCCTCTTTTCCCATTATACTCCCCACAGGGTGCTACTGTCAACACCTGAGACTTCATTTCTTTAATAAAAACATCTGAATTAAGTCGGTGAAGTTGATGTCTATTCATTTCTTATAACTTCATTTTTTTCTCCCCTAAATTTTTAATTTCCTCCATGTCTGTTTTTGTATTTTCTTCATCATGTTTTGCTAGTCCTCAAAATATTTGCTGAGTTGAATTCACAGGATTTTTTTTTTTCATTTAAAATGTACGTAGCTGAAGCCCCCGCATCTTCAGTGGGCCTGAAACGACCTTTGACAAACATCGAGAGAAAGGCCGTTGCCATTGCCTCGGGAAGGTCTTCTTTGCTTCTTGCCAGTCGATCATCCCTTTTGCAGGAGCGACCATGGCTCCGATCTCCTTCCACGGGGGATTAGTGTTGCCCACTCCAGAGCTGCGCAGAAGCACACCGAGCCTGTGCCTCTTCGTGTGAGCCTATGAATGTGTGATACATTGTGCCGATCAATAGCCCAGTCCTTTTTGGTGCTGTGAAGTATGCCAGCGTCTGCAGAGACCACAGCTTGCTTCTCTTCGCTCCTGCTCACAAGCAGCCCATATGGCTCCACTTTTTTCACTCCAGTGGCTGCAGCAGCCCGGAGCATTCCTGCCGGAGTCTTTTTGTGAATGTATGCATCCATTTCTCTTGAGGAAATACCTAGGAGGGCAAGTGCTGAGTCCTAGGGGTTGTATAGTTTTACAAGTTGCCACATTCTTATTAACATGTAGTGATGTCAGCCTTTTAATTTTAGGTAGGTCTGCGGTGGTATCTCATTGTGGTTTTAATCTTCATTTCCCTGATGAACGATTATTCAGTGTCCTTTATGTCCCTCTTAGCCATCTAATTCTGTGGCGTGTCCATTCAACCCTTTTGTCCATTTTAATTGCATTGTCTTTTTCATTACTGAGTTGAAAGACTTCATTATATATCCTGGAAATCAGTCCTTGTTCAGATATTTTGCAAATATTTTCTCCCAATATATGCATGCCTATGTCTTTTAGTGCAATTTTTTTTCAGCAGAAGCTTTTAATTTTGATAGAAGCTGATTTATTGATTTTTCTTTTATGTCTTTGTCATTCTGTGACCTGTTTCTCAAATACTTGCCTGTCCCAGGTTATGAAGATACTCACAGGTATGTTTTTCTTTAAAAGCTTTATGGCTTTACATTTAGATCTGTGATTCATTTCAAATTACTTTTGTATATGGTGTGAGAAAGGCGTTGAGGTTTTGTTTATTTATTTCTATATGAACATTCAGTTAATACAGTGCTGCTTTTTGAAAAGACTTTTCTTTCCCCATTGGATTGTTTGGCAACCTTGTCAAAAGCCAAATGACTGAAAAAGTGGGGGCCTGTTTCCCAGCTCTCGATTTCCATTGAGTGATCTTTCTGTTAGTCCATATGCCAGGACCAGACTGTCTTTAACTGTGGTTTTAAAATGTTTTCAAATCAGGTAGTATGAGTAACCCAAATGTGATCTTCTATTTCAAGATCGGTAAGATATTTCTAGAATATCCAAGATATTCTAGATTCTTTGCACGTCTGTATAGACTTGACACTCAGTTTGAAATTTCTGTAAGAGATTCCCTTCGGTGTTGTGATTAGGGTTACAATGACCTGATAGATCAGTTCGTGGAAAACTGACATCTTGACAACCCTGAGTCTTCCAGTCTCTGCACATGGATAGATTTCTCTATTATTTGGGTCTTCTTAAATTTCTTCCAGTCATGTTCTGTAGTCTTCAATACAGGTGTCTTGCTCATCTTTTGTTACGTTTATTCCTGTCTTCTATGTTTGTAATGGTATTATTAATGCAATTGTTTTTCTGATTTCATTTTCCAAAGTTTTGCGGCTACGATGGAAACATACAAATGATACTTAACATGACCTGGCATCCTGCAACATTGTCCAATTGATATATTAGCTCTAATACCTGTTTCATAGATTCTTAGGATTTTTTTGACATAACAAACAATCATTCAAGTGTAGAGTTAGTTATAATTCTTTTCTACTCTTTATGCCTTTCTTTCTTTTATTTGCATTACTGCTATGGTTAAGATGTCCAGTTCAATGTTGAATGAAATTGGTGGGAGTAAATATCTCTGTCTTGTTCCTAATATTGGGGGAAAGCATTCAGTATTTCACCATTAAGAATGATGGTAGCTGTAGTTTTTTGCAAATGTCTTTAATCAGAGTAAGAAATTCTCTTCCATTCCTTGTTTTCCAAGTTTTTATGATGAATGAGGGTTGAATGTTTTTTCTGTATCTATTGAAATGATCACATAATTTTTTTCCATAAGATGATAAATTACATTGGTTGATTTTTCTAATACTAGCCCAGCCTAACATTTCTGGTATGATTCTTACTGAAGCTTGGTGTATTATCCTTCTTATACAGGGCTGGATTCAACTTCTGCTTTTTTCCTTACTTTTGAATTTGGCAGTATAACTGTGATGTCCCTAAGCATGGTTTCCTGTATATTTAGTCTGCTTGGGATTTGAGCTTCTTGAATCTGAAATTTTGTATCTTTAATCATATTTGAGAATTTTTTTCTGCCTCATTCACTCCCTTCATCTGGAACTCCAATTATTCATATGACAGACATTTTTATATTTTCTATTCCAGTCCTTGAACCTCTGTTCATTCTTCTCATTTTTCTCTCTGTTGTTTAGGTCGGATCCCTTTCTTTGATACCTTTTCACATTCACCGACTCTTTCCGGTGTCCTTTCCATTCTGCTGTTAAACCTAGAGAGAGAACTTTTTGTTTCAGATGTTTTATTTTTTAGTCTAGAATTTTGATTTGGTCCTTATTGTGTGGTTTCTATTTCTCTCATAAGATTTCGTGACTTCTCATTCGCTGGGCACACCTCCTTTGTTACAATCCGCATCTGCCCGTGCCGGCGCCTGGGCCACCTGCTTCGTCCAGCGGCCGACTCCCCTCCAGGGTCTGCCCGTGTCCACCCACTCTCCCGTACCTTCCCATAGTCGTCCTCCCCACCCCCAGGTTGTGTAGGTATCTGCGCAAGGGGTGTTCTGCCATAGCAGAAAGGAAGGTCTTGACAACTTTGTCTCCATAAAATGAGAATTTAAACAGAATTTCATTTTCTTAAATGACCATTGGTTTCATTTGGACACAGATTCTTATTTAGTCAGTGATAAAGTAGCCCCCTTTGAGTTGTTACATTCATTAAGTCACCCTCAACTCTTCATTGGGAAAAACATCTGTTTAAGTTCAGTACTTTTAAGCTCCTGAATGAGATCATAGCCTCATAGTGCTTATGTTACGTTTACATATGTGGTTCAAACCATTTAAAGTTAAATCCCACTAATTAAAAATATATATAATGCAGAAGGTAGTATCTAATATAAGCCTACCTAGAAAGTTTCACAGACATATCCAATCCCACATTTCTGGACCTGAACAATTTAGTCAATTAAGTACTAAATCTTTTAATGACTTGGTCTTAGATCAGCTTTACAATTTGATATTTCTTTGGGTGCTAAATTAACTTCTCATCATTGCTTTTGAAAATATGATCTCTTCTGGATCATTTTAGCTCCCAAATCTAAAATGAAAGACTCAATCCATTCTAAAGAATACAAGAAAGAAACTGTGTCTTAACACTCAGCAGGAAGTTCTTGATTTTAAAGTTCTTAGCCAGAAGAGATTTGCTTATATAAAGTTTTGAATTAAAGATTCACCCCAAATAGAATTTTGAGCATTTTAACCTTTTTGTTTTTCAAATGTTTTGTTATTCAGATGTTTCTGAAAAATGCTAAAATCTAAACACTACCGTGTGTGTGTATTTTCAAACTCTGAAATTTCTTAGGAGTACGGTGGCGACTAATCTGAGTGTGGGAGCTGTGAAATAAAAATAAAAAAAGAGAAAATCAACTTCATCCTGCCTCCTTTAACCCAAGTTGCTGCAGGTTGGTCTCCCTGTCTGCGATACGCCCTGTGTGCGTCTATCTGCGCGCTCACACGTGGGGAGAGCCTTCAATCTTTGCTGATAATGATGTGCGGCATTCAAAATCTCTACTGTCAGACCCAGTGCCTAAAAAATTTAGACCTGACATTACTTTGACCCATAAGGATTTTAGTTGGAAATTACTACTTACAGCCCAGGAGCTGTTTTCCAAAGGTCTTACAGGCTAACTGGCGACATCGGTGACGGCAATAATCATGATTAGAGTGATATCATCGTCCCCAATAGCTGCTATCCCCTGTTGATCCCATAATATGTGGTTATATGTTGTGGTCATCTGCAAAACAACCCATTTTACAGATGAAGAAACTGAGACTTAGCAAATGATCACTTCTCACAACTAATGGATCCCAGCCCCAGTCTGTGTGGCCCTAGGGCCTCCTTTTTCCCCCTGTAACGCAATACTTGCTCCGAGATGGGATGCAGCCTCAGACCACAACCACATGATTACAGCCATTTCCTCAAATGGGCCTGAAGATAGGTTTGGTTTGGTTTTTTGTTTGTGTTTTTTTTTTGGTTTATTTCTCCAGCATAGAAGGGGAGAAGGGGCTTGTTTTGTGCTTCAGAGGTCTTGTGCTGCAGCTCCAGGCCTGGAAGGAAAGCGTGTCCACCTGAAGGCCTCCCAGGAGAGGGAACTTGATCCGGCGCCCTCCCTCGTTCTCCAGATCTCAGCCGCTGGGTGGAAACTCCATTCCCAGACCGCAGCTATGGTGCTGGGGGAAGGGGAGAGAATATCAAGGAGTGAGGGGGTGGTCCGAGCTCTAGGGTTGCATGTGCAGGGTGGTCAGTCCAGGTGGTTGGAGTCTGGTCACAAGGCCATGGGCCCAGTGGGCTCTTGAGAAACCCTGACTGTGTGGCAAGTGTCTGACCTGCCATCCCCTCCAGATATGACTGGAACAGGAGATCGGTAAACATGGGCACCCAAGAGCTAGCTCATTTCTTGGAAAAGGGATTTCCAGAGCATTCTCGGAGCACATAAATAGCAGGACTAAGTAGACAAAGGTAACCATTCAAGGAATGGAGAAGTATATTCTCAAAAATGACACGGAGCCAGAGCTGTGGTTCACAAAGGGGCTTTTAGGCAGCTGCTGTTTCAGTTTAGGCCTCAGCAAGGATGCACTACCCCACTGTCAACAGTATCTCCTAGAGCGGAGGGCATGCCTCACAGTGGGGCAGCGTCTACACCCTGGCACAGATAGGGAGACACAGAGAACCCACCCAGGCAGATTGGGGACCCACACAGAAGAATGGTGCTTTGAGAAAGGAGCTTTCTTTTTGGAAGCCAGCACCTAGGAGACGTTTCCAGAGAACTTGTCGTGAGCTGTAATGTAGATTTTTCTGCCCTGTTTTCTGCAGCTGGGGTTGCCACGCATCTCTGATGGGCCAGGAATCCAAGCCTTGAGCTGGACTTTCTGGATGCTCGGCATAGAGACACCCAACGGATGTGGGACTCCAGTGCAGCCCGGAACACCTCGCAGGCAAAATCCTATGAGGCCTGGTGCCGTGGCCTAGCTGGATCCTGGGGTTATTTCTGCACCTCATCCATGCCCCCTGCCAAGAGGCCCTCCACCACATGCCACACTCCTGGCCATGCCCTGTTGACCATCTGCCTGTTTGCAATGGTGGCTAACAGAAGCCAATCTCAGAGTCAGCAGAGGCCTTGGCTTTTGTTACGGTGGAACTTCACGCATCCGTCCGACTGACTCCTTTCCGGATGGCCATTCCCCATCTCCAGGAAGCCAGATCTCAGAGCACAGTGGGACCTGACGGGAGATGACCCTCGGTGCTCTCGGGCAGCCACTGAACCAGAAAATGTGCTTTCAGGGAAAGCCTCATTTGGGGAAGTGAAGCGGCTAAAGTTCTTTATTTTGAAAATGGAGAACAACCCTCCTCACACTCCTCCTGTTTCCCCTCCCTCCCTTCCACCCAGACCATCAGCCCCCACTCCCCGAAAATCAAGAGTCAGTGAAATTTCAAGGACCAGTGGGTGATTATGAAGACACAGCCCGAAGGCAGACTTTGTCTGATGGGCTACAGGTCTCTGAACTGGGAGGCAGCTCTTTCCTGGGACAAAGACCCGGTCTTCCTCCCCCACTGAGCACCCTCTGTGCGCGAGGGCTTGGAGCTCTTCATGGATGGAAAGAGCCAGCGAGGAAGGAGAGAGAGGAGGAAAGGAAGGAACCAAATTATGGGCTTGCCATTCTTTGTTGCCAGGCATTTTGTGGGTAGCCAGACGGCCTCCCTTCCCCCGCCCCCGGCCATGCACACACATGAACACCTGTGCTCCGGTCCCACGGCCCGGTTGGCATTTGAGAGCCCACCTCACGCCCAGCTGATCACGAGCCTGTCACCCAGTCACCTGGATACCTCTTACGGAAACCCGCACAGCTTGTTTGTAAGGATCGTAAGCCCACCTCAAGGCAGCTGGCGGAGGCAGGAGCCTACACCGAAGGCCTGGGCTACGGGCTGGGCCGGGCTCCGTCCTCCTTGTGCAGTGCGGTGGTCTTCTTCCTGGGTAGCAGCTCCTTCCGGTGGGTTCCAATGGGCTGCACAGGTTGGGTCTAACTGGATATAGGGGGCATCTTCTTTTAGATTAGAGAATATAGTATAGATTGATTTTGAGATTAACTTTGTATATGACTTCCTCAGTCAGAGATTTTTTTAAGCAATGTTCTGATCAACATTCAGGAATGTAGAAAGAATAGGCAAATATCTATTTAACTAGTGGTAAAGGGACATGTACATATTTTAAATAATATATGAGTTTGGAAATGTTGCTCTCTCCCTGCCCGCGTTCTTCGCAGCACCAGTATCTTTGCCATCCCCTGATCCCTTTTCGATAATGTCACAGTTGATTCACAAATAGCTCACTTCTGCTGCATCATCTCAGACGCACCAATCCGGTGCAGAGGGATGCACCCCAAGACCAAGCTGCACACCCATTGGTGGAGCACCAGGATGATTGAGTTTTGCCGTCATCTCTCAGGTTTATAGCAGTTCTCTGCACTGTGACGCACCTTACAGTATAGCTTTTTAAAGGACCTGCGAGCGGCTGGGCCCTTGGCCTTGCCCGGTGGGGTGTTACATTTCCTTGCCTGCTCTCAGTGACCCTATCGGCGCCCTAGCCGTGTTTTGGGGATGTAGGAGCCAATGGTTATTTCCCAGATAGGACTTTGTGCTTCAAAATAAATTGTTCAAAATCATCAAGCAAATCGATTCCCTGTAATGTGAGAAGTTTTATGAGGATTTGACACTAAGGTGACTTCCTCTCTCCTGCAGTGAGAGTGTAGGAACCAAAGCAGACCTTGCACAGGTTTGGGTATATCTCAAAAGCAATTACCTGGGGGGAAAGGGGTCGGGGAGAGGTGGCTCTGTGTGTGCTGACAAGGTCATTGCGAAGATGGCCAAGGTCATTGTGAAGGTGGCCAATGCCTTAGCAAGCCTGCGGCTGAGAAGTCAGACTTCTTAGCCTAGAAGGGCCAGTGGAGCTGGGCTAGTCCAGCTGCCATGCCCAGGCCCAGGGGACAGATGGCTGCCTGAGGCTGGAGAGCAGAGGATCACTAGTCTGAAGCTCACCCAGGTCTCTTGACTCAAACCTCTCCCCAGCACTTACCCTTCTCCCTAAATATATATGCCCCAAATTGTCACCAGATCTCAGGAAAGCACTGGTTTTGTTGGGGATAAACACCGGCCCCAGAGCACACCCAGTCATTACCAGATCAGCAGCTCTTGTCCGGGTCTTGTGGCTTTCTCTGGGTTGTCTTGGGTGTCTCTCTCCCAAGCCTCTCCCCTTCCCTTTAATTATACTCACACAAACAGTCAGCCTTGCAGCTCCAGTGCATTCTCAAGCATGACTCAGTTTGCCCATCTGAGTTTCCCTGCCCGCACCTGGTCAGGCCCCCTTGCAGTCACCTGTCACTGTCCCAGGTCCATCCCCACTGCTCCAGCCTGACCCCTGGCTCTGCCTTCTCCTCTTCTCTCTTTCCCTACTCTTCTCATGAGAAAACCGATCTGAGGGTCCTGAGGGAGGAGACCTGAGGTTCTTTCCTCAGGCAGACAGGGCTGGATGGATGACATAATCTCTGTGAGCCTTAGAAAAACAACCCTGTGGCTCTTAGCTCTCTGGGGCTCTCATTTTGGTCGCCTCAGGGCACCGGGCAGAAGGCCAGGGAGCCCGGGCCCAGCCTAGAGCCTGCAGAGCCCTGGGGAGGGCCAGCGATGGGCCATGTGCTGCTGTTTGCTCCGCCTGGCCTAGGACTCTGGCCTACAGAAACGTGCTGCTCTGAGACAGGCCCCAGCCCAGGACTCCCCCTCATGCCTCCCAAAGCCTTCAACTGCTTGATCACGCACTGCTTCATACTTACTTCCACTTCCTCTCCTTGTGTGTTTTGACTGATAACTTGACTTAACCTTATGATGTCAGAAAGCGGGTCAGCTGCTGCTCTGGCCTCAGGAAAGGGCAGCTTTCATGGAAGGCCGAATGCCTTTTGTTCTGGATCGTTAAGTGGGATAGCCTCAAAGAATATGGAATCAAAATACTGAAGGGTGCTGGACTTACAAAACAACAAAACATAAGGGGTAGAGACCCAAATGGAGTGGGATGGATAACCAGGGGTGGAAGGGATTCACACAATGGAATACAACCTACCAACAAAAATGAATGAGCACAAAACACACGGATAAATCGCCCAAACACCATGTGTGAAAGAAACCAGACAAAAGAGCATACACTATATGCTTCCATTTATGTGAAGTTCTAAAACAGGCTAAGCAGTTCACGCCAATAGAGGTCAGCGTAGTGGTTACTGAGGAGCAGGGGGACCCGGTGGGTTGATTGGGAAGGGATATAAGGGAACTCCTGGGAATGTTCTATACCTCGTTCAGGATGGCGGTCACAAGCATAAATGTGTGTGCAAAAATCCATCAAGCTCTCCCTTTAAGAATGAAACACTTTACTGCATGCATGTCATACCTCAATAAAAACTTGCCCCCAGAAAGAAGCCAAAGGGAATGAGGAGTCAATGGAGGAGAGAGAGAGGCTCAGAGGCTCAGAAAGAGGAGTATAAGAGCCCAACAAAATCCAGGGAAGAGCATTTCAATAAAAGGGCAAGTGTGATACTGATGCGCAGAGTCTCTTGGATTTGGTGACTGAGAGATTATTTGTCCTAATGGAAAAATTTCAATAGGACAGCTTCAGCCTGAACAAAGAGCAAAGTCAAAGAAGGTCAGGGATGCTGATGCTGTTCTTGTTTTTTAGGGTTTGGAGGTGACTGAGGAAGTCCATAAGCAGAAGAAAAGCAGCCACTGGAACAGAAGAAAATAGGGAGAGAAAGAGAGAATGACTAAAGTTGGGAGTAACATCCTAGAGGAAGCAACAGAGAGTTTAGCTGGGAAGAGGAGGATCGTTTGGAGCCAGAAGGAAGGAGCAGGTGGTGGTGAAGTGCGGAGCCACTCTGCTTGGAGAGGCTGTTTCCTAGGGGTGCCAGCAGTACAGGGTGAGCCCATTGTTCCTGGGGGAGAGTCTGGGACCTTGACAAAGCTGAATAGATTATGAACAGCTGTTGTTGGGAATGTGACAATCTTTCAACAAGAGACTTATACTAAAAGTGACAGAGGTTCAGAACTGACACTGGCTGGATGCTCAGGGAGCCTCGTTCTCATCACTGGACAGCTGTGCTTGGGAACCCAAGAGTACATGCAGAGAAGGCAAGCATTGGGAGTTCCTCCAGGGTGGAGATTAGGGGATTAACAGTGTAGCCTTGGCAAAAAGATGAGGATTCTAGGAAAGCAAAGATGTCTCTAAGAAGGAAGACTCATGACAGAAAGTGATTATTTAATATCTGTCTTACCAAACTCCCAGAAAGAGAGGATAAATGGGGGAGGAGGGGACACTGAAAATATGCTTGAAGAAATAATGGTAGAAAACTTTCTAAATTTGGCAAAAGACATAAACTTGTAGATTCAAGAAACTGAGAATTCCAGAGAAGATAAACTGATCTACACTTAAGCATATCACAATCAAACGACTGAGAACTAAAAACAAAGGAAGTATCATGAAAGAATCCAGCAAAAAACGATGTGTTATTTATCGAGGAACGATTATTTAAAGGACTGCAGATTTCTCATCAAAAACCATGCAGGCCAGAAAGCAATGGGACAGCGGTTTTTAAAACTTTTCATTTTGAAATAATTATAGATTCATATGAAGTTGTAAAGATGGTATCTGATGTACACCTCTACATAGTTTCCCCTAGTGGTTAACATGTTAACTACAGCATAGTAGGAAAACCAGGAAATTGGTATTTGCAAAATGTGTGTGGCGCGGGTATAGTTCCATGCCATTTATTACAGATGTGGAGTCCTCTAACCACCACTGCAGTTAAGACGCAGAACCATTCCATCCCCACAGAGTTCTCTCTCATGCTGCCCTTTATAGCTATACCCACTGCTTTCTCTCCATCACCAGTCACTAGCCCCTGGTAACCATTAGTCTGGTCTTTATCTCTATAATTTTGTAACTTTGGGAAGTTTATATAAATGGAATCATACAATATGTGACCTTTCAAGATTGGCTTTTTTCATTTCTCATAACATTCTTGAAATCAAGTTATCTTTTTATGTTGATGAACTGTGATAGTCTCTGCTTTTCAAGCAATTGGCCCATTTCATGTAAGTTGTCAAATTTATATATGTAGTTATTCATAGTCCTTTCTAATTCACCTTTTGATGCCTGCAGGGTCTAGAGTGATATCCCTGTTTCATTCCGAATGTTGGTAATCTGTGTCTTCTCTATTTTCTTTGGTCAGTCTTGAGAACGTTTTGTCAATTTTACTGAACTTTTCAAGGACCAACTTTTCTTTCATGGATTTCACATATTGCTTTTTTATTTTGTTTTGTTTTGATTTTTATTGATCTCTGTACATGTCTTTTTATTTTCTTCCTTCTGCTCACTTTGGAATTATTTTGCTCTTCTTTTTTTGAGTTCCCTGAGGAGAGATCTTTGATTATTAATCTGAAATTTTTCCTCTTTTCTAATGAAAGCATTAATGGTATAAAAGCACTCAGCACTGTTTGGCGTGCCCTCACAAATCCTGATGTGTTGTATTTTAATTTTCACTCAATTCAGTTTCCATTTCCTGTAAGATTTCTTTTTGGAACCATGGATTATTCGGAAGTGAGTTGTTGAGTTTCTAAGCTTTTGAGGTTTTTCCCGTTATCTTTTTGTTACTGATTTCTAGTTCGATTCCGCTGTACTCAGAGAACACATTCTGATTTCATTTCTTTTACATTTGCTGAGGTTTGTTTCATAGCCCAAGATACAATGTATCTTATATAAGATATGATCTGTGGGAACATGGAAAGAATGTGTATTCTGCTGGTCTGGGTGGAGTATTCTAGAAATGCCAAGTAGACCCTGTTTGTTGATAGTGTGTTGAGTTCTTCTACATCCTTGCTGATTTTCTGTCTGGTTTTTCCATCAGTTGTAGAAAGAGTGGTATTGAAGTATCCGGCTGTAATTGTGAATGTGTCTATGTATCCTCTCAGTTCTGTTAGTTTCGCTTCACGTCTTTTGGACGCCTCCTTCTCATGAGGGAGTGGATTTCCAAGCTGCCCCATGAGAAAGGAGGTCGTCAGCACCTTGTTATTGTCTTGCAGGGATGGAAGTCCCAAGTCCTGACTCTTCGCTTGGCCTTCTGTGACACCACCCCAGGGCGTGTGGCGGGGGAGTTTGTGGTGCTGAGATCCTGGTTCATCTGCCCAGGCTGCCTTTTCCTCTATACCTTTCAGAGCCTTATGTTTATTTTATATAATGCCTAGGGGCTGTAGCTGTACTAACTGGGAGGAATAGGGGAGGCAGAAGTCTCAAGGTGCTGCGCCTTTTAAATCACTAGATCAGCCAGTGTTATCATGATAGATTTGAGTGGTGAACAGGGCTGGTGTGTCCCTATCCCTCAGAGGTAGCAGACTGGAGATGAAGTGTGTGTTCAACCAGTGATGAATACTGTGCAGGTGATCTTGATAGCAGGCTGGGCCCTGGGCCCTAAGGTATGAGAAGTGTTAGCTGGGCAGGTGCACCTGGGTGCAGGTGGAAAGTGGCCATGCTGGACAGGGGGAGAGGGCCAAGGTGCTTTCTGCAGCCCTGGAGCTGGCATCCCTCCAAAGTGTGGTCCTGAGATGGGGGAGGGGCAGCTGCCCGATCCCTGAGGCCCACTGGGGGGCAGGGGATGGGGGGGCCTTCAGCGGGAGAGCCCAGGTGTGGATCACGGCAGGGGAAGGACGGTTCGAAATGTCACTCTGCATGTGAGGCACTGCCCTCTGAGTCTTGCACCCCAGACCGCTCTGGGGAAGCAGGAAGAAACCTCAGAATTGAATGTTCAGTGCAGTCTTAATGCTTTACCCCTTTCCAGATGCCATATTAGCATTTTAATAGGACTTTCCAGTTTGCAGTCCCAGGAGTCCCCGATGTGCCCCAGGCTGTGGCTGAGCTCCGAGGATTGAGGTTGAGGGGAAGCTGCGGGTCAGAGGCTCCCCAACCGCACCCCGGCATCTGCAGAGGGCTGGTGCTGCCCGCGGGGTGGATGGGAGGAAAGAAAGCTGGAGAGGAACTTGGAGTGCACAGGGGGCGGGGGGCTGTCCCCCGAGAGCGAGAGGACAGATGATGAAGCAGCACCAAGATGGAAATAGATTAATCGTATTCTTCTCTCACGGATGAATGGTCCTGCCTGCCCGGAAACAGAGCTGGGTTCCAGAGCTGTGACTGTGCTCACTGCCATCCCGGCAGGGACAGGGAGGAAGGACATGGGGGCAGTGGGGGACTTGGGGAACTACTTAAAAGTCTTTTCTCCTCTGTGGGAGAAGAGTTCATGGTGGTGGTTCTGGTGTGTGTGTCTGTGTCCCACGTAGACCTGTGGGGGGTGCCAGTGGAGTTGGCACTGAGAAAAGCACTAAGTATTCTGTTGGGTCCCTTACCCTGGCAACATCAGACTCAGTCAACCCCCAAACCTCAGCTCCAGCCCCCTCCTGGACCCCCAGGGCTCCAGAGCCCCCCCCCCAGGCCACAGGAGAACCTTGCCCCCCCAGCACTGTCGTTCTTGCCTCTCCCACCCGTCCTGCTCGCGCCCGGCGCTCTCCTGGGCTCACTGCCCGCAGACCTGCTCTGCCCTGCGCAGCACTGTCCTGTCCTCACCCTCTTCTCCTGACAAGTTTGTCTGCCTTCTGTGTCCACGACCTTCTGGCTCCCAGGGCTTCTCATTTCTCGTGCTTCCCCCACCGTCATCCTTGAATCTCTGTCTGCCTTATCTTCCTGCAGCACCTGCCCAGAAAAACCCCAATCCCCCAGAGCAATCCGGCTGGTCACCCCGGCATGCTGGGCGCTGCTGAAGACACACCCCCGACCCGCGCAAGGCTGAGGTTCTCTGGCTCCTGCCGGGCTGGACCAGCGCCCAGCCCAGCAAGCTGTGCCTCCCGCCCCAGGCACTCCGTCTCCCAGGCCCTCTGTCCTCAGGCGTCCTCACCCCGCTCAGCAAACGGCCCTGCTACCCGGCTTCTGGCACGAACTCCTCTGTGCCCATTTCTGTGCATAACTGTGCTTTCCTCCCTCCCTTCCTTTCCAGGAGAATCTACAACTTTGGCTCATATCCCTGCGCTTTTCGGAACCAGCTAGTGTCTCAATGGCCTTTCTCTCACCCTCTCTCAGAAACAGAGCTCTTTGTTGAAAGACAATTTGCCAACCGCCAAATCTCACAGTAAGCAGTGCCCAAAAGCCAGTGTGCTCAAAATCGATTGGCCAGGCGACCAATTCCACAGGCTGCCAAGTCACCACCAACCTACTTCTATGAATTCTTTACAAAACGTGTGATACTATGTGTCACGTAGGAAGTTTCAAAAGCCGTTAATCATGTTTTTCAACATTTCCACATTTGCTTTTTCTCTAGTTTAGAACTTTTGCTTTTGGTTTCTCCGCCGATTTATGTTGGATTTACGGCTGCACGCTTACTGTTTCCGAAGCCGACTATTTCTCAGAGCTACTCTGTTAACACACGAGCCTTTTTTATTTTAAGGTTTGCAGAAAAGACGCTTTTACCCTTCAAGTGTAATTTGACACCAATTTGCATTTTCTCAATTTTTTCAAAGTCGTTTGGCCGTCGGCCAAATCAAAGTTTCTTCTGCATGTTGATTCTCATATATCCATGACAACTTCCCCAAGGGCGAAATCCCAGAGTGGGAGCTAGAGTTCAATTTAGACACAAGCCTTTAAAATCAGAGTTGACAGTAAATGCAGTTGAGGGAAAACCCATCCCCTGGCACCACAGATATATTGTACAGTCAAGAATCGCCCTGCTCCTGAAATATGGAAACTCCTATAAAACTGACATTTACCAGAGATGGATTGAGAAACCCGGTGCAGAAAGTCTGCTGAAAATATGCTTGACAACTTGTAAACCAAACTGTTAAACGTTCAGCGAAACAGAAAACTGAAGCTACAGGAAAATCTACAGCATGGCAGAAACTGTAGTGCACAAATTACTGTCATTTTTAACATAATTACACCAAAACAACTTTTGGGGGAATTCCAGGGATCACTCATCGGGGACACTGATTTTAGCAAATTGGTTTTCAGCTAATTGGCTTTTGGGAAATGGTGATGGGTTCTTTGGCAGATGGACGTATTCCTGCAAGCCCTCCGTCTTTCTCGGGTCTTACCGCTGTAAGCCAAGCATCACGGACCTGGGGCCCCCAAACCCGCCACCTCCTGCCTGTTACAGTCCGGACCCGGCTGGGCCCTCCTCCCGGGCGGCGGGCTCTAGGGACGGGGCCACACGCCGCTGACTGAGTGCTGGCACCTGGGAGCCTCTTCTACCCTATTCTCCCCATGGCTGTTCTTTCTCTTCTCCCCACATAGATCTAAGCCCCCCTGCCCCTAAGTAAGACCTCTAAACTCTACTCTCAGAAGTGACTGGGCATGACTGACTGACTGAGGCTTGGTCACCTGGCCAAGCAGGTAACTTCAAATGGGATCCTAGTCAACCTTGCTGTGCCCAGCCCTGGGCCGGCTGCCCCGGGCAGTTCTCCTCACCCCCGTGGCTCCAGCCCGGCTGGGGGGTCTGCCTCTGTCAGCCCCTCCTCCCTGCTGCTCACTCTACCCCCTTCTCTGGTCCTTTTTCAGCTCCTCCTGTCGAGTTTTGTGGGACACTTCTCACGGTCTCCTGCTCTCCACTGATAGACACACATGGGAGGAAACTCACTTTCCAGAAGCAGGCAGGCTTCAGAAGGTGCTGGGTCTGATCTTTTTCTTACCTATCTTTCTTGCAGCATTTGACACAGGAGACGCGTCCTTCTAGAAACTCTTTCTGTCCAGCCACTCTGACCAAGGCTTCCCAATCTCTTTTGCACCGCCTTTTTCTCCTGTTACCCTCTTAGAGGCCTGTGACCCCAGCTCTGGCCTTAGGACTCACTAATTCTGTGAACAGGCCCAGGGCTCAACCACCTCTTATATGCTGCCTTATATGTGGGGCCTCAAGTCACTGTCCTGGGCTCTGGGGAACTCTGGGGCTCTAGACACTTGGATATCTCCTCGGTGTCTAGAAAGCAGTGCATGCAAAACCGAGCTCATCCTCTTTCCCCCAAATATATGCCACCTGCCTAAACTGGGAGCCCCCCTTTCCCACCACCACCAAATCCAAGTCAGGGAGCATCTCCTCTTTAACGCCCCTGAAAGCCACTCCATCCTCCCCGCCTGGCCCTGCTGGGACACAGGCACTCATCAGATCTTCCTTGGGCTGAGACCACCGGCCTTCCCGCCTTCTAATCCACACCCAACAAGGCTGCCAAAGGGATTGTTCCGAAATGCAAAGTAAGCCACACCCTCCCTCCCCAGCTTGCCTGAGATCTTTCATGAGGTTCAGAGCTTTCAAGGTAACATTTCAAGCACAAAAGACCTTTTATAATTAAACCTCTTCTTTCTCCAGCTCCAAAATTCAGTTTAGGCTCCACGTCTCCTGGGAGGCTTGGCCTGACCCCCCTCCTGCTAGGTGTTCCATGCATAGCTAGCAGAATTCTCAGCCAACATTGCCATGTTCATGGACTTCATATTCTGTGAGTTCTTAGAGGGCGGGCCAGGACTAAGTTGGTTTCCTCTCTCCAGAGTCTAGCACACAGCAGGCATTCAATAAAGTCTGATAAAGCAGCTGGAAAATCTCAGACTTCTCAGCTCATGGTGTCCCCGTATTCAGACCTGGACACTGTATGGGAGAAAGAGATAGGGTGCCCTACACGGAACCTTGAAAGTCCGAGGGAGCTGCTGTGTGGCTGAGTGACTTCCGGAGGCAAAGGCAATTAGGGGGGATACAGCCTTTCCTCCTGAATGGAGAAGATATAATTTCCATTATCCTGTCCCCCCAGGGCTCTACTCAAGAAGGCTACTGCCTTGGCAAGTGGACGTGGTTCTGTGGATGGGTCTGTCCTATTGTGAAGGTAGTCAGCGGGTGCTTGGACAGCATAAAGGTGCCGCAAATATTTGTTGATTGCGCACACCAAGTGCATTTGACTCTGCCTCAAGGCAGGGGACACATTTTGTGTGCCAAGACCTCCCCTTTGTCCCATAATGCTTGGATTAGAAAGACTCTGGTCCCCTCTTGGCTTACCTTCTCAGCCTGAGGGGCCAAGCATGGTGCTATGGTGGCAGTCAGTGGGGACAAGTGGTCTAGACCCTTCTTTGGTGAGGCCACCAGCCCTCGAGGGGCCCAGCCGCTGGGTGCTCCTTACGTGCCACTGACCTGTGACCAAAACACAGTCCAGGTGAATCAAAGGCTCTCCCAGGCTTATGCTGACTGGGCACTCCATAGAGATGTCACCAATGGGGTGGCCAAGAAGGAGGTGGCACCTGGTACCTAAGTCCAGCCCAATAGGCAACTCCTCAAGACAAGGGAGACATGCACCTAGTCCATCATGACAGGTTAGAGCCGTTACCAAGTCCTCTTTGAGAGAGGAAGGAGCCACTGCAAAATGAAAACAAAGCTGGGTCTACAGAAACCGGCGTTCCTGATGTCAGTGGTCAGAAGTGGCAAGCCTGCCGAGGCTCTAGGAAGCGTGGCATGCCTGGGGTGCGCAGTTAGAGGGGATGAGCTTGCAACAATTCTATAGGACAAAATGTTTCAAAGGTAGAAATTAAAGGGAAAGACAGCAGGGCACCTAACTGCTGGCTGAGAGCCCTGGTGACTTAACCAGTCTCCAGAAAATCCCTCAATATTCACATTAGCAATCAAATTGAAATATCAATGAAGAACATGTTGGGGCCTGATACATTAACAAAAATTAACATTTTCATGACAACCCATAATGTTGGCAGGGATATGGTGAAGCCGCCATCTCACACATTGCTCTTGACAGTCTATATTTGCACCGTCTCCCATGGAGGGCAATTTATCATTACGTGTCAAGAACTGCGAGAGTCCGTGACCCTCTCGCAAAGAAAATAATCCAAGATGTGGAGGAAAGTTTCATCAGAGTTAATTGTCATTTTGATCGATGTATAAAGTGCTCAAATTATAGTTCATGAAAAATGTTTTGATAATGTGTTATGTATTGAAATGATGGGTGTGAGAACCATGTAGTCACACGGAGGAGTGCCTGGGACAAGACACAACACCGTGTGTGCCTTAGGAGGATGAGTGAGTGACACAACCTTCCCAGGAAAGGGGACCCTGAGAAAATTCACCCCAATGTGACTATGGTGTGTCTGGGTATGGGAGGGGTGGGGTTATTTTTTCTTTCTCAAATTTAGTATAATAGGATATCACAAAAAACATATATTATTTAGAGACTTGAGGGTTGCCCAGTGGAAATAAAGAGGACAACTGAGAATCCTCCCCCAGTGGGTGAGAAGGAGCCTTTCAGGAAGGGCAGGGTGGCCTGACCTTCTAGGGACTGGATTTTGCTCTCGCTGGGACAGGACAGGGTGCAGGCTGGGCACAGAAGCAGGCACAGGCCTTTGCTGCCCAGCATTTTCTTGAGATCCTGAGAAGTCTGGGGAAGTGACAACTGATCTTGACTGGGGAGAAGTCGGGAACCTCACAGAAGGCCTTCTTGGGAAGCCTTCTGGCTCTAAAATGAGCAATCTTTGAACGTATCTGGCATGGGCCCACGAGGACCCCAGAGGTGTGACATCAGGGGGATGACATCAAATCTGAAGAGGTCCCAAGGAATTGGTGAGGAAGGAGGCCAAGGAGAAGGGATGAGTGAGGGCTTGGAGGCACTCAGGGGCAGTGACAGGCACAGTGCCTGGGCTCGGGGGAACTGGAGAAGGCACCCTGGTCCTCCAGCAGGAGTGAGGGGGAGCATGGCTTTGAGATGTGTCCGTGATGTGTCTTCAGAGAGCAGGCTTGGGCTGAAGGAGTCACCAGGCCAGGGGAATAGGGCACCTGCGCCTTGATCCGTACTCCATGTAGTGAGAGTTAGCTGACTGAATGGATGGATGGATGAATGCATGCAGGAGGCTTTATGCAGAGCGTTAGAGATGTACAGCATGGTCTCAGTGGGATCGGGCATTGTGAAAGCAGAACTCGCCGTGTGTTACTGCAACTGGCTTAGAAACATCACAACGCTTCCTTCAATGCAGATATTCCTTGACTTACCATAGGGTTATATCCTGATAAACACCATCATAGTGGAAAATATCATAAGTTGAAAATGCAATGAATACACCTAACCTTCTGAATATCATAGCTTAGCCTGACCCATCTTAAACGTGCTCACATTAGCCTCCAGTGGAACAAAATCATCTGAACACAAAGCTGATTTTATAATAAAGCATTGACTGTCTCCTGTAATACTGAATACTGTGCTGAAAGTGAACAGTAGGATGGCTGTATGCCTACAGAATGGTTGTATGGACACAGACGGCTGGAAGTGTACTGGTTATTTGTCCTTGATCTTAACTGGAGAGAAGCTGGGTCCTTGTGGTCCTGCGGCTGGTGGAGCTGCGGCTCCCCCCTGCTGCCCACAGCATGAGAGAGGATTGTGCTGCACGCAGCTAGCCCAAGAAAAGCCACATTCAAAATTCGAAGTACAGTTTTGTCTTGCCAATGGGTTTCAGCCCCAGACAAGCTCACTATGCATTCAGCGAGACCGAGGAATGACAATGGAACATTCTTGAGGTAAAAGGGCTGATTACCTGGTTTTATCCTCCCAGCAGTAGGTAGAGCACTAGAATCACATCCGCATCCAGCAGTCTGCAGGTCTCTGATCCTCCTTTGTCTCTGTCTCTGCCCAGAGCCCTGGGAAGAGCTCTTTATATAGTGACTTGGTCAATACTATCTTATTGCCTACGGGTGTGGGAGTATTAGACTAGCAGTAGGCCAATTACATCATCAAGTAGTTTAGGCTCAGGTGAGGGTCCTGGCCACAGGCACTTCAGTTTCCCCACAGGTTTGTACTGAATACGTATCACTTCCACGCCATCATGAAGTTGAACAGTTGTTAAGTTAAACCATTATAAATTGGGGACCATCTCTAATCCCTACTGAGAAAGTTTATCAATCAACCAGAAAGCATGTATGCAGACACTGTGAGCTTCTTAGAGCTAAGCCTTGTAGGATACCAAAGAAGCCCAAGACAGAGTTCTGTTCTACAAGGAGCACCCCATCTACTCTCCTATCCCTGCACATAGGTTCTTATTCTTGGGTTCTGATACTCTATTAGAACCAAAGCTACAAAACCAGGGGCATCTGATTTTAACTAGGTACAACCTATAATATGTGGGACCACAGGGAAGAGTCCATCTACCAAGCAAGAAACAAATCTGAATGTAAATCAGGTGAAGACAAATATTTTTTAGAATTAAGTACAGACAAGAAACTATGCAAAATTAAGGGGAAACCCTTTCATCTTCATGATGTGTGTTCTACATTCTGCTTTGCACTGGGAGTGACTGTAACTCACCAGTTTATTTGCATATGGACAAAGAGGAACCTAAAACACTTTCATTATCTTAAAAGGGCGATTAGCCAGCTGAAAAGCTTGCTTCTCCTAATGGCACTCAATCTTGGTCAGCCTCCTCCATGCTCCCCAGGCCTGTACTTTGCTGAGTCATTCCCCTCAGCACGTCCCTCAGATGCAGAGCTCAGCTGCCATCTGCTCACCAGAGGCGTGGAGGGCTGGCTGACTTCAACCACAGAACTTTGGGGTCTCATCATTAGGGTTGCTTTTACTGCTGTCAGGTTTTGGTGGGTTTTTTTTGTCCTCAGATTAAAAAGCTTAATGTTTATGTAACATTACATATTTAGGTATAAAGCCCATATTTAAAATCACGTCAGATCTTAAAATATGGATAAAACTGACATCACTTGGAATCCAAAGAGAAAGGACCTGCCTTTTCGTGTGGTTTTACCTTTTGCTTCTAAACAGCTGTTTATTCTGTTTTATAAAGATGTCCAAGTAGAATGCTTAGGTGAGAAAGAGGAAGCGGCAGAATTACAGGTATGCTATAATGCCAGTTCCGTCAACACCCGCACACACCACGTGCATACACATGCACACACACATACATACAAAAAATCAGAATGGCTTTCTCAGCCATTGAGAATAGTGATCCCTAGGGCTGTGAATAGAGAGGAAACTCATTTTTTAGATTTTGCTTTCCTTTAATGGGCGATAATAATACACTGAGTCTATATTCCTTTTACAATTGAAACCGACAAAGATTGAATGTTAAAGATGATCAGGTATTAAGATCTTTCTTATAACAATTTATTCTCTTTTCATCTTTGTTTTTGTTTTCTCTGAATATAAAGAAAGTGGTCAGCTTTCTCTAGATCAGAGGGACTACGCATTTGTTTTCACTTGTTATTGTGAAAATTTCAAATATGTACAGAGTAAGCAGAAGAGTCTAGGGAAGCCCAGTGTGCCCATCACCTGCTTCCATAATTATCCACTTTCTGCCATTCTGCTTTTATCTTTACCTTCATCTATGGTCTGCACCACCTCAACCAAATTAATTTATATACAGTTCTTTTTGGTTTTGAGATAAAATGTATACACCATGAAATGCACAAATATTAACATTAAAATTTGAAAAATAGATATGCCCCTATAACAAATATCCCATCAAGACACAAAACATTCCCATCACCCAAAAAAGTGCCTTGTGCCCCCTCACAGCTGATCTCTATCTCCCTTCCCCCAGGACAATCACTGTTCTGAATTTTCACCATAGTTAATTTAGTTGCCTATCCTAGAACTTCTATTTATTATTTTTTAATATAATAAAATGATTTCCATTGTAAAAGCTGTACATATTAGAGAAAATGTTGGGTGGAAAAAGCCTAGAAAAATAGAAAATGGATAATTAATAGTCCTACAACACAAAGGGAAATATAGTTAAAATTTTGTTTCCTTCTAGTTTCTTTCTAGGTATAAAGTTTGCTTGTTTTATTGTTTTCTCAGAATGGCTTACTCAGCCATTGAAAGTCATGACTCCTAGGGCTGTGAATAGAGAGGAAACTCATTTTCTAGATTTTGCTTTCCTTTAATGGGCGATTATTTTACATTGAGTGTACATCTGTGAATTTTTATAAAACTCTGTAGCATATTTTTATCTTCACACTACTCCCATAATAATTTCATGTCTCCTATAATATTCTCAATGAAAAATAACCCTATCAGCCTAGAATTTAGTACCTAGAAAAAAATCTTTCAAAAATGCAGATGAAATTTAGACTTCTGCAAACACACAAAATCTGAAAGAATTCTTCATCAGCAGATTCACACTCCAAGAAATGTTAGAGGAAGTCCTTCAGACAGAAGGAAAATATCACCAGATGGAAATATGGATCTGTATGAAGGAATAAAGAGTATTAGAAATGGTTAAGCATGTGAGTAAATACATAGGAATTTTATCTTATTATTTATTGTCTTGTAAAGATCATTGAGGACATCCAGTTCCAGCCAAGACTGAGTAGCACCATTCCTCCCAGGTCCTATCCTCTTACAACTAGAAATCCCTGGACACAAAAAATGCAGCAAACACAGGAAGACTCTGAGAAGGATAAAGAATAAAGTGAACCTAAGAGCCATAGGACTTGAGGAACACAAAGCAGTAGGTTCCTTGTTTGTTTGTTGTTCTGTTACCCATCCTGGATGGGGTACCTATAACCCAAAACTGTCAACAGGCACAGACAAAAAGACCTCCAAGAAAAGCCTGCTCCCTCCAGTCAAAGGTGACATAACAACAGAAACTCTTGTTTGACCATTCCCTCCCTTCTCCAGCCAAACGCCCATGGAATAGCTGTGCTCCCTCCACTCTCACCCCATGCTTCTGCTCAAAGGATTCAGTCAGGGTGAGTGGAGAGTTTAAGGTTCACTCCGCATTTGGCAGGAGCAGGCAGCACTCCAAGTCCCCTGCAGGGGGTGCACTACAGGGATCCAGTAAGGAACTGAGCCTCCACCCCAAGTGGCATCAACAAGACTGAGGCAGTATGGGGTGGGGCCAGTTGGCAGTCTGCTTTTCTACCCCTGGTATCAGCAGGGCCCATAGAGAAGCTGAGGTTCCATCCTCACCCAGCAGCAAGGTAGAATGAGGTGCTGTGAAGACCACGTCAATAGAGCTTGGAGGGGCTGAGCTTATACCCACTCACTGGCAACAAGAGGATGATGTTGATGCTCTATTTTCATCATGAAGGTGTCAGGTAGGCTGAGGGGAATTGAACACCCACCCCTACCACAACCTATGCACTATACTTACACAGGGTAATTGCCTGCTAACAAGGAAGTTTAACTAGGATCCAGAATCACACAACATAGTAGTCAAAATGTCCAGGATAAAAAGTCATTCGTCATACCAAGAATCAGGACAATCACAACTTGAATGAGAAAAAACAATCAACAAATGCTTATACCAAGATGACTCAGATGTTGGAATTTAAGAGCATTTTAAAGCAGCAAACATGAAAATTATTCAATGAGCAATTTAAATACTCTTGAAACAAAGGAAAAAATAGAAACTCCAAGCAAAAGATCATAAAATATTAGAAAAAGAACCAGTTGGAAATTCTAAAACTGAAAAATTCAATAACTGAAATAAAAACTCAAAGGATAGGATCAATAGTAGTTTGGAGACAACAAGGAATGAATCAGTGAAGTTGAAGACATAACTAGAAATTGCCCAATCTTAAAAATAGAAAGAAAATGGACTGAATAAAAAAACACAAAAAAAACAGTGCCCGAGTGATCTGTGGGATAATAACAAAAGATTCAGCATTGGTATCATGAGAGTCCCAGAGAAGAGGAGGAAGTGTGGAGCTGAACAAAATTTCAAATAAATAATGGTAAGAAAAATCCCAAAATTTGGCAAAAGACAAAACCTACAGACTCAAAAAGTGGAAAAAATTTCAAGCAAAAATAAATCTAAATAAATCCACACTGAGTTGAATTACAGTCAACTTTTTAAAATTAAAGACAAAGAAAAAAAGTATTGAAAGAGGTTAGAGAGAAACAATGTATTACTTATAAAATTATTCAAATGACAACTGTTTCTCATCTGAAACCATGGAAACCAGAAAGAAATGGCACAACATTTTATAAGTATTGAAAGAAGAGAATTGTCAACTCCGAATTCTATATCCAGCAAAACTATTCTTACCAGATCGGAGTCTGGTTCTGATGCTTGCTCAGTCTCTTCAAACTCTGGGGTTTTTGTTTTGTTTTGTTTTGTTTTGTTTTGTTTTTGTTTTTGCCTTTTAGTATGTCTTGTAATTGTTTTCCTGATAGCCAGACATGATGTAATAGATAAAAGGAGTTGAGATAGTCTATTTTTTTTTAAAAAGGAAAGGTCTCAAGTCAATGACTTCAACTTAACAATCGAAAATGGTAGGAAAGAAGAGCAATTTAAACCCAAGTGATCATTAAAAGGGAAATAATAAAAATAGAAGTGAAAAGTCAATGAAATAGAAAGCAGAAAAAAAATAAAAATCAACAAATCAAAAGCTAGTTCTTTAAACTGATCAATAAAATTTTAAAACCTCTAGTCAAACTCATCAGGAAAAATTATTTAAGACACAAATTAGCCAATAGCAAGAATAATAGAGATTGATATCTCTCAGATCCTACAGGTATTAAAAGGATAGTAAGGAAATATTATGAACAACTTTAAGCCTATAAATTAGAAAACACTTAGATGAATTGGACAAATTCCTTTAAAGGCACAAATTACCAGAGTGCACTCAAAAAGAAATAGCCTATATAGCCTTTGATCTATGGAAAAAACTGAATTTGTAGTTAAAATATACTCATGAAGAAAACTTCAGGCTGAGATGTCTTCCCTAGTGAACTCTACCAAACATTCAGGAAGAAGGAATAACAATCCTCACAGACTCTTTCAGAAAGTTAAAAAGTGAATACTTCCAACTCATGCTGTGAGCCCAGCATTGTCCTGATTCCAAAACCAGAAAAGGAAAACTACACAGTAGTAATTTTCATGAACAAAAGGCAACATTTCTAAAGAAAATGTAACAAATTCAATCTAGCAATATATAAAAAAGATAAAACATCATGACCAAATGGGGCTTATCTCAGCGATGCAAGGTTGTTGGTTTGATAGCTAAAACCCAAGCAGTGTAAGTCACTCTATTATCCACAAAAGAAAAACCATGTGATCATCTCAATAGCTGTTGAAAAAAAACTTGGCAAAATCTAACACCCATTCCTGATTTAAAACTCCTAGAAAACTAGGAGTAGAAGAACACTTTTATCCTATTTAAGGGAAGCTATGAAAGACGTATGTAGCTGTCATATTTCACAGTGAAAGATGAAATTTTCTCATCCTACGGTCATAAACAAGGCAAGAATGTTTGTTCTTACCATTTCTATTCAATGTAGTACTGGAAGTGCTAGCCAGCACAATAGAGCAAGAAAAAGAAATAAATGGCACAGATTGGAAAGAGTAATAGTTGACATAATTCCGTATGTACAAAATTGACAGGAATCTACAAATTAATTACTAAAAAGTGAATTTACCAAGGTTGCAGGACACAGGAAAATATAAAATATCATTGTATTTTTAGATACCGTATACCTGAAATACACACCTACACACACACACAAATTTGGACAGCTGCTTTTTGACCAAGATGCAAAACCAACTCAGTGGAGAAAGGACAATCTTTTCAACAAATGGCACTGGAACAGCTGGATGTGCAGATGCAAAAACAACAACAAAAACAACGTGAGGCCAAAACTTACATCATATTAAAAAAATTCAACATGAATTATAGCCCTCGGTGTAAAATATGAAAGTATAAACCTCTAGAGGAAAACATAGGAGAAAATCTTCGTGATCTTGGGTTAGAAAAAGAGTTTTTAGATATGACATCAAAAGAACAATCCATAAAAACTAAATCGACAAATTGGAATTTATCAAAATTAAAAACTTCTGCTCTTTGAAAGACACTATTAAGATGATGAAAAGACAAATCACAGATTGGGAGAAAATTTTTGCCAAGCATCTGATAATGCACTCACATGTAGAAAAGATAATGCATTCTTAAAACTCAATAATAATAAAACAGATATTCCAGTTAACAACCTGGCCAAAAGATTTGAACATTTTTCCAAAGAAGTTATATGCATGGGAATAAGCACATGAAAACATGCTCAGCACTATTAGTTATTAGAGAAATTAAACTCACAATCTATACCACTACACATATTTCAGACTGGCTAAAATCAAAAAGATTGACCCTACCAAGTACTGGCAAGGATGTGAAGGAACTGGAATCCTCATACGCTTCTGCTGGGAGTGTAAAATGATAAAGCCACTTTGGAAAAACAGTTAAAAGCTTCTCAGAAAGTTAAACAATGCACCTACTACATGGCCCAGACATTCAATGCCAAGAGAAAAAAGATGCAGACGTCCATTCAAAGACATGCAAATATGCATAGCTGCTTTATTTGTAATAGCCTCACACTGGCAGTAATCTAAATTTCCATTGACAGATGAATGGAAAAACAAATAGTGGTACATCCATACAATGGACTACCTCTCAGCACAAAGAAAAAAGAAAAGAGAAGAGAAGAAAGAGTTCGTTGATAAACACAATATGGATAAATCTCCAAAAGCAATTATGAATGGAAGAAGTCAGACCAAAAAGAAAAGACTGCATGCTGCATATTCCATTCATATGAAACTGTAAAAAATGAAATTCTATAGCGACATCAAACAAACAAGTAGGGAAGGAGGAGGAAAGGGAAGGGAGTCCTGGGAGAGATTACAAAGGTGCATGAGGAAACTTCCAGGGGGTGATGGAGATGGCCATTCCATTGTTGGGTCTCAGCTGGATGCCTCTGGAAACTTGTACACTAAATATTTGCAAGGTTTTTGTATGTCAATTATACTGCATTCAATCTGCTTCAAAAAATAAATAAGGCAAGGGAGGGTATCAAGACCCTCATAGGACTGTTTTCCATCTAGCCTGCAAACAGGTGCACACAAAATCTACGCATTTAAACTGCCTAACAACACCTGTGCGACGTTCTGCAAATCACCGTTAGGAAGAGACAATAATTACATTCGAAACCCCCAGAACATGGTTGTTTCCACACACATCTTAAACATTTCAGATCTGGGTTATGTATAGTACGCGACTGCCAGTTTACCCAACTTGGGGCTTTTCTCTTTGGTTTAGAGAATCTGAAATTGAACTCTGCTGGAGTTAAGTTAGCGTGGTGGTTCATGGGTGTGGAAAGTACCTAGAGCTGACCACAGATTAGAGTTCCCCACGGTTACATCAATGTCAAAACTATCTACTGTATCCTGGGTTGTTTGTTCAAAAAGCAATAATGATCTTCGTTGTGATCACTTCTAAATAATCTATTAGATATGCCTCTCTTCTATTCTTGTAATCTCCTAACTTTTAAGATTTTTCTTTTTCTACTCAATAGACAGCTTGTTCTCACTAGAGAATGATTCCAATATTAAGCTCAGTCTCTCCTTCCCTTTTCTGCTTCCCTGAGCAAACCTCCCAACCCAACCGCTATGAAGGGGCCCAGATTAAAGGGCTGTTCTAGACACCCAACTGGGCCAGGTGTTGTCACTAAGATGGTCCTGCCAGGGCACAGCCACCTAAAGCAGTAGTCTACTTCTTGCCAGAAAACCTTGCAACTCTGAAAAGCCTCGTCTAGAATTAACCACCCCATGGTGGGTGGAGGGGCAGAACACCAGCAGGCCTGGCATTATACAGCCCACCCCTCATCATCTCTACCTCATCCCCGTTTTGCAACATCCTTAGGGAACCATTGTACTTTGTATCTGAGGGGAAGGGGAAGGGCGCAGCCCTGTGCTTCTATCCTATGCTGAAAAGGATGCTGGGAGCCATTCCAGTGAACTCCCAAGGTCAGTGTCACCCATGTTACAGGTGGAGCTCAGAGAGTGCCAGCGGCTCACATGTCCTCCGGCTTGGTCAGCCAGGGAAGAGCAAGGATTCAAACCCGGGCCAATCTGGCCAGAGGAACCGCGTGCTTTCCTCAGCTCAGTCGCTGCCTCACCACGACTGCTGGGTCACCACCACTTGCCATGACCACTTAGTCGTTGCTTTCCACTGCTCCCGCATCACTATTCCTCACAACTACTGGTCACTGCTGCTTTATAGCCACTGGTGGATTTTGCTTATCAGTATTTTCTAGGTAATTAATACTTTAGATGTTCATTTGCAAGATGTACGCAGTTTCCATTGATATTTTCCGGAGGAGCTGACAAACCTAGACTCAGCTGGGCGCCTCTGGAAACTTCCCGGATGTTACATCATCACTATATAGAAGGCTGGGCCTCCTAGATGTTTGGGATGCTGTATTCTGATCCTCCACCTTTCCCTATAGATAAACCCATTTGTCCACAAAGTCAAGGAAGCAGGCAGGGACTCTTTACACAGAACTTGGACTAGGGTAAGGAGTATAGACTTTAGTCTAAGACAGGGTTTTGCATAGGAGGAGAGAGGAAGCTTAGAGTCCAGCTCCAAGTCCACTGCCGAAGCCCAGGCAATAGAGAGTGGTGAGTTGGACTTGAGTGGTGCTAGTAAGCATAAAAGAAATGGGTACATTCAGAAATTGTTTTAGAGGTGGAGTCTAACTTGATGAAGAGCTGGATGGGGTGAGCGAGGAGAAGGAGAAGAACCAAGTCTGACTCCTAGAATTTTGTCCTGAGAAACTTGAAAAGCCAAGATAGAAAGGAATGAGGTAAAATCAGACTTGGGACGATCTTGTGCTATGTTTGGGACAAATTTTAACTTCAAACACTTGTTAAAATCCAAGTAGGGCAGACCATGGTATACATGAGAATGGACCCTGGATGGATACAGGGAGTCATGAGCATACAGACCGTACTTAAGCCACAAGAGGGGTTGAGATCCCCTGGGGAAGCAGTGTGCATAGAGAAGAAAAGGGGGGAGGATGGGAAGGAACCCTGGGTAGGGCAGTGCTTGCAGCAGAGGCAACAGATGCAACCGAGACGAGTAAAAAGGAGCAAGCAGTCAGTGCAGTAGGAGGGAAGCAGGGAATGTGTGATATTCTGGGAGCAAAGAAAGAAAGGGGCATTAGAAAGGAGAAGTAGTCAATTGGGTCAAATAAATGAAGACAGATTGTCCACTGTATTTGGTAGCAATAAATCACAGCAGGCTGCCAAAAAATAGTTATATCTAAACTATCTAGAAGAATATTTTTCATTTTTCATATATTTAATAAGCATATATCATGTGCTAGATATCCTTTCAGGCACTTTCAGAGACTCATATGACCCATGGTCTCTGCTCTCAAGGAGTTCCCAGTGATAAGAAAGAAAGAGGCAACAGCCAGTGTTTTCACTGCACCGTTATCCCATTGATCCCGCGACAGTTCTGTACACCAGTTATTGCCATTTTGCTCTTTCACCAATAAGGAAATTGAGGCCAGGGCGTGGTCAAGGTATGCCCCAAATATTCAATGACAAAGCCAAGGTTTGACTGTAACTTAAAACTTCCCAATAGTAATTCACAAAGATGACTGGGAAGTGGCCAATGACTGGGTATCTTAGCACTAGGAGGACCACTCATCTGAAATACAGATGGACTTAGGACAAGTCTTATACCTTCTTGTCCAGGTAATAGTGGCCCAGAGCAAATGCACACTCCCATTCACCCCGGGGCTCTTAGATAAAAATGGCTACACCTACAGGCAATTGATTTTGATAAATGGTGCCAACAGGAGGAAAGGAAGTTCTTTTCAATAAATATTCCTGAAGCAACCAGACATCCTATGGAGAAATAAAAATTTTGATCCCTACCTCACACCACATACTAAAATGAACTGAAATGGCTCATAAACCTTAGTGTAAAACTAAAACTATAATGCTTCTAGAAGAAAGAATGTTGCTGTGACACTGCGGTGAGCAAAGATTTCTTAGGACACAAAAAAGCAGTAACCATAAAATACAAAAAAAAGGTAAATGTGATTTTATCAAAATTCAAACTTCTGTTTATTAAAAGGCATCATTAAGAAAGACAAAAGGCCCACTACATACTGAGAAACCAGAGAAACTCTAAGAAACTTTTCACTATACATCTGACCAAGGACTCAGATCCAGAACGTATAGAGAATCCCATCATGCTAATCACCATTTGTCTTGATTGCATGCCCCTAAATCAGTTTCTGTTAAAACAAATTTTCAAGAGAGGACAGCTTTTGGGAAGTTATACAAGTTGAAGCTGGAGCTGTTCCAGGTTTGGAAAGCGCCTTTCTCCCCGAGGGGTGCCCCTGACTAGCAGAGAGAGGTTGTTCCTCAGCCATGTTGATCCCAGGGAGATAAAGAGTTTGGGAAGAGAGAACTTTAAAAAATAAAAGCCAGTTCATAGGTTCATTTTTCTTTTCAAGTGGCAACCAGAAGAACCAGCAGACCCTGTGGTTCAGGACCCCAAACTGGCCATGACACTTTTTGCCAAATGTATTGCTCAGGATTCTCCAGAGACACAGAACCAATAATGTGTGTGCAGATATATAGATTAGATAGAGTTGTAGATGTAGCTGTAGATATAGATACAAATAGGGATTTATATAAGAGATTTATTTTAAGGAAATGGCTCACATGACTTTGGAGGCCGGCAAGTTCAAAGTCCTCAGGGTGGGTTGGCAGGCTGGAGATCCGGCAAGAGGCGATGCTGGAGCTCAAGTCCAAAGGCAGTCCCCTGGCAGAATTCCTTCTTGCTCTTGGGACGTCAGACTTCTGTTCTCTTTAGGTCTTCCACTGATTGGATAAGACCCACCCACAACATGGAGAGCAATCTGCTATACTCAAAGCCCACCAACGAAAATGTAAAAAGATCTAAAAACACCCTTAGAGAAACATCCAGAATAATGTTTGACCAAATAGGCAGGTACTGTGGCCAAACCAAGTTGACACAAAATTAACCATCACACCAAATGTGCTCTGGAACTGTATCAACCTAGGGGAGACATGATCAATGACTGTAGAATTTTCACAAGGTTTGAGGCAGCTGTGAGGAGCATGACAGTGATTTGACAAGCTCCCAACAGGTTTGCCAGACAGCAAGCGTCTGAACTTGAGGCGGACTTGAGCAAATAGGGAAGATGTTTCCTCTTTGTGAGGTGTGCTCCTGTTGGGGGAAGGCTGTGTAAACAAGGCGATTGAAGGGAAAACGAATTGATTTCGGAACCTGTAATCCAGACAAATGGATGGCCTGTGGAGGCTCTCAGAAAAAAGAATACAAAGTATAAAGAAGACAAAATTAGACTTAGTCTGATGGCCATTGTGTCTGAGTAGAAAATGATGTCTGAATGAAGATAGTCAAGTGACAAAGACAACAGGTTAGAGGAGGAACCCAGGCACAAGAATTTGTTAAGTGCTACTCAGTCAGAGGCTGCCCCAAATTCGATGCTATTGGAGAAGAACAGAAACTCACAGGACACAAGATTGAAAATGTCGGAAGAAAACACAATTGCCTGCCTTTCCTTGTGGGATTAAAACAGGTTTTAGCAGAACACTAGCAAAAACGGCAAAAGAAAAACAGACTGCAGAGAAAACTCCAGAAGCCCAGTGAAGAGGGATTTCAGAGCCCGGCACACCTTGGTGATGGTGCCCACCTGTGGACCATCTAGGGGTCCCTAACCTTCCCCCACTGCAACACACACATGTTACACACACTCAAGAAAGCAAGGTTAAGAGTTGCTTACCCAAATTCCATTATCTGACATTACAGCTCAGAATCCCTGTTGGATTTGCTGGAAATATAACTAATGGATCTAGAACATGCATCAATGGTATTCTCTCTCTGAAAGTTGTCCTAATTAACTTCCAATCTTTTGTCCAGTTAAAGACTTTAAATTTTTTGACGTCAGATCTTGTTTAAACTGTATCTTTTTTATTCTCATCATAATAGAAGAAATCTGTGTGTTTGTTTTTGATGCCTAATTGGTTGGAGGGATTTTTTTAATACTGATTTTTGTTTCTCATATTTTGTACCAGTTATCCAAAAAATTATGGTTTTAATGCAGATAATATGAAAGGGATAAAAGTATAACTCCTGGTAATTTTCATATTGCTACCAGTAGGTAAGTAACAGTGCCAATTTATTTTGGCAAAAACATATTTTTCATGGGCAAAAGACTCGACTGGCCAGACACTTCATAAAAGAGGATATTTAAATGGCCAAAAAGCACATGCAGATATTCTCAATCCACCATTATCAGCAAATATAAATTAAAACCACAAGTGAGATATCACTATATACACACTCAAATGGCTAACGTTAAAAAGATGGACAATACCAAATGTTGACAAAGTTGTAGAGAAAATGTAACCCTCACTGTTGGTAGGAATGTAAAAATGGTACAGTGACTTTGGAAAAGGTTTCAACATTTTCTAGTAAAATTAAATATTTACCTCCCAAATCACCCAGCAACTCCACTCCTAGGTGTTTATCAAAGAGAAGTAATTGCAAGTGTCCACCAAAATGTTCATAAGTTTTATTTGGGATTGCTAAAAACAAGACACAACACAATATATCTTATTATATGTCCATCAAGACACAATCTACAATATGGTGTAGTCACGTGATGGAAATCTAGGCAGCACTGAAAAAGAACAGACTGGTGATCCATGCAAACTTGGATGAATCTCAGAAACAAGCTGAGCAAAAGCAACTGGATGCAAAGGACTATATACTGTATGCATCCATTTTTGTGAAGTTCAAGGACACAGCAAATGCTACCATGATAGCAGTCAGATCAGGTGGTGGGAGTGCCCCTGGTCTTAATCAGGGTCGTTTTTGAAAGGGGGATATGTAAGTAAGATTTGTGCATTTTACTTTATGAAACTTATGTTTCCATCTTAGAAAATGTAGAACGAAATAAGGGTGGGGGGCAGGAGCTATGCTTTTTCCATTGTCCCCCATGCGCCAAAAGGAGCTCTCTTCTGGGTGTGGGTGGCTGAGGCCCCAGCAGCATGGGGCGTGGTCCAGGCCCAGAGCTGGTTTAGGACCAAAGTCTGGCTGTTCTTCTCTTCAGTGTCTGGGAGCAGGGCCTCTGTGCACCTGAAAGTGCAGCCAGCCCTAGCTTGGTGGCCTGTAAGACATGACAGGTTCTCTGTAGAAGGTGCTGGAAGCCCACCCTGCCCTTCACAGTGTCTCCTTGGCCAGTTACCATAGGTCCAGAAGGCATTGATAGCATCTAACCAGAGCCCTGGGATTCTCTATGCCTGGCAAAAATTAGATAACACCAGGATAACTCTCAGGGGAGAGGCAGGCCTGCTTGGCGCTTTTGTACCTCGAGACGGGACCACCTGCCCTGCTGGTCTCCCTGGGCAGAAGTGGGTAGTGTTGGCAGTGGGGATAATTCTTACTTACTGGGCTACTAAGGGCCAGGCCTCTAATCAAGAGCTTTCTTTTGCGTGGCTAGTGCCTTTAACCCTCAGTGTAAGTCAGGGCTCTCACTCTGAGGGACAGAGGCCACTCATGCCAGAGGCTGTGTCCATGGCTTCGAACCTTTCCTTCCTTCTTTCTCAGTCCCTCCCTCCCTCTCTTCAACTCTACTTTCCCCCGGGCTGACTTTATTCCCTGGACCACCTTCATACCTCATCCTGACCTCAGAATACAAGACCTCCTCTCTCCCAGGGTCCATACCAGTTACCCCAAAAGGACTGTTAATGGGCCACCCAGGACCAATCACCACAGCTTGGACATGGGGCTCTGATCAGCCGGCTCGCTGCCTTGGAGGAAAGGGCAGAGCCAGACAGAAAACGAGGCGACCCATGCAGAGCAGTTACCAGGTCCATTCCTTAGACCCACTTCACAGGCAGGCAACCACGTGCCTGAGCCCAGGTGGTAAAGCCACATGTGACAGAACCAAGATTTGTTTCTCAGGGGCCAGGGCTCTTGCCCTGGAAGCCTGTCTGCACCCCACTGACATATGGAGGTCAAGCCTAGGCTCCCCTAGGCACCCTTGGCATCCTTGCTCCTGTGGCACAGAAGCCATGGCGTTGACACAGGCCTGGTCTTAACCCCGTCCCCGCCTCCACGACCCATGCCCGCTGGCAGTCGCAGCCGAGGGCTTCTGCCTGTGAAAACAGTGATACGGATCTGGGCTCTCGGGACTTGGAGCGGGGCACAGGTAACTCCTCTTCTCGCACACGGCTGCCAGCCCAGCACCCAGGGTGCCTTTTCTCAGATCCTGCTGCCCAAGCGTCTTGGCTGGTGGCGCCCAAACCCCAGAGGGCGTCTCCCACGAGGCCGTCCCAGGCACGCCTCGGGGATACTGCCGGTGTGCGCCAGGCCGCCGCCGCAAGGTGAAAATCATAACAACGCCAGTCATATGAACTCTTTGGTTTCTCAGTTTACAAAAGTTATATTTACACTACACTGTAGTCTATTAAGTGAGCTTAGTATTAAAATCTTAATTAAAAATGCCTTAATTAAAAATACTTTAATGACTTAATTAAAAAATGCTTTATTGCTAAAAACTGCTATCCATCACCTGAGCTTTCATCCTAGGAGTCGTAATCTTTTTGTGGCTGGAGGGTCTGGCCTAGGTGTTGATGGCTGCTGGCTGGTCAAGGGGGTGCCTGTGAAGGTTGGGGTGGCTGTGGGGTGGAGCCCTCAGAACACACACGCATTTATTGATCGAAGTCACCAGTTTAGATGGGTGTTGTTCAAGGCTCCGCAAAACAGTTACAACAGCAACATCAAAGACCACTGATCACATCATCATGACAAACACCAAAGCAATGAAAATGTTGGAAATGCTGTGAAAATTATCAAAATGGGACACAGAGACAGGAAGTGAGCAAATGCTATTGGAAAAAATGGCTCCAAGAGACTCGCTCCACGTAAACTTTCCACAAATTTTCAATTTGCAAAAAAACGCAATTATCTGCGAAGCAGAAAAAGGTGCAGCCCAATAAAACAAGGTCTGCCTGACCTCCTGAAATGAGGCTCACGGGTGAGATCAAGTCTGCCAGGGCTCCTGGGAAGCGGGTATTCAGAGAAAGCTTCAGAAAAGCAGTGACTCTTCAGCTGGGTTTTGAAAGATAAATAGGAGTTTTCCCATCAGACATGATGGGACCATAGGCATAGCATTTCAGGCAGTAAGACTGGCTACCTAACAATGGGTGTAGTCCTGAGAATTGCTGGCTCTTTGCTGGGGGAGGCCTCCGGGAGAGAGGACAGGAAAGGAAGGCAGGAAAGAGAGCCTCAGGACCCCCACGTCGTGCCATTCCCCAAATTCAGTTTGAGTCCACCTGCCTGACTCCTGCGATTTTTCACCATCTGGATCACTATTTCCCTAACGGTTTTCTTCAGAACAGCTAAGAAGCGAATCAGTTATGTTCTGCTACCAAAAATGGAAAACCTTCTTGCCTCTTATTAACGACTAAAATAGAGCATTCACCTCTATGCCGCCTAAAGCCCTCTGGTGTGCCACCCACCACATTGTGGAAAACTGCCGTGAGCAACAAGGAGCCAGGAAAGGATTTTAAGCAAGGGAATCCCATGATCAGAACCGTGCTTTAAAAAGCCCAGTCTGATAAGAAGGTGGAGAACAAGTAGAGACCCAGGCCAGAGGAGCAGACAGTTCATCATGTGTCTATTTTTATACACCCTGTACAGATATCCTTTTTTTTTAAAAGCAGTTTTTATGTATATGTCCTTAAAACTATATTCCATCTAAATCTCAGCTGGGCACCCCTTCCAGAATTTCGCTCTTCCTAGCAATGGGGAATCGTGAGGCATTGGGTGCAAAGCCGTAACTTTGTTATGAACGGCCAGACAGATCACCGCCTCATCTTCTGGTTGCTCACCGTGGAGGAGTGAGTTTAGAATCCAGGCTCTCCTAGATCTTTGAGTATAGAAGGAAGAAAAAAAAATCTCTCCTCTCTTTTCAGGGTCGAACTCACTCAGAGAGGGAAACGGAGGCTGCTCTCACAGACGGCTCTCTGCAGAATGACTGTGGTTTACAAAGCCATGGATTCGGGAAGACCAAGGGGCTTATCTGAAGGAGGTGAGGTCTCCATCTTTCCCCATTCCAGGGGCAGAAGCCAGGTTCTCCCACGGCACGTGGCCCGAGGCTGGCCCTGGGTGGCCGTGTTTACTATTTCCAGCAATAACAGAGGAACCGTGGTCCAGTGTGCAGGCCTGAGCGCCAGGGCATCTCATGGGGGTTCCATTGCTGTGATGGTGAATTTTATGTATCAGCTTGGCTAAGCCATGGTACTCTGTTGTCAAAACCAGTCTAGATGCTTCTATTAAAGTATTGTAAAGATACAATTAATATTTAAATCAGTAGATTTATTTTGTAAAGCAGAGCAGATTACTCTCCATAATCTGGGTGGGCCTCACCAAATCCATTGAGGGTCTTAAAAGAAAAGACGGTGGACCCCCAGGAGGAAGAAGAAATTCTGTCTACAGGCGGCAACATAAAAATTCTGCCTAAGATTTTAGCCTTTGATTCAGACTGCAACACTAAGTCCGTCCTGAATTTCCTGTCTGTCCTGCAGATTTTGGACTACCTATCCACTTATCAACAGGTATGTTGACACACAGACCCATTGGTTTTGTTTCTCTGGAGAACCCTGATTAATATGATTTCCATGACCACAATTGCAAGCCACAGTAGCAAGGACTAGGTGCTCTTCGTTGTTGTCTTTGATCTACTGCTGCTACTACAAAAGACAGCAGCTTAAAACAGCAGCCATTTTATTCTTTCATGCTTCTGCGGGCTGACTGTACTCAGCTAGGCAGGTTTTCTGTTCCATGCGATGCTGGCAGGAGCTACAGTCATCTGGGACTCCACTGGGCTGGAGTCTCCAGGACGACCACCTCCTTCCTGTGGCTGGCTGTGCGTGCTGCCTGCTGGCAGGGTCCCCAGCTGGGGCTGCCACCAGCCTGCCTGGTCCTCTTTCCCGTGCCTCTGCACATGACCGGACCTTCTTGTTGCATGAAGGGGGCGAGAGAGGAAGTGGAAGCCACCAGTCCACTCGAGGCCTGGAACTCAGAAGTCCTAGAACACACTTGTGCAGGATTCTCTGAGTCAAGGGTAGTCACGGGACCAGCCCAGGCTCAGGCAGGGAAGGGGAATAGATTCTACATCTCCCCAGGGAGCGCATAGAGGAAGAAGATGAATTGGTGGTGGCTGTTTGGAAGCTATCAACCATACCAAGTATATTTCCCCTATTTTGCCTTGAAGAAAACCAACAATACGTAAGTATCATTATGTTACTTATGTCTGCTTGGTAATAATAAAAGGTGTTTCTTTATCTGCAGTTGATTTTCCCCCACTTCCAAAGAGGATGTGTAGTGGCTTTTAGGGAATGTAATTACAGTAATAGTGATGTTTCCATCAAAATAAAAGATTATAAAGAGCCACGGAGAGATAGGAGAAAGACATTATGCTATACAAAAGCTTGACTAAAACCGTCACTGCTGCCGGGTCTCCATTTCCCTGAGTTCCTGCAGGCACTGCGAAGGGGAAGCCAGAATGGTGCACTTGGTTGAAGGGGGCCAGGGCCTACCCAGGGAAAACCTCAAGAAGTGGGAACTGGTACTGTCATGAACACCACCACTGTGTCTATTGTTCAAGAGGGCTGAGCTTTTTGTGGTGTTACACTGGGGGAAAAAAGACTGGGTGAACAGCCGTGTGGCAAAACTGAGCAACATAACAAACAATCCCTTAAATGCTGACCAAGCACAGACGCAGGGCCTTCATCTCCCACCCTGGTGCCGGGCAAAGGCGTCATATTAGAGCCCTGCGGAGGTGAGCTGAACCCAGTGGGGCCCAGACCCACGTCAGGCCCAGCACAGACCCCTGAGAGCGCAGTCTCTGGGCCTTGGATGGCACCCAGACTTTTTGAAAATGCCCCTGATGACACTGCCAGCAGGCAGCACCCACGACCCAGGGTTAAGAACCAGTGACCTGGAGAAATAAGCAGCCCGGGTCTGGGGGGCTCTCCAGGCTCCTGGTAGTAATTGGCTGAGACGGTTGATACCTGAGCAAGGCAGGCAGTGACTCCGGGTTCTGCCAGAACCCCTGGACTCCAGGTGCCAGACCCTGTGTGCTGCCACTCAGTCCAGACGTGCAGGTAGGAGAGCTTAGTGGAAATCCTGACGAAGGAGGTAAAAATGTGTTAACCAAAACAGGAAGAATTGGTGACGTGGATGAGTGTTTTTACTTCAGCTGTGTGATTTTACCAACTGTGGGGAAAATGGAGGTGCCTGTGGCCAGGATCCTCAGCTGAACCTGAAGTACTTGGAGATGTAATTGGCCGACTGCTAGGCTACTGCTCCCACACCCATAGGCAATGAGCTATTATTAACTGAGTCACCCTATAAAGAACTCCGCCCAGGGCTCTGATCAGAGGCAGAGATGGAGGTGGATTACAGGCCTGCAGACTGCTGGATGCACACATGATTCAGTGCTCAACCTACTGCCGTGAGAATAAAGCTGGGTATAAATGCTTTTACCCCAAGAACGCTCCGTTGTCATTTCTTGGTCTCACCAAACTGACAGTGAAACTGATCAGGGCTGAAACCCTGAGGTGAGACACCAACAATTGTTTGAAAACCCATATTTTATTTTTTTAATAATGTGACCACTGTTTATTAGTTTTAATTCTAAGAATCAACCTCTGGGCAATGCTCAGAAGTCCTTTTTCTTATAATTGACATAACATCTTATTAGTTTCAGGTGTGTAACATAATGATTTGACATTTGTGTATGTCAAATGATTGCAAGAAAAACTTTTGTAACTAGGGGGATACATTTTTTATCTTTTAAAGCTATGTTCAAAACATGCCCAAACTTTTACTTCTCACGTATTCTAAATTCTTATATTCTTTCTATACTTGGGTTTGGAACAAACATTTTGTAATGATGTTGGGGCATCAGGTTCTTTAAAAGAGGCAAAAAAAAAAATGAATTTTTAAATATGAAGAGAGAGAGACTATCAGGCCAGGGGACTCATCCGTTCACTCAAAAAGAATTAGGGTGGAAGGAACATGTCTTGTCTGCAGTGACAGATGATTTCCCCCTGTTAGCAGATTCACAGCATCAACACAGTGTGATACATGTTCAAAGCTGCCCATTTCTCCAGGTCCAAGAGGGCTCTTGTGCAGGTACTGGGCGTTCCCATGTTAAATTTGTAGAATGTGAAAATAAGAACGTTCCAAAGAACACTATTAGCCCGTGCCCTCCTCCTCATCTTTTTTTTTTTTTATCTCAATAAATTTGGGGGGAAAATTAAAGGCTTTTGTTTTAACTCAGACTTTCTTTCATGGATAAAGCTGCCATGTGTCCTTATCTTAATAAGGCTCTGTGAAGGGGCCTGGTGGAATTCGCTGTAGTTTTCCATTCTGCGGAGTACCATGCAGCCAAGAAAAATACTGCCGTAGAAGAATATTCAAGGGCATGCGAAATAGTTCTCAGTGGAACTGTCAGCAGAAAAGAATTATTTCCTAATGTGTTTATTTCTTGCTTATATTTATTTTTTAGGTTTTGTATAAGAGATACTGTGCGATTTCTTAGGTTTAAAAAGAAAAAGATACCAAGAGACACTGAATGAACCACAAGCCCCAGGGGAGTAAACCGGCTCATGCATCTACACTACAGCAATTTGAAGACCCAGCTTCTCAGACAGGCTGCCCACAAGGAGAGCCACTGCTTCCCCTGACCACCCGGGGCAGATGTGAGCACGTGTGGTGGAACCCCTCCTACTGGCTCCAACGAACAACCTGTTACTGAGAATATTCTTCATGTCTTCACAGCCATGTTTTCTCAATCCATTCTCTGGAGAGACAGCACAGCTCCAGTACTGGCAGGTTCAGAACCAGGTACCAGGAGCAGGCCGTCCACTCAAGCTAGGAGGTTAAGGAAGCTCCAAATTGCATCCAGGTGGGATGGACCTGAGGGAGGCCAATTCTTTGGTGGCCCTGCAAACAAAATCCTTCACATCACCACCCAAGCTTTCATCTGGATGGGAGGTTATGACCCGATGCTGGTTCTGAGGAGGCACAGATGGTGGCCTCCAGAGAGCAGGCGGGGCTGGTAAGGCACCCCTCATGTCCCAGCCCTTGGGTGGTGGCCTGCCCACCTTTCCCCCAGCTCTGCCTGCCTTTCATTTGCACAAGGGCAGCTGGGGCCAGAGTGGGCAGGGCCTGGAGGCCCAGGAGCTCGCTGGAGTGGAGGCAGGTGCAGGGATTTTGGGCAAGCAGACCTTCACTGCATCACCTGCAAAACAGGAAAATCACCTCCAAAAAGGAAAATGTCCACTAGAAGGATATTTCCCCAGGGGTGGGGATTTAGGTCAGTTTTGTTCACTGCCATCTCCCTAATGCCCGGACCAGTGCCTGGCACAGAATGAGTCTCCAATAAGTAAATTCACTGAGTGCACAAATGAATGAATGAATGGATAGAACTTGCTAGTAGCCAAAGATATGTATGTTATAACCATAATGTGGCAAAACTTTATATATTAAGCTGTCAAAAAATAGCATAAGAAAAAATGCACAATTCTGGTAAAATTTTATGGGATTTGCCTGTATCTAGTATTAATATAACTCTTTTGTTAAACAAGTTGGCAGTAGAGTCCTTTAAAAGTTCCTGCTCAGTAATTATAGTCTTATACATTTATGTTAAACAAATCACCCAGAAAAAGGAAAAAGCTGCCTGTCTAAGCTGTCCCTTGAAATGTCATTTATAACAGTGAAGAGACTAGCAGGAGTGCGGGTCAAGTAACTGGTGGTTTTTGGCCTGTGTAGCCGTGTAGCAAAGTGGTAAGCAAAAAAAAAAAGCAAGATGCGAAAGTGCCTGTAGACAGTGAGTATGACAGTGCAGCGGAAAATACGGTTTTTGGAAAAGCCTGGAAGGATGGAGAATAATAAAAAAAAAATTTTCCCTCTAAGTTTTGCCATGAAAATCTTATTCACCAAAAGGAGCTTAACCAGCTAAGACGCACCTCCACTACGCCATGCAGCCGTAAGCACGCATATGGTGACTGGCTTGAACCTACCCGCTTACACCATTCCCGAGAGAGCGGTCTGCCATCATCGCCTGCCCTCCCAGCCCAGGTGGTTCCCAGCCCCCAGGTTTCATGCCACTGAACAGCAAAGCGTGGGAAGTTTTAAGGCAGAGTTTGTCGGGGAGTCACCATCCTTGAGTCCCAGGCAAGGGCTGCTGTGGGCACATTATTTGTATCATCTGATCGCAGACTGGAGAATGGTTGCCAGAAAATCCTTTGGGCTTTGGCAAAGCAGGTATGGAGGTGTGCTTTTGGATGTGGTTAAATAAGCATTACTGCTGCTTTCCAATGCTAACATCGTGCATGCATCACAACACGTTTCCCTTCCCACCGCAGGAGGGAAGTATCCAGTTCACCCATAACGGGTGTCAGGTTATTAAAATGTGCAAAGCAGGTTACATCCTGTGGAGAGCTCTAATTCTTGCTGATTTAGCACCAGGTGGTGGGTCTTAATCTCACTGCACACAGAACCACCTGGGGAGCTTTAACAATCCTTGATCCCTCGCTCCCTCTTCCAAGATTCTGATCGAATTGTTTTTTGGGGAACATTGCAGGGCATTGGACATTTGGAAAGCTCACAGATGGTTTACATGCAGGTAGGGTTGAGATCCATCGTCTCACGGTACGAGGCGCTGATCTGTAGTCTGGACGCATGCAGACCGAGTCGCACCAAGAGCAGCAAGAATCCGCACCACTCTTCGCGAAGGTTTGCTGTGCTGCTCTTAGAGGTCGCAGGAAGCAGAGCACAGCATCCGGAGGCCGGGGGGTTAGGGCTGCCAGGGACCCACAGGCTGGTACCCAGGGTCACTCTAGCACCTACTAGCTCCGCAACCTTGGGCAAGTTGCTTACCTCCTCTGGGCCCCCATTTCCCCATCTGAAAATAGGATACTGGTGCCAATGCCAACCTCACAGGGTTATTCTGAACGTGATGAGGCAGCACAGGTGGCTGCAGACACTCGGGAGATGGGCAGAGCCGTTCTCCGGGGCGGCTGGGCCTGGGGAAAGAGGTGTGCTTCCATCTGCACTCCCACAGAGCTGGGCCTGCGCTCCGACTGCCTTTCCTGGGTGTGCTGGAGAGCCGCACGCCTCTGGCTTATCCGTTTAGTGCATTAGAGACTGAGCGAACTAGGGGCCTGAAATCACAAAAAATAGGAAATAGAGGAAATGGAAATGCTGATTTGGCAGACGCTGGTGGGGAGCTCGGCCGAGTAGAACTCAAATGTATCTGCCGAGAAGCACGGCCCACCCTTGGAGAAGGACCTGGCTGGTGTCAGGGCAAATGGGTCTCTTTCAAGTGCAGAGAAGCAGAGTCAGGAAGGTCTCTGGGACCCGTCCAGACGGAGAGCTCCCGGCCCCACACCGTGTGGGGGATGCCGTGGGCAGGGGGGCTGGCCTCGGATATGGCCCTGCACCTGCATCTGTCCTAATGACAAGATAACTGTTCTTAAATCCTTCCGACACTGAAGAAAACACACCAAGAACGGACACTGTGGAGCACGGAGCCAGCACCCCGGCGAGCTCCCCACTGTCCCTTGGGGTCCCGACATGCCCCTCTCCAGTGAGCCACTCCACGAAAAAGAATCACTCTTACGTGAGCACTTAAACGGAAGAGCAAAGGAGTAAAGCTGGTATACCTGAGGAAATGTGTGGCACTCCATGGCCGCACAGACGCTCCTGTCTTCCCCTGTCACTGGACTGAGGTTTCATCACTGACTAAAATTGACCTGAGAGTCACATCCCCCTCTGGTTTCGCCTGGAAGGGATTTGGCCTCTCTTGTAAGTGTGGCTGACAACCACCGGAGGAGGCTTCTCGCTTCCTGGCTGAGCCACGGAGGTGGCCGCCGGTCAGGCCGCACCAAGGGCACCGTGGCGGGCAGCCCACCCCGCCTTGGATCCCAGCCCCCTCGCCCTCCCTGTGGCCCGAGCCATCTCCAGGCTGTGTTCGGCTTCTGTCTTGTCTTTTAAGAGAACAAAAAATATCTGTTGTTTTTTCTTAAGTATGTGTGTAGTAACCATAGAAACCCTCTTTTGCATTCACTTGTGTTTTGGAAAAAATACCTCCCATGTGTCTGTCTGGCATATGTTCCCTGAATGGTAGGCTCCCAGAGGAAGGGATCTGTGTCTTGGAGGGGAGTTGGAGAGAGGCTCCTGCCTTCCCCATGCAGGTGGCGCTGAGCCTCTCTCTGGCTTCATTACCCAGAGGAACCCACAGCAGGTAGCCCAAAGTAAAGACACCCCCTTCACCCCCTGAGCCAGCTTTTGAGGATGTCTTGTGTAAGCTGACGCCCTGGTATGGTGACTGATTTCATCATTGCCACAATACTCCCGTCATTATCCCCACTTAAGAGAGAAGAAAACTGAGGAACAGTGTGGCTAAGTAACATGCGAAGGTGCCACAGCTCCTACCAGTACAGGAGCCAAGGCCCCAGGGGTTCCCAAGCCTGGCTGGCCAGCATTCCTGAGAGATTTGAGGTGTAGATGTCCACCCCACTCCTCACTCCACACACACACTTGCTGAGTCAGGTACCTGGGCGGATCTGTGGCTCAGAAATTTGCATTTTAATTCCCTAGGAGATTTGGTGTGGCAACCAGAGAAAGGTATCAGGCATCCCTAGAACTAAAACCAGGTGATGGTGTCTGCGTGGACCTGCCTGGTCTCACTCCTCTTGAGTGTAAAGCAATTGTGGACTGAGAAGCAAGCCTGCAGTTAGCATCTTCACTCCCTCTGGGAGCCAGTTCTGCAAAGAGCTCCCCAACTGGACCCCTCTGCCTGGAAGGACTCGACTGTTCCATTCAACACACTTGTACTGAGGTAGGCACAGCAGCCTGGTCCCTGCGGGATGTGAGGGGGAGGCAGCTCTTTGGCTTTGCCTGGAGCTCCCAGCACGATGCCTGGTATGTGGAACCAGTTTTCTTCATGCATAAAGTACAGACAGTGGTGATGGTAATGCTGGCCTGGTCGGTCCTTCTAAGTGTTGGGCAGAGAGGCCTGGTTTGCCATCAACATTAGATACTACATGTGCTGCGTGTTTTGCAACCTTCTGTCATTTCACCTACTCCGTGGTCCTGAGGGCTGGAGATGACCACACTCATGGGGAGGGAACCTAAGGGACAGACGCGGAGCTGAGGTAGCCTCTGAGCCCGCAGAGTGTAGAGCATTGTCACTGTGCTGTTCAGAGTGGAGGAGGAATGATGAGGACCAGAGTGGTGACATTATTAGGGCCTCTGGGGTCCCAGGCAGGGGGACACTGGCCTGCGGACTCTGGGCTGAGGCCCCGGGCCTGGGTGGGAGCCAGTGGTTGGTGCGGGTGGTGTGTGTTCAGCACCGTCAGTGGCCAGCGCTTTCAGGGCAAGGAAGACAGAATAAGACTCTGAAGGGCTCTTGCCCCCACAGCACACACACTTCTGTTTGTGTGTGTGCTCTGATAATGGGGTCAGGAAGCCGTCCTGGGTACAGACCCTGCCTGCCTGGTTGCTCCCCGGCTCCCAACCTCCCAGGCTGGGGACCCCTCTAGGGCGTGAGGCTGCCGACTCAGAGACACAGAACGGCCCCTCTCCCCTCTCCCCTCCTCTTCTCACAAGCTAGGGCCTCATCTCATCTGCTTGCTCAGCAAAGCCCACGAAGGCTCTGGCTGCACTGGCTGCCTGCTTCCTCCCATCTTGACTTCTCTCTCTTCTTCCTCCCTTCCTTTGTTGCCCTGTGTCTCCCTGTCTCTATTTTGGTAGGAATTCTTGGAAGACAGAGCACATCCTCATGGCCTCGATTCCCTGTCCCACTGCCCTTTTGCCTGAGTACTTTTTGTTCAGTTCTTAGCTGCCCTGGGCTTTGGCCTGCAAGTCTGACCTGCAGAGGACAGGGCATGTTAGAAAGATAATGAGAATGGCGGCCAGCAAGGAGACAGGAGGGCGCAGTCCGGGTTGCCTGGGGGTGGTGGGGGGGTTCCTTTCCTGCAGCGCTCATCCACTGAGAGATGCGCAGGGGACGTCTCGCTGTGTGGAGCAGGGGAGGGGATGGATCCCGGCCTGACAGCTGCCCTGGCTGGGCCATCGGGGGGCTTGGGGAAGCAGCCCTGGCTGCAGGGCAAGGTCAAGACCAAGGTCTCCTGCCTTGAGCTGAAATACTCAAGAAAATGTGGAGCTGGGGAGCTAGGGGCATACTTGTGTGCCTATGTGTTGGGGGAAGCCAGAGTCACTGAAAGACTTTTTTTCTGGGTTTATCTGAAGGTTTAGAAAAAAAAATGCCAGTATGATTAATTCCTTCTCACCCCCAAGTGTCTGAGACCATGTAGAACACCCTCCCTGGTGGTCAGTTCTAGGGCATTATGGCCAAAGGGTCCTGGCTGCTCATTCTAGGCCTCTGCAACCCTGCCCACAACCACCACCACCACCACCACCACCACACACACACACACACACACACACATGCACGCATGCACACACCATCCACTACACAGACCCCAGCCCTGGCCTCACCCCTGCAGGTGCAGGGCAGCCCTAAAGGACAGGCAGCTGAGGGAGGCATGGGCCTCGGGAAGGGCCCAGGAAGGGGAGACCTACTTGGCAAAGAGCCGAGGCCCTCAGGCACCCGTGTCCTCCCCACCATCACCATCGACTGCTGTCACTGCCACCCTCTCTTGCTTGCATCCAGCAAAGCTTAGTGGCTAAGCATTCGGCCTGGGTCCCCAGCCAGCCCTGTCACTCTAAGCGTAGGAGCTTGGGCAGATTTTTCAACTTGTCAAACGAAACCTCACTTTCCTTATACATAAAATGGGATACTTATAAAAGGTAACACATATGAAGTTCTTAGCATCTCGTATGGCCTTGGCACGTGTCAGGTGAAGTTAGCCGCTGCTATCACTGTTGTTATTTGCATGCTAATGAGCCTTCTAAGTGCAAAGGCGTCCAGTCCTTACAGCTGTACCTGACTCAGAGTGGAGGTGAGACCGGCCCCTCCCGTTTTTCAGATGAGCACCCGGAAAATCTGAGAAACGGGACTCTTGTTGGTCGAGGCTGGGGCTCAGAGGCCCGGGCAGCGGGTGGGAAGCCCTGTGCAGGCCCCTCCCGATGCGCCTGCCTCCTCCGTCCTTCCCCTTGGCAGGGCCCCCAAGCCCCTCCCTCTGGGATGCACTCCCGGTTGTCCTTAAGATGCACCGCCACTTTATGGTTTGTTTGCTCCTAAAGACGTAAAATCCAAGCTTATCAAACAGAAGTCACACTCAGCCTGGCTGTCTCGAGCAATAAATTCCACCATAATCTATGCCTTTCAGCCCCTCCAAAGAACACTTAGTTCCCCATGGTGCTGGTGCCCTGACCCAGGAGTTGACCTTTGGCCCCATTCACTCCTTCAACCAGTCACAAGGGGTGGGAGTCAGACAGGTGGGGAGGAGCCTGGAGATCCTGCCCCACCAGCTGGGCACCTTGCGTACATTTTTAAACCTCTCTGAACCTTAGTATCCTCGTCTGTAAAATGGACCTCATAACAGGGGGTCTCCTCACCGGCTTCTGACAAGAAGTGATCAAATGATATGATGAAACACCTGACCCAGTGCTGGGCCCCGGGAAAAAGCTTGACATATCGTAGCCAATACAAAGGAGGTATCGGGCTGTGTTCTGAGGGTCAGGCAGGAGACCTGGCGACCCACGTACCTGAAGTGGCCCGAGCTGGTACTGGCCCAGGTTGTAGAGAGACCAGGTTAGAGCTTCGGGGTCGGGGGCCGTGGAGGCGGGGGCGCTGGACACTAACAGGGAAAGGAATGTGGTCTGCAGCTAAAAAGCAGAACTCAGAGACGGGTAAGCTCCCATCAACTTCACCCGATCCCTGCCAGAGGCTCTTCTGGGCAGCTTCAGCCAGATCCCCTCGTACACCAGAACCCCTCTTCGGGGAAAGGGAGGTCGAGAGTGGGGCACTTGCTCATTCAGCGGCTTTGCCCAAGGTTTTCACCACGTGCTGCAGGAAGGAGCGGTGTAAGATGAGACAGAGCCCCTGACCCCTGGGAACTTCCAACTTATTTGGGGTGGTGGCTATGAGGCTTATTTAGTAAGGTTTCCATTGCTGCTGCTTCTGAGCCCATTACAGAGTCAGACTTTCTTCTCTCCACTTCTCCTAGGCCCCCAGGTTAGGTGTGGCCCTGTAATGGCTTTAGTCTGTAAAATGGCAGCAGAAGTGACAGGTAGCACTCCTGGGTGGATGCTTTGAAGAGCTGATGCCACATTCCTTTCCTCCCCCTATAACGCTCGGTAACACTCCAGGTGGTGGAGGTTCCATGAGCCTGGGGCATTGAATGAGGGGGATGGGGAGCAGAGCCTCCCCCCAAACCATGGTGGCCTTGGAGCAGGAGACCTCGCCCCTTTGCCTGTCAGTGCCCACCCCTCAGTGGTAAGGTGCCGAGAGCTGGGGTTTGTTTATTATGCAGTACAGCCACACTCACTCTCTTAGTCAGTGGGACCAAGCCAGGAGATGGGAGAAAAGCAAAGTCCTGAGACACCAGGTGGTAAGGACATGCTTGAGCAACCGAGGGTCCTCAGAAAGGGCTGGGTAAGAGCCCCTGGAGAGGACTGGGGCTGGACCTGAACGGCCGAGCAGGGTCTGGAGGACATAAGGAGTGGACCAGGTGGGCTGGAGGTGTCTCTGGAGGTGGGGCGGGGGGTAGATGATGGAGGTGTCCGGAAACACTTGTGAATGCCTAGAAAAGAAAGTGCTGGCTCTAGTCTTGGAAGAGACAGCACGCAATTCCTTTCTTCCATAAGCTAGACGTATGTGAAGACAAGTGCAACTCAGGTTTGATGCCATTTCATCGCTGGGGCTGAGTGGCACCTGATTGGGACGAGTATGATAAGAAGGCAGGGGACGGGGCTGCGGGGACTCATCTTTGTAGATCCATCTCCCCTCCTCCAGGACACCTCTGACCAGTCCACCCAGAGGAGCCCCCTGCTGCCCCCGAAGGCCTCCAGCACTCTGCCTTCCGAAGGAAGGCCTGTGGGGTGTGAGAAGAGAGCAAAGCTCTGAAACCAGACATATGTGGTTCGAGTCCTAGAGCCTGCCCTTTATCTGTCTATAGTGGACAAGGCTCTGTTCCATGTCTTGAGATGTATTGGGAGCAAGACCCTGGCCCTCCTGGATCGTCCATTCGAGCAAGGCAGAAAGTCAATAACTGCGCTAACCACATGGAGAGGAAAGGGGTGTGAAGTTGTGATGCTGTAGAAATTAACGAGGCGCTGAGATGAAGACCACTGGAGGGACCCACTGTAGACAGGCGGTTAGTGACAATCACTGAAAGAGCAACATTTAAAATTGACACTTACATGAAGAACAGGTGAGAACATTCCAGGGAAGAAAAATGGCGTGTGCAGGACCTTTAAGCGAGGACAGGAAGTGTCTCCGGATATTGTCCAGAGCTAAGGAAGGACAGGTGGATCTGTGCCTTCAGGGCCATGTTAGGGTGCATTCAAGATATATCTTAAACAGCAAATCGACAAGACTTACTGATGGATTAGATAAAGGGAGAAGAGGAAAGAGGAACCTGGGTGGGGGGTGCCTTGTACTGAGATGGGAGAGGCTGTGGGGAGGGTGGACTAGGCCTGCAGGGGAAATCGCATCTGCTCTGAATGTGCTGGTCTCGCAGAGGCTGGGATCCCCGAGTGCAGACATTGGTGCGTGATGCGATTTGCAAATCTCAAGGAAACACAGAAGTCCGGACTGGAGTTTGGGATCTGGGATCAGTGGCCTAAGAATAGTATTAATTACATGGGGCTGCAGGGCATCCCTTGGGAAGTGAGTGCAGAAAGAGAAGAAAGAGGGCTGAGGGGGTCTAGGGAAGACCAACATTCAGGGTCAGAGAAAGGGAGGACCCCCAAAGAAGGACTGGCCAGGGAAACAGGAGGAAAATCAGAGTCCTGCGGTAAGAACTGAGAGAGGAGAGTGTTTCCAGGAGGAGGCAGTGGTCCACTGGGACGGAAGACTAAGATGAAGGCCCAGAGTGGAGCTGGACCTGGCAGGATGGGGCTTACCAGTGACCTTGACCCAGCGGGGCCAGGGGAGTGCTGGGAGCAGAGCCAGGCTGCGGTGGGTCCGGAGCACATGGTGCTGAGGAAGAATACACCGCATGCTTTGGAGCAATTTGCCTCGGAGAGAGAGTGGAGGCATCAAGGAGGGAGCTGGCAAGGGGAGAGGCTGGCTGGGAGGCCTGGGGAGGCAGCTGTGCGCGATTGAAGTGCCAGGGAAAGGGACGGACGGAAGGGAGAGGGGGGAGGCCCCACCGAGAAGCCAAGTTCCTGAAGGCTGGAGTGGGTGAATGCAGGGCCCAGACAGAGAGGTCTTTCCCACCAGCCTCGGAAGGAGGAGGCCCAAGAGGCGCCCGTCTGGGTGGGTCTGTGAGTTGGTGTTGGGAAGATGAGCGTTTGGGTCTGAGAGGTTGACGCAGAGTCACGTGGAACTGGAGGGGAGGTGCTGGGCTCGCAGAGAAGGTGTGAGAGCGAAGACAGGAAGCAGAAGGGTCATTCAGGAGCGGGACAGCAGACCACAGCAAGAACAGGGGTTGCCTGGCAGTATCGAGGCCGGTGTGTGGACAGACACGGTGCATTTACAGCCCATCTGCTGGCCCTATTGTGTGATTATCTCTAACAACAGAGAGAGAAAGGCAGAGTTGGTGACGGAATTCACGTGGGGGCGATTATGACAAGCGTAGAGAAGAGGCTGGATGGGAGGGCAAGCCAGGAGGGGAGCCGGGGTTGGGGGCTCGGTACACTGACCTTCTCGAAGAAGCCAAGGAATGGGGTGTGGGGAACTTGAGCTGCACAAGGATCTTGAGGTGAGATGCCCTGGATTACCCAGGATGGCCCTAACGCCACTGATGAGGGTCCTGGTAAGAGACGCAGAGACAGACACACAGAGGAGCAGGTGGAGTGGAGGGATGTGGCCACAAGCCTAGGGAGCCTGGAGCGTCCAGAGCTGGAGGAGACGAGGAAGGGTCCTCCGGGAGAGCCTTTGGAGGGAGCCCAGCCTCACTGACACCCTGACTTGGATTCCTGGCCTCTAGGCTGTGAATGAGTACATTTCTGTTGTCTTAAGCCACCAAATTCATAGTAATTTGTTACTGCAGCCCTAGAAACGCACTTATCTGGGCCTCTGATTCTTACCTTTGGAGACCAACATGGGCATGAAAGAGAAAAGTACATAAAAATTTCAGGCACAATGAAGGTGACCAATAATTATTGGGGTGCCCCTCAACTCTACCACACTGGCATGTGTACATGCACACACACACACACGCACACATCCACACGTTTGTTTGTGTACGTTGCTTTGTGCTGTTGCCTATATTTTCTTAGGCAAACCTTAGCTCAGTGTATTTGGGACCCAGGAAGACACACTGCCCCCAACGATCATGGAAACGCAGATGGCACACATCCCCCCACACAAATGGGGGCATGACAGGGACCGACATCCAGGGAGCCCCCAACATCATCTACAATAGCACCAGACAAGGACAGGTGGGGGTCCTCAGAAGCCAGTGGCCCACTGTGAGGACAGTGTGATGAGGCGGTCCCTTCCCTCCGCTGGCCACAGCCAGGTCGGACTGGACTCCCCCGTCAAGGACACTCACACTGGCCAGAGCCTGCTTCCATTTGGGATATTTTCAACTGAAAATCATGGCGGGTTTAAGGAAAGTCATTTTCAGTCACAGAAATCATGAAAAAGAAGGTTCTTGGCGTTTGGGAACAATGGTAAAGAACTCTGTCTCTCGGAAAGAGGAGTCTTATTTGATGTTCCCTGGGAAGAAACCATTCCACTTAACTTTACATAGTACTTCAGTTCTTCAAAGCATTCAGAATCAGACCAAAAAAGAGCATAAATAATCCAAAATAATATTGTCCTCTATCTTGTGAATGTCCTGTATCTTATGAATCCTTCCTCTTCATAAGGTGTATTTAGGAACTCAGAAAGGTAATTTCGGAGGAAAATGTAATCTTATTCCAGTTGTTTAACAATGAAAATGTTTTGTTCTGCTTTGTGGATTATTTTTAAGTCAGTGTGGTAGTATTTACACAAGCTGACACACACAAGTCACTGAGGCCAAAGCCCAGCAGACTGTCTATCTGCCTTCTCAGGTGTTTATGTTTTTAGAAAAGGGGATTTGCAGCCCGGGAATGTGTTAATCCAGACAGGCTCCTTCCCACTGTGTCAGACTCCAGGTGTCAGACTTTCCCTGTGGACCCAGCCCCCTCGTCCTCGCTGGTCCGTGTGGCATCGGCCACTCTGGCTGCACTCCAAGCTTCAGGTGGTGGGCCAGGTGTGTCCTCTCTACTCCAGCCGGTCTGTCTGCCCGCCTGAACTTCCATGGCCTCACCAGGCAGGCCAGTCCCATGGGTTGGACCCAGGTGGGGGCAACAGGGCAGTGACCTGTGAGGACGCCAAGAGCGTCCCTTTGATGTTCTGAGAACAGCTCCCAGAGGCCTCTTCTCAGACAGTTATCAAATAAGAGACTCGGTGCCCAGCCATCTGATGGGCAAATATTTTAAGCCTGACTTCTTCTGAAAGGAAGTTTTGAGAAACTCCACTTTGGTGTTTCCCATCTGTGTCCCATAAAAGGCCACATGTGACCGGGTCCAACAGATTGTTTTTTGCTGATTCTGGTTCTTGCTGATTCACGAGCACTTGGACTAAATTGTGCCAAGTACGTAACAGACTTGGCCCCACAAAGGGAAGCTCTCAGGGCTCTGGAGGGATATAGGGAGTCTCTCCTGTTCCCACCCAATTTGCTACCCTCTTAACTTGTCCGGGGGCTAGGGTAGCCATGCTCTTCCTGAAGGAAGAGCTCTGACACTCCACAGAAGCTCCTTGAGCACCTGTGTGCAGGTCCTGGGGCGGCGAGGAGGGGCCTCTCACAGTCCTTGGTCTCACAGAGCACAGCACAGCCCTTGCCGCTCACCAGACCCCCACAGATGGGGCCGCCGCCTCAGCCTGTTGACGCATAGGCACTCCAAGCCCCAGCGCTGGGACTCCGTGAGCGTTCCTGTAGAGCAGCAAACTAACGGTGGCCCTGAATGGGGCAGCCTGGGAGTCCGCCCTGGGAAGGCGACATCCGAGCAGAGCCCTGAAGCTGCTGTAGAAGCCAGCCCTGCGGGTGTCTGGGTGTGAGCACTTAGAAAGAGGGAACAGTAAGGCCGCGATGTGGGAGCGAGCCTGGGGTATTGTGGGAAACAGCCAGTAGGGTCGGGAGTTATTTCCCCAAAGTGCCATGTTCTTAGGACTAATGAAGGCTTCTGTTTTAGACGAGTCACCGAGTTTAGACAGCAGCCTAATTGCCCAGAACACACATGCCACCAGAGTTATAAGAGGCCGTGTTCATCGAGGCACCATCAGTCATTTGTCCTCCAGGGAACTGATTTATCGGAACCCTGCCAGCACCGTGGCTCTGGTGGCAGCTTTGAAAGGAAGGGATTTAGAGGAAGCCAGAGGCCTTGGGGCCAAGCAGGTGGGGTGTGGAAGGAGGAAGGGGCCACAAGAAAGCAAAAGAGGGGCCCTAAAAGGGAGAACCATTTTGCCAAAGGCTGGACCTGCCTCTTTGTAATGTGAAGAGGCTCCAGTTCTCGCTACTCATTTGCAAGTGGCAAGCAGTGCAAACCCAAGAACAGACTCGGGCTTTCATGGAGGTGACTTACCACGGAATTCTACTCAGGCACATGCTTGCCACCCACCCATGCTGTGGTCATGTGCTGAGTACCTACTAGGACTAGGTGCCAGGCACTACGCTGGACCCTGCCGAGCCAGAGGGGTGCTGCCTGACCCTTACAGTCCCGAGGGCAGAGAAACAGTTTCAGATATAATTATTAAAGTCCCCTGTCGTGCAGGCCAACGGAAGTTCAGCCCCAGAGCTGGATGGCTGGAAGCCTGAGGCAGGCCGAGGGTCACCTGGAGCCTCGCTGGGTGGGCAGCAGGGAGTCCTGCCCTGGGAGGGGTTTGGGGAGCCGAGGTTGGGCCAGGGAAGGTGCCCACAGAGGCAGCTCCTGCGGGGGGCTGACACCACATCCGTGCAGAGCAACTGCAAGCTGACGTTATCCTTGAAGAGCTCCTCTTCCAGCTGGGGGCAGTGTGGGCTGTGATCTCTTCCCTGATACAAGTGGCCGTGTGGCCCTGCTAGGTGCTCATGCCTGATCCCCCGGCCAGGTGTGTCCTGCCTTTGCTTTTCAGGGGGCCATGAAGCTTTCCCCCTGACGCCGACATCCCCTTGTATGCCATGGCCACCTAAGCTGTGGACAGCTGGGACCAAGCACCCTGTAGTCACACCACCTTCCATCACCTAGTCACCCACCAGCTCTGTCTTAGCTCTGTCTCCCGCAGGCCAGCCGGCAGCCCCTTCTCCCGTCTCCGACCTCACTGAGCCCTTGGGTTCGCCAGGAGGCTGCCTTGCCTGCCGGGCTCTCTGCAGGCGCACAGCTTCACCTACACCTTGGCTCTGGGCCTCCAGCCCACTCTGTGCTCCTGCTGACCCCAAACTTGGCAAGAGGCATGCGTGGCTGGGCCAGGGCAGATTCACAGAGAGAAACAGGAATGAGGCTTAAGCATTTCGCAGCTACAACAAAAACTTAAACAGCAAGCACCGTCTTGAGCGCCGTCCTTCAGAGCCTTCTCCCTGGGGGTGACGCGTTTGACCCAGGGACTCTGCACGGTCATCCGTGGGAGTCCTCGGTCAGCTGACCGGTGGCTCCCAAGTCCTGCCACACACGGGAGCCACTGGGGGAGTTGCTTGGGGAGCCTTAAACAATCCTGCCCTGGAGTTCTGGGGAGGTGATCCCTGGATGTGGGTCTTTGGTAAAAGTCCCTGGTGGGGTGTAGTGCCACCCGGGACTGAGGACCACCCTGCCCTTCCCTGCGGTGCCCGGCCGTGCTCAGCGGGTGCCCCAGATGGGTCCTGAGGGTGCTGCTGACCGTCCCCCACCTCTCACAATCATCGTCCGCCTTTCCTCAGACTAGGTCTTCCAAGAAAGTGTCATTAAAGTAAATACTTATTATTTACACTGTAGCCTTTCTTCAGTCAGCCAGTGGTCTGCAGGCCGGCTGTCTGGGTTTCCTTTCCAAAAACCCAACATTTTCCCTTTAAAACGAATCGGTAACACTTTGTTTCTGGATTGGCCCAGAGTCGAGCTGGCAGCTCAACAAACCAGCCCAGTCCCTGTGCCCTCCTCCGCCCGGCCCTGGGGCGACTCCAGGCTTCTCTTCTCAGGAAGCCCGCCCTCGCCCCACCGCTCTGGGCAGGGCCCTCGGCGAGGGTCCTGGCATCCTCTTCTCTGTCCCTCCGCACCGACAGGTCCCGCCTCCTCTTCTGCCAAAGCAGCTCTCTCCCTCTGCCCAGGTCCCAGGTAGGACAACTGCCCCTATGCTTACATTCTGCCCACTACCACCAGCCAGGCACAGCCGGCAGGGACTTCGATTTTTAACTTATTTTGCCATCAATTCGGTCTTACAAGAGGGCTGCAAAATAGCCTCAACAATCAACTTCCAGCCGTCACCCGGATTCCCCTGATGTTAACACTTGGCCACGTTTCCTTCATCCCCCTCCCGTGCCCCCAAGGTATAATGTGCACGTATGCATCTTCCATGTTTTTCCGAACGTTTGCCAGTAAACTGCTGACATGCAGTGCCCCTCACCATAAATACTTCAGTGTTTGTCTCCTAAGAACAAGAACATCCTCTTAAACAGCTGTAGTTAAATGACGAAAACCAGGAAATTAACTCTGATGCAAGACTACCATCTAATTTATGTACTTAACTCACATTTTACCCCTTGTCCCCATCATGTCCCTTGTAGCGAGAGGAAATCTCAGGTCACGTATCACATTCAGTCATCATGTCCCTTAGTCTGGAGTTCAGAGAAATCTTTCTAAAATAATGTATGTCAGATCATGCTGGTTCCAGGACAAAGAGCCCCGCTGCCCTGGGAATGTCGGCCCTGCAGCCCCGGTGACGCCCCGCGGCCCTGTCTCCAGGCAGCAGCCCCAGCCTTTCTGCCCTGCTGGCCTCCAGGCCTCTAGTCTCTCCGTCCCCACTACTGCTCCCAGCTCCCGGCTGGCTGCTCCCTGCTCGTCCTCAGGGCTCTTCAGGGAAGAGGGCTCCCCTCTGTAGCTGCTCTAGCAGGCCCTCCACACATTAGGCCTTGCTAACTTCCTTCGCCTCTTGTCTGTCCGTCCGTCCACCCTTCCGGCCGCCCACACTGAATAAGCCCCAGGAAGGCAGGGTCTCTGCAGTGTGACTCTTGCTGAGTCCCAACCACTCGGAATAAACTGTGCCAAGTACAGAGCAGACGTTCAGCGAACATTTGTTGAATGAGTGAACGAACGCGTGCAAGTTTTTTCCAGACTACTTGAATTCAGGACACTACAATCCTTTCACCTATACTTACAAGGGGTAGAGATTTTACAGGAGTGAATTGAAGAAGAAAAACTGTTCTTCCCCACATAGTTTTTCAAACTGTTGTCCGGTGACCGAGGAGGCTTTGGTGCACTGCTCTCTCCTTCCAATGGTCCAGACATCTAGGTAATAGAATTGATCTACATTTTAAGAAAGTATCCCAGATCTTCTACACCCAGAGCTTCTGTGTCAGCCTCTTGGCCAAAATAAGCGACACACAGTGACATGGATGAAGGTCACCACGGACTGACACAGGTTGCTTGGAACCCTCTCAAGGAGCAGAGGCTCCCTTTCCTGTTACCAGGTCCTCGAGAGGCTCCTGAATGCCCTCAGAGGACCCCAGGCAGACCCCAGCCTCCCCTCATGCTTGTGCAGGGCTGGCTCCCGGCCTGCGATCTGCAGACAGGTCAGGGGTGAGCTCGGGCCTTGGGCAGGCAAGACCCAACTGCTTTCAGTTAAAATTGGACGGAGCTGTGTTTTCACTGGGGAGATGGCGCCTTAGCTCTAGACATATGTCAAAGTCCACCAAGTGAGCTGTACCTGCACCTCTATAAGGTGTTTCAAAAAGAGAAGAGAAAATGGGGGCAGCTTCAGCTCTCTGAAAGAGCAGCAGCTTTGGGAGATGCCTGTCTGAGCCCCCAGGGAGCCCAGGCCTGTCTGCTGCTTTACAGTTTTCACTGGAGAGCAGGGTGGATGTGGGACACCCACTGGTCACCCTGAACCCCAAATCCTGCCCTGGCCCAGCACCCCAGAGTGTACGCTAGGGTAAGAGGCAAAAGGAACATTTGTGCTCAGCTGGGTTCCCAGGCTCAGACACACAAAGGGTCCCAGGGCTGCATGGTGGGTATGGCAGGATGTTGAGGGCTGGGGGAAGAGCTGTGCTCAGAACATCTTCCTGCTCAGGTCTGGGGGAGAAAGTCAAAGGGCCAGAGGTGAATGGGGCAAGTGGACCCTGCTCCCAATGGATGCACACCAGGCCCTCCCTGTCTGACCTCACTCTTCACTCCCAGGGGGAGGACCATCTCGCGGGGTCTGGGACCCTTTGCTCCATCACTCTAGCCTTGGGACACCCCCACTAACAGGGCCTTCCCCATGAGCAAATGCCTGGAAGCTGCTCCTCCCTGGGGGTGGCGTGGGCAAGGGCAGGAGCCACAGCTTCCCAGGCGAAAGCCACTCCTACAGGGCTGTGGGCTGTAGTCAGCCCCGAACTCCCAGGACAACCCACATGTCACCAGGGGGCCCTCAGGCAGGGTCACCAAGAGTCGAAGCAGATCTGAGGCCAGAAGTGCAGGATGAGGTCCCCAAAGGGAAGTGAGCCATTGGTGGAGCCGAAACACCCTGCTGGCCACAGAAGCAAGTGAGGCCCGGGGCCTACTGAGTCCAGCCCCAGGTCCCCCAGAGGTGCATTTGGGCCAGGCCACAGTGTCATGAAACCGCAGAATGCTTGGAACGGTCAAGGCGCAGCAGCCCGCTGGCATCCCATCAGGGACAGCCTGGTCCCAGCCACCTGCTCCTGCTCTGCTGGGACCTGACAGGGGCGTGGCGGGGGGGGCAGCTGGACAGAGGAGCCGTGGCAGGGCCACACTGGGTGGCTTCACGCCCCCGCCCTGCCACCAGCAAGCCTGGAGATGCTGGGCAAGCAGCATAATGACTCACTTCCCATCTGGACACTTGGGGGTAATAACGGCTGCTTCTTTAAAGGGCTGTTTCTTCTGAGATGATGCTTTGAACAGGGTGCCAATGGCTATTTGTCATAACAGAGTCAGGACAGGGGCTCTGGGGCCAGGTGTAGGCCAGCGGGACATCAGGGGGCTAAGGCCACTGGCTCTCCCTTCTCACAGCTCGGGAAACACCTCCCCTAGAGCATTTTCTGTTCTTTCTGTTCACCAGTCATACGACCTTGAGCAACAGCCTCCTATCCTCGCATGTCCTGGTTTTAAGCATTTTTATATTTTCACCTGTGCCTGGGGCTTGGTAGGGTCTTACTGCATACTTGGATTGAATGAATGAATTTCTTAGGAAAACAAAAACTGCAAAAAATTAATGAGGTTGTATAAGCTCTGTGATGTCCCATCAGGGCCAGAAGATGGCCCTCCAGTGGAACATGGCATCTTGAGGATGTATCTGAAGAGTGGTTGTCCAAGTGTGATCTTAGTGAGTCGGTAGAAAAAGCGTTATTATAGAGCTAATTCTCCCCAAATCTGCATTGAGGAGACAAGGCAGTTACTCTAATCTGGCCTTCCTGAGTCCCTTTTAGGAATGCATGTACTATATGGGAGAATATGCTAGAAACAGGCCTCAACACTCTATCTTCTCCTTGGTCATAAATTCTACCACGGGCTTAGGGCTTGCCTTAGGAAAAGGCTCTCAGGAAGGGAGACCCCATGGTCAAGGTCAAGACTAAAGATTGCCTTGTTGTTTTCCATCCTGCCACACACCTGTGCTGATCTCACCCAATGAGGAACTTTTAACGATCAGTCCAACACCTCACCCCTTCTGAATTCATGTTGCTTACAGAGAACTCCTTACCACCTTTTTATTCAGTCTTTCCTAACATGTAGGAATGAGTCAGCGCTTATGGCTGCCAGCAACAGAAACCACTTCTGGCTAACATGGCACACAGAGAATTTACTGGAGGGGCAGGTGCACACTCACAGAGCACACAGGAAGCTGGGAGACTGGGCCCCGCCTGCTGCTGGCTGGGCACAGAACACGTGGGCAGGGAGCTCCAGAGACCCTGTGGCCTCAAGGATGCTGGCCTCCCAGTGGCCCCACTCCTCACCCCACTTACTCCAGATTCAAAGCGCTGGGAAAAAGCATTGGGTTGGCCAAGCTTAGGCCATGGGACTGCCCACAGCTGTACAGGGGCAGGGAGAGAAGGGACGTTGGGAGGTAGGCATACAAAGGGAAATTGTGGTGGAGCTGAGAAAGGCAGAAAGGATCCTGGATAGCCCCCGTCTTTCCCTGAGAGGAAAGCTTTCAAGAAATGAGCAGGATATATGTGAAGGAGAATCAAAGTGTACTAAAAGAATAAAAAAACAAGCCTACTAGACAGAGAAAAATACTACCCGACTTGGAAAACACGTGGGAAAAGGGCAATGCTCTCTTCCATCAACATGTAGTCACTGCCGTTCCAAACAAGCCACCCAAGAGCTTTTCAAGAAGCTTAAACTGATTCTGAGATGGACATTTAAGACAAAATGTGGAATGGCCATGACGATCTTGAATTAGAAATTCAAAACATAAAACCATCATAATCAGAATAGTGTGGGTTAAACAGCAAGTTCAACAGCAAGGGAAGAACTGAGAAACAGAAGCACACAGATGAGAATTTGGTGGATGTCAAAGAGCCTTTTCAGGCTCTGGTGGGGAAAAGAGAAGTTTTGGCTGTGTGTGGGGGTAGAAAAAAATAAAGAGTCATACTGCATGTTATTAAAAAAATTAATCCCAGGTGGAATAAAGATTAAAAAGAAAACTGTAGGGGTATAGGAATAAAACAGGAAGATAGATGTAAAACGTTGGCATAGGAAGGTCTCTTTAGATACCAAGTACAGAAACCTAAGTAAAAGTAGGATTCATTGACTCTAACTTCTAAAATAGTGACAACTACATCAAGTGTTAAAAGACATGCAGTGGAATAAAACACATATTCACAAAAAGGCACGAACAGCATTCTCAGCAGCTTTCTTCCTCCCAGCCCCAAGCTGATCGGCGCTCAGGCGTTCCTCAGGAGGCAACGGTCAAAGCATGGTCTGTTCGTACAATCAACTAAAAGGACGTTATTGATGATGTAACACGGCTCAAAAACATTATGCTCAACAAAAAAGAATGCCAAACACAAAAGACCACATAGTGAGTGATCGCATTCACATTACCCATACAAACGAATTTGTTGTGCAAAAAAACAGAACAGAGATCACCCCTGGGAAGGAGCCTGAGGGAAATTTCTGGAGTGACGGTAATGTTCTTTATCTTGACAGGGTTTTGCGTGACCGTTGTGTCCTTGGTCAAGATTTTGCAAATGCACACGTTAAGATTTGTATATCTTATTGTGGGCACGTTTTATCTCAAAAGAAAAAAACTGTATAAAATCAACAATACACATGCCGATGTATTTACAGATAAGGATACCAATCACTATGATTTACTTTGAAAGGCATCAAAAAGTAAAAGAGGAACAGATGGGTAGAGAGAGGACAATGCAAGGAGAGTAAAATGTGACAGGCCGAATCAGGGTGGTGGGTGTATGGGTGTTCTCTGTGCAATTCTCAATTTTTCTGTTGGAAAATTTTCAAAATAAAATGTTGGAAAAAAGCAACAGACTAAGGGAAAAATATTTCCAACATGTAAGAGATTTTTACCCATAATATATAAAGAGTTCACCATCAATGGGAAAAGTGAAAAACCCAACTGAAAGGAAGCAAAAGTCTAGCAAACAGGCACATGGCAACGATAGCTGAAAAGATCAACCTACTCGTGCGCAGAAAAATATGAATTCCACCAGCAAAAGGACCCTTCACCCCCAGGCTGGTCGATCAGCATGCAAACCCTTGGCAGAGTGAGAGGATTAAGCGGGCACCCTCTCATGCAGCCGGCGGGCTTGTGACTTGGAGCAGCACCTGAAGGTTGGTTGAGGCCAACAGCCCACCTCCAGGCTCCGCAACCAAGCTGCTCTCCCACATGCTGGCACGTAGCGGACCAGGCCACGCTTGGCAGCACTGAAAAGGCAGAAATGCCAGGCCGCCAGCACTTGCACCTGTGTGCACCTGATGCAGGAGTTAGAGAACGGGTCTCCAGCACCTGCTGCTAAGTCAGAACCACAGGGTTCGAGCATTTACAGAAGAAAGCAAAACCACTCTAAAAATAAACACACACACAGCAGAGAAAAGGATCTGGAAAAATTCAAACTCCTGGCTTGGGAATGGGAGTCAGAACACCTTGATCTAAAATAAGTATGATCTGAAATAAATCAGTGTATGTATGTATATTTAAAATTACAAGACCATATTCACGTATTGCTTGCGTAACTGAAATGAAAAGCCCTAACACTTGACCAATGTAAAACAAAGCTGAGCCACAGTTTAACTTTGCTAGCACGAAAGTGACAAATTATGAAACTACTTATTTAGGATTTTATTAGCTACACCCCCCCAACCAGGCTTTAATTTCTCCATCATCCCCAAACCAGTTCAGGGCCCCTTGACCTCAGTGGACCCTGCATGAGGTGGCCAGGCACTTGGTGGTCCCACCGAGGGAGTGGCAGACTAGGCTCATTCTAGTAGTCAAGCCAGACCTCCCATCTTTTGTGTTTTCTCCAAACTGTGAGACAGGGATGGGTGGCAGGGTATCTGGCAGAAGCACTTACGGATACAGTTCAGCCTTGTCTCCCAATACCCCCTCCCAGGTGCTGAGTCATATCTGACTCCGTGGGCAGGGCCCCTGGCAGCTGGTCTTGCCAGCCACTTCAAAACTTTCAAGAGTGGTTTGCTTTTTAAGTACACTGCACTGAACTGTCTTCAAGCGAGAATTCCGTTATGTGCATAGGTGATGTGTATGACTGGTAAGGGAGACGTGTGGGTGTGTAAACATTCATACCTAATTCGGCTGCTTCTCCACCACCTTGTGAAACAAATCAAAGAGCTCACCAAAACTAGTTGAAAGTTTTATTTATATAAATTCATCAAGAACATAAAAGATTGAGTCTCTTAAAAAAAATCTGCAGCTATTTACAGCAGTATATTGCACAAGTAAAGTGGCAATTACCCCTGTCAAAATTCATCAGTGCAAAACACAAGTAAGCCAGGGAAACTGCAGTACAAATGCTACATACACACGCTGGGCCCTAGGGAACAGGTTAGTGATGGGTCAGTATGCAGACAGGTCAGTGGTATTTATAAAGGTGTACCTGATGAGTTGATACAGTAACTAGCAGTCACAGAACCTGGACATACAATGTAGGAGTAAGAGAGTTTCTAAGATCAGATTCCAAGGAAAAGTAGTCAACTCACTAAGGTGGGAGCTTTGGATGCTTCTTGCACATGACGCCCCTGGGAAAACAGGAGTTACCCCAGCTGGTTTAGCGTCACGCGTGGATGCATGCCTGCGCACGTGCGTGTGCAGCGGACACACGCAGGCACCAGGCTAACTCAGCAGGGACAACAGAACCAGCAACACAGAGGCACTCAGAAGCCTCTAAAGCTTCCACAAGCTTTCACATCTTTACACCCAGTCTAGCGGGGCCCCCAACTTCCCTCGAGGGCCATGAAGGAGTGGAAGGAAGACATCAGCCTGAGAATGCAAGGCTGATCCAACGTGGGGACCAAATGGTTCAGGGCTGGGGGGCTGGACAACTAGCCCCTGAAGACAACTTAGTCCACACCTCCCAGCACAGCAGTGGGAGAAATCCAGCTGCTCACCAGTTGCCAACAAGGGGTAGTGGCGAGGTGGTTCTGCCATCACTCTTGAATGAAGCAGGGCGACCTGTCCCAGCTGTCCCTCTGTCCCACCTGGCCCTTGTCCTGGATAGTCTTGTAGTAGCACATCTAGGAGGGACATGGTTTTATTTCTCTGAACACTGAGTTGTCAGGGATAAATTGTCAATGGGAAGATCTGTCCCAACGGCTGATAATACATTAAAAAAAAAAAGATATAGCCTTTATAGTTGGTAGGATTTGCCTCTCTGAGCAGCAAGCTCTTTGGGAACGAACAGAGCCGTTGGGCGTTTCTTAGAGCAGAATGTAGCCTTCCGGATTTAGGGACTCTCACTGGGGTCTTAACAAAAAACTTCACCTAAAGACAGCAAGTCTCAAGAACTTAAACACATCTGACGAGAAATACCAGGAACCAAAGCTGGAGGGCCACCTGGGGGGCTGCAGTGAGCTGACTGGTCACCACCTCAGAAATAACACAATTAATGGGAAGGCAGGGGAAGGGGCAGGAAAGGTCAATGCTTTTCCAAACTTCAGACATTAAATAAGCAGGAAATAAATATACAATATTTCTACAAGTTACAGCATTATGAAACAGTAGGACACATTACACAGAAAAAGAATCTACACTATTTACAATCCTCAATTCTGAGAAAGTAAAAATAGTGACTTTTACTCACTCATGCTATACAAAATTTTACAAGAAAGATAAAGGAAACCACAATTGCACACAGACATTTGGCTCAGTTGATAAGTAAAATACGACTTCCTAATCTAATAAATAGTCAAAATATATACAACATCAAGAAGGGAAACAGGGGAAAGCTGTTTTCTACTGTGTACACTTTTTTAATCCTTATGAATTTTTACCTGGGTTCTCCACAACCAAAAAAAAAAAAAAATCATAAACCTATCTCTAGGCAGGAGCATTTGAAGAATCGCTCATGACGATAATTTGTGTTTATTGCATTTCTGTGAAAAGTCACAGGACACACTTTCTACAAACCTCATGTGAGAAGAGGCGGTCAAGGCACAAAACCCGCATTAAGTTTTAAGAAAAGGGGTCTGTTGTTTTTTTCTACAAAAAGGAAAAGAAGGGAAAAGTAAAAGGTATACCACAGTCGGTAACCTTTCTGCAGGGAGGCATCTTGATAAACAGCTCAGTACAGTACAGAGACATCCAGCCACCGCTCTCAAGTTCTGGTGCAAGATCCCACTGTCTAGTACTTCTACAATTCATAGCATCTCTCATTTCCCCGCGAGCTGCTTTCACAGCCGGCCGGGAGGCCCGCAGGCCGCCAAGCCAGAGGGAAAGTTGCTCATGTGGGAGGAGCACAGCTCTCGGGCACCATTCCCAGGGAGCCGCAGTACTGAAGGGACAGGGTAAAGTGCTCCAGTCACAGAAGCTGGTGCTGAGCACAGAGGTCCTGGGAAGGAGGGGCCCAGAACCAAGTACGTCTTTGGTGTGTGCCTAGCAGGTCCACGGCTGCATCCTGTCACCACCTTACAACCGCGTGGCCTTTAGGACCCGACAAAGGGGTGCAAGATACGTCAAGAACACAAGCGAGACTCAACACAGCTTTAAAAATATGCAAGACCCCAACAAGATATTTGGGGAAAAGGACATTTTTAAAAAGGAAGAATATTTGGAATCAAGGATCTCTACCTAAAGGAAAAGGTGTATATGCAATATATATATATATATATGTATATATATATTTATATAAAATTATGAAGATACAAATGAATGCATTTTCCCACTTAATGTAACAGTGTGAGAATGCTGGTCCTCGAAGGGCCAAATGTAAATACAATAGCTGTGGTACTCTTGACTCGTTTGAAAAAAATCTTTTTTCTTGTAAAAAATCGTTTAATGATCTGAGGTTTCAAAAACTCTATAAAGAGTTACAAGGTCCATGGAATGACCTCCACCTCCCCTCTTTTGCTGCCCCCTAAACCCTTTTCTGGGTCTCCCCAGGTGTCTAACTGCCTTTGCAATGACTGGCCAACTCGTGTCTGTCCCTCATAATGACCTCCATAGGCAGCAGAGGTTCTCATCTGAACTAAGGGTGGCCGGACAAAATGCAATGTCCCAAGAGAAACGGGACAAGGGAAACAGACGCCTGTCAGAGGCTGAGGCACCGTGTCAGACTTGGGCCCAATTGAGGCTTTCTATGGCACTGCTGAAAGCAAAACGAAGCCTTTATTGCAAAGCAGATTTGGAGGAGCAGGAACCTAGTGTCAGGCACCAGAGGCCAGATGAACTCTGAGTTGGGCGAGAAGCCAGGACACCCAGGAAACAGCCATCCCAAGCCCTGCCCCTGGCCCACACCGATTCCCGCAGGGACCGGAGCTCGGACACCTGCAGGAGGACTCGGCCACAAGCAGGCATGTTAACCACCGGGGACCTTATGCTGAGAGCATCCTGTGACTGCAGGACAGCCTGTGACCAGAGAGCCAACAGTGCCAAGGGGCATAACCCTTCATCTGTGCTATTACGGCCGCGACCTCTTCAGAACGCTTCTGACGGACAGGCTCGTTGAGGCCAGAAGGAAATCCACACCAAGCAGTTCCCACTTAGTGAGCTGCAGCCAGACCGCGGGAGCGAGCTATGCGGGTACAGGCGGATACCAGCTCATGTTCTAAACCCGTTACCTCTTCTCATGAAAATACGCTGGACCAAGGTCGTGCGTCAGCATCCAGCCTAGAGGAGCCGTCTCAAGAGGAGAGAAGGGGAAACACAAAAGAGTCTCAAGTTTTGCCACAGATGCAACTGAATTTAAGGAGGTATGAAAATATTTACAAAAGGGGAGTGGCAGATCAATACAGGCGGCCAACAGACCCTTTGTCCCATCAATCAGTCCCATTTCTTAAGAACTTTTTTGGTATTAATAATAACGATAAAAAAAAAGTCAAAGAACGGCAGGGAAGGGAGGGGCCCTATCATACCTCTCCCATTTAAAAATTCTGTACAGTAACCTTTAAAAATAAACTAAGGCAGCTTTATAAACTAGCTGGCTCAGTTTCCACTGCAGTTTACATAATCCTCTGAGAGTAGGCAATAGGTTCTCAAAATTTTAGTACAAAAATCATTCACAAGTTGGTTAAAAAGTTTCCATTTCCTTTTTGAAAAACCTGTTCTTATTAAAGAAGGTGGAAAAAAAACCCACACCACATGTAAACACCATTTTTGCATAAAATCCTGTTCCAAAGAACCATGATCTGTACATTAAAAAAAAAATAGAATCTTTCCTCATTTACATTCACAACAAACTTCCATTAGAAATTCTGCCGTGTGTGGTGAAAGGTGGTCAAGTTCACATGCAGCTCAGTGTCTTCAGGAGTGTCTCGCCAGCCACTCTGCACGCCCCTGGGAAAGGACCACTGGCTGCACAGCGAGACTGTGGCGCTGGCGCTTGTCAGTCTGAACAAGCGAAATGTCTGCACACATCCTGACTCCGCGAGGAGCCCGTCGTCACTGCATTCTCCACACCAGGCGGATAATGTAACGTAACATTCGTAAGATAATCATTTGGGGATGCGCTTCGGCTGCTTGGTAATTATTCAGAAAGACCTGAAACAAAAAGAAAGCTGCTTAGTCTCTCAGCCCCCATTTTCTGGGGACTGGAGGGGGGGGGCACCCATATTTAAGTGCACAACCAATCCCACGCGGACAGCACTGGAAGGCACCTCGGGGAGAGAGCACCTGCTCCTCCCTAGACTGGGAAGGAAGTCCTCTCCACTTCTCTGCAAAGGAAGACGTCACGCACAAAGAGCAGGCATACCAAATGACCTTTTTCTTAAGAGAAAAAGCGACCAAAAGAATGTTGGAAGAACTGAGAGAATCCCTGAAGATCAGCATGACCCCTACAAGCCACATGTTCCTTTTATAGGCGATGCGCTCCCTGGCCAGGACTGCCCCAAGCAGCAGATGCACTAACCGCGGGAGAACAAGGACCCCCACCGCTGGACGGCCACCTCAAGTCTCCGCAGTTGGTGCCTCGCGGGAAGAGGTGGGCATGGAGGGGACAGAAAGGAGGAAAGAAAGGGCTTGGTAGATGCAGGGTGACTATCTTCCTACCCAGGTTACTGACATTCAGATATGTTTCAGACCCCCCCCAAGGGTAAACTTCTGGTAGCTGATATTTACTTGAGAAACCAGTGATTTGGGCTCATCTGCCCTACGAAGCTAAATAAAGTGGTACACAGATGTGCCACTGCACCTCTGGCTGCCGGCAGGCGGCTCTGCCGTGCGGGCACTGCTGGCTCAGCGCTGTGACCACGGTCACACACACACAGGTGGAGCCACCCCCACCCTCCCAGTGTGGGGGGCAAAGAGCAGTTACAAAGAAAAAAGGCCTCTTTGCCAGCAACCACCCTATGTTTATGACAAGCTGAGAAACTGTTCACAAGGCAACTGCTAGATTCTTTAGAGGTCTCACAGGTCCTCAGGTCCTGCAGAGCACCCACCTTCGCGTTTTGCAGGACAGTGAGTGCAGGGTGTAAACTCTGGGCAGCCAAAGGCAGTAACAGAGAGCATCTACCTGTGGGCCAGGAGCCACAACCTGTTTCACCGCTCGGGTCTGCAATCCACCTGGTCATTTCCCTAACGACTGATCCACCTCTGAGAGTAGCCCTCGGCTGTCGGAAGCTCTCCATGAAACCCCTTCTTGCTCTGGCAGGGAGGCACCCACTGTGCTGCCACGGAGCCACCAGCCAGACTGGGCACAAGTGTCCCCTCGGACAAGACGCTGCCCACAGACGCCAGCTGCAAGGGAAGCTCCCTGCTCCTTGAGGCTGTTTACACAAGCTCGCAAGCTCCCAGCTGCCAGAACGGGGCTGTGATCAAGTCAGGCCATTTCCCGTTCTCCTTCCATAACCAGACTGGAGGAAATCAGCTCTGTGTAAGCAATTCCTGTAGAGGCACCCGGTAACCACAGTCTGTGATTTTTATCTGTTTTACACACACGATTGCTTTGTTTTGATTTAACTTTCAAAATTACTTTGCTTCTTTTGTGTGAGAATAATTCAGGGGGAGGTTAATTTTAGTTTAGACTAATATTAATAGGTTAGAATAGGCTTATTCAAAATAAAACCGCGGCTTACTAAAATGAAGAAAGTACACGCGGCACTAGGCTAGGCCATCACGTCAAGTGGGAAATCTCATGCCAGCCAGGTGTCACTGCTGGTCCCAGGATGAGCACAGAGAATGGGGTCAAAGTGACACTTACAAACTTCTTACACTTGGCTGGTTGCATATTCCAGAAACGGGAGGGTCTGAGAGGGGTCTCTTTCACCTGCCCTTTCAGGCAGCAGGTAGATGACGGTGGCTGTGACAGTGGATAAGAAAGAGTCACATCAGGAGAGAAGTCTTCCCAAGTATTTTTAGTTCTGTCTCATCTCAAACTAAAGGATAGGGGGAAAGTCAGAGAAAGCCAGGGAGTGGGCACCACAAGCAATCTTGGCAAAAGGAACACAACATGTCAGCAGGGACGGCAGGTGCCTCTGCTCAGCACACGTGACAACATGGTACACGCTTGTAAGCCAGCAAACAACTGCTTGTGGACAACATTCGACGGAAGACGAAGCCATTACCGCTGAACCCAGGGGCCGTGCCAGCCCCAGAAACCCGACAGCTGACAGAGCGTGCACGGCGCAGCCTCGGATCGGGACGATGGAGAGATGCCCTAGCTGCACAAATCAGTGTGCTCATGGCCATTATGGGAAGGGCCTGATGACGCTAACTTGGGGCTGGGGCACCAGAACCGCAGCTAGTCAGGATGCCCACCATGCCGTGGACCCAGGTGGCCCGGATGCATGGCATCTCGCACCTCTGCCTGGGGCTGTGAGGACCAGGGCTGCCGTATAAGCCCCGTGTCTGTGGTGCCGCGGCGGCAGGACCAGCACACCAGCACACCCTCTCATGCCTAACCTTCTTTCTGGATCCTTCACCCTTGAAGTGAAAAGACACCACTTCTGAGGTCAGTGTTGTTATAATGCCGTTTTAGTCTAAATCATAAGGCAGTTTAGGAAGCTATACTGCAATAACTCGCTCCTTTGGGTAAAGGAGATTATTAATAAAACTTCACGGGCTGCTAAGTACAAACCATTAACGCATTACACTATCTCTTGCTCACACACATACTCAAGAATCACAAGTGCCTGAAGTATAGGACCCCATCCTGTTGGGTATGTTTATCTCCATGGTCTAGATCTGTACTATTTGGGCTTGTTGACTTTTGTGGCCACCCAGTGTGTCCAGAAGATGACTCCTAACACTCCACTGTGTGTCCCCTCCAGGAGCCAGTTCCTGGCAGCCCACCTTCCTCTCTGGGCCAGAGGTGCCCGCAGCCTCCATACCTGCTTGCCTGGGGGTGGGGGGTGGGGTGTGACTGCAGCAGCATCTGGTCCACCAGTTCTGATGGGCAGCACTGTGTCTGTTGCCAGCACTGCATGCAGAGCCACATGCATCCTGTCCCGGGGGTACCCGGGGGCACTGCCAACAGAAGAACAGCCCCTGAGAATGCCACAACCACCACCCTGCTTCTGGAGTCAGGACTCCGGTGCCTACCTTGCAGACGGAGAAGCGTCCACAAATGCCAGCACACAGAAGGCCCACTACGCCAATGTGGGGTCACGGCGCTGAGGGTCCTTACGTCAAGAAACAACAGCCCCTCCTTTATGGAGTGACACCCTGGCTGGGGATAGCCGCATATACACGGTCACTGACACTGGCGATCAGGGGGGAAGGAGCGACAGGAAGAAGCATTTGCCAGAGCGGCGGGCGGGGCAGCTAATCGCCCCCCCCCCCCAGTCCCGAGGGAAGAGTAACCTGCAGGGCGGAAGGCAGAAGAGCACCGGGGGAGGCGACAGCACCGTGCACAGACGCTCTGCACTACAGTGGCCGACAGCTCAGGAAAAATCACATTTTAGGTGCTGGATAAGTACTGGATTTCTCACAACAAACCAGAATAAAAACGATGCCAAATTCCAGTACTGTTCCCTCCAAGAATAGTCCCTTAAAAGCCGGAGGTGGGGTTCTCAAGAGCTCCAGGTTTCTCCGGTGCAGACTTAGGTACTCTTCTTTAAGATATTAAAAACATCCTCAGAGACATGGAATTCCTTAACAGTCCCTGACCCTGCCCAGCAGAGGATGGGGCTCACGTGGGCGGCCACCGCAGGGGCTGTGGGCACGGAATGCCCTAGAAAGGGGCCAGCAGCAGCCAGTGTGGTGAGGAGGGCCACGTGCAGGGCCAAGCAACGCAGCCCTCAACACATGGCTGGGGCTGGGGGCCGGGGCCACGGCCCAGGTGAGGGGGGACGACCGGACCACCAGCAGCCACCACCAGGACCATCTCCCTGTTACACGTGGGATGACCAATCAAGTATTAGGGAATATAACTACGCATTTTAATGCCACTGTGATCACAGCCAAACACCCTCTCTTGCCCAATCCACAAAAGGATGTGTGGGTCACAAGAGGCCTGGACCCCAGGTGGCCCCAGGGAATTGCACACCGGCAGAGGGCAGCTCAGGATTCGGCTTCCTTCTCCTACAGACAGAGGTGGGCCTGGCCTCTGAATGGCTGCCCAAGACACACAGTCCTCTGGACTCCATGCACCCAGCTTGGGGACGAGAAGAATCACCCACTGCCACCACTCAACGAACAACTTGCCACACGCCTTACCAGTCTTTGCAACAACCCGTGAACCAGTGCGGCCATTTCTCAGAGGAGGTCAGACCGAGGGACTGTACTGCACTGAACACAAGTCCCACATCTATGCCCCAAAGGCTGGTCCAAACCCCACTGGGCCAAACGACTGGGCAAGTACAACACATACGTACACCTGGCATTACTCAAGGGAGTCACCCTAAAAAACACAAAGTCGTGCACAGTGCAAGAAAAACAAGACATCAGAAATGACATCAAGAGAGACTTGTCCTGGGAACCAGAACTGAGATCTGGAGCAGGGACACCATTTAAGCAAGGGTTTCCTGGCAGTCACAGTAACAAGGGAAACAGGACACCATCTTCACCACCGTATCAGAACAGCGCTCTGTACCAAACTCTGAGAGACAACGCAAAAAGCAGCCCGCATTTATCTCCAGAAGTCAGAGACTCAGCAATTTTTTTAAATGTTCAAAAATTCCTCTCTTACAGAATTTCAACACTGAATACTTAAGATGTTTTTTTTTTTTGAATAGCTGTGTCTTTAAGTGGTAAGATGTTAAGGAGACTGAATTCTGGACTGTGAAGCAGAAGGACTCTGACCAAGAGGGAACCTCTGATAAGAGTTCAGGCAAGTGAGGATGCTGTCCAGGGTGCGTCTGCCTGGCGTCTCCTCCCCCAGGGGCTGCCCTGGCGTCTTCTGCAACAGTGATAAGTCGCCATAATCAAGGGTGACTGAGTGGGGTTGGGACAGAATGGCCCCACGTGATCCCGATGGAAGACCACCTCCTCCCGTTCAAAACCCACCAATCCAAACAGTATTTGAAATGACAAGGAGAAGGGCCAGTCCCAGGGGATGAGCACAAAGCGGAGGTCCTTAGGAAGATCTGGGGTCTCTCCACGTGAGGACCAAGGACTGCCACCAGCAGCACCGCAGACAGGCTATCGTGCGGGCTGGACAGCCACTGCTGTGTTCAGGTGTCAGGCTGGTGCTCCGCGGTGTTGCCCGAGGACCAAATCCACTTTCTATTTATTACCAGAGCAACGCGGCCATTTGCATAGCTTGTACCTAACGTGCTCTGATGTCAACACAGCTGTGGGAAGGGTGCCTGGGGAGCCCCTCTGCCGGATGCAGTGCTCCCACTCAGAAACCAGGAGCGAGCCAAGCGACCAGAGCCAGCTGACCTGCTGTGGGGGTGCAGTCACCGAGAAGCCACATCTGCAGGAACCCAGCTCTCCTATCGTGGAAGCATCATCTCAAAGGAACCATTACAGTCACGGCTTCTTGTAGGACAAAGAATCACTCCTCCAGCCAACCTCCCATCAAAGGACTGGACTCCCTTAGGCAGTGCAATACACTCCCCCTGGCAGGCCTCTAACTCAGTGGCCTCCAGAACCCAGGGCTGACGCTGGCTAAAATGAAGACCCCTGGCCCCTCACCTGGCAGTGCAGCCCTGCACCATGGCCAGTGGAAGAGCCAGAGGTGGTTCTTACAGCTCTGTGTGGCTCCTTTACATGAAGTATGAGATTCAGAGCAAGAACACACTGTTTTGAAATGCCCCAGCTCAGAAAAATGCTAATGAGACACAATGCACTTTAACCACAATTCAAACCTCTCTGTGCTGGTTCAGCTGCGAGAAGCCTAGCGGAGGATGATGCGAGAGTCTGCACGGGGCCAAGCCTCGCCTCATGTGCATCTTCATTTCCTTCTCAAGAGATGAAAAACCCCAGTCAGATGTCTCTGAAGTCCTCACTGGGCACCTGCAGCTCCGACTGGTTATGTGTGAATGGCCTATGGTTGCACACTGCAGGGCGGCCTCGCAGGTGTCCCCACCTGCCACAGACTGATGGCACACTCACAGACAGTGTGGACAGACACAACCACGCCCAGCTCCATGCCCACCCAGCCATTTAAACACACCCCAGTGCCTCAATCTCCTCTCACATTTGCGTATACCCAGAGAGACACAGCACGCATCAGTAGGGCTATATGCACAACTTGTTTAACAAGCACAGTGAACAGAGTTGCTAGCATTGTTCTGAAACCTTGAAGACAGACTGGGGAATGTTTCAATTTAGTTCAAAGTGAGAGAAAATAGAATGAAGGTGACAAGGGCTGAGAGCATTTTCTAGCTCCATCCCTACATGTTTCAATCTTCATGATAGTCCTAAAACACTTACTGAAAATGGCACTCCTAAAAACAGATGGGAGTCAGGGTTCAAGGCCGGACTCTTTGGGGTCACTCCCTGTACCTGCTTTCCTGTAAGATTTATCCTCCACAAAGTCAGGAAGGCCCTTGTTCAGAAAAGCTGCATCCCACAGTCACCATCTCCATCATGATTAATTTGAATCACAGGTTCTCTCGAAGACCTCAGAGAAAACCACAAAGGTCTGGAGCCATGAGAAGGAGCATTCTCTAGCACACAGGCCCCAGTGTCTCCGTGGTGGGGCATCACTGCTCTCGGACACCACGTGGCATGAGACAGGCGCTGGGAGACTCTTAAAACCCAAAAACTGAACTGCCTGCTCCAACTGCATGGATGCCACCTGCTAAATCTGAAAACTGTATCCCAGACAAATGGCAGCCACCGATTTATTTGGACTCCTCACAATTGTTTTTGCTATGAGAACTGCTCCGTGAACTCATGTGCAACTCATCATCTCATGGTAGATCTAGTTTTAATTTAACATTTGATATGCAGATTTTTCATTATTCTTGTCTCAGACAGTAATAGAAAAAGCAGCTTATTTTATTCAACTTCCAACATTCAATTAGTGAAGACCTCAAAAGAATGTTGTCGGAGAACACGCATTTCTAGGTTTACAAGTTCAGTTTATGCTGCTCCCAAGAGCAAGCTACAATTCAGACTGCTCCCTGTACATTATCTATAGGGTACCATTTATAAAACAGGAGTCAGACAGCACAGGAACCTACTTCTTAGGAAGGACAGCCAAGTTCACAGAGAGGATATGAAAACGCTAGTGTGTGGACATTTCAATTAAACTTTTGTTTCCATTAAGACCAGTCTGCAAGCCACCTTTTCTTCTCTGTCTGGTTCAGTGCTACACTTTGTCAACGTGGAGTTCAGTCAATTCAGGCCGGCACATGCCTGGGACAGAAGGAGGAAGTAGGCAGTATAAACAAAAGATACACTGTTTCTTGTGATCACACAATGAAAGGGTTTTCATTCACTTCTTGGCCCATCTCGGGAGTCTGAGGTAGCTCCCTGTGTTGTGTCCACTGTAGCCCCGGCCAGGACTCCCCATTACGGCTAACCCAGAGGGGTCCACCTGTGCACAGTGACTCGGCTGGACAACCTGACCACAAGGCATGGAGGAGGCCACAGGGCGTGAGTGGTCCCAGCCTCAGTGTTTGGGGTGGGATACTGGTTAAAGGATGGGTCACATTACCCCAAGGGCCTGCAGGGTCCATTCTGAGGGGTCTAGCACACCCTTCCAGCCTTGGCCCATGGCCCATGGCCAACATTCCCATCCAAGGGGATACCATCCCCGAGAAGTAGCAAGCACACAGTGCTCCGTGGACCATGGCCCACCCTGCTGACATTCCCTCCAGCAGATGAACCTCAGACTTGGACTTGCACTCATGTGGTTGCTGAGTGGTCAAAGAAACTAGCAGAAGCTATTACAAACCTGGCTGTGCGGATGCACCATTCACGAGGAAGAGGCGGCTTCAAGGTGCAGGAGGTGGAAAACAGACAAGGCTGCTCACTTGCTCACTTGCAAGCTGCTCGCTTCTTCATAAAGATCAAAGAGAGACTTGACTTGTCCAAGAAATCCTCTTTCCTGCAGGCCTGGTGACGTCCCTGCGTTCCCTAGCATTCACCGACAGCCCGGACAGTCAGGGTCCCGCCTGTGCGTGGGTCATTCAGAACCATCACCTCCATGCTCCCTGGGGTTTTGCCCTGCAACACTTTCTAACATGTACCTGCACTACCAAGGCACTTTAATGCTTACTGATGTGGTGAAAAGGCACCAGTGGACTGCCAGGTCCATGGTAATTTGAGCATCCAAGTTAAGTATGGAGAGAAATGATCCACTGAATTAAACAAGTACCCAGGAACTAAAGTTGATAAATGAATAAACGTACAGGAAAGAAAGGAAACCTCTTCCTCCTCCACACATGCTTTCCTTGTACTATAAATGGAAAAGTACTGACTTTACAGTGGAAGACACCACTTTGGGCCAGAATTAGCATGGCCAGTAATGAGACAGATGGGCATCCTGTGCCTCGTGATGCAATGGACAGAAGAGGACACAGTGTCACCTCTGTAGTATTCCTGCCAAAAATGCAAAACTTGAATCTCATCATAAGGCAACAGCAGACAAATCAAATTCAGGGAGAATTTACAGAATAACTGTTCTGACCCTTCAAAAATGTCAGTGTCAGAAAGACTGAGGAATGGTTCCAAATTAACACAAAGAGGTAAGATGACTAAAATGTAATGCTTCATCCCAGATTGGACCTTGGGCCAGAGAAAAACTCTTTTTCTGCTATAAAGGACATTGTTGGGACAACGGGTAACATTTGAATACAGCCCACAGGTTACAGAACAGCAACCGTACCACTGCTAATTTCCTGACTTTGACTACTACGCTGGTTATGTTAAAGAGAATATTCTTATTCTTAGGAAATACACTCTGACGTATTTAGGGGTAAGGGCTGCAATTTATTCTCAAAGAGCTCAGAAAATACATACACTGGTGCAAGGAGGGGGATTGTTAAAGCAAATGTGGCAAAATGTTAACAGGGCGGGGGGAACTTAGGGGGCAGGTAGATTAAGAGGGCTCTCTGTACCATTCTTGCGACTGTCATGTAGGTCTGAAATTATCTCAAAACAGAAAGTTACAGAAACATATCAGGGCTGTAGCAGTAAAACTCATCAGGCAGTAGGGCCGGTCACCTGCGCTGATGGGGTGGTTTGGGGGCAATGACACTGAGTGGCAGAAGAAGGGGAACACGCACTGGGACTTTGCGCTCACCTGTGCCTCTCTCACCTCCTCCTTCGAGGATGCAGCCGCCACCGCTCCGTTTCATATGCTTCCCCACCGCCCTTAAGTGGACTGAACACATGATAACTACACGACAACTTCCTCTATTGCTCTAACTGAAAAAATGGGAAAATATCCTGTCAGGCTTCACAAGGCTCATGGCAATAAAAGACCAACACTTTAGAAAAGGCACTTGATTTACAGTATTAAGCAGATAAAGACACAAAACATTTAAAATGCTAAAATCTGTCATAAAGCAGTGTGGCGACATACATGACTCGCCAAGAGGTAACAGCTCCTTCCCCCCTTGAAGACAGCAGGTAATTTGAATGTGTTCTTTTCCAAAAGGGCCTCCATTTCCTCCCCAGATTTCTACCACAATGTTCAATAATGGATCATCGGTGGTAAGCGCAGACCCTGGACTGTTTTTAACCTAAAACTATCACCACAGGATTCTGTGGCTTTGGGGGACACTGTCATTACAGAGTTTCAGAGCCCGGCCTTCTGAACTGGCTGTTTATAAGACCTGGAGAAGGTATTTGCCGTTGTTTTGGAAAAATCAGGTTATAACCTGGAGTCTGTCCCCTACCTCCCTGCAAGATCCCAGACTACTCAGGAAGCTGGACTCCTTTGTATGATTAGTGACTGTGTTTTTGTGTTGTTTTTTTTAAGAGAAGCAGGTAAGGCTCACAATTAGGAGATGTTGCAAAATACTGCAGAGAGACTAATTTACACCCATTTTACCAAAAGCATTGAGAACAAATGGGTTACATCTCATCTGACACAACAGCTGTGGCCCCCTTAAGCATACTCCTAAACACTGACTGTGAAATGGCACTGGGAGAAGGGGAGGAAGGACACAGGCTTGTCAGACGCTGTGTCACCCGCAGTGGAGAGGCAAGGCAGGGAAACAGCAGCCCGGGTGCTCCTGCCGAGTACGGCTCACCTGCTCCGCAGCCCGCGAGAGGGCTGGCCATGGGCTTGGCTGTACACCAAATGTCTCATCAGTGACCACATACGGCCACCACACAGGTGCATCAAACCAGGCCCGTCAGGGCAGGCCCAGGGGAAAGCCTTGTAGAACCTTCCTAAGTCTAAACAGCAACTTTTACAAACTACCTTGATGCAACCGGCTTTTCTCAGCATCCAGAGCTTCTGGGCTCTGAACACACCAGGGCCTGACTGCTTCATCTCTCAGGCAGCCCCACCCAGGTCAGACCTGACATAGCCCTCTGGATGGGGAGAAGCAGGCCCCGCGTGCTGGTTGGGCTCACCCTGAGAGGCTGCTGTGCCCACCAGAGCCATCTTTTCCTGATTTATGGACACCCCACCCCCTATCAGCCTACCCTTGTGAAATAACCCTTTTTCTCTCTACCTCAGCCTGAGGTCCTCATTGTGAATATACTGGGGCCCTGTTTCTGCTCGGTCCCAGCAGGAGAGAGTCAAGTCCAGTATATGCAGTGACTTTTACATCCCATCAGAGAAGCCAAGGAAGAGGAACTGGGGGGGAGCAGTGACTTTGGTGGCAAATTACAGAACAATTAACCTGGCCAAATATAATGATCACTTCAGATGTAGGCTAAGAAGGAATTCAGCTCTATGAACTGCTCCATGGCAGGTATAGGATGCCAGGCATTTTATGATACTGTCTTAAGTATCCTAAGAAATTCCTAAGCCCATTCATCCACATGACATTTCCCATTTAATGACAGAATCATCACACTATAGCACATTTCCCATCAAACACACACCAACCCCTTAAGAAGGTATGAAGAGGGTGTAGTGTGAGATTTCAGAACACCCCTGACTCCCTTATGAAGACTGTCTACTCAAGAAATGAAAAGATCCCCTTGTAATGGGAAAAGGTCTCTATGTGGGTTTATAAAAAAAACTTGAAAGGCACTGTATGGACAGGAAAACAAGAATGACCAAAAGCGAGTAGCAGGTAATATCCATTTACTCAGCAACAGCTGGCTAAGAAAGATGCTAAAGTTTAAAGCAGGACAGAAATTCTTAAGTGTCTCCAGCATGAGCTTGTTCCAGAAGCAAATGGAGAATAAAACCCTTTAAGACAGGAAGCAACAATGTTCCAAAAAGAGTGAAAAGAGAAGTGACACAATCAGAAACAGTGTTAGTTGTTACAACACCTTCTACAAAATAAGGTAAGTTTTCTTTCTGGATAAATTAACAAAGATGATTTCACACATGGCTGGGTGAAAAAAAAAATGTGAACAAGCCAAAAATTGTATCACACCTTTGCTAGGGAGCCCCTCCCTGGAAGGACTCACACGTGCTCCTAACAGCCCTCACTCCCGGAGTCTCAGCCTCCACATTTCAGAATGTCTTTAATGGGAACACACACAGCCACCCAGCAAAACACACCAAAAATTCACTGCGTCTACAGAAAAAGGTACAGGGCTGAATTTTTTTTTTATAACAATTGCACACCTCAGAATTTAAGTGGCAGTCAATGTGAGGTGTAAAGTTTCTATGCCCCAAATTATAGGCTATTAAGGGCCTCCCAATGCATTTTTGGTAAATGGAAAGTCCAAGGACAGCAAATGGGGATGGAAAGGCAAAGGCTCTCCTGCTCTGATGCCTGCTGCCTGGGAAACTGCAGGACATAACCTTCTTTCTGGCATTCTGTGGGGTCATTCCCTTTGGCTGAGGGAGATGGAAATTAAAAAATGTCTCTAACTTTGACCCAAACTACCCAAAGGGAGTACAGAAACACCCTAGACAGATTGAAAACTATATGTTAATATTTATGTGGGACTAGTTCAAAGCATATAAATAATCTCTTTCTTAGCATGGATGTTTAAGGTTTGTGCTCATAGAATCCCTACACCACCTTGTACTGTACTCTATTAAATTACCATCACTTAAATTCACCCGTAAAATAAATGGAAAATGGGAAAGGAGAGACAATGGAAGGTCACATACAGGTAATACCTCTCATTTCCAGAATTAGCATAGAATTATTACCGATCACTTTGAAAAATATATACATATATATATATATATATATATGGTGCGGAGGGGGAGGGTGTGAGGAGAAAAGGGGGTAAAGAAAACATCATTACCCTCCTTGGGTAATATGCATTAAATTCGTCTCCAATACGCCGCAACTCTTGTGCAATCCATATCTCCGGGCGCATATCTGCTGGTACAGCCTGAGACTGCCTCATGGAAGCTGCATCAGAACAAACAAAACAAAAATCATTGTTTTCCATAGATCATTTAGAAAGTTCCTAAGGTAAGTTTCTAGAATGAAGCCCATTTCACACACTCTCTCATGTTTTTGGACTTTTCCTAGCTTCAGCAAATATGCACTAAAGATGATGCTGGCAGGGTCTGTTAACCTAACTTTAAAAGGATAGGGGATATAGAGTAATTTCCCTTTTCAAAACTGGATATTCAGAATTGCAAAATTTAAACGAGCCTGGCCAATTAATTATGCACTTCGATTTCAAAAAGGCAAACTAATACAAAAATGGTACAAGAAGTATCACCAAAGAAATATACGTGAAACATGAGAACATACAAAGCTTCGGTTGTCAGTAAAATAACTATTTTGATCTTAATTCAAGGTAAAATTTCTAGGAAAATGCCAAATATCACACAGGAATATGAGATGAAAGGGCTGTCCCATTCAAAGCCAAGTAAGTGAAAACCTGCAAAACTGTGGCCAATAGGCTGCCTGAATGTGTTCATTTCTATGGAAGGAGGTGCAGTGGTATAAATAGCCAGTTTCACAAGTGCTACCTCAGGGCCAAACTAAGGCATAATTGCATGTTTTGTCTTAATATTAATGTAGCCAATAAAGATGGATTCAAGTCTGCAAACACCACATGGGGAGAAGGGAATGTTTTGGGTGTAAGAGCAAAGGCATTTTTGAAAGGAGAAAAGAGAGGAGGGCTGGCCCTTTCATTAAACTGTCACTAACATTCACACCCAGTACATTCAGCTGTTTGTTAATGAAACCACTGAAAAGCCATGTGACAGCCAAAAATGAAGGGGAACAAAAATGTGAGTAGTCAAAACACCCCACCACGCATCAGGCGGATGATCTTCCCACATGCCACACTCGCAGAATGGTTCAGCAGCACCGGCACAGGGGAGAGGAGATTCTTGGATTGCAGTTGCTATCCACGTTACTTACGTCAAAACTTACTGTTACAAATGGGCACACTGTACTCACAATTAAGCACGCACGTTACGTTTGAACCACAACAAAATATATACAGACCTATGATAATCAGATTTCTCAATAACATGGATGTAACTTCCTGTTTTGTGTTTCCGTAAACAAATCTTGTACCTTGGATTTTGTTGTTAGAAATAAAACTCATGTTGACCATAGTTCATCAAAAGTACTCAGAAGTGAGCTCTCTGAAGAATTTTTACCAAGTCTTCTCCAAACTCCTGTGCCTCATCTTTTCTGTATCCTGGCCTCCTCTCAAATGAGTTCAACTACAAGCTGACAAAGGCTGAGTGCCCAGGGCACCATGTGGGCATGTGTGTGTGCAAGCATGTGTGTACTGCTGAATGAGCAACAGTGCACAGATCCTTTCCAGAATTTTCTGTGCTCTGTGAGTAAGACAAAGGAAAGACCCCTCAGGAAGCACTGGCAGAGAACACAGAAACTGGTAATGGGGAAACTTTTAGGAAAAGCCAGGCATGTCCCCTGAATACACCCCCAAACACCTAAAAAAATCACATTGGCTGTATCTTCAGCACACAAATATTTCTATCATTACTCTATACAAGCCTATTAACATTAGTTTAAAATGGCTGAGCTGGCAGAAAACAAAATTTCAGGATAGATGTGAGGCCAGGTGGTGACGCAATAGTTCACTTCCCTTCCTGGACTTACAGCTCTTTAAGGGTTTAGTTCGTCACAGACGCCAAACCATTGCTTGTCTTTTATGTGATCAGCGATCAAGCGCTCTTTGCCTAACTTTAGAAGCTGTTAAAAAGCTAACTCATCCTTGAGGGAAAGGAAAGCAGCTTTTTTTAGAATGTCGGCTGTGCATCAGAACATGCAGAAGGTTTCACTCATGTTATCTCATGCAATCCTCCTAACAGCCATGCTGCAGGGAGACACACCTGCCCCTATGCACAGGTGACCAGACCAGCAGGCAGGACACCGTGGGGCTGCTTAGAGTCATCATCACACACGTCTCCTGGGCAGAGCCCCGCTTGTTTCTCAGTACACACAGCTCTCTGAGAGAGTTATCTACTTTCAATCCTAGAGTAAGAAATGAAGAAAATGCCAATCATCTAAAGAAAATCTTTGAAATAGGAACTGTTTAATAAAGATGGCAGATTGGGAAAAATTGCTGGCAAGTTACCCGGTGTTTAATAAATCAAGATATGCACTAAGTTACCTGATGGATACGAATGTCCATGTGCTGACACTGCTCCAGGAGGTGTGCTGGGAACAGCAACCAGAGAGGCCAGGTCCTGCTCCCACGGAGCTCACATTCTTGAGGGTTAACTTTAAGCTAAATGTTACGTTTCTCCTGGACAAGGATACTTAAGTAAACTTTATACTCCTTACAACAGGAAACAAAAATAACTGCCTTGGTTCATTTCCCCCAGTCTGTGGATGCAACAGACCTGAATCCTATTTAACATGTCACTTATATGTACAGTCTAGAAGGTTCTGTCTGGCTCATGCGTGGGTTGGCAACAAGAAGCACCATGGAAGCAGCCGGTCTGTGTCAGAAGTCAGCTTATCAAAACTAGCACCTGGTGAACAGGCCAACCTAGCAGCAGCTAAGAAGGAAATATGGAACCTTGGTGATCAAATCCAACTTGTTCATCCTAAGAGAGAAATGCCTTGCTGGTTTTGGGAGAAGGAGGCAAAGTAGATGCTTCTTCTATATGAAAGAAAAGTTCACTAGCTTAAGTTCAGTTAGCTTAAATAAATGCATAGGTACAGATGTATTCACAAGGTTGTGGGACACAGAGGGAGGCTGTGTCTGTGGGAGGCCCGGGAGGCTGTCCTCTTACAGAGTCCCTGCATGATTCTGGTGCCCAGAGTCCAGAGACCAGACCCTGAGAAACACTGAGCCAGGGTGAGAAATCCTGCAGAGGCCCTGGGGCCAGGATGTGTGTCTTCAGAGTGCATTTCAGAGTTAGGAGCATTGTGGTAATAGCCGCAGGTAATGGATGAGACCAGGCTTATTGCTAACAACAGGTTAGTTAAGAGAGCTATCAACTGCACTTAAGTGTATTTTTTTTAAGCTGATATGGAATACTAACCTACAATACAAACTAATTTTGTAAAAGAGACTGATCTGTCTGGGCTACTCTAACACAGCATTGATCACCATTTGGCTTTTTTAAAAAATGGAAGTTTTTCTGTTTCTTTTTCTGAAAGGCAAATCCTATTCTTGTTCCTTGAGTCTATAAAAACTTAAAATGAATGGCCAACATTCATCCACTATACAATTGCATCCCATATATACACAGACTATACGGTTACACACTAAGATTATAAGATGACATTTCTATTTACAATATTTTAGAAGACATCCTAGCCCTGTGTTTTAAAAGGGCTGTCTTAGTCTCAGCTGATGCAGTGCGTTTTTCAACATAAATTTCAAAGACCATTTCTGCAGTGACAAAAATAGCTTCCCTTTTGGGGAAGGCAGAGGGGGCGCTGTTTCTTACCTTTATTACTAGTTTAACCTTCGTGACTCTCAGATTTGGTCTTTCGTCACATGAGAACCAACCAGAACAAAAGAATGGGATCTGGCTGACCCTACAGAATTCGCCTGTTCGCCCAATGGTGGTGCAGGTCAGAGTCCGAACCAAGTTTACTAAATTCAGTCCCACAGTCCCCTAGAGCAGAGGCCACCAGTGGTGAAGGGACCCTTGGCACAGTCTCCGGATGGTGCAACCCAAACCCGTGGGGCTCGGGGACCAGGGGTACTCAGGACACAATGCTCCACCCCCGCTTCTGTAATCCTATCTAGATACACAACCAACTTTCATTCTAATATTATATACAGTCCACCTATCAAACAGATAACGCATTTTCATTTGTATTCTATAGAAAAGATAAATTTATCAAGTATAAATGTTACTTTGCTACAGGCAATGTGTGTAACAACTGTGTAGGCTGATACCTGATCGATAATATGGGTCTCTGTTTGAAACAAAAGCTCTTATTACTAGTTAAGATCATCAAACTTGTAACTTATGAGGCAACCTGACATGAACAAAAGACAGTTCTTCCTAGGGGAAATTCTGGTGAGGTGTGTTTTGCCACAGAAAATGTAGTTTCGGCATTTAAGAAAGTATTTCACTCCAGAAATCTGGCTCTAAAGCTTAAAGCACAATGAAATATAAACTGCTCTTAATGTAAAGTCACTCTAAAGCTATAACTTCAAGTCCACCCGAGGCCAGCTCCCATCCTGTAAGCCCCAGATGGAGCTGGGGGGACTCGGTTCACGTTTTCTAACCAAAGCCATGAATCCAAACTTACAAGGCAACTATGTCAGATGGACAATTTCATCAAAAGGATGACATGTTAGTTGAATTTTAATAAAAACTCCTGAAAGCAATTTTTTGAAATCCTGAATTTACTGGTAACATTACTGCCTATAGAAAGTATCACAAGGCATAATTAATCCATTTTTTATGGGAGGTGGGGTGTGTGGAAAGGACTTTTTTTAATGCTAAAGATCTCTGAGTTTCTAAAAGATGTATATCAGTTCATTAACAGGCTGCTATGGTTCAGCTACAGAGTATTTTCCAGCCCACGTGGTAATTTCAAATCTTGAAAGTTCAACAATCGAAAAAATTAATTCGGTGGTTGTGGCTGATAGTGAAATCAGGCTGGGGCTTTCAGAAAAGGCTTCTGTAGCATCACCAGCCAGGGTAGGAAAATAAAAAAATGAGAAGGTCCATTCATAATGAGCAACATCAGCGAAGCCAAACCTTATTTTTCCTGAACACAACTGCTTCTATCCACAATCACAAATGGCAGGTGTTCAAAGGAACTGAGGTCCCGTCTCGACATTCACAGCTACTCTTCCAGCACCCAGCCATCCTGCTCCCAGAGGGTGTGTGAAGTGCCACCTAGCAGAGGGGTGCCCTGTGCCAGACACACGCATCCAGGACCACAGCCTCATTCTGAGGGAAGGGCCGGGGCCGCTCTCACCTCCTGGGGCAGCTACAGAGTTAGTTCCCGTCACAGCTGGAGTTAAGTGTGGAAGCGGAAACCAAATTAAGATGCACGAAACACTTCACACTCTGTCTGTACTCTTCTCAGGTGTTCAATGATCTACAAATACTTGGAAAGAATCAAGATTCGATTTTAAAGTAACTGATATGCCTTAAGCCCTGGATCAGTGTTCAACTCAGAGCTGAGAAAGGATTTCTTGGTCCCTGAGATGTGGAACATATGACTTTGAAGAAATGATTGTTCTTATTTGACACACATCGGATCACACTTATTGAGGCAAGTGTACAGGTCGCCCAGCACTTACGAGGACCGAGGGGCTCCCCCCGCCCTCCTCCTGACGTCTCGAGGTTGTCCACCCCCCTCCCTGAGGGGAGTCTGATCAGGGACCGCTCACGCACTGTAAGCTCTGAGACGGTGCTGAGTCAATCCCAAAACCGTCCAGAGAAGGCGCTGCCAGTGCGGGTGGCCACACTGAATGAAGCTCAGCATTCATCTGGCGGAAATAAAAACTCTGGGAGGTTTACTCAGCTCAGCCGTCTCCTTGCTTAAGCGGCTCTCTTCAGAAACACCCTCATCAATGTGGAATCACCCAGAGCTTCCACGAGGAAGGCAGCGGCCAGTCTGCTAAGCGTCCTTAGGAAGCCACCCGAGCGACCAGGCTGTTCACCTGCTCCGGAACTCCCAGTTAGCACAGGGAAAGCCTAAAACAGTATGTTTTACTACTAAGTGCTATCAGAATCATCTTCAGAAACCGATGGTTCTGAAGTCAGAACCCAGTTTCACACAGACCGAAGGACGGACGGATGGACACACACACATCCCCCCTCTCTAGGTCTGATTCAGTTGCATCACTTTATTTTTTGACAAATCCTTTATTAATTCCACTGAATCACTGGACGAAAATGAAAGCGAGTACAAATGAAATAAAGGGATGGTAGTTAGAATTACTACTCATCAAGCACCTATATACCTTTTTCCATGGTATACCTTGTGTCAAGCCTGGGCAGCTGTGTGGAATTCAAGTGCTTTACAAACAGCAGCTAGGATAAAACACCACAAATAATGAAGTTGCTGAGATGAAGCCTGTGTTTTTATACTTTTCGATGTGGACTGCCCAGTGCTTTTGTGTGGCTGTGAGGAAGAAAGTCAATACAAGCTGCTCTGATCAATTTCCAATCTGACCATTGGGAAACTGCCAGCAAACCAATGCTCTAAAGTTGGACAGAAGTCTGGAAGGCAGCATTCATAACATTCTCCCCATCTTTCACCAACAATCTGTTTCTTAAAATGCAATTAGAAACCAAAGGCATTAGATCAATGTGTTATGCCTTTTTAAACTATTCAACATCAGAAGACCTAGTTATCACGTCACCTGAGCTGTCACTCCCCCAGCCACCAGGAGCCAGTGACAAGCCAGGAGCAAACCAGACCCTGAGTTTTTCTGTCCATGTCCAAGACCACACCTGGCTAAGCTCACTCACTGCAGGGGCCCAACATCTTAGGCCAGCTGGAAGCCCTGTGCGGGCACCTTTCCAACACGGGGCCCAGCTGCCCAACCTGGGTGTCCACTTCCAGGGACACATGGACACACACTCCTCCCTAAGGCTTTGCAGTCCTTGCTGAAGGGAACTGGTTGCTAAAAAGTTCTTCCTCATAGGCAACTGAAATGTTTCCCCTTCCAACTCCCACCCCTATTTCAATTCTGTCCCCTGGGCCTAAAAAGATAATCTAGAATCCCTCTCAATCATTACCCTTCTTTTTAATTAATGAAGCTGCCATCACATGCTCCAAATCTGGTCTTGAGCCAGTTCCCTCTGTGTGCCTTCCTACCGACAAGCTGTAGAAGACCTTCACCTCCATCCCGGCCCCCCTGCTCTATGTGCTCCAGAAACGCACTGCTCTCAAGAGCACGTGGCGCCGGTCTGCACTGGGTCTGACCAGGGACAGGACACAAGACACTACTTCTGCCCCACGCTAAGGGTCTGGGGCAGCTGCATCTCTACTTCTGTAGTCTCAGGCTCCTTTCAGAGGATTACAGGGATTTGGCTGTCAGCTTTGAAAGACAGATAAAAACAACCCTCCAACTAAGTACAGCCAAAGATCAACCCTGAGCTTCCTTAGACAGAGACATTAACCCCCTTCTCGTCTACTGACAGTGTGGCCCATTTCTCACCCAAATTATTTCACCATTTATTCCATCATAACTACAAAAAGAGAAATGCTTTCCAGAGATCTTTTAAAGTAAACATACAACTCCACAGATCAATTCACTTAAGACCACTTCTTAGAAATAGAGCATTAAAAAATTGGAAAGTACTGGCTTTTGGTAATGATATGTTGTTCCTAGCCAAAAATCAGATCGGGGGAAGGAAATGAGAATTCAAACCACAAATATAAAAATTCTCACTACAGAGTAAGTGTGGCTTCCTCTAAGAAATTTAACACTGGCAGAAGGAAAAAGGTAACAAAAATCTTTCTAAACTCACATTAAGGTCTTAAACATTACTACTGTATTTCATCTCAATAATGAAGATCAAGGCAGGAGGCTAAAAAGCCACTACATCTTCAATAGTTTTTAAACTCCAACATGTAAAAGCCTATCAGTTTTATTTAGGCCAGTTAAAATTAGAATGGTCGTCGATGAGGCGAAGCACTAATATAACCTACAGACACGTGACTGAAGGGTGACACATAATGGCAGCTTTTCACTTAAAACAAATTCACCAAAGGCAGCTGCCTCTTTTGACCCGACATAACATAAAAAGAGAAAAATCTTTACACCTCAATTTCAGACACTATTCTGCATAGCCATAAAGTTGTAACTGTGGTGTTTGAACACTGAATGGTTTAAATATTTGTCCTCCAAACACATGTCTGTCACAGCTGGGCTCTTTGACTCCTCCCTACAGACTCGCAAAGCTAAAAAAAAAAACGACTCATAAAGCTTAGTGCGTCTTGATTGAGCCCATTTATGTCCAACTCCAGCATCCCACCTCTAAGGGACAAAGGTGAACAGGAGCCCCACACCTTTTGTAACATACACAAAAATAAAACGAAATATAAGAATTACGCGCTGCGTAAAAAATAAGAGACATAGAAGGCTAAAGCTCACAGAGCATCTGTCAGGTACAGCGAACCGTCATTCAGAAAGATGGCTTGAACCCAAGTTCTTTGATCCACTGACCAGCCTGTCCTAACCGTTCAAGTCACCTAACCTCCATCCAGCTTGGCAATTCCAGGGGAGGGTCCCAGGCTAGCCTGCAAACCATAAAAATGTTATGTAAATAACTATGCCATGTCCTCCACAGGAAAAGCATGGAGCCTGGAGTCACCCTAAGCACAAGTCCCAGTGTAAGGTGTGCAGAATTCTGTGCTCAAAGACTGTCTGGTCTTTTATCTGCTCAGATCCACACATTCTTCCTCCTCCCTGTGCCCTTTTCATCCCTCCAGGCTCCAGGGCAGACATGGCTGCTACAGCAGTTCTGATGCCTAATGGGCTCAAAACGGGGTGGATTGGTGTGGCTGCCCCTGTACTTAGAAAGCTATTGTGCAACAGATTCAACTGGGCTGTTCTAATTCTGCACGACCTCCCCCTCCCACCCCCCAGCTCTGACCGCTCCTGAATGGCAGCAGCACCCTCCTGTATCAGGAGGGGACACTGGCCCCCGGCCAGGACGAAGGACTTGCCTCAGGGGCTGAAACAGGTCAGTAGAAGGACCAACACTGGCCTGAGTCACCTGCTGGAACTTACCACTCTCAACTTCACGCCATCAGCAGAAAGGACTGGAGAGAAAACAAAAAAAAACGCCTGCAGAGGAAACATGGATTGTATGTGCAGGCTTTCCTTACAAAGAGAACGTTCCAAGCCTCAAATGGGCACACGGGCAAAATCCACGTGAAGGGGAGGGAACTGTGGACACTCAGACACTGCATTAAATATATTACCTGAATTCTCACTGAGTCTACTTCATATTGGTGCCCCTGACATTATGTACCCAGTTGCTTAAGTTGGTGAGTTGTTTTTATGAGTTGTATTTTTTTATTCAAGTATAAGTAAAATTGAGTCTGGATTCAAATATAAAGTAACGTAGCACAGTATACAGAATGCAGTTCTAGACTACTTTGCATTAGGAAATTCCTCAAGGGACTGAAAAACAGACAGGCAAGAAATCTTCTAGTCTCCTCTCCAGCACACTTACTCTGTAGAAAGCAACTCACCCAACAAGACTGTCAGGGCTGGTTCACCTTATATACTTTCACACACACACATTTATTAGAGAAAAATATGTCCCTTCTGCTTGAGCAAGCTTCTATGAAAAGTCTCAAATTACTTATTAAATCTACAAGCTGATTATATTTAAACGTTTTAGGAACTGGAGTGGGAAGCATGCTCTGGGCCAGGAATGTGACATATGTTGGGGGAAAAAAAATGGTTACCAGAGCAACTCAGGGAGTTGAGAATCATCATGTCAAACCTGTTTCAATTTTAACACATACACCCTCTCAGATTGAAATGACTGATTCCATGTTTAAAAAAAAAATTATCCTAAAAACCACTTTCACTCCTAAGGAAAGGCAGCCGGGTCCAAACCAAAGCAAGCACCACGTGCCATGCGGCACCAGACGTGGCCCTGCCCTGCTTCCGAACCCCCAGGACTGTTTCCTCTCCCTGAAAATGACTTATAATCTCTCTCAAGTTTGCAGACACACCCATGCATCTCCTGGCCTGTGTCCGCCAGGAGCACAGACGTCGGAGAGAAGAGCTCAGGTGGTGACCCAGGGATGGCCCTCAGCCCTCATCCAGCCCGAGGGCACCAGTGGCCCAGGTGGGAACAGGAGGCGAGGATGGCCTGCCAGCAGCCCCCCTCTCAGGGGTGGGATCCCCCATCACTGGGTGAACTGCAACGCTACTCACGAACCATGGCGATCTGGTCCAGGGTGGGCAACAGTGGAAACGCAAAGTGGATTTGGGTTTCCCACAGGCCACTGGGGATACCACCCCATTCTAGGCAAAAACTTAAAACCACGACGGCCCACCCACTTACAAACTGGGCTTAGGGTCGTCCACCAGGCAAATGTCTGTGCTGACTTCTGGCATCTGTCACCTCACAGCATGCAAGGAAAACGTTCCTAAGAGGACCACTCAGAAGGTAAAAAGCCAAAATTTAATGAGGGTCCAAGGATGGTAATGCTTTCAGAGAAAAGGAAAAAAGAAAAGCTATTTTAAAATTCTTAATTCTTTTCAGACAATGAGTATTTCTAATGTTAAATCGATAAGCACAGTATGTCCTATTTTGAAAAAGCTGCGTAACTTTTGGTTGCAGGAAAAAAATAGTTCAGTCCATGCCTTCTGTCTCAAGACCATTCTTTCTCCAAATACACATCTTGAACTGTAGCCAAGTTTCTGCCAAATCCAATCAGCCATCTCCCACAGGTGTCCCCGCCGCAGGCCCCATTCAGAGAGTTGGGGCGGAGTGTGGGCTTCCAGATGTCTCTCCATGGTCCAAGGGTTTGCCAATGAAGCTGAGGTCCTCAGGGTGATGTGTGGGTTCACTGGCAGGTTAGGGGTGATTTAGACCTCCCCTCCCAGGCCAGTTTCTAGAAAAGATTTTCTTTTTTGCATGTTTGTTTGTACTGAGACCTGGGGGATTAGGATAGTAACAGCATTTCCAGATGAATGCACTTCCCTGTGTTTTCTGTACTCCCAAAACGACAGCAGCTTTCAATGGAAAGTAGAGTATTTCGCTACTGTCACACTTCCTGACCTGCCGTGGCTGGGACAGGTCACTGAGGAGCAAGGAGAAATGCGTGACCAAGTTTCTGCCAGATGCTATCTGTCTATTACCTCTTGTAAAAGCTCCCACAACCCTCACTGGTGACTACTTTTGTCTTCAGTTGATGGACGAGAAAAACGAAGCTCAGAGAGGCTAATCTGCCTCACCTGTGACTAGAGCTGCCCAGGCCACTTGGTGGCTCTGAGAACAGCCCGGATCCCATCCAGACCCAGGCACAGCCCTGCAGGGAAGGTGGCGCTGCATCAACATGTAGCCCCACTGGAGGGAGATGTTTCAACAAAATACTTGCTTTGCTAAAATAAAAAGCAGTCCCCAACAGAGTAAATTAGGAGGCTGACATCCCCCTGGAATACTTCTGGTGATCCGCCAGAAGCTTGCTCTCACCGGAAGCAATCATCACCATCAGAAGGGGCACGTGCCAGGTTATGCTAACCACACAGTTAAGATCAACGTGCCTCAGTGCCAGGCATGCCGCTAAAGAGATTAAAATTAGGAGAAAACTTAAAACATAAATTATTTATTAGGTTTATTCTATTATAAATGCTAATTATGATTTTGCAAAAACAAAATGGGACATTGATAAGACCACATGTAACTTGAATACAAAATATTCACTTCTAACACTGATACATGTTCCCTCTAATCTATTAGGCATATACATTTCTTAAACACCCAATTATGTGTTATGGACTAAATGTTTCCATGGCCCATAAAATCCCTAGGTTGAATTCTAATCCCAGTGAGATGGTATTGGAGGTGGGGCCTTTGGGGGTGAAAAGCTGTGAAGGTGGAGCCTTCTTGAGTGGGATTAGTGCCCTTACAAGAACAAGTCAGAGAGTTGCTCACTCTTACCATGGCGTGAGGAAACAGCGAGAAGTGGGGAAGAGGGCCCTCACCAAAACTCAACTGTGGCAGCACCCTGATCTGCCTTCCAGCTTCCAGAACTGAGAGCCACCTGGCCTGTGACAGTTGCGTTGTACCAGCACAGACTAAGACAGTAGAGTATCACCAACAATCTTGTAGCCTTTTTAACCTTAGAGTTATGCCAGGAGCATTTTCCATGTCATTATCCTTTATCACACCATTAACAAGACAGCACCAGTCTGTCAAAAGGATGCATCATAATTTAGAGATTTTTCCATATCATTAGGACAGTCACTAGTTTTTTGGATAGAATACATAATCCTGTGATGTACCCCCTCATGCATCCATTTCCGCTAGCATTTCCTACAAAAGAAAGCAGTGTTTCAGGCCTTCTGCTCTGTGCCCGTAGAGCAGGGTCTGAGGGCAGGCGGGTGGCATGTGCTTACAGCCTGGCACACAGATAATGCCAAATCCACGAGGTCTTAAAGGACAGATGTTTGGTATCAACGGGACCTCCACAGAGAAGGAAGCAGCCTTAGGTCATAAGCCCTAGCACAGCTCTTGGCCACCGACCATGCAAACAGCAGGCAAACAGCAAGAGGACAATGACCAGAAGGTGAGAGAAGCTGGGAATTTTGTCCTGTGAGGAATATGTGGAGACTGAGGCTGACCCAACAAAGGAATGAAGACAACTGGATTCCGGTGTTGGAGGCGGGGCAGGGAGGGGTGGTGGTCCGTGGGTAGTCCCAGGCCCACAGAGGCAGGGCAACCACACACCAGGGGCATGAGGAGATGGGCCTGGACATGGGCTCCAACCCAGTGGTTCAGAGGAGGTTGGGAACCAGGGCACCTGACTAGCATTCAACTGGTAGTTATAAGTATATGTGTGTCTTCAAACCTAGTACCATGAACATCCTAAAGTATAAGACAAGACAAATCAGCGGATAATTAGCCTCTCCAGTCCCACCTTACAGTCCAATCCCACAGAACTACAGGACTCACTGTTTTCTTTAATTAGAAGTTCCTCCACGCATGTGCGATCAGACCAGTGCCACCCACCCATCCTCAGGCAGCATGCTGGAGAGCAGGAGAGCACACCACAAGGGTCACACACAGGGGACTCACAGCAAGGGACACTGCAGCTACCATGTGAATGAGGTGACTAGCATTATGGCATCATCTCTTCCCAACGTTACAAGTCCCGTGTTCCATGCAGACAGTAAAAACAGATGGTGAAAAAGGTGATTTCTAAAATTCTTAGTACTCTTCAGCCAGAACCAATCAATAACAATCCTAAGTATTTAGAGTTAAAAGAAGACATAGATTTCTCGTTCCACTATAGGGGGTGGCCCCAGCCCCCCGGGTCTCCCCTTTTACTTCTGAAAACCCTAGACATAACACAGCACACACACACGGAAAAGGGAAAGAAGGTGCGCTGCCTGGGTCCCAGGACTTGAGGAGTGACACGGTGGGGAGCCCCGTTTCCTCATTACCATCCACATATCCCAGACAGGACGCTGCAGAGGCCTCAACGCTCCAAGGAGAGCCTGTTCTCCGCAGCCAAAGGACTGGGGGGAATGGGTGGCCTAGAGACAGAAAGCCTTTCCGGTAGTACCTGCCCTAGTGCAGGCAAACACTACGGCCGGGCCGAGGGGGAGTGGGTGCCCCCCCAGCTCAGCAGAAGCAGTTAGTGCTCTGATTCTGCCTCTAGGCCACGTCAGCGGGCTAAGCAGGGAGTCCCTGCCTGACGGAGGCAGGCACAGCTGATCCTACTGCCCTGCCAGGATAGTACTGAAGGGGCCGTGTGGGCAGCTGATGTCCGACCCCACACTGCCACTAATCAGCAAGGTAGCTGCCATTAGCTGCAGCACACACACACCCTCCATCAACACACACACCCACCCACACCCATCACACACACACCCATCACACACACACACACACACACACACACACACACACACACACACACAC
>JAQQAC010002629.1:12322474-12360282 GCA_029783875.1 Phataginus tricuspis
CACACACACACACACACACACACACACACACACACACACACACACACACCCCAACAGGCCCAGCAGCTAGCTGAGCCTCCACCCAATCTGGCATCAACGAACAATGAGACAGAACAAGTTGGAGCAAGTCAGCGCTCCACTCCCCAGCCCGTGGTTGGGAGATGGTTGGGAGAGGGCCTGGTGAGGAGCTGGCCCTGCACACCACTAGACTGGACAGGGTGGTAGAGGCAGGGCTAGTGGGTCCCTGGGTCTCCACCCCACCCAGCATTAAGGAGAATGAATGAAACTCACACCTAGCATCAATGAGGAGAATATGGGGTGGGAGGCAGGGCTAGTGTCCCACTCCCTGGTCCCACCCTGGTATAAACAGGAAGCAAAGAGGAGCTGAGCTTTAGCCTACCCCTGCAGAAGCAAGGCCGTGAGAGTCAACCATCCAAGGATTCCTCCATCTAGGCATAGGCATGAGCTGGTAGGCCAAGCGCACACCCCCAACTGGACGCATGAAGCCCTCTAAGTCAGTAACCCCTTTTGCTAGGAAAGTATCAGCAAGGCCAAGGAGAGATCTGAACTTCCATCTCACCCGGTGGAAGCGAGCAGAAATTTCAGAACTGAAAACCACAACAGCAGTAACAACAAGCTCACTGGACAGGCTCAGTAACACAGCAGAAGCCAGAGAGACTCAGTGGGTGTGAGACAGTGCAAATAGGACACACTCAATGCATACAGAAACACACGGAGGAAGGAGTAGCCTCAGGGCCCTCCAAGGCTCGGACAAAAATACTAACCTCCCTACCATCACAGTCCCAAGAGACGGAAGGGCCCGCCAAGGCATTCAAGGGCACAATGGCTGAAAATTCCCCAAACTTGGTGCAAACATAAAACCACAGATTCAAGAACCTCTAAAAGTGAGTGAACCTCAGAAAGGATAAACCCCAAGAAACCCAAGACACATTGTAATCAAAGTTCTGGAAACTAAAAGACAAAGAAAAAAATCTTGAAAGCAGTCAGACAGAAATGACACACTTCTTATAGAACAACCCGAATGACAACAGATTTCTCATTTCAAACCATGAAGGCCAGAAAAGGCACGGTTTTCAAGTACAGCTGACCCTTGAACAATGAGAGGCTGGGAGCACCGACCCCTGTGTGGGTGGCAATCTAAGTATAGCTTTTGACTTCCCCTAAACTTACCTACTCACAGCCTACTGCTGACCGGAAGCCTTACTGATAATGTCAAGAGGCGATTAACACATATTTTGTGAATGTACTACATAATGTATTCCTAAAGTAAGCTAAAGAAAAGAAAATATTTTTCAAATTGTCAAAATCTCCAAAAACATTTCCAATATGTTTACTGGAAAAAAACCATGTATAAGTGGACCCAAGGAGCTCAAACCCATGTTGTTCACAAGTCAACTGTCATGGAAAAACAACAGCTGTCAACTGTAAATTCTATATCCAATGAAAATATCTTTCTGGAGCAAAGGGGCAAAGACATTCTCAGACAAAGGAGAACTGAAAGGACTGTAGCTAGCATGCCTACATTAAAGAACATCATTAAAGAATGACTACAAGAAGTCCTCTAAACAGAAGGCTTAGAACTTCAGAAAGGAAAAAATATTAGAATCAGAAGATGGGAGTGGATACAATAAACAAGACTACTTATCCTGAGTTTCTTAAATTTCATTTGATGGTTGAAGCAAAAAAATATAATATCTGATACGGTTATCTATGTATACAGAGGAAATCTTTGGGACAATTATATTTAAGAAGTGGGGCAGGTAAAGAGACCAAAAGGGAAGTAAGGCAAAATGAAAAAATGTTGATACAGCAAAGTACAGTAAGTTACATCTGTATATATCAGTTATAATACCTACCATCAACCACTAAGGAAACTATACAGAGCAATATATTTTAAAACCCCATAAAGATGGAATCCTACAAAAAAAAGTTCAAATAACTCAGAGTAAGGTTTTTAAAAAGAGACACAGGAAACACAGCAACAGGAAACAAATAATAAAACTGCAGACTTCAGCACTAACATTGCAACAATTACCTTAAATGTAAATGGCCTAAATCCACCATTCAGAAGACAGATTTGGTGTAGTAGACAAAACAATGTTATCTAAAGATATGCTCATAAAAAAACACTTCAAATACAAATAGGTAGGTAGAAGTGAAAAGGATAGAAAAGATATACCATAAACTTTCTTGTTTTTTTTTTTTTTACAAAAAGCATGAGTGGCTATATTAATATCATATATAGTAGACTTTATAGCAATGAAGTCAGGAAGACAGGAAGATAATTCAAAAGGGGTGCACAACAAAAACCAGTGTCTCAAAGCATACAAAGCAAAATCTGATAGATTTTAAAGGAGAAACAGATGAACCCCTTACAGCTGAGGACTGCAATATCATACTCAGCAACTGACAGACCTACAACCAGAAAATCAGCAGGGATACAGAAGAACTAAACATGCAAGCAGCCAGTAAGATCTAATCAACAAATACACGGTGAACACTAACACTGATCCCAGAGACAGCAGAATACACGTTTTACAAGCACTCATGGATCACTCACCAAAATAGACCTATCCTAGGCCATAGAACAAACCTCAACAAACTTAAAAGAACTGAAATCAGAGTATGTTCTTTGTCCCATAAGAAATCAACCAGGAAAACAACAGTAGTAAGAAAAGACAATCTCCACACACTTGGAAGTGAAACAACACATATTTTAATAATCTAGGGTCAGAGAGAAAGTTTCAAAGGAAATAGAGAAACACACAGAAGTCAATGAAAATGGAAACACAACACACGAAAACATGTGGGATGCAGCCGCAGAAGGGAAATTATGGCACTAAGCGCATACGGTAGAAAAGTGGAAAGGTCTCAAAACACCACTCAAGTTTCTACCTCAAGAAACTAGGAAGAACATCAAAAACAAAATAAACACAAAACAAACAGAAGGAGATAAACAATAAAACAGAAAAAAATCCATGAAATGAAAAGCTAGTTTAAAAAAATAAAACATTAAATCTCTAGAAAGACTGATAAAGATTAAAAACACAATATCAACAATATCAGGAATGAAATGGGCTGTCATACAGATCCTGAAACCACTTAAAAGGATAATGTAATAAAAACACATTATACACTCAAAAGCCAACTTAGAAGAAATGGACTAATTCCTCAAAACACCAAGTACCAAAACTCAAGCAAGATCAAACAGACAACCTGAATAATCCTATACACACTTAAAAAAAAAACAAACAAACACAATTTGTACCTTAAATAAACCTCAGAAAGAAATCTTCAGGTCCAGATAGTTTCATGAGAGGATTCTGCCAAACATTAAGGAAGAATTAATACCACTTTTATATAATCTTTTCCAGAAAATAGAGGAAGGGAACACTTCCCCAACTCACTCTTAAGAGCCTGATCAAAACCAGACAGTCTTAAAACAACAGATAAAAAAACCTCTCATGAACTTAGGGGCAAATACCCTCAACAAAATATTAGCAAATTCAATACAGCAATATATGAAAAGAATTACACCCCGACCAACCAAGTTTTATCCCAGGCATGCAAGGTAGATTAACCCTGAAAATCAGTGTAGTGCACCATATCAAGAGGCTAACAGGTAACTTCATATGACCATAACAACTGACGTAGAATAAACATTTTATAGAATCCAACACCCATTCACGATAAACTCAGCAATCTACAAAGAGAAACTTCATCTTTTTCAAGAGCTTCTACAAAATACCTAGTTAACACTGAACTTAATGGTTAAAACTGAAGGCTCTCCCCCTAAAACTGGGAAAAAGGCAAGGATGCCTGCTCTCACCACTTATTCAACACAGCACTAGAAGTTCTAGCTAGTGCAATAAGGCAAGAAAAAGAAATAAAATGCACACAATTAGAAAGAAAGAAATAAAACTGCCTCTATTTGCAGATTATACAGTTGTCTAGATAGGACTCCCAAGAAATTTAAAAATCTTTAGAATTAAGTTCAGTAAGGCTGCAGAATACAACATCAACACACAAATACAAAATTGAATTTCTACACATTAGGTATCAACCTGTGAAAACTGAAATTAAAAATACAATACCATTAACAACTGCTCCAATGTAAATAAAACTTAGCAAGACATGTGCAAGATCTGTGTGCTGAAAATTATAAAATCTAAAGACATGAGTTCTTTTTTTTTTTTACAATTTATTTTGGTATCATTAACCTACAATTACATGTGCAATATTATGATGATTAAATTACCCCCTTCATCAGGTCCCCCCCACCAACCCTATTACAGTCACAAGACATGAGTTCTTAAAGAGATACATATATCTGTTCAAGGATCAGAAGACTTAACATACTAAAGATGCAAATGCTCTTCTGAATTCATCTATAGGTTTTATCACAATTCCTATCAAAATCCCAGCAAGGTTTTTTTGGTAGGCAGACAAGCTTATTCTAAAATTTAAATGAAAAGGCATGGAACTTAGGCTAAGACAGTTTTGGGGAAAAAAAAAAAAAAGAACAAAGTCTAAGGAATCACTCCATCCATTCTTAGGGCCTACTATAACTACAGTAATGGCAAGCAGTGTGGTACTGGCAGAGAGATAGATACATAGTTCACCACCACACAAAAACACAAAACCCAGAAACAGACCCACACAAACACACCAAATGATTTGTGACAACACTGCACAAACAATTAGATAGAGAAAAGGATAACTTTTTCAACAAAGGTGCTGGAGCAAAAGGGCACCCATAGCCAAAAAGGATAAACATGATCTACACCTCACCCCTTACACACTTATTAACTTGACACGAATCTTAGATCTGGACGCAAAACTCTGAAGCTCTTAAGAAAAAGAAAAAACTAGGTGAAAATCTTTGGGACCCTGGGCTTGGTGAAGAGTTCTTAGACTGGACACCAAAAACATCCACAGAAGGAAAAACTGATAAACTGGACTTCATCAAAATTAAAACCTTCTGAAAAGGATGAAACGGGCAAGTTACAGATTGGGAGAAAATACCTGCAAATCACACAGATCTGACAAAGGCCTTGAATCCAAAAGTAAAAAAATACTCATAAAATTTGAAAATAAGCAGAAGACAGGAAAAGCCATTTCACTGATGAAGAGTATACAGATGCAAATGAACACACGCAACAATAGCCAACACTGTCAGCTATAAAGGAGCTGCAAATTAAAACTACAATGAATATCATTACGCATGTGTCAGAATAAAAATTTAAATAAAGAATAAGAATGAAATATAGTAGTAACATCAATGCTGGCTAAAATTTGGAGAAACTCAATCTCTCATACATTGCTAATGGGAACATAAAATGGTATAGTCACTTTGACAAACAGTTGGGCAGTTCCTTAAAAAACTAAAAGTACTGTACGATCCAACAATTGCACTTCTGGGCATCTATTCCAGAGGAATAAAAACTCATGGTCAAAACACCTGTATAGGACTGTTCACAGCACCAGTTCACTGTCCTGGTGAAGCTGCAGGGGCCGGTCACCTGATGGGAGGCTTTATCAGGAAGCCTAGCCATCCGCCTTCAAGTGGCAGCTGCCTGAAGATGTACCAGGGGACAGTGTGACGTGCAGTGCAGGCTGGCATACCCTCCCCAAGTGCCAACTGGGTCAGATCCCTGCCACAATCTTCGAACAACCCATATGGCCTTCAACAGGTCAAGAAACTGGCTTACCCATACTGTGGACTACTACTCAGCAATAAAAACCAACTATTGAAATACCAACATTCTGGGGTACATCTCCAGGGAATTATGCCCAGTGAAAAGAGGTAATCTCAAAAGGTCGCCTATAGAGTGTGATTCTATTTATATAGCCTACCAGACAGGACAGAAGTAGAGATATGCAGAAAAGATGAATGGGTGTCAGGGGTTAGGGAGCAGGAGGGAGGTGGCTGTGGATCTAAAAAGGAAGTCTGGGAATCCTTGGGATAGACGTTGTACATCTTTCTTGAATGTAGTGGTGGTCACACGAATCTACACATTTAGTATATTGCACAGAAATATACATTCACACACAAAATGGAGTGCATGAGAAACTGTGAAATCTGAGTAAGGTAGCTGGGTTCTAGCAATGCCATTTGCTGGTTCCAATATTATACTATTATGCAAGATGTTGCCATTGTGGGAAACTGGATAAAGGGCATATAGGATCTCTCTGTATTATTTCTTGCAACTGCATGTGAACCTGTCATTATCTCAAAATATTAAGTTAAAAAAAATGTTTTTAACTATTTATTCCTAATCTTTCCTTGGAATCAGTAAATAAAGTTTCCCCTCTCTTTTATGATTTCCTACCCCTACTCAGGACCTACACCTACCAAGTGTACCTGTTTCTCTGGGCATCCAAACCAGTGACCCTGGGGCTCGAAGTCCATAACTGGGTCTTCAGCAAAGATTCTATGGCCAGGCTCCAGGGCAGCCATGAGCTGCCTGAGGAAACATATCACTCCACCTTCCACTTTTTCAAAACCCGCAAGTACCATGGAATTTAAAGAGGTAACACAAAACTGATACTCATTTGCCTAGAGAACAAGTTACCTACAAAGCTCATTGAATGTTTAAGATGCTTAGAAGATGAGGTTAATTACTTTCACTCTCCTAAGTCAACAAAAGCAACCAAAGGAAGAAATTCCATGGAAATGATTTATTTTGACTGGGAAGAGTAGAGTCTGGCTTGATAAGACTCCAATGCACACTTCAACTCCTCTACTTGCGAGGCCAGCCCATCCAGTTAAGACAGCCTGCCAGCCACAGGTCCAACTGGACATTTTTCTACTAGCCATGCTTAAAAAAGTAAAATAAATTGGTAAAATTAATGACAAAAATGTTCTTTAATGGCCAACAAGCACATGAAAAGATGTACAATGTCACTAATCATTAGGGAAACACTAATCGAAACTACAATGAGCAATCCTCTCATACCCACTGGGCTGGCTACTACCGGAAACTAAAAAGTACCGGTGAGCAGTAGAGATATTGGAACCCTCATGCACTATTGGCGGGAGTGTAAAATGATGCAACCACTATGGAAAACAGAACAAAGGTTCCTCAAAAATGTAAAAATAGTACTACTGTATGATCCTGCAATTCCACTTCTGGGCCTATATCCCCAAAATTGAAAGTGGGTTCTTGAAGAATTATCTGCACACCCATATTCACAGCAATATTCACAACAGCAAAGAAATGGAAGCCACCCAAGTGTCCACTGATGGATGAACGGACATACAAAATGTAGTATATGTGAATAATGGAGTACTCTTCAGCCTTAAAAAGAAAGGAAATTCTGACATGTGCTACAACATGGATGAATCTTGAGGACATTGTGCGAAGAAAAGCAAGTCAGTCACAAAAAGATAGTGTGATTCCATTTACATGTGGTACCTAGGACAATGAGAATCCTAAGGCAGAGATAAAATGCAGGTTGCCAGGAGCTGGGAGGAGAAATGGGGAGTTACTGTTTCACAGGTACAGAGTTTCAGTTTTGCAAGATGAAAACGTTTTGGGTGAACAATGGAGACATACTTAATACTACTGTGTAATACTACACTTGAAATTGTTTAAAATTGTAAATTTTGTCTTTTACCACAACAAAAAACAGTATTTTACTTACCTCAGTATATTCAAAGTATCTCAGCATGTAATTAATGTGAAAATGACTAAGATATTTTACGTTCTTTTTGATGTGCTCTCTTCAAATGTCAGTGTTGATTTGACTACCAACAGCACATCTCAGTTTGGACTAGTCCCATTTGAGGTGCTCAGTACACACATGTGGCTTCCCTATTGGGCCTGTGCTGAGCTAGATCTGACCTGTCACCTCTACGTGACAAACCATATAAGCTAGACCCCAATAAGTAAGACTATTTGGGGGAGGATGCTGGGTGTTTTTCTTGCTACCAGATCTTTTCTGAAATCTTATTTGTTCTAGCTCTATGGTAAGGCTAATGGACGAAGCTCAAATGAATCGGTGTTCCTCACTGTCAGGCCTTCCTCATTAGGATTTGCAGGGCATCATGCCTCCCCTCAGAGAGCTCACAATCTATAAAAGGGGTCAGACAATTACCAGCTAGAAGAGAAGCATGCACAAGAAACTGGGGTATGCAAAAAACCATACAACTCCCACCTGTGCACTCTGATGTGCCAGGAAACAAGTATAAAGTGTAAATCACTTATTAACGTGAGAGTTAATAACTGGCCTTCACCCATATCCTGACCTTTCTCAACTCATATTTCCAGTGCATCAGTTATTCACTGAGAGAGCATTTGTCAAGTTAAATATCCCAGGGTGTAAGGAAACTAAAATTTGGTAAAAGTGAAAAAACTGTATATCTCACAGATAAATAAGATATTCTTTTGAACGTAGCTTGAGGAAAATCGGGGACATGGAGGAAAACATGAAGGTCTCTAGTACAAACACCTTACAGCTATATATAAATGTATACTAATAAGTATATATACATATGCATTTATATATAAATTATTAAGAATTTACTTGCTCATTAGAACAAAGATGCAAGAAGAAAACGGCAAGATACACTGTTCTCTACCCCAAGTTGCTGAGCAGAAAACTATTTTGTGGATGAAGGAGCAGGAGCCCCCGGCTAAGAACCTCTTTATAACCTCGCATTTGTGTTGCACTTGTTGAAACCACCATAAAGAGTTCTTTGTAGAAAATATATTTTGCAATAAATTATCAAAACCTTCATTCCCAATCGTAATGGATATAGCTGAGTAAGGAATACTAAACATGGCCCCAAAGAGAAGAGAACCAAAATTTATCAACTCAGCCTATTTCAGTTGTCTTCAGGTCCTGAACTATTAATAAGAATAGTCAGGGAAAAAAAGTTATGGACTACAAAGATCATCGATTTTATTCCTCAGTTGAATGAAGTACATCTAAGTCCTCTCCTCCTGTCAGCAATTCCCTCCTCCCTCCCAAACAAATCTCCCAAGAACTGAATACTGGAAACTTACCTTGGTGCATTAAGAACAGACCAACTCCTTAAAACTATTATTTATGCCTATGTACTAAACTCTTAAGTTATGATACCAAACTATTGGGATGTAGTTAGTACTATAAAATTACACCTCAGGGTCTATGACTCTACTTCATAGGTAAAACTGTAACTTCCCTTAATGATTTAAGTTGTGATCTCTAGAGCTCTCCATCACCTCAAGCAACAGGTGCTTACCTTACAGTTTCCTTGCAAAATACTAGGTCACCAAAAAAAGCATGTATGCCCATCTCTACATGAAAAAATACATGAACTCACCTCATTATTCCTGATTAAGAGGGAAGGAGAAACTATTTCTGTGCATTAAGTCACCACCTGTAGAGACTTATTTGTAGGTGTGCAGTGAGAAACTGTAACAGCGTCCAAAGGATCCTTCAAACACATAGGTTTTTAAAACACACACCATAAGGCCCTGCTGACTCACTGAATAAGCAAGAATCTTGTTGGTTCATATATTCAGGAGCATTTTCACAGGCAGAAAAACATTTGCAAGCTTCTAAGAACTTCTAAGGCTGAAATGAGCTCTGAAAGCAGTAGTGATAGCAATAGCTAACAGAACCATGACAGTAAGGCTTCCGGCTCCTTTCACTAAAGAGGTTACTAATGAAGTATCTCTCAGCATTTAGCAGGAGATGCACAGTCTGCGACATAGGTACGGTGCATGTAGCTACCGGTATTTTGCCGTTTTTGCCTACCATTTCCAGGTGTGCCTGACCTCCAATAAGTGACCAACCTTCTGAGGTTCTTTCTAACTGCAGCATGGGAATAGAACTACATGGCTTACCTCTGAAGTTAATGAAGACAGAGCCCTACAGTATTTGCAGACGCAAGATCTGTCTTTGTGTTCCAGCAGACAAGTGTCTAGTCAGATGACTCTGCTTAGTTAGCCTTTGGCACAGTAAGTGTGACCTGTGATTTAATTGCATCTGTACTGGATTTCTTAAATCGGTAACACTGCCAATTTACTTATAGCTCATTAATGCAGGAAGGGCTAGTCTGGACAAATGGGACACAAAATTCTGATGAATCCTGATCAAAACGGGAACCTTTCCCATTAGCAGAAGAGTGATTTGAACCAACAGACTCATCCCCTTACCAGGGCTGCCAGAACTACACATACTCAAAAATCACATGCCAGAGGCTCAAGGTCAAATCAAGCCTGCAGATGTCTTTATCTGGGTTGTACAGAGCTTTCAACGTTCTAAGCTGCCAATGTTTCAGTGGCAGGATATTTGGCATCAAAATCCACACTCTTGGGTCATCTTGCACTGTAAGAAAACCTACCACTCTGAGGCCATACCCTCACAGCCACAACAGGGGGCAGCCCGAATGTAGGAGCACATGCTCTCAGATCTGCTGCAATCCCCACAGGCTCAGTTCCCTCACTGATTGCACTGCCAGGTTTTTCTGGGCATTTATGTTTGCCTCTCCTGGTTCAGACCCTAAAACTGTCTTTTATCCATGACTTCAAAACCCACAATCCAATCTAATTACTATGTTCAAACCCTCTGAGAAAGCAAAATAAGCCCAAAAAGGAATCTGAAAACAAACCATTTTCATGGTTCTATGTTGGTACTAGATGAACTAGTTCACTTTTTTTGAGGCGTCATTTTTGGAAATCATTGTTTCACCTCTTTCTGCACACTTTTGGTGTCGCATTATTCAAGTTCGTACCATGACCAAGTCCCTTTCAAGTGGACATGACCCTGGCGGTTAGAACACACCAGGGTTACACGCTTTAATGAAGGTGGCAGGGATTTCAGCTTTACTGCCAAACAGGCTCACACTTGGCCCCCTTCAACTCATCATGGCCACAAAACTTGTTAACGTTTTGAAAAAATGTTGGTTTGATGCTTTATTTGATTCTTCCTCCACTCTCCCACCATATACATGGCATACATCAATAGAAGACTTCTAAAAAGGGGCCTTAAGAAAAACCCATAGCCTTTAAACAGATATTCAAACAACCACACGTCAACTGCCTCTTACCCGGGTATTGCTTACCCATTGCACTGAGATAGTGGTTGAAGGCCTGGCAAGGAGGACTTGGGGTTTGTGTTGATTTGTCACAACTCATGGGTGCCGGGCTCCTGTCTGTGTCAAAAGAGAAATACCCACTGGAGGACCGGGACAGCAGAGAGGATCTTCTCACAAAGATGAAAAGCGGGGATCTGGTAGCAAAAGGGCCAGGGCTGGCCGGTGGGGCCAGCGGGCCCTGAGGGCTGCCTTGGGGGCAGCGGTCCCCTCCACCTTCGGGATTACCTTGCGGCTCTGTCTGTAGAGGGATGAGGGCCCCAGGCCTCAGCTGAGGTGGCCTCTCTGCAGGCTGCAATTGTCCGCCTTCTCTGTCACACTCAGAGCTTACATCGGAAGGTTGCTTGGCCATTTGGTCTTTTTTTCTGCAAATAAGACACAAACCAGATTATCTTATGCAAAATAAGAATTACAGCGAATAACTCAATTAGCTAACTTTCACCTACTCGTGGAAAATGCTTGGAGTTCATACCAAATACTCTAAGTCATGACTTCGTTTACTGCTCTGACAATCTTCCAAATCGGAATAAAAATATACCTAAAATAACAAGGGTAGCATTACCTTGGGGGAGGGGACTAAACTTCCTGCCACAAACAACACACAGAAACAACGTCAATTACTTGTGGAATTGCTGCACACGCACACACGTTTTAAGAGAAGCTACTTGTCTGGAATCTATTCGCAGGTGCTCTTTGCTCGGGGCTGACCTAAGTAAGTCAGAAACTCCCAGCGGGCGCTGACTCCCCGGGAGGAGACCCGACGCTGAAGCCCAGGAGCGGGTGCGGGCGCAGCGACTGCAGGAGGCTGGCCGCGCTCCCTGCTCCGGCCCCATTGTTCTGCCGAAAGTGCTGAGGGCAGCAAGTCTGGGGAAGGTTTGGCAAGGGCCGTCAGTCGTAGTAAGTGCGTCACAATAGAGTTTGTAACTCGGCGCGGCAAGGCTAGGCTCCAGCGCTCCCCGCGCGCGCTCTCCGGTTCCCGGTCCGCCTGCCCCTCCTCCCGCGGGGGCCGCGCGCCGCACCCGACCGCATACAACTTGTGCCAAATGCAGCCACACTGTTCGGTGCACACCTCCAAATTGGGAGGAAGGCGGGGAGGGTACCCGGCGCCGTCTCCTGCAAAGTCCACAAGTAACTTGGCACGTTACTTGTGGCGATCCCCAGGCGCGCGGCTCCTTCAACCCACAGATCCTCCCCTCGGGCGACAATGAGGCCGAAACTCACGTCCTCCCCTTCCCTTCCAAGCGTCGCGTTCTGCCCCGGGCCCCGCGGCCTCCGCCGACCCGGAGCCCCCGAACCGTCGCCACGAAGGCAGCGCGGGAGACAAAGCCCGGGACTCGCGTTGAGAGCCCCCGGGGCAGCGCTGAGCCTGCAACTGGCCGGCCGCCCGCAACCGCGCTCCTCCAGGCAGCCGAGGGCTCCGCGCACCGCGCTTCTGGCCCGCGCAGCCCCGGCCGCAGCTGCCGCCGCCGGGAACATCCTCCGCCTCCTCCCGCTCCTCCCCTCGCGCACTGCGCCCGCCGCCGCCGGCACCGCCGACCTCCCCGCGCCGCTGGCGCCGGGTGCCCGCGCTCCCAATTGGTTCGCGCGCGGTCGCTCCGCGCCGCAGCCAATCGCCGGCGGCGGCGGGGGCGGCGCCTACGGGTCAGGCAGCCAAAGGCGAGGCGATTGTTGACAAACTCGCCTCGGAACACCGCTCCGGCCGCCGTGGCTGCAGCGGCGGGAGCCTCCAAGGAGGCTTCGGGGGCCTCGGGCCCGAGCCGGTGGCCGCGCGCCTCAGCGGCTCCCGCCACCCCGAAGTGCTGGTCACCTGGAAACAAAGCAGGACCCGCGCCCGCCCCGCGCCTGCAGAGCTGTCCCCAGACCCGTCCTGGCCGGCCGCCGGCCTCCGTCCAGGCCCGCTGGGTTGAGGACCCCAAAACGCCCCCTCCACAGTTGCAGCACCCATCCTCCTTCAACTTTCTCCATTTCTTCCTGTGCGCTGCGGACACGCACCTAACCTAAGCGGCCACCCGCACGCATATCCGCGCGCACCCGTGGCTACCGCAGGCAACAACGCTCCCCATACCCCAGCCCCCGCGTCCGGAGGGCCTCCTACTGCTCGCTCCGACCCTGAGTAACAGGCCCCGAGGGCACGGCAGTGCCAGCCAGCACTTCCAGTGGGTCGGGGTGCGCTCGGGCACGCCCGAGTCGCTAAGACAGCTTGGCCCCACGGACGGAGCAGGTTCTGCTGTCCGAGGCTCGTCCACCGCGTGGCCCTGGCGGTCGGAGAAGGCGCTCGGTGTCTCGCTGTCTACTGATCGTGAGGCTGAACTCGCCCGCAGACCGGGCGGGGTCCCCAGACACGTCCGAGAGAGCGAACGCGGCAGCTGCCCCGAAACCTCGGCCTGAATGAGTAAAAGGAACCAAGTCTCGCCAGTTAAATCACCAACAGTTCCGCAAATCCTCCGCGGCGGGCCCGCGCATCCCAGAAAAACCAATACGGAAACCCGCTTATACCGCGCGGCCGCTACTCTAGGGCCCCCGGGACCGGCGAGCGGCGAGACTTTCCGGCCCGACCGTGGAGCGGGACCCCAGTTCCTGGGACAACGCGGAGAAGACGCGAGCCTCTCCCAAGCCGTCCCTAAGGCGCCTTGGGCCAAGTGCCCGCAGCCTCGGCGCAAAACGACCCCTCCCCAAAGGGGACCTGCCGGGGGAAAGAACCCGACCTGCACTGATCACCGCCTCCTGCCGGGCGACTAGCGGGACGGGTACGGCGTCTAACTGCACGTGCGCGGGAAGCAGGCAGAAGGTGGAGCCCTGCTGGTTGCACGGCTGTCTTCATCTACCCGGCCCGCTCCTCAGGATTCAGTTTTTACCTTGCGTTTCTCAGTCCGAGAGTCAGAGTCAGACATTGGGGGGACGAGGGCCAGAGGAAGGGCGCCGAGGCGGTGGCGGCGGGAGAGAGGTGAACCGAGCAGCCCGAGGCGATGCTGGCCGCAGTGGGGCAGGGCGCTCAGGGTTGCAGCGAGAATCCCGTGGCGGTGGTGGCGGTGACGCGGCACAGAGTGCTACTACGAGACGGGGACCTGGAGGCTGCGCGGAGCGAAGTGAAACCTGCGCGGCCCCGCAGCCCCGCTCGGACTGGCGGCCCGCGCCCGTGCCCAATCACCGTGGGCTCCGCCCCCGCGGGGTCCCGCCCAGATGGGCGGGCGGGCAAGCTCCTCCCCCGCGGCCCCAGGGCCGCTGGCGCGTGCAGGCTCCAGCAGGTAGAGGCGGTGGTGCCTCGCCGGGTTACCCCTGTGCGCGCCGCCGGGCATGTTTACTGGAGTGACTGGGCTGTGGGCGGCTGGCGCACCCCTTCCCCCAACAGTGTACTGTCGCCTCTTCTCTGTCCAGCCGCAGCCCCGTCGTGCCGGTGGAACACAGGGGGCGCTGCGGGCACACTCTGAGCCCGCCTGGCCGCTGCCGCCCGCGGAAAGCCTCGGGAGGCGCCCCTGAGTCCTGGATCGGCTACGGGACTTTCTCAGCCCCCTGAGGCAGGCGCCGGGGTGGGTGGGAGAAGTTTGGGTTAGTGAAAGGTTGAGGAGGGGGTCTCTGGCCTCTGCTCCCTCCAAGAGTCCCGGGCTCTTGGGACCCGGATCTGCAGGTTGCTCCTCTTCCTCGCCCTAGCTTCATTGGTACTCTTAGGCGCCCTGCTCACGCCGCCCTGCGGGGCACGTAGCTTTTCTCCCGCCCCAAACGGGAACCTGTACTGGGGAGGTCGAGAAAAATCCAGAAACGATGCTCGGGGACGTCTGTTTGGCAGCCTGGGTGCGAGGCCGGAATCGAGTGCGCGCTGAGCGGGTAAAAAAGGAAAATGAAAAAACTCGAAAAAAAAGGCCTTTTAAGAGAAAAAAAGAAAGGACAGAGAGGAATCGTGGCCTCCAGGTGGGGGAGAAGATGGTGCCTCTGCTAGGTTGGGATCTTTGATTTGTCGGGCGACGAGAACTATCCAGGAAATGTCTCTCGCAGCTGAGGCTAGTGAACGCGGTGCAGCCGAGTCGGGCCGCGCCCAGAACTGTCTGGGGAGGCAATACCCCCCACCCCCCACCTCTTCCCCGCGCACCCAAGCCTCTCCGCCTTGGGAGTCCGCTGCTCCACTGCCACTCATTCCCGAGCCACCAAACTCCGTCGCGGCACCGGCCCTCTTCTGGGTCCTCACCCCTTTCTGCCCTCCCAGTGCGGGCTCTGAGGCCGCAACCCATTCCTGCGCTCCCCGGGCTTTGAGATGGCCGCGGCCCGGGAGTGGGGGCAAGGACTGCCGGGAGAAGGGACATCTCGCCACGGAAGAGTCCAGGCTAGACGGATTAAAGAAACTCAATTTAGAGGCCGCCCTAACCGGCACCTCGGAAAGGAGAAGGAAGGATCCCCGGTGCACAGAAGCAAGTCGGCGAGGCGCTGTCCTGCAGTCTGGCCACTCTGGTCAGTTTCCACGTTTCGCAAGAGATGTAGGACGTCAATGTGACGGCACAGCCCCAGGCTCAAGTCTTCAGAGCATCTTCCAGCTAGTGCTGAGTGGAGCGAAGGAGGCCAGGGGTTCCTGGGGGGCTCGAGGACGCGCACCCGGCTCCGCCCTGAGATTTCGCTGCAGTAGGGTAAGGGGCCTGGCCGTGGACGCGTCGAAGTGAAGGCAAAGCCGGAGGACTACCCAGACAGCGGCTGGGAGCTCCCGACAGCGATCTCGGGCGGCCGCAGGCGAACTCTGCGCCTTAGCTGCCCGGCGGCACCCGAGGTGAACGACCGAACCTGCTGCGCCCGCTCGCAGTTCCAAGCCCGCCGCGCGCCCGGTGCGCCGCAGGCAGGGACCGGAAAGAACCACGCAGAAGCAAGCCCTGGTGGCTGTCGTCTGCTCCTAAGCACCTCTGCCGCCCCCGCGTCCTCCGCTCTGGCGGACACTTTAAAAGACGAAGGCGTCGGGGAAACCGGCCGGCCCAACGCCCTAATTTTGGGGCACAAGGAGGAGGTCGGCTCGGAGGCTACTGTTCCTGTAGCCCTTATTGTGCTGTAGGGACTCGGCCGAGCGCCCCGAGTCGGGTGACAGCGAGCTCCGCCGGCCCTCTCCCTCAGCGTCCGGAGGCCCTCCAGAAACTGGGCCCAAGCCACTCCTGCCTTCGCTGCGAGGTGTGCAGAGGGAGGAAGGGGGAATGGCTTGCCTTGAGAAAGAAGCAAGAACGAAGTCGTGCAACGGAGATCTGAGAATTGGGAAATCCAAGGCCCCTGCGGAGACCAGGCGTCGCTGGTGTGGTCTCCCCAAGTTCCGAAACCAACTTCTTGTAGCTTATCGCCTGGCCAGCCTCGCGTATCCTGCCAAGCAGCGGGGGCGCTTTCCCATCGCTTAATTTCTTTATTAAACTTTGTACACTTTTCTAAAGAACAGATTACAATTTTTTTTGCGATAAATGTTTTCTGTGCGTAGTCCTGCTGCCCGGAAGCCGCCTGCTGGGAGGACAAGCCGGGATGCGCGCTCTGCGGAGTGCAAGCTCCAGGCTCGCCCTCTCCTTTCCTCGCCCGTGCGCTTCCGCGAGGAGCCCAGGAGGATCTGCTTCACTGGAAAAGCATCGTTTGCTGAACGGAACCTTTGCCCGCGGGTGTGTTTTTATGCTTTGATTTTTTTTTTCACCCAGCACCACAGTTTTTCAAAATGACTTAGAATCTGGGTCACTGCGGACAGCGGAGACCCCTCGCGACACCCAGGCATGAGGCGCGCCCGCAGCGGTGCCAATTCCGCCGTAAGGGGCCTGGAAGCCTATGCCGGGAGAGGTCGTGCCAGGACAGGCGGGTTTACAGGAACAGGATAAAGGGAGCAGCCGCCTGGCTCCCTTCCCCAACAGGCTGTGGTTCGCCTCGCCAGGCTCGGCGGGGCACCGCTTGGCGACCAGAGCCCCCGAAGTCGCGCGCGCGGCTCAGGGCGTGTTGGCCGGGCCGGGGCCCTAGCCCAGAAGGCAGAGAAGCGAGCGTCGTGGCAGCTGCGCGCGGGCCACCACCCTTCCCGCCACGCCCGCTATAACTTGGCCTGTGAGACCTCGTCTTTTCCCGCGCCAGGGCTGCAGCGGTGCTGGGTAGAAGGCCCACGAGGCCTGCGGGTTGGTAATTCCGGCGATCGGTGCGTGGAGGCAGGTGTGCGGAATGTGAAAGGCGGAGATCACCCTCAGCGCATCATCCTTCACCGAGTCGCACAAATCCAGCAACTGCAAAACACGACACAGCAGGTGCAGGTCAAATGCTGGCTCACTCAGCAGTCTGGCTGCCATGGCTTTAGGCCCGCCCGCAAGCACCCACACACCCCGCGTCTGCAGAAACTAGTTTCCCTTTGGATTTCCTAGGACCCAGGAAGGTAGAAGCTCTTGGTCATGAATAACCCTGCAAGCTTTTTTCATCTTAGATATTCCTAACTCCGTGGCACCTAACCTGGCAAAAACCCGCTTTTTCCGTAAATGGGCGGGGATGGGCTCCAAATTAGCTGGGAAGCTCCAGAACTGCATCTGAGAATTTATAGACATTCCTCTTCCCTCCTCTCTCCAGTCCCCTCCCTCCCCTCCACTCCACCTCCGGAGTGCCTGGGGTGCCCCCCTCTGGCGCGCAGAGGCAACTGAACAGGAAGACCATCAGAACAGGTGAACCTGTGGAGACCTGTCCCAATTTCTCCCTGAACCAATGCCTTCCTACCCCTGGCAGGAGGCCAAGGTTCCTGAGACGCTTACAAGGGCAGAGGGGGACACCAGCCATTGCCACTTGGTGTACCACCCTCCTGGCTGCTACAGGAAGTGGACCTGGAGTAAAATTTATATGAACACCAAGCAACCAGGCAGATGCCCTCAGTGAACGGTGACAACCATTGGAAGACACAGATAAGCCATCCCAGCCTCAGGCAGGGGAAGATGCAGGCCAATGATTTTGGAGGAAAGAGCCACTAAAAATACTGTTTTTCTAAACTCAACAACAGGGTAGACGGATTGCTTTCCTTTCCCATAACCAGCTACACACTTTACTCCTCCACTTTTCCAGTTTTCAGCCAGTTGCAAATTTCTTTCACTTACCAACTTACATTTGGCCCCCAGGTTTTCATTATTTTATCTTCATGGTTTTAAAACCGTCACTTAACACTGGCCCCACGTTTGCTCTCCCAGTGGTGGTCACCACGGAGCTGCACTAATGCTGTTAAACCCACAGTTCCTTTGCTGCTGGCCACAGGGCCATTTCAGGTGTTCAGAGACATGAGAGGCAGGTCCCCAAAATGAGGGTGGAGCGTGGGGAAACAGCATGAATTTTCATAGTCCAACAAACCATGTGCCTTTGAAATGTGCTTTATCACCCCAGTAATTTCTAATGAAAAACTTCATTCTTGACACACTGTGGTTAGGTAGACTCAAATCAGTACTGAAAAGACTGATCATATTCGCAAGATGTGCTATGATGAACTTTCACTGAGCAATATTTCAAAGTTTGTAATTAATACTCTTGACAAATCCCTGACTAATCTGTCAACTCTCAGTGTCTTTAACCACGCAGCTCAAAACGCGGTGTACGAGTCCTTAAGTCTGCCACATGTAGTAATATCATTATTCAAAATAATTCCTCTTCTCGGTTTTTATTATGAAACCCAACCAATTTTTGTCACATATTCAACACTGGGGGAAATGGAATTATTCGAATGACTACGGTGTGGAAGCCAGTATGGGTTTGGTTTGCCTGCTGCTGAACAGGCCCAGAGACAGAAATGATAGGAGGCAGATTTCTAGTCAACATTTTTACAATTTGACAAATAAGATAGATTTTTAAAAAAAAGGAATCCAATAGCTGGAGAAGAGGGTTTCCTTACTCATAACTGTTCATAAGTGACCCCTCCAGGGACACTCTAAAGAGGAATGCTGTATTAACAGAGAAGGCCATTTGTTGACTGCTAAGATTCTAAACCTAAATTTCTGGGTCTGCCTCAAATCCTCTGTGTCCCTTTTTCCATTTGTCACAGACTGCAGCAGGAAACCCAAAACAGTTAGTGTCTAGATCCAAGGCTCAGGTGTCCTTCCTAATATGACGACTTAGAATCTGGGTGCTGCCCCACCCCTGCCTGTGCGGATGGTCACGGACAGATGTTTGCAGGAGTCCTCCCGTACATCAGAGACCATGCTGGGCACTGCACGCTGCAGACACAGGCCTCCTACATCATGGAGCTGGGAGGTTTAAAGACTTCTTACAAACATGATATCCTTAATACAAAAGAAACTTAGGTGGCTAATCTAGCATGTATCATACAGTTGCAGCGTCTCTTGTTTACCAGGAGCCCTAAAGGACTAAGCAAATTACTGTTAAAGTTTTGTTTTATTACCAAACATATGCCTCCAAGCATTAAAATGGCCCATTTTGTAGTGGCTCCCTGTCTTGACACTGTGTGACCCAAATGTGCTGGACAAAGCACCCCAAGCCCACCCGTCTCTTTACAAAGAAAATTTACCAGCTTTTGAAAACACACGAATAAAGGGATGCCTTTTAAAAATAAAAGAGCATGGACAAGTTGTAAATTCTTGCAGAAATTTTTTAAAAGGACAGATCCAAATCATGGGCAGTATTGCTCTAAAAGCAGTAAGAACATGAGATCTGGAGCTATCCAGTGAGAGAGATTTGAGAATATTTACTTTCAAGACATTAGCCCTTGAAGGACAGTGTGTAGATACGTTAATATGTGGATTTTCAGGGGGAAATTTATAACACCAGTTTGTCTTCCCACCCCTACCTCGTTTTCAGTGGTTCTCCCTTTTCCTCTTCTGTTTGACTCTCCCTGCATTTTCCTTAGTCCAGATGGGAGACTAAGATGACCTAGGATTGGCAGTGACTAAACTGTACAGCCTTCTACACAAACCCTATTTTCCACATGATGGTGTTAATTCCATAATATGGTCGAGGTGCCCAGTACACATGCAGGAACACCTCACCTGTTCCTAAGACTCTGGGCAAAAGGTTTTCCTCCCTCTTCAGTATCCCCCACCCCTGCCCAGCACCAGGTAACTTCCTGCTGTTCTGTCAGGTCCCTTACCCCAGTCTGAAAAGTCCCTCAACTAGCCCCTTTCTGGTTTGGGCACTGGGAGTCTTCTTCTACATCCCTTGACTCACCACTGTCTTGTGACATGCCTTGACCAAAAAGAATGTGGAGAAAGTGACTCTGAGTTCCAGAGCTCAGGCCTTCAGAGACCTCACAGTGCCCACTCTCCCTCCTGAGACCACTTGCGGTGCAGAAGCCCCACTGAGCCTGCTGGAATATGCCGAAGGCCAGGGGGAGAAGGAGCAAGGGACCTCAGGCAACAGGTAGGCCCACTGCCAGATGTGTGAGTGAGGCCATCTTGGACCCTGTAGTCCTTATGAATTCTGGGGACTGCAACCACACGGGTGATCCTACCTAAGACGAGTCAGAGAGCTGCCCAGGCAGCCTATCCAGAAAACTGCCAGAAATAAGCAATTGGTTCCTTATACCACTAAGTTTTAGGATGGTATGTTATATGGCAGTAGGTTACTAAAACAGATAGCTCCCTTTAAAAACTTGTAATTGCCACGCACTGGGGTCATCTGCAGCCACACTTCTTCCCTCTTAACTTAGTTATCTGAGGACAATTCTGTAATTATACAATTAGAGCAGTTAACAGTGAGGTGTAGCTGACCAATAGGCTTAACTGAAAGAGGATTTCAGTCCTAAAAATGTAGTTTATAAAGCTAAATGATTGTCCAGTTGGTGGGGTATCTGGGAGAGATTGGAATGGTGGGCTGGAAGGTCCCACTGCAGATCACCGTCCCCCACCACCACTTCCTTGGTCCAACTGAGAAGGCAAAACACCAGGACTTGCCTTACAACCATCCACCGTGTCTTTGTCACCTCTATGAGGGGATTTAATTTCCCACAAAAATATTCAGTAAAATCAAAGTGTCATGGATGGAGAAAGAAGGCAGAACATACTTACAACAAGGGATCCCAGTCTTGTAAAGGCTTAGGTTCTTTTGCACTGTAGAAGAGTGAAACAAATGGGGCCTGATCAGAGGTAGCTGATGTCACCTTTATCACTTTGCTTCATGGAGACTGCAGTGTCTCCCTACTCCCAGAGATCTCTTAAACAAGGATGGTCAATGGGTTCATCTCCAAGGCCTGGAGTCTGCCTACTCTAGAGGGCAGATGAGACATCTGGCCTCAGAAGTGGCTGGAGGGCTGAGTGAGGCTGTTGTATGAAGTTCACATGCTACGTGAAGGTCACACATTATGCTTGCCCCCTTATTTAGACTTTCACCAAGTTCTTTAGTTTCTTGCCTCACAAGATTACCTTCCTGGAGTATTCCTTTGATCTGATCATTCTTCTTTCCCAAAGGCTGGGAACTTCCACTTGCTTCTCAGATTAAGATAAAATTATTGGTTGCAAACTTGAGTCCTTCAGCGGCACTTAATTTATTGAGTTCCCACACCTCGTTTCCTCATCCACACCTCAAGCACAATCTGCGTTTTTCTACCTGGGCCGAGGAAATTTACCTTGCCCTCCACCTGATGCCCTTCACTGTGTCTACTGAATCGCCACACTTACCACCCTCCCTTGGTTGGCACACTGTAACTTAATTAGGTCTCTTTCAAGCTTCCTGTTCTTGGTTACGGGTTTACTGCCTTAGGACAGCCATCCCGAAACAGTCACTGTGTTAGCTGACAGAACATCAACAGGTCGTTTAACTTGACGGAACCTCAGTTTCTTCATCTGTAGAAAGGGATAGTATCTCTCTCTTTGGGTTTTGTAAGGATTAATTTAAATAATTAATATGTAATAAGAGTATGTTTACATGATAATTGTAATAATAAAGCACTCAGCATTACTGATTCTGTCACAGATTCTGATACTAGCTAAATATTAATTCTATCCCATTTGCTTTCCTGTCACTTTTATTGTCCCTGAACAGCCTGGCTCTTATCTGTATATCAATATATGACTATAATGTGTGTGTGTGTGTGTGTGTGTGTGTGTGTGTGTGTGTGCGCACATCTATTTTCAGTTTGAAAATTTCCATCTGGCTCTTCCTTAGAGTTTCAGTTTTTTTGCTGGGACTCCCTATTTTTCATTTGTTTCCAGTGTGTTCCTAATTGTTCACAGAAGCATTTCTATGATGGCTACCTTAAAGCTGTCAAATAATTCTAACATCTCTCTCATCTCAGGGTCAGTATCTATTAATTGTCATTTTTGCTTCCAGTTTAAGATCTTTCTCATTCTTGGTACGAAGCGTGATTTTCAATTGGAATTTGGACATTTTGGACATTACCCTGTGGGGCTTCGGTTCTTACTCAGATCTTTGGTTTTAACTGGCCTCCTCTGACAGAGCTTGGGAAGCATCAGACAGAGAAAGAATATATCATTTTGAGTGCTTATTAAAATCCCTTCCAAAACTCTCTCGGGTCAGTAAGGAGCCATCAGGCCACAGGAGAACACACTCACTCTTGGCAGGCAGCATGATGCTGTCTGGGATCCCGCACTGCTTGCCCAGGGACGGCAATGGTAGAGTGAGCGCCCCGTCGTGCTGAGACCCCTTCTGGCTTTGCCTTCCCAGAGGAGTACAGCCAGGACCGGAGAGGTTCCAGACATCAGCCTTGCCAACAGTCTACAGAATGGCCTCCTGTGTCTAAGCTGTCCTGGAGGAAAGGACAACCTGCCTTACAAAAGGGCACTGTGCCCTTGGAGGAATATTGATTTAAAGAAATGATACTTTGGAACACATCTTTCAGGACATCTGGACTCTTTATGCATAAAACATAAAGAATCCTAGCTGTTCCTACGTACCTTCTTCCCACATAGATGCTCCTCGGATTATGTGCTTGCAGTAGGAGAGCCGGGTAGAACACGATCAGCATACCATGGGGACGAGAGGGAAACATTTGTATGAGAAGCAGCCCCCAGGATGCCTGGAAAAGCAGCGTGATGGGTTTGCAGAGCATCTTCTCACAAAAACACACCAGGGAGCCAGCTGTGGAACTAGGCTCCACCATTCTCCAGTCCTCCGACTGTAGACAGATACCTTGCCTGTCCCTGTTTCCTCACATGAGCAATGACGTACTATATGTGTCCTAAAGACATTGGGCGAGTGTGCCCTTCCTGGTATCAATCACGAGAGCTGGTTAATGCACAGAACTAGAAACCTTACCAAAACAAAGCAGACAGCAAATAAACTTGCTATAAAGATATCAGTTACACATATTTTTTAAAAAGAATCTCTACGCAGCTAAACTTTACTTTCTGAAGGATTGTTAGATATGGGGGAGGGAGGGCGCTATTCATGTAATTTTCTGCCTCTTCTTTTTTAATTGACTTGATTTTCGATTCACTAGATATTGAGCCAGACAGTTTAAAAGAAGGAAACCTTAAAACAATCAGCAAATGTTTTTTAATCTAAAAGATGAGACAAGGGAATAAGATTGAAGCAGTTGCTGAAATGAGGTTTCCGTAACACTTGGGCCTATCATTTATGACCTTCACTGCTGCTGTGACATAAAACAGATTCTGCCAGGTGCCTCTGACCACCGCCTTTATTCTCCTCCACATTATTCTACACTTGTGTTGTCCAACCCTGTCTCCAGTGGACACTTCACAGACTGGTACTCCCAGCCTTTGCCAAGGATCCGTCTCTCCCACGTTGTGTCTGTACTTGCCACGCCCCATCCCAGACAGCTGGGCATGTTAAGGCAACAAGATACCAAGGGAACCACTTGGTTGCCTCGATTTGGCAGCGTACCTGCATGTCCAACATCTTTGAAATAATGTCACTGGCAACATACAGCCCTTTACATATGTAACCCCGGTTTTCTGTGCTCTGCTCCCGCCTGCCTGGGACTGCTATTTGCTGCACACCTACTGTGTGCCGGGTTACAGAGAGATCTTTGCGTTAACTGCCTCATTCAGTCCTCACAACAACTCCATCACGTATCAGCCCATCTTATAGCTGAGGAAACCAAGGCTTAAAGAATTCAGGATTTTGCTCTAAGTCACATAACTGTGACTGGCACCACTAGGGTTTTAATCCAGAGCTTTCTCCTTCCACAGCCCTGTCGGCCCATTCTGCCTACATCTATCCCCCAGGGTCCATGGTCTTTGCAGTCTCTGGAGGGTTTGGGGTGTTGAGGAAATGCCTCCACCACTGGAGCAAACACGTGACCCCTTCAGGAAGTTGGATGAACATTCCATGCTGGTCTGCAGGCCTTTCTGCTCCCAGGGCCACACCTTAAGTCACCAAACACAACTCAAATCCCTTCAAAAGAAAAACATGATAACTGTCAAATAGTGACCAGTGAAAATTGCCACAACCAGGTAATTTCCCTGTAGCTCTTACCACTTCTTGTGAAGACTTTCAAAGTCACCGAATGCGCAGGGGCCATGATCTCACATCTCTACCACCTGCTCACCGCTCCTGAAGAACTGCCTACCTCTGTAGACAAAGTTTCTCTCAAGGGTCAGACTGGTAGGTGTAAGAGCTAATTTGCTACGTTAGCCCCAAATGCCTGGCTACTGGTCAACATAAAGAAAAAACATGTAGCACCCACATAGGGTGTATTTGCACACTGTGTGCTGAGTCTACTCCCTCGATTTACCCAGCAACCACTGGGAATGGGGGCTCTGCTTCTGTTCTTACTGAGCATTGGTATCTCAAGGCAGGGGCATCAGAGCCTGTGGATTCCAAGAACACACACATTCTCAAGGTCTCCTCTACAGCCGAATTTCATTAGAAAGAAATGAAATTCCATGGTTCTATTAAATAATCAGGACTTCCACTTAATATTTTCTCCAATATAAATTATATTTTATGTTGATTAGTTCTTTAGCTGATAACAATATTTAGCATAATCTGAAATGTTATAATGTAGAAATTGCCTTCCTTTCCAAAAAGCAATAGAAACATCTCATTTGGCCTAACTAGAGAGTTTCTTTTGAGGAGAGACGAATTTACCTTCAAAATGTTCTTCCTACTGCAATGTTTTTCAACCAAAGAGTAGACAGTTCTGTTATTTGCTAAATAGTACTCAAAATGCCCATTTCAATAAAAGAGTGGGACATTGAACCCTGATGTTGTGACTTCCAAGCTATGATACCCTCATTATCTCTAAAATGTAAGAATTAAGTAAATTTGGCACAGGGTATTTATAAATATTATTATTATTATGTGTTCTTTAGTTAGTTATAAAAACAATTTCTTCATGACTTTGGCATCTTCCATTACAAAGTCTGCTTTATCATAATTACCTGAAACAAAAATGCTGAGACAGAGGCATCAACTTTAACCACTTAATAAGAACTTCTGACATTTATTCATACTGCTACTGATTCATAAGAGGAAAAGTTTAAAAAGAAGGCAAGTACATACAGCTTTCCCTTTAGAATACAGGAAACCATATAAAAGTATTGGCAATGGAATTAAAGTAACCACAATGCCGCTCTTGGTAACGTTTTCTACAAAGACATTTACACAAAACGAGAAAGAATATTAAATTAGGTGGTTATAATAAAGCTTCACTTTTAGCTTCACAACTTTTCATACGAAAGAATATGGTATTTTAATCAACTGATAGTTCAGCCTTTTAAGTACAGACCCAGAGAAATATGAACATACTCAAGACGGAATAATTTTCAGTCAAATTTTTTTTTCAAGAAGCAGAAGCCCCACAAACTGCCAGAACTAAATATACAGTAAGAATCCAAAGTTATTATGAGAAATTCTATGTCAGTGGGTCCTGGAGTTTTGAGTGTCATGGACCCAAACAATTTCAAAAGCAATTTGAGAGGACTTCTAGTTAGGTCGTAGAAGATTTTAAGAGAATTTTGCTCCCATGGTAACAACTAGAAATTGAACCTAAAGATGAGTCAAAACACCTAATCCAGCATCCTTCTAGCTCAACCGCTGACAGACCAAAAAGGCAGAAGGGGAGTGGTGCTGGGGGTGGGCTAAGCACAATGAACACAGTCTTGTGAAAGCAGCCCATGCTGAACTTGACTCCAGGTAGTATGTTAATGATTAGCCCTTCATCCTAACCACCAGACAAAAGAAAGAAATAAAATAAAATCTATTATGCACAGTGTCTGGAGTATGAATAAAAAGTTAAGAGATCTGTAGAAAAGCAGGCAAATGTAACCCCAAATCTAGAGAAAGCACCATCAGTAAAAGTAGACTTACAGATGACTAGTTATTGGAATTAGCAGACAAGGTTTTTAAAACAATTATTATAAGTGTATTTAAGAATTTATAGCAAAAAGCTGCATCATGAATTAAAATAGGATATTTCAGGAGAGAAATGTAACCTCCAAAAAAGAATGAAAGGAAGATTCTAGAACTGAAAAATGGAATATTTGAGATGAAAATTAATTGATGCATTTAACAGCAGAATGAACAATGCAGAACGAAGATCAGTAAGCTTTAAAACAGATCAGTAGAGATTACCTAAGTGGGGCAGAGAGAAAAAAGAAAGAAAAATAAAGAAAGCATCCATCCCTATTATATCAGCAACCTAACATAACATGCAATTGGAATCCCAATCATCAGAGAGATTACAAAAATAAAATTCTAAAAGAAGTAATGGTTGAAATGGCTCCAAATTTGTAATAAAGCATCCTCCACACATTCAGAAAGTTCAGTGTACACCAAGGAGATAAAGTAAAAACAAAACAAAAATCATACCTAGGCACATTACAGTAAATTTGCTTAAAATCAAAGGTACAAAATTGTAAGATTAGTCAGAGAAAAGTTGATCTCATGCAAGGGAAAGATGATCTGGATGATAGCTTAATTCTCATCAGACCCAAGGCAAGACAGAAAACAACAGGATGACACATCAATCTAAAATTCTGTATCCAGTGAAATTGTCCTTTAAAAATGAAGATGAAAATGAGATATCACCTCACACCAGTAAGGATGGCCAACATCCAAAACACAAACAACAACAAATGTTGGCAAGGATGTGGAGAAAGGGGAACCCTCCTACACTGCTGGTGGGAATGCAAATTAGTTCAACCTCTGTGGAAAGCAGTATGGAGGTTCCTCAAAAAACTCAAAATAGAAATACCATTTGACCCAGGAATCCCACTCCAAGAAATTTACGCTAAGAATGCAGCAGCCCAGTTTCAAAAAGACAGATGCATCCCTATGTTTATTGCAGCACTCTTTACAATAGCCAAGAAATGGAAGCAACCTAAGTGTCCATCAGTAGATGAATGAATAAAGAAGATGTGGTACATATACACAATGGAATATTATTCAGCCATAAGAAGAAAACAAATCCTACCATTTGCAACAACATGGATGGAGTTAGAGGGTATTATGCTCACTGAAATAAGCCAGGAGGAAAAAGACAAGTATCAAATGATTTCACTCATATGTGGAGCATAAGAGCAAAAAAAAAAGCTGAAAGAAAAAAACAGCAGCAGAGGAGTTTCGGGAGGACGGCGGCGTGAGCAGGGCAGCAGAAATCTCCTCCCAAAACCATATATATTTATGAAAATACAACAAATACAACTATTCCTAAAAGAGAGACCAGAAGATATACGACAGCACCCAGCCTGCATCTACACCTGAGAGGACTCAGCACTCCGCGAAGTGGGTAAGATATGGAGCCGCGTCCCAGCGGGACCCGAGCACTCCCCCACCCCAGCGCACCAGCAGGAGGAGAGGATTCAGAGCCAGGAGGGAGTGGAAGTACAGGCCTGCGAAATAACCAGCCCTGGTGATCTGCACCGGGAGCACTGACACACATCGTGCAGTGTATTGGAGATTAGAGAGACAAAGGTTGCAGGATCTGAGCTGGGGAACGCACCGGGTCCTCGCAGCTGGCTCCCGGAACAAAAGAAAAGAGCGCACTTTTTAAAGCAATCTTAAAGAGATAGGGGCCCAACGGAGGAACAGGATCATCCCAGCAAATTCAGCCCAGCAGGCTGGGAGTCCTGGGGAATTTTGGACCCCTTGGCTGGCAACTGGGAAAAAGAAGCCATACTGAGACTTCCCACAGAGAACAGCAAACTCCCATTCGTTCCCGCCCCTGCCAGAATTACAAAGGGCCCTGCGGAGGGGCGCGACCGTGGCTGCGGAATAGTGGAGCAACAGCTCCACCCACAGCATTCTCACAGAATCTACTCCCGGCGGGCGTCTTTTTGTTTGTTTGTTTCTTTCTTTCTTTCTTTTTTGGTGTTTTTTTCTTCTTCTCTTCTCTTTTCTTTTCTTTCTTTTCTTTCTTTCTATTCTTTCTTTTTATTTTTTAAAGTCTTAAAGAGCCCAGCTGACATACATGGCACCTACCAGTGACCACTTCTATTGCCATGAAAAGGCAGAGGAATATGTTACAAAGCTTATCCAGACCCAGACACCAGAGAGGGAGTATGAAGGGATGGAAATGCACAATCTTCCTGAAAAAGAATTCAGAATAAAAGTCATAACCATACTGATGGATATACAGAGAAATATGCAAGAGCTGAGGGAGGAAGTGAGGGAAGTGAGGAAAGACAAGGCAGAAATGAGACAAGCGTTCGACTGGCTTAGCAGCAAACCGGACGAGATGCAAGAGATTGTTAATGGAATAGAAATCAGAGAACAGGAACACAGAGAAACAGAGGCAGAGAGAGATAAAAGGATCTCTAGGAATGAAAGAATATTAAGAGAACTGTGTGACCAATCCAAACGGAACAATATTCGCATTATAGGAGTACCAGAGGAAGAAGAGAGAGAAAACGGGTTAGAAAGTGTCTTTGAAGAAATAATTCCTGAAAACGTCCCCATGCTGGGGAAGGAAACAGTCTTGCAGTCCACAGAAGCCCACAGATCTCCCAACACAAGGGACCCAAGGAAGACAACACCAAGACACATAATACTTAAAATGGCAAAGATCAAAGATGAGGACAGAGTATTAAAGGCAGCTAGAGAGAGAAAAAACATCACCTAGAAAGGAAAACCCATCAGACTATCATCAGACTTCTCAACAGAAACCTTACAGGCCAGAAGAGAATGGCATGATATATTTAACATAATGAAACAGAAGGGCCTCGAGCCAAGAATATTGTATCCAGCATGATTATCACTTAAAAATGACGGAGGGATTAAACAATTTCCAGACAAGCGAAAGCTGAGAGAATTTGCCTCCCATAAACCACCTCTACAGGATATCTTAAATGGACTGCTCTAGAAGGAAGCACTCCTAAGGCTAAAAAGATGTCACCAGAGAAAATAAAATCATAGCAAAGAAAGCAGACCATCCAAATACTAACTAAAGGCAAAGAATAAAACACCTAGTATATAAAGAATGGAGGAGGAAGAATAAGAAGAGAGAGAAATAAAGTAACATCAGACTGTGTTTACAATAACTTAACAAGAAAGTTAAGTCAGATTGTCAGATAGTAAAGAAGCAACCCTTGAACCTTTGGTAACCACGAATCTAAAGCCAGCAATGGCAATAAGTACATATCTATTGATAATCACCCTAAATGTAAATGGATTGAGTGCACCAATCAAAAGACACAGAGTTACTGAATGGATAAAAAAGCAAGACCTATCTATATGCTGCTTACAAGAGACTCACCTCAAACCCAAAGATATACACAGACTAAAAGTGAAGGGATGGAAAAAGATATTCCATGCAAACAACAAGGAGAAAAAAGCAGGAGTTGCAGTACTTGTATCAGACAAAATAGACTTCAAAACGAAGAAAGTAGCAAGAGATAAAGAAGGACATTACATAATGATAATGGGGTCAGTCCAACAAGAGGATATAACCATTATAAATATATATGCACCCAACACAGGAGTGCCAGCATATGGGAAACAAATACTAACAGAATTAAACGAGGAAATAGAAAGCAATGCATTCATTTTAGGAGACTTCAACACACCACTCACTCCAAAGGACAGATCAACCAGACAGAAAATAAGTAAAGACACAGAGGCACTGAACAACACACTAGAACAGATGGACCTAACAGATATCTACAGAACTCTACACCCAAAAGCAGCAGGATACACATTCTTCTCAAGTGCACATGGAACATTTTCCAGAATAGATCACATACTAGGCCACAAAAAGAACCTTGGTATATTAAAAAATATTGAAATTCTACCAACCAACTTCTCATATCACAAAGGTGTAAAACTAGAAATAAATTTTGGAAAGAAAACAAAAAGGCTCACAAATACATGGAAATTTAACATCATTCTCCTAATTAATCAATGGGTTAATGACCAAATCAAAACAAAAATCAAAGAATATATGGAGACTAATGACAACAACAACACAAAGCCACAACTTCTGTGGGACGCAGCAAAGGCAGTTCTAAGAGGAAAGTATATTGCAATCCAGGCCTATTTAAAGAAGGAAGAACATTCCCAAATGAATAGTCTAAAGACACAATTACTGAAATTGGAAGAAGAAGAACAAATGAGACCCAAAGTCACCAGAAGGAGGTACATAATAAAGATCAGAGAAGAAATGAATAAAATTGAGAAGAATAAAACATTAGAAAAAAATCAATGAAACCAAGAGCTGGTTCTTTGAAAAAATTAACAAATAGATAACCCCCTAGCCAGACTCATTAAGAGAAAAAGAGAATCTACACACATAAACAGAATCAGAAATGAGAAAGGAAAAATAATGACAGGCCCCACAGAAATACAAAGAATTATAAGAGAATACTATGAGAATCTATATGCTAACAAGCTGGAAAACCTAGAAGAAATGAACAAGTTCTTAGAAAACTACAACCTTCCAAGTCTGACCAAACAAGAAACAGAAAAACTAAACAGACCAATCACCAGCAACGAAATTGAATCAGTAATCAAAAAACTACCCAAGAACAAAACCCCTGGACGAGATGGATTCACCTCTGAATTCTACCAGACATATAGAGAAGAAATAACACCCATTCTCCTTAAAGTTTTCCAAAAAATAGAAGAGGAGGGAATACTTCCAAACTCATTCCATGAAGCCAGCATCACACTAATACCAAAACCGGGCCAAGAACTCACCAAAAAAGAAAATTACAGACCAATATCCCTGATGAACATAGATGCAAAAATACTCAACAAAATATTAGCAAACAGAACTCAAAAGTACATCAAGAGTGTGGCGCGCGGCGCATGCGCACTTCTCTTTGCAAAAACGCCATTACAAGATGGCGCTGACATCCGCCCACTGCGAGCCGTAAACAACCGCGGGGCGCATGCCCAAACAGCCAAATATCACCTAGAGGTTGCATGACCTGAGACGTCAGATCGCCTGAGTCGTATCAGCCAGTAAAAAACAGACATGCCAGTGCTAGTGCTATAAAAGAGGGGTTTTGCCTCTCTTCCTGGTCTTCCTCTTTCCTCTTTCCTCCGGCTTCAATAAAGCTTGCTGCAGAAGGATCCTGGCGTCCGCGTGCGTTCTTGCTGGCGAGACGATTGCGCGGGCCGCAACTGGTGCCGAAACCCGGGAAGGCCGAACCATCGCCAGGCATCGAGGGAGAACCCCTTTTTCGGGGAGGGTCCAGAACTGCAGCCTTCGGGTGAGTATCAGAAAGGTATGTTTGGACTTCCTCCCGTTATTTCCTGATAAGTAAACTCTTCATTGGTGTTATCAGTCGGACGTAGATAAGCCGCAGCACCAGCTATGGGAAATTCACACTCCCTAGTTAAGGCTCTAAACGCCGTTCTGAAAAAACATGAGGTCGGCTTGCCCCGTGGGGTAACTGAGAATTTCATCAAGGAGGTAGACAAACTAGCTCCTTGGTTTGCCGTCTCAGGCTCGTTAACTCTCCCCTGCTGGGATAAATTGAAAGGGGACCTCGAGCGAGCACAAACAGAAGGTAGACTCAGATCAGGAACCTTAGCAGTATGGAGTTTGGTGCGGTCCTGTCTACAAGATGAGAACTGTCAAGCAGTTCTAGCGTCAGGACGAGAGATACTCCAGGAAGTACAGTCCAGCATGTCAGAATCTGATCAAGAGAGACGAAGTGGCGCGCGCAAAAAGAAAAGGCACGATAAGAAATTAGGCCCCTCACAGGCTTTAAAGCCCGTCGAGGCGTTAGAGAAGAGAAAGGACGCTCTGGGAGAGACTAGTAAGGAGTCAGTGAGAAAACCCCTTTACCCCCTTGCAGAATTAGAAGCGTTGAACTTAGACACTTCCGACACAGAAGATCTTGATCCTGGGGAAACAGAAACCTTAGAAGAAGAAGCTGCACACTATGAAAGGGAGAGATATCACCCTGATTGGCCGACACCAAAATTAAAAACGAAAGTAAGGGAGACAGGCGGACCACCCTCCGTTAAACCGTCTGCGCAGATACCAACTGCGCCCCCGCCTTATGTGAGTCAGCGCAATGATTCCTTCTTTTCTCCTGAAGTGTCCCAAAAGATTAGAATGGCCTTCCCTGTATTTGAAAGGGCTGGAGGAGGTAGAGTACATGCTCCTGTAGAATTTGCAGTTTTAGAAAAGCTTGCAGAATCAGTCCGCAAATATGGAGTAGACGCTAGCTTTACTGTCATGCAAATAGAGCGTCTTGCTAACATGGCGCTGACACCCAGCGACTGGCAAACTACCGCCAAGGCCACACTTAACAGCTCAGGCCAATATATGGAGTGGAAGGCCCTGTGGCAAGAAGCCTTGCAAATACAAGCCAAAACGAATGCCCTGTTAGCCGGCGATCAGGCCCTTTGGACATATGATCTCCTAACAGGACAGGGCCCTTATGCTAATAATCAGACAGAGTATAACTGGGGAGCTTATGCTCAGATCGCGGCCGCCGCAGTGCGCATCAAGTTCAAGTCCTGACCGCCACCTCAGATACCTGGGCAGTTTTAGTCACTTCCTTTAATGGCAAGATAGATAATCATTATCCTAAACATCCAATTTTGCAATTCGCATTAACCCAAGCTTTAGTGTTCCCCAGAGTGACAGTATCAAAGCCACTCCCCAATGGTGTGGTAGTCTATACCGATGGATCTAAGACAGGCAGAGGAGCTTATGTAGTTGATGAAAAAATAACAACCAGACAGTATCAAGAATCCTCCCCCCAGGTGGTAGAATGCTTAATAGTTTTAGAAGTCCTACAGACCTTTTTACAACCCCTAAATGTTGTTTCTGACTCCATCTATGTAGTTAATGCTGTAAAAATTCTAGAAGTTGCTGGGTTAATTAAATCCTCTAGTAAAGTCGCCTCTATTTTTCGCGACATCCAGGCTGCCTTGTTGAATAGAAAGTCCCCAATATTTATTACACACATAAGGGCCCATTCCGGCCTCCCAGGGCCCATGTCTTGGGGTAACATGCAAGCAGATCAGGCCACACGCCTCGTGGCCACAGTGCTTGTCAACACAGCCCTTGATCAAGCCAAAGAATTCCATTCTCAGTTCCATGTCACTGCCGAGACGCTACAACATCGTTTTAATATTTCTAGAAAGGAAGCTAGGCAGATAGTAACTCAGTGTAAACAGTGTTGTCAATTTTTACCAGTACCTCATACTGGAATTAATCCTAGAGGAATCCGACCTTTACAGATTTGGCAAATGGATGTTACCCATGTCTCCTCCTTTGGAAAATCCCAGTATTTACATGTTTCTATTGATACCTGTTCTGGCGTTATATTCGCCACCCCCTTGACTGGAGAGAAAGCTTCTCATGTAATACAACATTGTCTAGAGGCGTGGAGTGCATGGGGCAAACCTCAAGTCCTAAAGACAGATAACGGCCCCGCTTATACCTCTCAAAAATTTCTACAATTTTGCCGCCAGATGGATGTAGCCCATCGTACAGGCATTCCTTATAATCCCCAAGGCCAAGGGATTGTTGAACGTGCCCACCGCACACTAAAATCCTACTTCATTAAACAAAAAGGGGGAATTAGAGACATTTTGTCTCCAGGCCCCCGGGCAGCGGTTTCTCTGGCTCTTTTTACATTAAATTTTTTAAATCTGGATGACCATGGCGCATCTGCGGCTGATCGCCATTGCACACCAACAGATTCACCCAAAGAATTAGTGAAATGGAAAGATGTTATCTCTGGTCAATGGAAAGGCCCGGATCCTATTTTAATGCGATCCAGGGGAGCTGTCTGTGTTTTCCCACAGGAAGAAAATACTCCGTTCTGGGTGCCTGAAAGACTGACCAGAAGAATCTTAGAAAATGAAGAGGCACGAGACCACAAGGAGACCCCTGGTCGGCTTGGGGATGCTGCTCCTGAGCCTGATGGTGGTAACGGGGGAACCCCGGTTGGGAATCATGACGACATTTCCAATACCCATGCCAGTGATGCATAATGCTCAAGTTTTCCCACGCTTTTTTACCACCAACAGAAGCCTGGGGCTTGCTTTTATCCCCTATGATGACCAAAGTCAGAGGATGGCTACTAATAATAGTTACCTCTTAAAAGGGAGCCTGTGCTTTACGATCATCAAAAGCCCTAACGAGACTAGTCATTGTGTTCAAATTTATAATCAATTGCGGGGATGGTGGCCTAGTGCCACAAACAACCGTGAAAAACCACCCCCTCAACCTAAATTAGCCCCGTTTTGCAAGGGAACTATGGCAGATGACCTCTTCCTGCCATGGACAGGTTGTCAGGCCAGGCATTCATCTTGGACCATACAAAATTATTTTACCTTTTCCCCTAATATTAATACTTATTATAATAGTACATTTCTTGGTTATAATTTTACTTATATGATCCTTGAAAGAGCCAATGCTAACCCTTTTGATCAATGGCTCCTTTGCGGTATTAATGGAAGTTGCACTGATTTGTCACCATTTGTTATGATCAATGGAGGAGCCACTGCTAAAGGAAAAATAACATTTGATTTTAAAGGAACCGCTAAAGCCTCTGGCTCTGGAGGATCCTCGAATAAATTTCAGTGGACTACCGACTTTAAGTCCTATGAAGAATATCAAAACTTGACTTTTGAGCCCACACCTGTGTGTGTTTGGCCTCCATTCATATGGATTGTGAGCAATGTTAGTTCTGTTTGGAATGACACCTTAAGGTGCACCTCAGAGACCTGCTTCTATGTGCTTTGCTGGGATGCCAGCACTTTTCCTTTTGCTATGGTGACTCGGTTACCTAGATTTGTACCTGTACCAGTCAAAGCACCCAGTAGTCTAAGCAAATTTAGAGTAAAAAGAGATTTTGGTATTTCTGCCATTATTGTTGGGATTGTTGCCGCCGCTGCCGTGACAGGGTCGGTCACGGCATCTGCCCTCGCCCTATCTACTTCTATACAGACAGCAGATACTATTAATCAGTTGTCTGCCGCAGTTACCTCAGCCTTAGATGTTCAGGCCTCTGCCAATTCACAAATTATGGGAGGCCTAATGCTAGTGAACCAACGTATAGATTTGGTTCAAGAACAGATTGATATTTTATGGCAGATGGCTCAATTAGGCTGTGAACAGAAAATGCCAGGCTTATGTGTTACCTCCATTCAATATGAGAATTTCACTCGAGCAGCAAATCTTTCTAAAACTTTGTCTCAGTTTTTACTACAGAATTGGACATCTGAATTTGAAGAAACGCTACGAAAAATTGCGCTTTGCCATTATTGAAGTGAATTCGACCCGGCTTGATCTGTCTTTGACCGAGGGGCTGTCTTCTTGGATCTCCTCGGCCGTTTCCTATTTTAAGGAGTGGGTGGGAGTTGGACTTTTTGGTACTTTTGTGTGTATTGGCCTGGCGTTTGCCTTTTTTATACTGTGCAAGCTGCGGGCTCAAAGGCAACGGGATAAAGCAGTGATGGCTCAAGCCTTTGCAGACTTAGAACAAGGCGAAGCAATAGGTATGTGGGTGTCCATGCTTAAGAACCAATGACCCCTTTTTATTTCTCTTCCTGCCCATGAGGTCCCTCGCTCCCCCATCAAGACCTGGTAAGTCAGTGACGGAGTGTTAGATAAGACTCTAACCGCCTAAGACAGGGCGACCTCGGGTGGGGAGGCCGACCCAGAGACGGGTAAGGAAAGAGCACTGCTCTCCAACAGGCTCAGGTCTTGTGGGAGGCCTTCCCTGGCTGCGAGACCTCCCCAGGATTTGCTTATGGACCCAGCTCTGGCACCTGGAGGGTTTTACCCATTGCACCCAGAGAGTGAGTCCCAGAGTCCCAAAAGAAATAAAAAAGGGGGAGATGTGGCGCGCGGCGCATGCGCACTTCTCTTTGCAAAAACGCCATTACAAGATGGCGCTGACATCCGCCCACTGCGAGCCGTAAACAACCGCGGGGCGCATGCCCAAACAGCCAAATATCACCTAGAGGTTGCATGACCTGAGACGTCAGATCGCCTGAGTCGTATCAGCCAGTAAAAAACAGACACGCCAGTGCTAGTGCTATAAAAGAGGGGTTTTGCCTCTCTTCCTGGTCTTCCTCTTTCCTCTTTCCTCCGGCTTCAATAAAGCTTGCTGCAGAAGGATCCTGGCGTCTGCGTGCGTTCTTGCTGGCGAGACAATTGCGCAGGCCGCAAAGAGGATCATAGACCATGATCAAGTGGGATTCATCCCAGGGATGCAAGGATGCTACAACATTCGAAAATGCATCAACATCATCCACCACATCAATAAAAAGAAGGACAAAATCCACATGATCATGTCCATAGATGCTGAAAAAGCATTTGACAAAATTCAGCATCCATTCATTATTAAAACTTTCAACAAAATGGGTATAGAGGGCAAGTACCTCAACATCATAAAGGCCATATATGACAAACCTACAGCTAACATCATACTTAACAGCGAGAAGCTGAAGCTTTTCATCTAAGATCAGGAACAATACAGGGATGCCCACTCTCCCCACTGTTATTCAACATAGTACTGGAGGTCCTAGCTATGGCAATCAGACAAAACAAAGAAATACAAGGCATCCAGACTGGTAAAGAAGAAGTCAAATTGTCACTATTTGCAGATTACATGATATTGTACATAAAAAACTCTAAAAACTCCACTCCAAAACTACTAGAGCTAATGTCTGAATTAAGCAAAGTTGCAGGATACAAAATTAACACACAGAAATTTGTTGCTTTCCTATACACTAACGATGAACTAACAGAAAGAGAAATCAGAAAAACAATTCCATTCACAATTGCATCACAAAGAATAAAATACCTAGGAATAAACCTAACGAAGGAAGTGAAAGACCTATACTCTGAAAACTACAAGACACTCCTAAGAGAAATTAAAGAGGACACTAACAAATGGAAATTCATCCCATGATCTTGGCTAGGAAGAATAAATATTGTCAAAATGGCTATACTACCTAAAGCAATCTACAGATTCAATGCAATCCCTATCAAACTACCAACAGCTTTCTTCAATGAACTGGAACAAATAATTCTAAAATTCATATGGAACCACAAAAGACCCCGAATAGCCAAAACAATCCTGAGAAGGAGGAATCAAACAGGGGGTATTACGCTCCCTGACTTCAAGCTCTACTACAAAGCCACAGTAATCAAGACAATTTGGTACTGGCACAAAAACAGACCCACAGACCAGTGGAACAGAATAGAAAATCCAAACATTAACCCAAACACCTACAGTCAATTAATATTTGATAAAGGAGCCCTGGATATACAATGGGGAGAGGACAGCCTCTTCAGCAGCTGGTGTTGGAAAAACTGGACAGCTACATGTAAGAGAATGAAACTGGACTACTGTCTAACCCCATACACAAAGGTAAACTCAAGGTGGATCAAAGACCTGAA